>OZ024939.1:14564008-15180491 GCA_964017235.1 Sabellastarte sp. h YS-2021 | reverse complement strand
TTGTACACACAAATCTCCTGGATTGTGAAATAAACACTGATGTGATTTATGACTTGATAGACTTGACTTTTTAAAGTGCGCTAGAGAATCTTTCTCCCACACATATTAACCACATAAACATAGCTCAAACTCTGATTTGATTTTGTTTTGCCTTACACTTTTTTGCCTAGCATGTGAAGGGATAATAAATGTTTATGTACTCTGGTAACACATACATTTTACATATTTGAAAATTATATTTTGGAAAGTTAGGTATTTTACTTACTGTGTGTTTGAGTGTATGTCTATTGACTTACTTATTTTCAGCAAAACAATGTGCTTACCTAGTAACTTATTTAAATTCCATAAGAACTAATGTAAATGTATGAACTAGTCAAAATAAAAATACACAAGATCATATGACTTAAGTGTATGTACACTTGATACAAGTTTTAATCACTTTTTTCTAACCAATATATACATGAAGATATACACTTATTGTGTCAATTATCAAGTGTCATTTTATTGATTGTGACCATATCTCTGAACTGGTTTGACTTCTCTTTCATATTTTGTAATGTACAAATTATCAGGTTTATCCTTTGTTTGACAGAATGACTGTCCCCACTGTTTTGCTCTGTTGTATTGGTCACATTGCCCTTTCTCAGCTTAGGCACTCTCATTAGATTTAAGAATGTGTGATCGGTTGCATCTGTATTGACTACCACTAGGTGTTTTCAGTATGAATGAATTTGCAGAATCCATTTTCTCTTTCACAATAGCTGGTTGACATTTCTGTTGTTGAAGTATCTGAGCTGTTTCTCCTTCTAATGTCCTTCAGGGGATTTATTTGTCTGTCATGTTACTGTTTTTTGCTTTTTCAGCCTCCTAAGCATTCTATCTTTTGTATAGTTATGTGGCTTTGGTGTTGGTATCACCCTTTTTTTCTGTTGCAGGAAGAAGTGAATTTAACTTCCTGCTCATCAGCAGTTCAGCAGCTGACCCAGTGTCATCAATCGGTGTGTTTATATACTCTAAGATGGCAAGAAATGGGTCTTAATTACTGTGGAGTGTTTTGGTTAAAATGTTCTTCACTGTAAGTACTGTGTATTCAGCTAGTCCAATGCTGCAAGGATGGTATGGTAATGAAGTCAGATGTTCAAATCTCCACTGCTGGGCAAAATCTGCAAAGTCAGATGAACTGTACTGAGGTCCACAATCTGTGGAATGCCATGTCTTGAAAACATAGCTTTAATGTTGTTGATAAATGTGGTATTTTTTGTACTGGCCAGTTGTGCTACCTCAAAGTATCGATTGACATAGTCTACAGCTAGAACATAATCTTCCCATTCCATTTGAATAGATCTGTTGCTACTTTTTGCCAAGGGCCATCTGGAATTTTATGTTGTAGCAATGGCTCCTTCTGTTGATTGGCATTTGCATGTGAGAAGCATGTGTCTTACTTCCGGACCATATCTTTGATCTGAGAATCAGTATCAATCAATAGAAAGCTCCTCTGGCTTTCCTGGTCATTTTTTCAACACCAAAATGTCAAACATGAAGTAACCTTAACATAGTTGGGAGCAATTCACTTGGAATGACGGTTCTGTCTCCTCTCAATATGATACCATCTGCTACTGATAACTCATCCTCACAGCTCCAATACTGATGTAGTTCTAATAGTATATTTGATTTATTGTCAGGCCATCCATTAAGAATTATGTTTTGCTACTCTGAATCCTACTGGCTTCAACTGATATGTTCTCTACCATTGCAAGAACATGTTGTCTGATAGTTTCTTCAATTGTATTGTCAGAATCTGATATAAAAGCACTGGATAATGTGTCTGCTATGATTAATTCCTTTCTTGGTTTGTACTTTAATGAGAAGTTATACCTTTGTGGTCTTTACAGCATCCTTTCTAATTTGGGAGGTGCTGCACTCAGGATTTTCCTCATCATTTCCAGTGGACGGTGGTCAACTGTCACGCTTTGCCATTATGTGAGCTGGTGGAATCTTTCCATGGCAAAACCTACAGCCAACAGTTGTTTCTCTATTTGGGCATATTTTACTTCTCCATCAGTCATTGATCTGGATACAAATGCAAAGGGCTTATCATCTTGAAGAAGGACTGCCCCAAGCCCAGATTTTGAAGTAGCACAGCTTACAGTTACTAGTTTCTTCACATCATAGTATGTGGGAATTGGTTCCCTGCTCAATATGTCCACAATCTGGCTGAAGGCTTTATGTTGTGGTTCCATCCACATGAACTCTAAATCTTCTTCAGCAGTTTGTGTATGGGTTCTGTGATGGAAAACATGTTTGGCAGGGATTTTGCTAAGTAGTTTATAGTTCCCACGAGTCTTTCAACTCCTTTTCTGTCAGAAGGTGCAGGCATATCTTTGATTGCCCTGTTTTTTTCTGGATCAGTCTTCACTCTCTTACATGATAGAATGTGACCTATGCAGCCTACTTCTGGAAGTTTGAGCACACACCTATCCCTATTCAGTGTTATGTTTAGTTCTGTGCACTACTGGACAACTTGTGCTAACCTCTGGTCATGCTCAGCTTCAGACTTTCTCCATTGCAGAATTCTAATTCTAATTGGACTTTTATAGTGCTTAATCTCCCCAAACAAGAGGACTCTAAGGCGCAACAAAACAAAAAGCAGTCATCAAAATTTCTGTGTCCAGAGACATAAGAGGGGTTGAGCACCATGAAGAATGCCAGGGGAATGATCCAGGCTAAGGAGGGTATGCTATGGTGTACAGGTAGGTTTTAAGCTGCTTTCTGAAGGAGGTCAGGGAGGGAGAGGCAGGAATCTCATCAGGAAGAGCATTCCACACAGTGGGAGCATCAAAAGCAAAACTATTACCAAACTGTTTGACAGATTTCTGAACAGAAGGGCAAAACTTTGGAATGACAAGGAAATTACTACCACTTTGACTGCATCTGGTACCATAAGAACTGCTGTAGGAAGAAAGATATGGAGCAAAATACCTGGGAAAACCTGTGTGAAGATACTTATAAACAAGTGTAACTGTCTTGAACACTGTGCGCTGTTCAACAGGAAGCCAATGCAGTTTCTTTAGCACAGGAGTTATACTGGTGTATTGACTATTGTTTGATACAATTCTGGCTGCACTATTTTGGATGCACTGTAATTTGCGTAGATTGAACTTGGAGGGGCTCCTGAAAAGAGAGTTGCAGTAATCCAAATGACTACTAGCAAGAGCATTAGCCACAAGCACAGAAACATCATGAGTAAGAAACCACCTGACATGTCTGAAATCACGGAGTTTAACAAGACAACTTTTGCAGACATTCTGAACATGCTTGGACAAAGAAAAGTCTGAATGGAACCACACACCCAGATTTTTTACCGAATCAACAGGGCAGAGTGAATTGCCCAAGATATCAATTGGAAAACATGCTTTCAACTGATCCCTCTGTCTCTTCGAACCAAAGATGATAAACTCGGTCTTGTCAGGATTCAATTTGAGCTAACTAGTTGACATCCACTCTTTAACATCATCTAGGCACCTATTTAGCTTTTCAAAGGCAGCAGATGCATTCTTCTGGGATAAATGTATATAAACTTGGCTATTATCTGCATAGAAATGAAACTTTATTCCTTTATGTTTACTGAAAATCAAACTGAGCGGGGTGGTGTACAATGAGAACAGCAAGGGGGCAGGACAGAACCTTGGGGTACGCCAAATAGGAGTTTACAAACATCTGACAAAGTAGAACCAATTTTTATTGACTGATAACGGTCTGTTAGGTAGGATGTGAACCATTTCAGATCTGAGCCACCTACTCCAAACCAATTTCAGAGGCAACTAAGAAGAGTGGAATGATCTTTGGTGTCGAATGTGGCAGACAAGTCGAGCAATACTAAGGCAGTGGTTTCATCTCTTGACAATGATAAGTGAACTTCATTTTTATGTAGAGAAGAGCTGTCTCAGTTGAATGACCAGCCTTGTATGCCAACTGGTACGGGTTGTCTAAGTTATGGACATGAATATGTTCTAACAGCTGCTTAGCAACCACATGTTCTACCAGTTTTTATTTAAAACTGAGGCCAGATACAGGACGATAATTCCTCATGTCATTTGGGGGAAGATTTGGCTTTTTAATAAGAGGAGTGACCACAGCAGATTTGAAAGCATCAGGTATGCACCCCTCCATGAGTGAGCAGATAACCAGCTTTGTAAGGGATGGCAGCAGTATATCAATGCATTCCTTGATAAGGAATGTCGGCAAGGGATCCAATAGGCATGATTTTGTTGTTGACGTTTTAATTATTTTATCAACAGCCTCCTCAGAAACTTGCCTAAAGACAGTAATTTTTGGAGGATCTGAAGGTGGGTGAACATCGTATTCAGTGCCAGAGGGTGCAAAATTATCTCTAATTTTCTTAATCTTGTTGGAAAAGAAGGAGGCAAACTGGTCAGCCAATGACTTTTCAGACTCATAGGATGGAAGAGTGGCATCAGAAACCCTATTCAGGGTTTTATGGAGCTTACGCCAAAGTTTTCGAGAGTCATGACTATTATCTGAAATCAGTTTGCTATAGTTGTCTGACTTGTCCTTGTTTACAAGTGCATTGCACGTGCAATCTGATGACGAAGCCGACTTCTGTTCAGTGGATTTTTAGCCTTACGCCAGGTTCTCTCAAATTGGCGCCTAAGAGACTTTGCACATTGATAATCATCAGACATCCAATCTGCGGAATCTTTTTTCATCAATCTAGATATTAGAGGTGCATGCCTATCAAGAACATTACCCAAATCATGTACATATTGTTCGTAAAGATCACCAACAGCATCAACTGACAAAGGAAGTATTTTTGAGATCTGAGCGGAAGTCAGACATGTTGATACGGTGGTACCTTCTATATTGAACTATATTTGGAGTGTGAGCCACTTGACAAGGGAAGGCAACTGTGCATTTGACTAATGCATGATCAGAAACAAAGACGCAAATTTTGACATCAGCAATAGTGTCCTGGTCACTGGGGGATAAAATGAGGTCCAATATGTGACCATGCAAATGAGTAGGTTTATCGACTAACTGTTTCAGATCACACAAATCAAGAAAGGTAATGAATTTATGAACGTCAACATATATGTTGAAGTCATATGTAATATGAAGAATTAATAGATGAGAGGTAACCAACAAATGACATGAATTCTTCCAGAAAGTTGCAGGTACATGATCCTGGAGGGCGGTAGATGCAGACAAGCAAGAATCAATGGCCATGAAGCCTGATTGACACCACCATGTTCTCAAATGACTGATAAAAAGGAAATTCTATTATATGGGGTCTGTAAATGGATCTGATGAAAAAACCAACACCACCATCAATACCTGAGGGATGAGGCTTGTGAGGAAAATAAAGTCAGGAGGAGTTATAGACTGTAAAAAGCTGTCTGAATCAAAGGGACGAATATGTGTTTCTGTGAGGCATAGAAAATCAAAGTCATTTAAAGCAACCATGTCGACTAGGAGTGGACCCTTATTCCTTACGGATCTGGCATTCAAAACACTTTCATTGTTCCACACACAAAGCAGATAAATGTGTATTACATGTAAAATAGATATATATCATAAAATATCGTTTACCAATTAATTTATCCCTGTCCACTGTTTGTTATATTTTAATCCCACACATCTATCTAACATATGCACTAATCTACTCCCTCCTAACCTACCATCTTTTGATTTTGGTACTGTGATGCTGTAATTAGAAAGGTTTGTACGTAGGAAAGGTAGGTGCACCTATTTCTAAATTTTTTTTTTTTTTTTTTTTTGCAGCTTTTTTTTATTCACCCTTTTTTTACATACCCTATGGTGCCCTGGGGAGGCGAGGGTGGCCAACCCCCCATCAGGGCCTAACAAATACATTCATACACAGTATGAAGAAAAAACACACAAAACATAATTCGGGTACTACATACATGAACGACTGCTACTGTTATTATTTTTAATTTTTTTTATATAATTTTTTATATTAATTAACTGTATGCTACGGATTTAAATCAATTTTAGCTGATTTTTATGTATCATTTGAGTACACAAAAATATGAAAGAATCAATTTTAGCTGCTTTTTTGTGTTATTTGAATACACAAAGAAAATGACAAAAAACACAAGATCACAAAGACACAAAACACAGAACAAGTGTTGGTGCATATTGGTGATGTTGGCAACTGTCTACAGAACTAGTTTTATGAGATTTAGAAGGCATTTTATGCGTCCAAAATTTGCAGTAGTGGGGCCCACTTTGTTTCTATTCTATCAAGTTCTTTATTTTGTTGCCTAACTATGTTCTGCTCTATTTTAAAGGTTTCTTTAACTTTCCCTAAGGCTCCTTCTACACAAAGATTATTGCCATTGCACTTAACTACATATATATATCGCTTAATGATATTGATAAGATGGTTCACAAGTGTTTCGTTTTGACCTAACCTCACACCGAGTAGAATAGACTTGCCGTTTAATATTTCATACAAATTTATATATGGCTCCAAAGTTTTAACCATCTTTTTCCAAAATTGGGTAATTTTGGGGCATTCCCAAAAGAGGTGCTCCAATGTTTCTGTCATAATACCACAAAAGTAGCATTTGTCTGCTTTTATTCCACAGATGTTCAAGAATTTATTTGTGGTAAGGATGCGCTGCAAAATTTTGTACTGAAAACTCCTCATTTTACTTTCAATTGTACACTGAAAATTTAAGGTAAAAAAATCTCTCATATCTTCATTAGTAAACTGTTTTCCAAGGTGTTCTGACCACTTATTTGCAATGTTTCTCCTTAAGTCTGATGTACTAATTAATTTCCAATATGTCCCTTTGCAAACTTTTGGCATTGCAAGAAGCTCATTCAAAACAGGTTGAAATATTGGTCCTTTAATCTTACGTCTGTGGTCTCGTAAGATGGCCATCCATTTTCTTGGGATCGAATGTATTAAAGAGTAAAAGTCTACAAAATTTATTTTCATTCTGTATGTATTTTGAAAATCATTATAGCCCATAAGTTCTCCTGAATTTGTAAGTAGATCATTTATATAGTGGAGTCCTTTTTGTTCAAAATTTTCCTTTTTAAGCAAAATATTACGGTTTTGTAAAAAGTAAGAGTTCCAAATTGGATAGGTCCTGACGTTTATTTCATTAGAAAAATTTTCTTTGTATGTAATCCAGGATTTAAAAACATCTCTCCAAAAGACATTTTGAACAGTATTTTTTAGTTTCTTTAGAGAAACAACATCCAACAGCCAAACTTCTTTTTTGTTTTTTGCTATGTTATGCTCAAAAATGTGTTGCCAACTGCCATCCCTTTTTATCAAATTATTGATCCATGTCATTTTTAGAGCTTGGTCTAAAAAGTCAAGCTTTGTTAACTTAAGGCCACCATCTTGAATGTCTTTCTCAAGTTGGGCTTGTGTTATTCTTGGTTTTTTATCATCCCAAAGGAAGAGTTTAAAAATTATCTCCATTCGTTTTAAAAATTCTGAAGTGGGGGAAGGTAGTACTTGCATAATATGTACCAGTTTTGGGACAATTAGAGTCTTTAGTACAGTTACTTTACCTATAAGGGAGAGTTTTCGCTTTTTGTAACAATGAATGATTTTTTCTATGGTGTTTAGTTTTGAGTTGTAATTTTCTGCAACCATTTTGTCTTTATCAACATTGAAATCTACACCCAAAAGTGTGAAGCTCTTTGCCCATTTTAAATTAAAGTCGTGGCATCGTGTTTCATTGGATAGTTTCATGGACCCTAACCACACTGCGAATGTTTTATCAATGTTTAATTTAAGATCACTGCAAAGGTAAAATTCTTCAAAAACTGTAAAACTTTTCCTCAAAGATGCTTCTGATCCATCTAGAAATAAAAAGGCATCGTCAGCATATTGGCCCAATTTAAAATTGGTGTTACCAATGGTTACTCCATTCACCTCCTTGTCCAATTTAATTTCCATAGCTAAAGGTTCTATGGCTAAGGGGGTCTGAGGGGGTCACCTTGCCTACATCCGCGAGCGAGCTGGAAAAATTCTGAAAAATACCCATTGTTAATTACACAGCTACAAGAGTTGTTATATAGAGTATTGAACCATCTAATAAAATTAGTGCCAAAACTGTAACTTTGTAGTACCTTGTTAATGTATTTCCACTCCAAGGAGTCGAAAGCCTTTTCAAAATCCAGCAATATTATCAGTCCTTTTTTGTTGTGAACCTCCAAATCTAACATGATGTCATAGACTAATCTTATGTTTTCACCAATATATCTATCTTTTAAAAATCCCTTTTGTGTTTCTCCTATGACTTTTGGAAGTACTTTCTTCAAACGTTGAGCTAGGATGCCTGATAAGATTTTATAGTCTGTATTTAACAGTGAAATAGGTCTTTTGTTTTTCAAAAATTCTCTTGGTTTGTTTCCTTTTGGCAAACATGTGATTATACCTTGTTTTTGGGACACAGATAGCTCACCTTTCAAGAAGGATTCGTTAAAGCTATTTATTAAATAAGTATTTATGTCACACCAAAAAAATTTGTAAAATTCCACCGGGAACCCATCAGTTCCTGGGGTTTTATTATTTTTCATATTTTTAACAACTTCTTTTGCCTCCTTTTCAGAAATTGGCCTTTCACAAAAATTTTGATCAGGTTCCTCTAATTTCATAATATTGTCCTCCTTTAAAAATTTTTTTAAATCAGCATTACTGTCCGAAACTTTTGAGCTATAAATGTCTGTATAGTATGTTTTTTGTTCTAAAAGTATTTTGTCAGGGTTCATAATTGTTTTCCCATTCACATTTAATCTAGTTATGACCTTATTAATGTAATTGCGTTTCTCCAAGTTGCAAAAAAATTTTGTTGCCTTCTCCCCTTCTTCATAGTATTGCACTTTTGATCTTAGTACAGAAGCTTTTAATTTTGCCTCCCGTGTATCCCTTAAATCTATTTTTTGTTGGTTTAACTTCTTTTCTAACTCGAAGATTTTATCTTGTGAGTTTGAAAGGCAGGCTTCTATTAGTTGATTTTCAAGATTTGTGATATTTTGTTCTATTTTTATTTCTTTATCCCTATTAAATTTGGCCTTTCTTGAACTGTAGGCTATACTTTGACCCCTTATATTTAACTTTAACATTTCGAAAAACATTTGATTATCTATTGTAAATTCTCTACCCCCCACATTACTATTTTCATTACACTTGTATTGAGAGATGGTATTACAAATTTCTTGTTTCACCATATTTATATATTCTTTGTCGTGTAACAGTGAAGTGTTAAACTTCCAGAAGCCTTTACCACGTTTAGCTTCCAATAAATTTAATTCTAAAATAAGAGCTGAATGGTCTGTTCTATAACCATGGGAGATTGAGGTATTCTTTAGTTTTGAATGAATGTCGGGGGTTGTTAGAAAGAAGTCAAGTCTAGCCATTTGTCTGGGAGTTTTACTGCTAAACCAAGTGTATCTTTTAAGTTTCTCATTATTGATCCTCCATACATCCTCTAGGTCCAAAGCTATTTGCATTGCTTGCACTTTAGCTTTTGCCCTTGTATTGTTTTCCCTTTGGTATCCAAAGGTATCAATTTCAAAATTTTGTACAAGATTCCAGTCCCCACAAATTATAAGTGGTAAATTCTCCTTATCACTTATTCTTTCCTTTAAATTGTCATAGAAGCCTGGGTCATCTCTATTTGGTCCATATAAGACAACTAAAAGTATTGTGTACTCTTGGTAGAAGCAAATTTTTGCCATCATCAAATTACCCCCATCATCTTTTTCTACCTCCAAAACTTTGTATTCAACATTGTCATCAAGTAAGATAGACACCCCCCTACTTTCAGAAGAAAAGGAGTTAATAATGATCTCATTTCCCCAGTCCTGTAGGAATGCATTATGGTTTGCTGGACTGATGTGGATGTCTGTGAGACAGTATACAGACATTTTTTTTTTCTTTAACCAATTAAATACATCGGTTCTTTTCTTTCGGTCTGCCAATCCCCTGACATTCATACAAAATATTTTTAAAGGGCCTGCCATCTACTCATGTCAGTTCAATATAAATGTTCAATTCTAAGACCAACAAGCCTGTTAATTGGAGCATCCCATAAAAGGAACAGAGAGTGCACCAGAATTGAAAATACTGAATGTATTGTTGCCATTTCTGGCTATTTTGAACCCAACACACCAATATGCGCCAACTTGACAACAGAAACGTCACACTCAGATGAACAAAAAACATGAAATAAACATTGAACCCTTTATTCCCTTGACCTGAACATAGGTCAACAATCAAGTGCAGACTAAAGTAGAGCCTACACTCCCCCAAACTTGTAATGCCATATATTGTTCTATACAACCCAATAGTATTGAAACAGAACTCACTAATTTTTGTGCATGGGCACAAGTGCCACCCTCCACCTGTACCAAAAGGACCCAAACAAACTTCACGGACCATCTCAAGATAAAAGGGGTATACCTCCTCTGCATTTGTCTATTATGTTAAAAAAATTGATATTATATGTTTCTCTTTTTGAATAGCAAAAGCTATATTTTGAAAACAAAACAGGTGCGAACAGATCTACATGAGGGGAAAACCTTAATACCAGACTACACATGTAGCAACTTTTGCATTAATGTTCTATACATTTTCAGTGGCGGAAAAATTGTATATATATCTTCACATTTTATATAGACAGAGTATTAATCTTTTAAATTAACCAATTTGCCACAAGATTATTATTTCAGTTTCCTACAGATTCCATTTGACAAAATCCAACACAAACATAGTAACTTTTGGATTAACTAGTTTGCCACAAAAATTGTTAAGTCAGGTTCAAATAACATTTGAATATTACATGTGTTAAAAATATGAAATATGAAGTGGCAAATTATTTACATGACTATTCAAGATAAGAAACATTGCAGTTTCAAAAGTATTTATCTTCCCATAGAAAGTATTCAATCCCATTATTTATTTGTTTTGTGTCTTAAGCTAAGTTGTTAATCATCACACTTTTTTAAAGATTAACTTTATCAAACTTTATCAAACACTGAATCCTAACTGTAGAACGTACTGACTTTATAATTAAATTAATTTGCCACAAAATTATTAATTCAGTTTCCTACAGATTTTATTTAGCGATAATCCAACACAAACTTAGTAACTTTTGGATTAACCAGCTTGCCACAAAATTATTAATTCAGGTTCAACTACCATTTGAATATTACATGTGGTAAAATATGAAGTGCCAATTTATTTACATGACTATTCAAGTTGAGTAACATTGCAGTTATATAATTATTTATCTTCCCATGAAAAACATTCAGTCCCACTGTTTATTTGTTTTGTGTCTTAAGCTAAATTGTTAATCGTCACACTTTTTTTTAAAGATTAACTTTATGAAACATTGGATCCTAACTATGGCTTCCACATTTGTTTTCAATTAAACAATTAACCACACTCAAATCAAATAAATTGACTGTATATTTAACTGCTTCTAGAACATGGATGATGTCTTCCAAAAGTTATTTGCTTACAGGAAATCGGCTTTTAACATACACAAAAAAAAATGTAAAACCATGTATTGATTTACAAAGCAAACCACTAATTTAGAATTAATTGTCACTTGCATCTTTTAACATTACTGTTCTTTGGATCCATTATAGTGTATAAAAAGTTAATTCACCATTTCGTGTACCTCTTCTAAAAGCTTTCCGAGTCTATTTCTAAATTTTAATTATGTCCACCCCCCTGGGGGGTGGATATATTATTTTTGCTTTTTTCGCCGTCCGATGTCCGGCGTCCGATGTCCGGCGTCCGGCGTCCGATGTCCGGCGTCACGCATGGTTTCCGCTCATTTAAAGGAAAAGTATTAGAGCTATTGTCACCAAATTTGGTATGCAGGCTTATTGGGTCAGTAGCTTGCTTGGGATTGCTTTTGGCTGTTGTACCTCTTTTGCTTACTGAGTAATACTTAAGTACAGCTATTTTCAGTACCCATTGGTTTCCGTGCATTTAAGCCAAGATAATTAAAGATATTTTACTACAATTTTGAATACAAGATTGTTATGTCCATAGCTCGCTTGATATTGCATTTGGGACTGATAGCTTTGTCAGTACATGAGTAATAGCCATTTAGGTACTTCATTGTGTATTTTCAGTACTACTTTTGAGTAATTTGCTAATATCTCAGAAACCGTAAGAGATAGAGCGATTTCGACAGAATTTTTGACTCACAGGGTAGTAGAAGAGCATTCTGTACAAAATTGAAAATTTTCAATTTTCGCCACTTTTGGCGGCCATCTTGAATTTTTGCGAAAAACGAAAAAATCTTAATATCTCAGAAACCGTAAGAGATAGAGCGATTTGGACAGAATTTTTGACTCACAGGGTATCTAAGGAATGTACTCTTTGCAATTTTCCAAAAATTTTCCCCTCCCCAAAAATGGCGGCCATTTTGAATTTTCGAATTTTTGCCAAAAATGGCAAAACACAAATTTGCTTCTATCTCCTTAACCGTGCGAGATAGAGCGATTTCATCGAAATTTTCGACCCACAGGGTATCTAAGGAATGTAATCTTTGCAATTTTCAAAAAATTTTCCCCTCCCCAAAAATGGCGGCCATTTTGAATTTTCGAATTTTTGCCAAAAATGGCAAAACACAAATTTGCTTCTATCTCCTTAACCGTGTGAGATAGAGCGATTTCGTCGAAATTTTCGACCCACAGGGTATTTAAGGAATGTAATCTTTACAATTTTCAAAAAATTTTCCCCTCCCCAAAAATGCCGGTCATTTTGAATTTTAGAATTTTTGCCAAAAATGGCAAAACACAAATTTGCTTCTATCTTCTTAACTGTGTGAGATAGAGCGATTTCGTCGAAATTTTCGAACGACAGGGTATCTAAGGAGTGTACTCTTTGCAATTTTCCAAAAATTTTCCCCTCCCCAAAAATGGAGGCCATTTTGAATTTTCGAATTCTTGCCAAAAATGGCAAAACACAAATTTGCTTCTATCTCCTTAACCGTGCGAGATAGAGCGATTTCGGCAAAATTTTCGACCCACAGGGTATCTGAGCATTGTACTGTTGGTAATTTTTAAAAAATTTGCCCCTCCCCAAAAAGGGCGGCCATTTTGAATTTTCGAATTTTTGCCAAAAATGGCAAAACACAAATTTACTTCTATCTCCTTAACCGTGCGAGATAGAGCGATTTCGGCAAAATTTTTGACCCACAGGGTATCTGAGCATTGTACTGTTGGTAATTTTTAAAAAATTTGCCCCTCCCCAAAAAGGGCGGCCATTTTGAATTTTCGAATTTTTGCCAAAAATGGCAAAACACAAATTTGCTTCTATCTCCTTAACCGTGCGAGATAGAGCGATTTCGTCAAAAATTTCGACCCACAGGGTATCTGACCATTGTACTGTTGGTAATTTTTAAAAAATTTGCCCCTCCCCAAAGATGGCGGCCATTTTGAATTTTCGAATTTTTGCCAAAAATGGCAAAACACAAATTTGCTTCTATCGCCTTAACCGTGCGAGATAGAGCGATTTCGTCGAAATTTTCGACCCACAGGGTATCTAAGTAGTGTACTCTGTGCAATTTTCCAAAAATTTTCCCCTCCCCAAAAATGGCGGCCATTTTGAATTTTCGAATTTTTGTCAAAAATGGCAAAACACAAATTTGCTTCTATCTCCTTAACCGTGCGAGATAGAGCGATTTCGTCGAAATTTTCGACCCACAGGGTATCTAAGGAGTGTACTCTTTGCAATTTTCCAAAAATTTTCCCCTCCCCAAAAATGGAGGCCATTTTGAATTTTCGAATTCTTGCCAAAAATGGCAAAACACAAATTTGCTTCTATCTCCTTAACCGTGCGAGATAGAGCGATTTCGTCGAAATTTTCGACCCACAGGGTATCTAAGGAGTGTACTCTTTGCAATTTTCCAAAAATTTTCCCCTCCCCAAAAATGGAGGCCATTTTGAATTTTCGAATTCTTGCCAAACATGGCAAAACACAAATTTGCTTCTATCTCCTTAACCGTGCGAGAGAGCGATTTCGGCAAAATTTTCGACCCACAGGGTATCTGAGCATTGTACTGTTGGTAATTTTTAAAAAATTTGCCCCTCCCCAAAAAGGGCGGCCATTTTGAATTTTCGAATTTTTGCCAAAAATGGCAAAACACAAATTTGCTTCTATCTCCTTAACCATGCGAGATAGAGCGATTTCGTCGAAATTTTCGACCCACAGGGTATCTGTGCAATTTTCCAAAAATTTTCCCCTCCCCAAAAATGGCGGCCATTTTGAATTTTCGAATTTTTGTCAAAAATGGCAAAACACAAATTTGCTTCTATCTCCTTAACCGTGCGAGATAGAGCGATTTCATCAAAAATTTCGACCCACAGGGTATCTGACCATTGTACTGTTGGTAATTTTTAAAAAATTTGCCCCTCCCCAAAGATGGCGGCCATTTTGAATTTTCGAATTTTTGCCAAAAATGGCAAAACACAAATTTGCTTCTATCTCCTTAACCGTGCGAGATAGAGCGATTTCGTCGAAATTTTCGACCCACAGGGTATCTAAGGAGTGTACTCTTTGCAATTTTCCAAAAATTTTCCCCTCCCCAAAAATGGAGGCCATTTTGAATTTTCGAATTCTTGCCAAAAATGGCAAAACACAAATTTGCTTCTATCTCCTTAACCGTGCGAGATAGAGCGATTTCGGCAAAATTTTCGACCCACAGGGTATCTGAGCATTGTACTGTTGGTAATTTTTAAAAAATTTGCCCCTCCCCAAAAAGGGCGGCCATTTTGAATTTTCGAATTTTTGCCAAAAATGGCAAAACACAAATTTGCTTCTATCTCCTTAACCGTGCGAGATAGAGCGATTTCGGCAAAATTTTCGACCCACAGGGTATCTGAGCATTGTACTGTTGGTAATTTTTAAAAAATTTGCCCCTCCCCAAAAAGGGCGGCCATTTTGAATTTTCGAATTTTTGCCAAAAATGGCAAAACACAAATTTGCTTCTATCTCCTTAACCATGCGAGATAGAGCGATTTCGTCGAAATTTTCGACCCACAGGGTATCTAAGGAGTGTACTCTGTGCAATTTTCCAAAAATTTTCCCCTCCCCAAAAATGGCGGCCATTTTGAATTTTCGAATTTTTGTCAAAAATGGCAAAACACAAATTTGCTTCTATCTCCTTAACCGTGCGAGATAGAGCGATTTCGTCGAAATTTTCGACCCACAGGGTATCTAAGGAGTGTACTCTTTGCAATTTTCCAAAAATTTTCCCCTCCCCAAAAATGGAGGCCGTTTTGAATTTTCGAATTCTTGCCAAACATGGCAAAACACAAATTTGCTTCTATCTCCTTAACCGTGCGAGAGAGCGATTTCGGCAAAATTTTCGACCCACAGGGTATCTGTGCAATTTTCCAAAAATTTTCCCCTACCCAAAAATGGCGGCCATTTTGAATTTTCGAATTTTTGTCAAAAATGGCAAAACACAAATTTGCTTCTATCTCCTTAACCGTGCGAGATAGAGCGATTTCGTCAAAAATTTCGACCCACAGGGTATCTGACCATTGTACTGTTGGTAATTTTTAAAAAATTTGCCCCTCCCCAAAGATGGCGGCCATTTTGAATTTTCGAATTTTTGCCAAAAATGGCAAAACACAAATTTGCTTCTATCTCCTTAACCGTGCGAGATAGAGCGATTTCGTCGAAATTTTCGACCCACAGGGTATCTAAGGAGTGTACTCTTTGCAATTTTCCAAAAATTTTCCCCTCCCCAAAAATGGAGGCCATTTTGAATTTTCGAATTTTTGTCAAAAATGGCAAAACACAAATTTGCTTCTATCTCCTTAACCGTGCGAGATAGAGCGATTTCGTCGAAATTTTCGACCCACAGGGTATCTAAGGAGTGTACTCTTTGCAATTTTCCAAAAATTTTCCCCTCCCCAAAAATGGCGGCCATTTTGAATTTTCGAATTTGCTTCTATCTCCTTAACCGTGCGAGATAGAGCGATTTCGGCAAAATTTTCGACCCACAGGGTATCTGAGCATTGTACTGTTGGTAATTTTTAAAAAATTTACCCCTCCCCAAAGATGGCGGCCATTTTGAATTTTCGAATTTTTGCCAAAAATGGCAAAACGCAAATTTGCTTCTATCTCCTTAACCGTGCGAGATAGAGCGATTTCGTCGAAATTTTCGACCCACAGGGTATCTAAGGAGTGTACTCTTTGCAATTTTCCAAAAATTTTCCCCTCCCCAAAAATGGAGGCCATTTTGAATTTTCGAATTTTTGTCAAAAATGGCAAAACACAAATTTGCTGCTATCTCTTTAACCGTGCGAGATAGAACGATTTCGTCGAAATTTTCGACCCACAGGGTATCTAAGGAGTGTACTCTTTGCAATTTTCCAAAAATTTTCCCCTCCCCAAAAATGGAGGCCATTTTGAATTTTCGAATTCTTGCCAAAAATGGCAAAACACAAATTTGCTTCTATCTCCTTAACCGTGCGAGATAGAGCGATTTCGGCAAAATTTTCGACCCACAGGGTATCTGAGCATTGTACTGTTGGTAATTTTTAAAAAATTTGCCCCTCCCCAAAAAGGGCGGCCATTTTGAATTTTCGAATTTTTGCCAAAAATGGCAAAACACAAATTTGCTTCTATCTCCTTAACCGTGCGAGATAGAGCGATTTCGGCAAAATTTTCGACCCACAGGGTATCTGAGCATTGTACTGTTGGTAATTTTTAAAAAATTTGCCCCTCCCCAAAAAGGGCGGCCATTTTGAATTTTCGAATTTTTGCCAAAAATGGCAAAACACAAATTTGCTTCTATCTCCTTAACCATGCGAGATAGAGCGATTTCGTCGAAATTTTCGACCCACAGGGTATCTAAGGAGTGTACTCTGTGCAATTTTCCAAAAATTTTCCCCTCCCCAAAAATGGCGGCCATTTTGAATTTTCGAATTTTTGTCAAAAATGGCAAAACACAAATTTGCTTCTATCTCCTTAACCGTGCGAGATAGAGCGATTTCGTCGAAATTTTCGACCCACAGGGTATCTAAGGAGTGTACTCTTTGCAATTTTCCAAAAATTTTCCCCTCCCCAAAAATGGCGGCCATTTTGAATTTTCGAATTAGCTTCTATCTCCTTAACCGTGCGAGATAGAGCGATTTCGGCAAAATTTTCGACCCACAGGGTATCTGAGCATTGTACTGTTGGTAATTTTTAAAAAATTTACCCTCCCCAAAAAGGGCGGCCATTTTGAATTTTCGAATTTTTGCCAAAAATGGCAAAACACAAATTTGCTTCTATCTCCTTAACCATGCGAGATAGAGCGATTTCGTCGAAATTTTCGACCCACAGGGTATCTGTGCAATTTTCCAAAAATTTTCCCCTCCCCAAAAATGGCGGCCATTTTGAATTTTCGAATTTTTGTCAAAAATGGCAAAACACAAATTTGCTTCTATCTCCTTAACCGTGCGAGATAGAGCGATTTCGTCAAAAATTCGACCCACAGGGTATCTGACCATTGTACTGTTGGTAATTTTTAAAAAATTTGCCCCTCCCCAAAGATGGCGGCCATTTTGAATTTTCGAATTTTTGCCAAAAATGGCAAAACACAAATTTGCTTCTATCTCCTTAACCGTGCGAGATAGAGCGATTTCGTCGAAATTTTCGACCCACAGGGTATCTAAGGAGTGTACTCTTTGCAATTTTCCAAAAATTTTCCCCTCCCCAAAAATGGAGGCCATTTTGAATTTTCGAATTTTTGTCAAAAATGGCAAAACACAAATTTGCTGCTATCTCCTTAACCGTGCGAGATAGAACGATTTCGTCGAAATTTTCGACCCACAGGGTATCTAAGGAGTGTACTCTTTGCAATTTTCCAAAAATTTTCCCCTCCCCAAAAATGGCGGCCATTTTGAATTTTCGAATTTGCTTCTATCTCCTTAACCGTGCGAGATAGAGCGATTTCGGCAAAATTTTCGACCCACAGGGTATCTGAGCATTGTACTGTTGGTAATTTTTAAAAAAATTGCCCCTCCCCAAAAAGGGCGGCCATTTTGAATTTTCGAATTTTTGCCAAAAATGGCAAAACACAAATTTGCTTCTATCTCCTTAACCATGCGAGATAGAGCGATTTCGTCGAAATTTTCGACCCACAGGGTATCTAAGGAGTGTACTCTGTGCAATTTTCCAAAAATTTTCCCCTCCCCAAAAATGGCGGCCATTTTGAATTTTCGAATTTTTGTCAAAAATGGCAAAACACAAATTTGCTTCTATCTCCTTAACCGTGCGAGATAGAGCGATTTCGTCGAAATTTTCGACCCACAGGGTATCTAAGCAGTGTACTCTTTGCAATTTTCCAAAAATTTTCCCCTCCCCAAAAATGGAGGCCATTTTGAATTTTCGAATTCTTGCCAAAAATGGCAAAACACAAATTTGCTTCTATCTCCTTAACCGTGCGAGATAGAGCGATTTCGGCAAAATTTTCGACCCACAGGGTATCTAAGCAGTGTGCTGTTTGCAATTTTCCAAAAATTTTCCCCTCCCCAAAAAGGGCGGCCATTTTGAATTTTCGAATTTTTGCCAAAAATGGCAAAACACAAATTTGCTTCTATCTCCTTAACCGTGCGAGATAGAGCGATTTCGGCAAAATTTTCGACCCACAGGGTATCTAAGCAGTGTGCTGTTTGCAATTTTCCAAAAATTTTCCCCTCCCCAAAAAGGGCGGCCATTTTGAATTTTCGAATTTTTGCCAAAAATGGCAAAACACAAATTTGCTTCTATCTCCTTAACCGTGCGAGATAGAGCGATTTCGTCGAAATTTTCGACCCACAGGGTATCTAAGGAGTGTACTCTTTGCAATTTTCCAAAAATTTTCCCCTCCCCAAAAATGGCGGCCATTTTGAATTTTCGAATTTGCTTCTATCTCCTTAACTGTGCGAGATAGAGCGATTTCGGCAAAATTTTCGACCCACAGGGTATCTGAGCATTGTACTGTTGGTAATTTTTTAAAAATTTGCCCCTCCCCAAAAAGGGCGGCCATTTTGAATTTTCGAATTTTTGTCAAAAATGGCAAAACACAAATTTGCTTCTATCTCCTTAACCGTGCGAGATAGAGCGATTTCGTCAAAAATTTCGACCCACAGGGTATCTGACCATTGTACTGTTGGTAATTTTTAAAAAATTTGCCCCTCCCCAAAGATGGCGGCCATTTTGAATTTTCGAATTTTTGCCAAAAATGGCAAAACACAAATTTGCTTCTATCTCCTTAACCTTGCGAGATAGAGCGATTTCGTCGAAATTTTCGACCCATAGGGTATCTAAGGAGTGTACTCTTTGCAATTTTCCAAAAATTTTCCCCTCCCCAAAAATGGAGGCCATTTTGAATTTTCGAATTTTTGTCAAAAATGGCAAAACACAAATTTGCTTCTATCTCCTTAACCGTGCGAGATAGAGCGATTTCGTCGAAATTTTCGACCCACAGGGTATCTAAGGAGTGTACTCTGTGCAATTTTCCAAAAATTTTCCCCTCCCCAAAAATGGCGGCCATTTTGAATTTTCGAATTTTTGTCAAAAATGGCAAAACACAAATTTGCTTCTATCTCCTTAACCGTGCGAGATAGAGCGATTTCGTCAAAAATTTCGACCCACAGGGTATCTAAGGAGTGTACTCTTTGCAATTTTCCAAAAATTTTCCCCTCCCCAAAAATGGAGGCCATTTTGAATTTTCGAATTCTTGCCAAAAATGGCAAAACACAAATTTGCTTCTATCTCCTTAACCGTGCGAGATAGAGCGATTTCGTCGAAATTTTCGACCCACAGGGTATCTAAGCAGTGTACTCTTTGCAATTTTCCAAAAATTTTCCCCTCCCCAAAAATGGAGGCCATTTTGAATTTTCGAATTTTTGTCAAAAATGGCAAAACACAAATTTGCTTCTATCTCCTTAACCGTGCGAGATAGAGCGATTTCGTCGAAATTTTCGACCCACAGGGTATCTAAGGAGTGTACTCTTTGCAATTTTCCAAAAATTTTCCCCTCCCCAAAAATGGCGGCCATTTTGAATTTTCGAATTTGCTTCTATCTCCTTAACCGTGCGAGATAGAGCGATTTCGGCAAAATTTTCGACCCACAGGGTATCTGAGCATTGTACTGTTGGTAATTTTTAAAAAATTTGCCCCTCCCCAAAAAGGGCGGCCATTTTGAATTTTCGAATTTTTGCCAAAAATGGCAAAACACAAATTTGCTTCTATCTCCTTAACCATGCGAGATAGAGCGATTTCGTCGAAATTTTCGACCCACAGGGTATCTAAGGAGTGTACTCTGCAATTTTCCAAAAATTTTCCCCTCCCCAAAAATGGCGGCCATTTTGAATTTTCGAATTTTTGTCAAAAATGGCAAAACACAAATTTCCTTCTATCTCCTTAACCGTGCGAGATAGAGCGATTTCGTCGAAATTTTCGACCCACAGGGTATCTAAGAAGTGTACTCTTTGCAATTTTCCAAAAATTTTCCCCTCCCCAAAAATGGAGGCCATTTTGAATTTTCGAATTCTTGCCAAAAATGGCAAAACACAAATTTGCTTCTATCTCCTTAACCGTGCGAGATAGAGCGATTTCGGCAAAATTTTCGACCCACAGGGTATCTGAGCATTGTACTGTTGGTAATTTTTAAAAAATTTGCCCCTCCCCAAAAAGGGCGGCCATTTTGAATTTTCGAATTTTTGCCAAAAATGGCAAAACACAAATTTGCTTCTATCTCCTTAACCATGCGAGATAGAGCGATTTCGTCGAAATTTTCGACCCACAGGGTATCTGTGCAATTTTCCAAAAATTTTCCCCTCCCCAAAAATGGCGGCCATTTTGAATTTTCGAATTTTTGTCAAAAATGGCAAAACACAAATTTGCTTCTATCTCCTTAACCGTGCGAGATAGAGCGATTTCGTCAAAAATTTCGACCCACAGGGTATCTGACTATTGTACTGTTGGTAATTTTTAAAAAATTTGCCCCTCCCCAAAGATGGCGGCCATTTTGAATTTTCGAATTTTTGCCAAAAATGGCAAAACACAAATTTGCTTCTATCTCCTTAACCGTGCGAGATAGAGCGATTTCGTCGAAATTTTCGACCCACAGGGTATCTAAGGAGTGTACTCTTTGCAATTTTCCAAAAATTTTCCCCTCCCCAAAAATGGAGGCCATTTTGAATTTTCGAATTTTTGTCAAAAATGGCAAAACACAAATTTGCTTCTATCTCCTTAACCGTGCGAGATAGAGCGATTTCGTCGAAATTTTCGACCCACAGGGTATCTAAGGAGTGTACTCTTTGCAATTTTCCAAAAATTTTCCCCTCCCCAAAAATGGCGGCCATTTTGAATTTTCGAATTTTTGTCAAAAATGGCAAAACACAAATTTGCTTCTATCTCCTTAACCGTGCGAGATAGAGCGATTTCGTCAAAAATTCGACCCACAGGGTATCTGACCATTGTACTGTTGGTAATTTTTAAAAAATTTGCCCCTCCCCAAAGATGGCGGCCATTTTGAATTTTCGAATTTTTGCCAAAAATGGCAAAACACAAATTTGCTTCTATCTCCTTAACCGTGCGAGATAGAGCGATTTCGTCGAAATTTTCGACCCACAGGGTATCTAAGGAGTGTACTCTTTGCAATTTTCCAAAAATTTTCCCCTCCCCAAAAATGGAGGCCATTTTGAATTTTCGAATTTTTGTCAAAAATGGCAAAACACAAATTTGCTGCTATCTCCTTAACCGTGCGAGATAGAACGATTTCGTCGAAATTTTCGACCCACAGGGTATCTAAGGAGTGTACTCTTTGCAATTTTCCAAAAATTTTCCCCTCCCCAAAAATGGCGGCCATTTTGAATTTTCGAATTTGCTTCTATCTCCTTAACCGTGCGAGATAGAGCGATTTCGGCAAAATTTTCGACCCACAGGGTATCTGAGCATTGTACTGTTGGTAATTTTTAAAAAAATTGCCCCTCCCCAAAAAGGGCGGCCATTTTGAATTTTCGAATTTTTGCCAAAAATGGCAAAACACAAATTTGCTTCTATCTCCTTAACCATGCGAGATAGAGCGATTTCGTCGAAATTTTCGACCCACAGGGTATCTAAGGAGTGTACTCTGTGCAATTTTCCAAAAATTTTCCCCTCCCCAAAAATGGCGGCCATTTTGAATTTTCGAATTTTTGTCAAAAATGGCAAAACACAAATTTGCTTCTATCTCCTTAACCGTGCGAGATAGAGCGATTTCGTCGAAATTTTCGACCCACAGGGTATCTAAGCAGTGTACTCTTTGCAATTTTCCAAAAATTTTCCCCTCCCCAAAAATGGAGGCCATTTTGAATTTTCGAATTCTTGCCAAAAATGGCAAAACACAAATTTGCTTCTATCTCCTTAACCGTGCGAGATAGAGCGATTTCGGCAAAATTTTCGACCCACAGGGTATCTAAGCAGTGTGCTGTTTGCAATTTTCCAAAAATTTTCCCCTCCCCAAAAAGGGCGGCCATTTTGAATTTTCGAATTTTTGCCAAAAATGGCAAAACACAAATTTGCTTCTATCTCCTTAACCGTGCGAGATAGAGCGATTTCGGCAAAATTTTCGACCCACAGGGTATCTAAGCAGTGTGCTGTTTGCAATTTTCCAAAAATTTTCCCCTCCCCAAAAAGGGCGGCCATTTTGAATTTTCGAATTTTTGCCAAAAATGGCAAAACACAAATTTGCTTCTATCTCCTTAACCGTGCGAGATAGAGCGATTTCGTCGAAATTTTCGACCCACAGGGTATCTAAGGAGTGTACTCTTTGCAATTTTCCAAAAATTTTCCCCTCCCCAAAAATGGCGGCCATTTTGAATTTTCGAATTTGCTTCTATCTCCTTAACTGTGCGAGATAGAGCGATTTCGGCAAAATTTTCGACCCACAGGGTATCTGAGCATTGTACTGTTGGTAATTTTTTAAAAATTTGCCCCTCCCCAAAAAGGGCGGCCATTTTGAATTTTCGAATTTTTGTCAAAAATGGCAAAACACAAATTTGCTTCTATCTCCTTAACCGTGCGAGATAGAGCGATTTCGTCAAAAATTTCGACCCACAGGGTATCTGACCATTGTACTGTTGGTAATTTTTAAAAAATTTGCCCCTCCCCAAAGATGGCGGCCATTTTGAATTTTCGAATTTTTGCCAAAAATGGCAAAACACAAATTTGCTTCTATCTCCTTAACCTTGCGAGATAGAGCGATTTCGTCGAAATTTTCGACCCATAGGGTATCTAAGGAGTGTACTCTTTGCAATTTTCCAAAAATTTTCCCCTCCCCAAAAATGGAGGCCATTTTGAATTTTCGAATTTTTGCCAAAAATGGCAAAACACAAATTTGCTTCTATCTCCTTAACCGTGCGAGATAGAGCGATTTCGTCGAAATTTTCGACCCACAGGGTATCTAAGGAGTGTACTCTTTGCAATTTTCCAAAAATTTTCCCCTCCCCAAAAATGGAGGCCATTTTGAATTTTCGAATTCTTGCCAAAAATGGCAAAACACAAATTTGCTTCTATCTCCTTAACCGTGCGAGATAGAGCGATTTCGGCAAAATTTTCGACCCACAGGGTATCTGAGCATTGTACTGTTGGTAATTTTTAAAAAATTTGCCCCTCCCCAAAAAGGGCGGCCATTTTGAATTTTCGAATTTTTGCCAAAAATGGCAAAACACAAATTTGCTTCTATCTCCTTAACCGTGCGAGATAGAGCGATTTCGGCAAAATTTTCGACCCACAGGGTATCTGAGCATTGTACTGTTGGTAATTTTTAAAAAATTTGCCCCTCCCCAAAAAGGGCGGCCATTTTGAATTTTCGAATTTTTGCCAAAAATGGCAAAACACTTATTTGCTTCTATCTCCTTAACCATGCGAGATAGAGCGATTTCGTCGAAATTTTCGACCCACAGGGTATCTAAGGAGTGTACTCTGTGCAATTTTCCAAAAATTTTCCCCTCCCCAAAAATGGCGGCCATTTTGAATTTTCGAATTTTTGTCAAAAATGGCAAAACACAAATTTGCTTCTATCTCCTTAACCGTGCGAGATAGAGCGATTTCGTCGAAATTTTCGACCCACAGGGTATCTAAGGAGTGTACTCTTTGCAATTTTCCAAAAATTTTCCCCTCCCCAAAAATGGAGGCCGTTTTGAATTTTCGAATTCTTGCCAAACATGGCAAAACACAAATTTGCTTCTATCTCCTTAACCGTGCGAGAGAGCGATTTCGGCAAAATTTTCGACCCACAGGGTATCTGAGCATTGTACTGTTGGTAATTTTTAAAAAATTTGCCCCTCCCCAAAAAGGGCGGCCATTTTGAATTTTCGAATTTTTGCCAAAAATGGCAAAACACAAATTTGCTTCTATCTCCTTAACCGTGCGAGATAGAGCGATTTCGTCGAAATTTTCGACCCACAGGGTATCTGTGCAATTTTCCAAAAATTTTCCCCTACCCAAAAATGGCGGCCATTTTGAATTTTCGAATTTTTGTCAAAAATGGCAAAACACAAATTTGCTTCTATCTCCTTAACCGTGCGAGATAGAGCGATTTCGTCAAAAATTTCGACCCACAGGGTATCTGACCATTGTACTGTTGGTAATTTTTAAAAAATTTGCCCCTCCCCAAAGATGGCGGCCATTTTGAATTTTCGAATTTTTGCCAAAAATGGCAAAACACAAATTTGCTTCTATCTCCTTAACCGTGCGAGATAGAGCGATTTCGTCGAAATTTTCGACCCACAGGGTATCTAAGGAGTGTACTCTTTGCAATTTTCCAAAAATTTTCCCCTCCCCAAAAATGGAGGCCATTTTGAATTTTCGAATTTTTGTCAAAAATGGCAAAACACAAATTTGCTTCTATCTCCTTAACCGTGCGAGATAGAGCGATTTCGTCGAAATTTTCGACCCACAGGGTATCTAAGGAGTGTACTCTTTGCAATTTTCCAAAAATTTTCCCCTCCCCAAAAATGGCGGCCATTTTGAATTTTCGAATTTGCTTCTATCTCCTTAACCGTGCGAGATAGAGCGATTTCGGCAAAATTTTCGACCCACAGGGTATCTGAGCATTGTACTGTTGGTAATTTTTAAAAAATTTACCCCTCCCCAAAGATGGCGGCCATTTTGAATTTTCGAATTTTTGCCAAAAATGGCAAAACGCAAATTTGCTTCTATCTCCTTAACCGTGCGAGATAGAGCGATTTCGTCGAAATTTTCGACCCACAGGGTATCTAAGGAGTGTACTCTTTGCAATTTTCCAAAAATTTTCCCCTCCCCAAAAATGGAGGCCATTTTGAATTTTCAAATTTTTGTCAAAAATGGCAAAACACAAATTTGCTGCTATCTCTTTAACCGTGCGAGATAGAACGATTTCGTCGAAATTTTCGACCCACAGGGTATCTAAGGAGTGTACTCTTTGCAATTTTCCAAAAATTTTCCCCTCCCCAAAAATGGAGGCCATTTTGAATTTTCGAATTCTTGCCAAAAATGGCAAAACACAAATTTGCTTCTATCTCCTTAACCGTGCGAGATAGAGCGATTTCGGCAAAATTTTCGACCCACAGGGTATCTGAGCATTGTACTGTTGGTAATTTTTAAAAAATTTGCCCCTCCCCAAAAAGGGCGGCCATTTTGAATTTTCGAATTTTTGCCAAAAATGGCAAAACACAAATTTGCTTCTATCTCCTTAACCGTGCGAGATAGAGCGATTTCGGCAAAATTTTCGACCCACAGGGTATCTGAGCATTGTACTGTTGGTAATTTTTAAAAAATTTGCCCCTCCCCAAAAAGGGCGGCCATTTTGAATTTTCGAATTTTTGCCAAAAATGGCAAAACACAAATTTGCTTCTATCTCCTTAACCATGCGAGATAGAGCGATTTCGTCGAAATTTTCGACCCACAGGGTATCTAAGGAGTGTACTCTGTGCAATTTTCCAAAAATTTTCCCCTCCCCAAAAATGGCGGCCATTTTGAATTTTCGAATTTTTGTCAAAAATGGCAAAACACAAATTTGCTTCTATCTCCTTAACCGTGCGAGATAGAGCGATTTCGTCGAAATTTTCGACCCACAGGGTATCTAAGGAGTGTACTCTTTGCAATTTTCCAAAAATTTTCCCCTCCCCAAAAATGGAGGCCATTTTGAATTTTCGAATTCTTGCCAAAAATGGCAAAACACAAATTTGCTTCTATCTCCTTAACCATGCGAGATAGAGCGATTTCGTCGAAATTTTCGACCCACAGGGTATCTGTGCAATTTTCCAAAAATTTTCCCCTCCCCAAAAATGGCGGCCATTTTGAATTTTCGAATTTTTGTCAAAAATGGCAAAACACAAATTTGCTTCTATCTCCTTAACCGTGCGAGATAGAGCGATTTCGTCAAAAATTTCGACCCACAGGGTATCTGACCATTGTACTGTTGGTAATTTTTAAAAAATTTGCCCCTCCCCAAAGATGGCGGCCATTTTGAATTTTCGAATTTTTGCCAAAAATGGCAAAACACAAATTTGCTTCTATCTCCTTAACCGTGCGAGATAGAGCGATTTCGTCGAAATTTTCGACCCACAGGGTATCTAAGGAGTGTACTCTGTGCAATTTTCCAAAAATTTTCCCCTCCCCAAAAATGGCGGCCATTTTGAATTTTCGAATTTTTGTCAAAAATGGCAAAACACAAATTTGCTTCTATCTCCTTAACCGTGCGAGATAGAGCGATTTCGTCGAAATTTTCGACCCACAGGGTATCTAAGGAGTGTACTCTTTGCAATTTTCCAAAAATTTTCCCCTCCCCAAAAATGGCGGCCATTTTGAATTTTCGAATTAGCTTCTATCTCCTTAACCGTGCGAGATAGAGCGATTTCGGCAAAATTTTCGACCCACAGGGTATCTGAGCATTGTACTGTTGGTAATTTTTAAAAAATTTACCCTCCCCAAAAAGGGAGGCCATTTTGAATTTTCGAATTTTTGCCAAAAATGGCAAAACACAAATTTGCTTCTATCTCCTTAACCATGCGAGATAGAGCGATTTCGTCGAAATTTTCGACCCACAGGGTATCTGTGCAATTTTCCAAAAATTTTCCCCTCCCCAAAAATGGCGGCCATTTTGAATTTTCGAATTTTTGTCAAAAATGGCAAAACACAAATTTGCTTCTATCTCCTTAACCGTGCGAGATAGAGCGATTTCGTCAAAAATTCGACCCACAGGGTATCTGACCATTGTACTGTTGGTAATTTTTAAAAAATTTGCCCCTCCCCAAAGATGGCGGCCATTTTGAATTTTCGAATTTTTGCCAAAAATGGCAAAACACAAATTTGCTTCTATCTCCTTAACCGTGCGAGATAGAGCGATTTCGTCGAAATTTTCGACCCACAGGGTATCTAAGGAGTGTACTCTTTGCAATTTTCCAAAAATTTTCCCCTCCCCAAAAATGGAGGCCATTTTGAATTTTCGAATTTTTGTCAAAAATGGCAAAACACAAATTTGCTGCTATCTCCTTAACCGTGCGAGATAGAACGATTTCGTCGAAATTTTCGACCCACAGGGTATCTAAGGAGTGTACTCTTTGCAATTTTCCATAAATTTTCCCCTCCCCAAAAATGGCGGCCATTTTGAATTTTCGAATTTGCTTCTATCTCCTTAACCGTGCGAGATAGAGCGATTTCGGCAAAATTTTCGACCCACAGGGTATCTGAGCATTGTACTGTTGGTAATTTTTAAAAAAATTGCCCCTCCCCAAAAAGGGCGGCCATTTTGAATTTTCGAATTTTTGCCAAAAATGGCAAAACACAAATTTGCTTCTATCTCCTTAACCATGCGAGATAGAGCGATTTCGTCGAAATTTTCGACCCACAGGGTATCTAAGGAGTGTACTCTGTGCAATTTTCCAAAAATTTTCCCCTCCCCAAAAATGGCGGCCATTTTGAATTTTCGAATTTTTGTCAAAAATGGTAAAACACAAATTTGCTTCTATCTCCTTAACCGTGCGAGATAGAGCGATTTCGTCGAAATTTTCGACCCACAGGGTATCTAAGCAGTGTACTCTTTGCAATTTTCCAAAAATTTTCCCCTCCCCAAAAATGGAGGCCATTTTGAATTTTCGAATTCTTGCCAAAAATGGCAAAACACAAATTTGCTTCTATCTCCTTAACCGTGCGAGATAGAGCGATTTCGGCAAAATTTTCGACCCACAGGGTATCTAAGCAGTGTACTCTTTGCAATTTTCCAAAAATTTTCCCCTCCCCAAAAATGGAGGCCATTTTGAATTTTCGAATTTTTGTCAAAAATGGCAAAACACAAATTTGCTTCTATCTCCTTAACCGTGCGAGATAGAGCGATTTCGTCGAAATTTTCGACCCACAGGGTATCTAAGGAGTGTACTCTGTGCAATTTTCCAAAAATTTTCCCCTCCCCAAAAATGGCGGCCATTTTGAATTTTCGAATTTTTGTCAAAAATGGCAAAACACAAATTTGCTTCTATCTCCTTAACCGTGCGAGATAGAGCGATTTCGTCAAAAATTTCGACCCACAGGGTATCTAAGGAGTGTACTCTTTGCAATTTTCCAAAAATTTTCCCCTCCCCAAAAATGGAGGCCATTTTGAATTTTCGAATTCTTGCCAAAAATGGCAAAACACAAATTTGCTTCTATCTCCTTAACCGTGCGAGATAGAGCGATTTCGTCGAAATTTTCGACCCACAGGGTATCTAAGGAGTGTACTCTTTGCAATTTTCCAAAAATTTTCCCCTCCCCAAAAATGGAGGCCATTTTGAATTTTCGAATTTTTGTCAAAAATGGCAAAACACAAATTTGCTTCTATCTCCTTAACCGTGCGAGATAGAGCGATTTCGTCAAAAATTTCGACCCACAGGGTATCTAAGGAGTGTACTCTTTGCAATTTTCCAAAAATTTTCCCCTCCCCAAAAATGGAGGCCATTTTGAATTTTCGAATTCTTGCCAAAAATGGCAAAACACAAATTTGCTTCTATCTCCTTAACCGTGCGAGATAGAGCGATTTCGGCAAAATTTTCGACCCACAGGGTATCTAAGCAGTGTACTCTTTGCAATTTTCCAAAAATTTTCCCCTCCCCAAAAATGGAGGCCATTTTGAATTTTCGAATTTTTGTCAAAAATGGCAAAACACAAATTTGCTTCTATCTCCTTAACCGTGCGAGATAGAGCGATTTCGTCGAAATTTTCGACCCACAGGGTATCTAAGGAGTGTACTCTGTGCAATTTTCCAAAAATTTTCCCCTCCCCAAAAATGGCGGCCATTTTGAATTTTCGAATTTTTGTCAAAAATGGCAAAACACAAATTTGCTTCTATCTCCTTAACCGTGCGAGATAGAGCGATTTCGTCAAAAATTTCGACCCACAGGGTATCTAAGGAGTGTACTCTTTGCAATTTTCCAAAAATTTTCCCCTCCCCAAAAATGGAGGCCATTTTGAATTTTCGAATTCTTGCCAAAAATGGCAAAACACAAATTTGCTTCTATCTCCTTAACCGTGCGAGATAGAGCGATTTCGTCGAAATTTTCGACCCACAGGGTATCTAAGGAGTGTACTCTTTGCAATTTTCCAAAAATTTTCCCCTCCCCAAAAATGGAGGCCATTTTGAATTTTCGAATTTTTGTCAAAAATGGCAAAACACAAATTTGCTTCTATCTCCTTAACCGTGCGAGATAGAGCGATTTCGTCAAAAATTTCGACCCACAGGGTATCTAAGGAGTGTACTCTTTGCAATTTTCCAAAAATTTTCCCCTCCCCAAAAATGGAGGCCATTTTGAATTTTCGAATTCTTGCCAAAAATGGCAAAACACAAATTTGCTTCTATCTCCTTAACCGTGCGAGATAGAGCGATTTCGTCGAAATTTTCGACCCACAGGGTATCTAAGCAGTGTACTCTTTGCAATTTTCCAAAAATTTTCCCCTCCCCAAAAATGGAGGCCATTTTGAATTTTCGAATTTTTGTCAAAAATGGCAAAACACAAATTTGCTTCTATCTCCTTAACCGTGCGAGATAGAGCGATTTCGTCGAAATTTTCGACCCACAGGGTATCTAAGGAGTGTACTCTTTGCAATTTTCCAAAAATTTTCCCCTCCCCAAAAATGGCGGCCATTTTGAATTTTCGAATTTGCTTCTATCTCCTTAACCGTGCGAGATAGAGCGATTTCGGCAAAATTTTCGACCCACAGGGTATCTGAGCATTGTACTGTTGGTAATTTTTAAAAAATTTGCCCCTCCCCAAAAAGGGCGGCCATTTTGAATTTTCGAATTTTTGCCAAAAATGGCAAAACACAAATTAGCTTCTATCTCCTTAACCATGCGAGATAGAGCGATTTCGTCGAAATTTTCGACCCACAGGGTATCTAAGGAGTGTACTCTGCAATTTTCCAAAAATTTTCCCCTCCCCAAAAATGGCGGCCATTTTGAATTTTCGAATTTTTGTCAAAAATGGCAAAACACAAATTTCCTTCTATCTCCTTAACCGTGCGAGATAGAGCGATTTCGTCGAAATTTTCGACCCACAGGGTATCTAAGAAGTGTACTCTTTGCAATTTTCCAAAAATTTTCCCCTCCCCAAAAATGGAGGCCATTTTGAATTTTCGAATTCTTGCCAAAAATGGCAAAACACAAATTTGCTTCTATCTCCTTAACCGTGCGAGATAGAGCGATTTCGGCAAAATTTTCGACCCACAGGGTATCTGAGCATTGTACTGTTGGTAATTTTTAAAAAATTTGCCCCTCCCCAAAAAGGGCGGCCATTTTGAATTTTCGAATTTTTGCCAAAAATGGCAAAACACAAATTTGCTTCTATCTCCTTAACCATGCGAGATAGAGCGATTTCGTCGAAATTTTCGACCCACAGGGTATCTGTGCAATTTTCCAAAAATTTTCCCCTCCCCAAAAATGGCGGCCATTTTGAATTTTCGAATTTTTGTCAAAAATGGCAAAACACAAATTTGCTTCTATCTCCTTAACCGTGCGAGATAGAGCGATTTCGTCAAAAATTTCGACCCACAGGGTATCTGACTATTGTACTGTTGGTAATTTTTAAAAAATTTGCCCCTCCCCAAAGATGGCGGCCATTTTGAATTTTCGAATTTTTGCCAAAAATGGCAAAACACAAATTTGCTTCTATCTCCTTAACCGTGCGAGATAGAGCGATTTCGTCGAAATTTTCGACCCACAGGGTATCTAAGGAGTGTACTCTTTGCAATTTTCCAAAAATTTTCCCCTCCCCAAAAATGGAGGCCATTTTGAATTTTCGAATTTTTGTCAAAAATGGCAAAACACAAATTTGCTTCTATCTCCTTAACCGTGCGAGATAGAGCGATTTCGTCGAAATTTTCGACCCACAGGGTATCTAAGGAGTGTACTCTTTGCAATTTTCCAAAAATTTTCCCCTCCCCAAAAATGGCGGCCATTTTGAATTTTCGAATTTTTGTCAAAAATGGCAAAACACAAATTTGCTTCTATCTCCTTAACCGTGCGAGATAGAGCGATTTCGTCAAAAATTCGACCCACAGGGTATCTGACCATTGTACTGTTGGTAATTTTTAAAAAATTTGCCCCTCCCCAAAGATGGCGGCCATTTTGAATTTTCGAATTTTTGCCAAAAATGGCAAAACACAAATTTGCTTCTATCTCCTTAACCGTGCGAGATAGAGCGATTTCGTCGAAATTTTCGACCCACAGGGTATCTAAGGAGTGTACTCTTTGCAATTTTCCAAAAATTTTCCCCTCCCCAAAAATGGAGGCCATTTTGAATTTTCGAATTTTTGTCAAAAATGGCAAAACACAAATTTGCTGCTATCTCCTTAACCGTGCGAGATAGAACGATTTCGTCGAAATTTTCGACCCACAGGGTATCTAAGGAGTGTACTCTTTGCAATTTTCCAAAAATTTTCCCCTCCCCAAAAATGGCGGCCATTTTGAATTTTCGAATTTGCTTCTATCTCCTTAACCGTGCGAGATAGAGCGATTTCGGCAAAATTTTCGACCCACAGGGTATCTGAGCATTGTACTGTTGGTAATTTTTAAAAAAATTGCCCCTCCCCAAAAAGGGCGGCCATTTTGAATTTTCGAATTTTTGCCAAAAATGGCAAAACACAAATTTGCTTCTATCTCCTTAACCATGCGAGATAGAGCGATTTCGTCGAAATTTTCGACCCACAGGGTATCTAAGGAGTGTACTCTGTGCAATTTTCCAAAAATTTTCCCCTCCCCAAAAATGGCGGCCATTTTGAATTTTCGAATTTTTGTCAAAAATGGCAAAACACAAATTTGCTTCTATCTCCTTAACCGTGCGAGATAGAGCGATTTCGTCGAAATTTTCGACCCACAGGGTATCTAAGCAGTGTACTCTTTGCAATTTTCCAAAAATTTTCCCCTCCCCAAAAATGGAGGCCATTTTGAATTTTCGAATTCTTGCCAAAAATGGCAAAACACAAATTTGCTTCTATCTCCTTAACCGTGCGAGATAGAGCGATTTCGGCAAAATTTTCGACCCACAGGGTATCTAAGCAGTGTGCTGTTTGCAATTTTCCAAAAATTTTCCCCTCCCCAAAAAGGGCGGCCATTTTGAATTTTCGAATTTTTGCCAAAAATGGCAAAACACAAATTTGCTTCTATCTCCTTAACCGTGCGAGATAGAGCGATTTCGGCAAAATTTTCGACCCACAGGGTATCTAAGCAGTGTGCTGTTTGCAATTTTCCAAAAATTTTCCCCTCCCCAAAAAGGGCGGCCATTTTGAATTTTCGAATTTTTGCCAAAAATGGCAAAACACAAATTTGCTTCTATCTCCTTAACCGTGCGAGATAGAGCGATTTCGTCGAAATTTTCGACCCACAGGGTATCTAAGGAGTGTACTCTTTGCAATTTTCCAAAAATTTTCCCCTCCCCAAAAATGGCGGCCATTTTGAATTTTCGAATTTGCTTCTATCTCCTTAACTGTGCGAGATAGAGCGATTTCGGCAAAATTTTCGACCCACAGGGTATCTGAGCATTGTACTGTTGGTAATTTTTTAAAAATTTGCCCCTCCCCAAAAAGGGCGGCCATTTTGAATTTTCGAATTTTTGTCAAAAATGGCAAAACACAAATTTGCTTCTATCTCCTTAACCGTGCGAGATAGAGCGATTTCGTCAAAAATTTCGACCCACAGGGTATCTGACCATTGTACTGTTGGTAATTTTTAAAAAATTTGCCCCTCCCCAAAGATGGCGGCCATTTTGAATTTTCGAATTTTTGCCAAAAATGGCAAAACACAAATTTGCTTCTATCTCCTTAACCTTGCGAGATAGAGCGATTTCGTCGAAATTTTCGACCCATAGGGTATCTAAGGAGTGTACTCTTTGCAATTTTCCAAAAATTTTCCCCTCCCCAAAAATGGAGGCCATTTTGAATTTTCGAATTTTTGTCAAAAATGGCAAAACACAAATTTGCTTCTATCTCCTTAACCGTGCGAGATAGAGCGATTTCGTCGAAATTTTCGACCCACAGGGTATCTAAGGAGTGTACTCTGTGCAATTTTCCAAAAATTTTCCCCTCCCCAAAAATGGCGGCCATTTTGAATTTTCGAATTTTTGTCAAAAATGGCAAAACACAAATTTGCTTCTATCTCCTTAACCGTGCGAGATAGAGCGATTTCGTCAAAAATTTCGACCCACAGGGTATCTAAGGAGTGTACTCTTTGCAATTTTCCAAAAATTTTCCCCTCCCCAAAAATGGAGGCCATTTTGAATTTTCGAATTCTTGCCAAAAATGGCAAAACACAAATTTGCTTCTATCTCCTTAACCGTGCGAGATAGAGCGATTTCGTCGAAATTTTCGACCCACAGGGTATCTAAGGAGTGTACTCTTTGCAATTTTCCAAAAATTTTCCCCTCCCCAAAAATGGAGGCCATTTTGAATTTTCGAATTTTTGTCAAAAATGGCAAAACACAAATTTGCTTCTATCTCCTTAACCGTGCGAGATAGAGCGATTTCGTCAAAAATTTCGACCCACAGGGTATCTAAGGAGTGTACTCTTTGCAATTTTCCAAAAATTTTCCCCTCCCCAAAAATGGAGGCCATTTTGAATTTTCGAATTCTTGCCAAAAATGGCAAAACACAAATTTGCTTCTATCTCCTTAACCGTGCGAGATAGAGCGATTTCGTCGAAATTTTCGACCCACAGGGTATCTAAGCAGTGTACTCTTTGCAATTTTCCAAAAATTTTCCCCTCCCCAAAAATGGAGGCCATTTTGAATTTTCGAATTTTTGTCAAAAATGGCAAAACACAAATTTGCTTCTATCTCCTTAACCGTGCGAGATAGAGCGATTTCGTCGAAATTTTCGACCCACAGGGTATCTAAGGAGTGTACTCTTTGCAATTTTCCAAAAATTTTCCCCTCCCCAAAAATGGCGGCCATTTTGAATTTTCGAATTTGCTTCTATCTCCTTAACCGTGCGAGATAGAGCGATTTCGGCAAAATTTTCGACCCACAGGGTATCTGAGCATTGTACTGTTGGTAATTTTTAAAAAATTTGCCCCTCCCCAAAAAGGGCGGCCATTTTGAATTTTCGAATTTTTGCCAAAAATGGCAAAACACAAATTTGCTTCTATCTCCTTAACCATGCGAGATAGAGCGATTTCGTCGAAATTTTCGACCCACAGGGTATCTGTGCAATTTTCCAAAAATTTTCCCCTCCCCAAAAATGGCGGCCATTTTGAATTTTCGAATTTTTGTCAAAAATGGCAAAACACAAATTTGCTTCTATCTCCTTAACCGTGCGAGATAGAGCGATTTCGTCAAAAATTTCGACCCACAGGGTATCTGACTATTGTACTGTTGGTAATTTTTAAAAAATTTGCCCCTCCCCAAAGATGGCGGCCATTTTGAATTTTCGAATTTTTGCCAAAAATGGCAAAACACAAATTTGCTTCTATCTCCTTAACCGTGCGAGATAGAGCGATTTCGTCGAAATTTTCGACCCACAGGGTATCTAAGGAGTGTACTCTTTGCAATTTTCCAAAAATTTTCCCCTCCCCAAAAATGGAGGCCATTTTGAATTTTCGAATTTTTGTCAAAAATGGCAAAACACAAATTTGCTTCTATCTCCTTAACCGTGCGAGATAGAGCGATTTCGTCGAAATTTTCGACCCACAGGGTATCTAAGGAGTGTACTCTTTGCAATTTTCCAAAAATTTTCCCCTCCCCAAAAATGGCGGCCATTTTGAATTTTCGAATTTGCTTCTATCTCCTTAACCGTGCGAGATAGAGCGATTTCGGCAAAATTTTCGACCCACAGGGTATCTGAGCATTGTACTGTTGGTAATTTTTAAAAAATTTGCCCCTCCCCAAAAAGGGCGGCCATTTTGAATTTTCGAATTTTTGCCAAAAATGGCAAAACACAAATTTGCTTCTATCTCCTTAACCATGCGAGATAGAGCGATTTCGTCGAAATTTTCGACCCACAGGGTATCTAAGGAGTGTACTCTGCAATTTTCCAAAAATTTTCCCCTCCCCAAAAATGGCGGCCATTTTGAATTTTCGAATTTTTGTCAAAAATGGCAAAACACAAATTTCCTTCTATCTCCTTAACCGTGCGAGATAGAGCGATTTCGTCGAAATTTTCGACCCACAGGGTATCTAAGAAGTGTACTCTTTGCAATTTTCCAAAAATTTTCCCCTCCCCAAAAATGGAGGCCATTTTGAATTTTCGAATTCTTGCCAAAAATGGCAAAACACAAATTTGCTTCTATCTCCTTAACCGTGCGAGATAGAGCGATTTCGGCAAAATTTTCGACCCACAGGGTATCTGAGCATTGTACTGTTGGTAATTTTTAAAAAATTTGCCCCTCCCCAAAAAGGGCGGCCATTTTGAATTTTCGAATTTTTGCCAAAAATGGCAAAACACAAATTTGCTTCTATCTCCTTAACCGTGCGAGATAGAGCGATTTCGTCGAAATTTTCGACCCACAGGGTATCTGTGCAATTTTCCAAAAATTTTCCCCTCCCCAAAAATGGCGGCCATTTTGAATTTTCGAATTTTTGTCAAAAATGGCAAAACACAAATTTGCTTCTATCTCCTTAACCGTGCGAGATAGAGCGATTTCGTCAAAAATTTCGACCCACAGGGTATCTGACTATTGTACTGTTGGTAATTTTTAAAAAATTTGCCCCTCCCCAAAGATGGCGGCCATTTTGAATTTTCGAATTTTTGCCAAAAATGGCAAAACACAAATTTGCTTCTATCTCCTTAACCGTGCGAGATAGAGCGATTTCGTCGAAATTTTCGACCCACAGGGTATCTAAGGAGTGTACTCTTTGCAATTTTCCAAAAATTTTCCCCTCCCCAAAAATGGAGGCCATTTTGAATTTTCGAATTTTTGTCAAAAATGGCAAAACACAAATTTGCTTCTATCTCCTTAACCGTGCGAGATAGAGCGATTTCGTCGAAATTTTCGACCCACAGGGTATCTAAGGAGTGTACTCTGTGCAATTTTCCAAAAATTTTCCCCTCCCCAAAAATGGCGGCCATTTTGAATTTTCGAATTTTTGTCAAAAATGGCAAAACACAAATTTGCTTCTATCTCCTTAACCGTGCGAGATAGAGCGATTTCGTCGAAATTTTCGACCCACAGGGTATCTAAGGAGTGTACTCTGTGCAATTTTCCAAAAATTTTCCCCTCCCCAAAAATGGCGGCCATTTTGAATTTTCGAATCTTTGTCAAAAATGGCAAAACACAAATTTGCTTCTATCTCCTTAACCGTGCGAGATAGAGCGATTTCGTCAAAATTTTCGACCCACAGGGTATCTGACCATTGTACTGTTGGTAATTTTTAAAAAATTTGCCCCTCCCCAAAAAGGGCGGCCATTTTGAATTTTCGAATTTTTGCCAAAAATGGCAAAACACAAATTTGCTTCTATCTCCTTAACCATGCGAGATAGAGCGATTTCGTCGAAATTTTCGACCCACAGGGTATCTGTGCAATTTTCCAAAAATTTTCCCCTCCCCAAAAATGGCGGCCATTTTGAATTTTCGAATTTTTGTCAAAAATGGCAAAACACAAATTTGCTTCTATCTCCTTAACCGTGCGAGATAGAGCGATTTCGTCAAAAATTTCGACCCACAGGGTATCTAAGGAGTGTACTCTTTGCAATTTTCCAAAAATTTTCCCCTCCCCAAAAATGGAGGCCATTTTGAATTTTCGAATTCTTGCCAAAAATGGCAAAACACAAATTTGTTTCTATCTCCTTAACCGTGCGAGATAGAGCAATTTCGTCGAAATTTTCGACCCACAGGGTATCTAAGGAGTGTACTCTGTGCAATTTTCCAAAAATTTTCCCCTCCCCAAAAATGGCGGCCATTTTGAATTTTCGAATTTTTGTCAAAAATGGCAAAACACAAATTTGCTTCTATCTCCTTAACCGTGCGAGATAGAGCGATTTCGTCGAAATTTTCGACCCACAGGGTATTTAAGGAGTGTACTCTGTGCAATTTTCCAAAAATTTTCCCCTCCCCAAAAATGGCGGCCATTTTGAATTTTCGAATTTTTGTCAAAAATGGCAAAACACAAATTTGCTTCTATCTCCTTAACCATGCGAGATAGAGCGATTTCGTCGAAATTTTCGACCCACAGGGTATCTAAGGAGTGTACTCTTTGCAATTTTCCAAAAATTTTCCCCTCCCCAAAAATGGAGGCCATTTTGAATTTTCGAATTCTTGCCAAAAATGGCAAAACACAAATTTGCTTCTATCTCCTTAACTGTGCGAGATAGAGCGATTTCGGCAAAATTTTCGACCCACAGGGTATCTGAGCATTGTACTGTTGGTAATTTTTAAAAAATTTGCCCCTCCCCAAAAAGGGCGGCCATTTTGAATTTTCGAATTTTTGCCAAAAATGGCAAAATACAAATTTGCTTCTATCTCCTTAACCATGCGAGATAGAGCGATTTCGTCGAAATTTTCGACCCACAGGGTATCTAAGGAGTGTACTCTGTGCAATTTTCCAAAAATTTTCCCCTCCCCAAAAATGGAGGCCATTTTGAATTTTCGAATTCTTGCCAAAAATGGCAAAACACAAATTTGCTTCTATCTCCTTAACTGTGCGAGATAGAGCGATTTCGGCAAAATTTTCGACCCACAGGGTATCTGAGCATTGTACTGTTGGTAATTTTTAAAAAATTTGCCCCTCCCCAAAAAGGGCGGCCATTTTGAATTTTCGAATTTTTGCCAAAAATGGCAAAACACAAATTTGCTTCTATCTCCTTAACCATGCGAGATAGAGCGATTTCGTCGAAATTTTCGACCCACAGGGTATCTAAGGAGTGTACTCTGTGCAATTTTCCAAAAATTTTCCCCTCCCCAAAAATGGCGGCCATTTTGAATTTTCGAATTTTTGTCAAAAATGGCAAAACACAAATTTGCTTCTATCTCCTTAACCGTGCGAGATAGAGCGATTTCGTCAAAAATTTCGACCCACAGGGTATCTGACCATTGTACTGTTGGTAATTTTTAAAAAATTTGCCCCTCCCCAAAGATGGCGGCCATTTTGAATTTTCGAATTTTTGCCAAAAATGGCAAAACACAAATTTGCTTCTATCTCCTTAACCGTGCGAGATAGAGCGATTTCGTCGAAATTTTCGACCCACAGGGTATCTAAGGAGTGTACTCTTTGCAATTTTCCAAAAATTTTCCCCTCCCCAAAAATGGAGGCCATTTTGAATTTTCGAATTCTTGCCAAAAATGGCAAAACACAAATTTGCTTCTATCTCCTTAACCGTGCAAGATAGAGCGATTTCGGCAAAATTTTCGACCCACAGGGTATCTGAGCATTGTACTGTTGGTAATTTTTAAAAAATTTGCCCCTCCCCAAAAAGGGCGGCCATTTTGAATTTTCGAATTTTTGCCAAAAATGGCAAAACACAAATTTGCTTCTATCTCCTTAACCATGCGAGATAGAGCGATTTCGTCGAAATTTTCGACCCACAGGGTATCTAAGGAGTGTACTCTGTGCAATTTTCCAAAAATTTTCCCCTCCCCAAAAATGGCGGCCATTTTGAATTTTCGAATTTTTGCCAAAAATGGCAAAACACAAATTTACTTCTATCTCCTTAACCGTGCGAGATAGAGCGATTTCGTCAAAAATTTCGACCCACAGGGTATCTGAGCATTGTACTGTTGGTAATTTTTAAAAAATTTGCCCCTCCCCAAAGATGGCGGCCATTTTGAGTTTTAGAATTTTTGCCAAAAATGGCAAAACACAAATTTGCTTCTATCTCCTTAACTGTGTGAGATAGAGCGATTTCGTCGAAATTTTCAACCCACAGAGTATCTAAGGAGTGTACTCTTTGCATGCACCTGTACATGAATGTAAAACCCCACAACATGTCAACAAACGGTTCATCAACAGTGAGATTTTGGCAGCAAAGAGACGTAAGCGCAAACTCGAAAGGGAGTGGCGAAAGGACAACTCTGCCATAAACCGCAGTAGGTACAGAGCCGCTGTGAACCATTTCAACCGTCTCGTGGAATGTGCAAAAACCAAACACTACAGTGATATGGTTAGGGAAAATGAGGACAACCCCAAGGCCTTGTGGAATTCCATAAAGAAAGTCCTCCATAGATCACCAAAAATGGTACTTCCAGATTATACCACCATGAACAGTCTCGTCAACACTTTTGGCAGGTATTTTGCAGACAAAATTACTAAATTAAGATCTGGATTACTGTCTACTGATGCCGATCCCCCTGTCTCAGGTTCCTACAAAAACAAGTTTGTCTCTTTCCGGACCATGTCAGAGGAAGAAGTCCTTAAAATCATAAAGTCCACACCAAATAAATCATGTGACTTGGATCCCATCCCAACATCATTGGTCCTTGAGTGTATCAGTGTGCTCCTGACTCCTATCACAAATATTGTGAACTACTCTCTACAGGAGGGCAGTTTCCCTTCTTGCTTTAAGACTGCACATGTTACACCCTTGTTGAAAAAAGCTGGTCTTGACAAGAATATTCTCAAGAATTATCGACCAGTGTCCAACCTCAGCTACATCTCCAAACTCATAGAGAAAGCTGTGGCTAAGCAGATAAATGAGCATATTGCTCATGAGGGTATATCTAACGAAAACGAGTCCGCATATAGAGCTTTTCACTCAACTGAAACGGCGTTGCTCAAAATACAAAATGACATTGCCACATCAATGGACAAGGGTGCAGCTGTTGGATTAGTCCTTTTGGACTTATCTGCAGCTTTCGATACAATAGACCACTCAATCCTATTCAACTGCCTTCAGCACTGGTATGGCATTGATGGGGTAGTGCTTAAGTGGGTCCAGTCATACCTCCACTCACGCAAGCAGCGCATCAAAATAGATGGACATCTCTCCGATGCTTTTCAACTCCCTTACAGGGTTCCCCAGGGCTCAGTTCTAGGGCCACTCCTTTTTACCCTATACACAACCCCTCTCAGTTCAGTCATATCTAAATTCAATGTCACCCACCACTTATATGCAGATGACACACAAATTTACTTGGAACTCGACTCTAGGAACTTCGATTCCAGTATCACTGAATTAACAAATTGCCTTGAGGCGGCCCAGGCTTGGATGGGAAATAATAAGCTTAAATTAAATCCTGACAAGACAGAATTCATAGTGATTGGTGATGATCAAATTAGAAGTTCCCTTAAGTCATCTTTCCCAGTGAGTTTGCTTGGCAACACCATGGAACCAGCTGAATCAGTAAAAAACCTTGGTGTCATCCTGGATGCTGAAAATTCAGTGCAAAGACACGTGGCTAATCTATGTCGCATAAGTTACTACCATCTCCGGGAACTACGAAGGGTCCGGAGGTACTTAAATCATGAAACAGCTGTAAAGGTGGCAAATTCCTTGGTAAGCAGTCGTCTGGACTACTGTAACTCACTGCTTTACAACACAAAAAAGGCATATACTAGCAGACTACAGAGAGTTCAAAATGCCTTATGTCGGACGGTGTGCAAGCTAAATAAATACTGTCATGTTACACCCTTCCTGCACAAACTACACTGGCTCCCCATTCATTACCGTATACTGTTCAAATATAATCTCCTCATTTATAAAGCAATACATTTGAGCCAACCTCCATATCTCTCTGATCTAATTAGGCGGAGTGATCTCACACGGGGCAATCGCCTATCAATTTCCTCATCTAAACCAAATAAACGCTCAGGGCTACGCAGTTTCATAGCAGGGGCTCCCACAGAGTGGAACAAGCTTCCTCAAGCCATCAGAACCATAGAAAACATTTCTGGTTTCAGGAAACAGTTGAAAACATACCTTATTAGATTGGCTTATCCTCCACCATAGCCTATCTCCCCGACCGGACGCTAATATGGAAACTGACATCTTTCTGGAACTGGACTATCCCTTTTTGCACATCAGCGCCTTAGAGGATGTTTACATCAAATTTGGCACTATATAAGTGTTTCTTACTTACTTACTTCAAAACACCGAGTGTTAGCAGACCATGGTTGAGGGACACATCTCCTCCCAGTAGCAGCAACAACAAAAGCCCTCTTCTATTTCCATTTCTATGCCTGGAATGTACTCAAAATGCTGTCATATTCATTTCTGGAACACTTCCTGTGCACTTTTGATTCCAAAGGGGAGTCTCTTATAGCAGTAGCATCTGAAATGCGTGTGGACTGTAGAGTCAGTAAATGATTTGCATCATCTAATGTTTGTTGCCAAAAGCCATGATTTAGGTCAATTTTTAAAAGACCTTTGCTTCAGTCATCCTTGGCATAATTTCTCCTACTGTAACCAATTCTATGCGTTCTCTCATGATTGTACAGTTCAAAGCTTTTGATTCAAGACACACCCTCTTATTTGACTTTGGTTTTTCAACCACAATCATGGAGCTAACCCAAAATGTCAGCTCATCGATCTTTCTTAGCACACCTAATGTTTCCATTTCATCAAGGGTAGCCTTGAGTTTGCCCCTGATCATGAGTGTTGTTGGAATTCTTCTAGGTATGTGTATAATAGGGATGACACTTGTGTCAATTTTGATGTGGTATGGCTCCTTGAAACATCTTAAACCTTGTAACACAGTTTTATACTTGTTCAGCATTTCTTCCACACTGTTGTTTGAGGTGACGGACATTACTAGTTGGATCAGGCCCAAATCAACACAACTCTGTGTACCCAGAACAGCAGGTGATTAAGTGTTGACAACAGGGAAGGTTCCAATGATTTCAGAATTTTTGTAGCAGCCCTATAAGGAGCACTTGCCCTTCACTTTTAGCTTGGTAACTCCATATCCAATGAGCTTTGTGTTTGTTTGTTCAAATGTGAAGTCTTTCAGTTTCATTTGCTTGAATTTCTGCAATAGTATAATATTCATTTGTGCACCTATGTCCAACTTGAATTGAAGCAAGCTTTTCTCCTTGCCAAGTAAAAATTTCACAAAAGCTTCATTGCTATGACTCCTGTTGACACAACCAATAAAGTTATCTGGGGTTGTATCCTACAACAATACTTAGATCATTTCTAACTTAGATTTCAAGTATTTCTTAGATTTTAAGTAAGAAATGGTGAAACTAAGCATTCCTAACTTTTGTTTTGGAAATACAAAGTGAAAAACCATTCCTTATTTAGATCTAGAACATCATCCAAGTATTGTTGTGGAATACGGCCTCTGGACCCTCTATGTCACTCTGGTCACTGTCACCACTATGCATCAGGTGAACTGATTTCTAGCGTATAAGCACCGCAACAAAATGGTTTTTCTTGTGAAATTTCAAACATTTCTTGCAATATGCAGGGTATTGTCCCTTGTTATGATGACTACCACACTTCCCACACCTGTTTCTGCAGTTTGCTTGCTTTTTAAGGCTGTTTCATCTTCCTAGAGGTGTTTCTTTGAGCATGTATCGTGTATTCTATATATTTCACATGCTGTTTTGAACCCTCTATTGCTTTTATGATCTTTAAAGCAATGTCAAATGTTAAGTCACTCTCTTGTAGTAATTTTTCCTTCATTTCTTCTGAATAAACACCAACTACATCAACTCATCTCTTAAGGTCCCTTACTTGCAGTCCAGTGACAGTAGCTTTTAGTCTGTGATGAACTGATTTGCAGACTCTGTTGTGGATTGCACACAACTATTGAATTTGTGACGCACTACAGTCAGATTCTTCTTTGTTTACAATAGTCACTACACTTCTCAAAAAGGACATCTGGCTTATTTTGCTCTTCATTAGATAATGCCTAAGTGTACACATCTTGTGCATCCTGGCCAATGTATGCATGCAGTAAAAAGTATGAACACTTTGCCTTGTCAGATTTGCCAGAGAGAGGTTCATCCAAACATAAATCATTGTCTCTAACCATCTTCTCCATGCTTCAGACATGTTACTTATATGTATATCCAGTGGTTCTGGCTTGGTATTTTCCATTGTATTTAATCCAGTATGTTTAAAATGTTTAAAACTATAGTTCACAAAAATATAATTATCCAATTGTATCGAAAAAGCTTATTAATTCTTTGAACCTCACATTCTGACACCATATAATGTTTTTAGCTATTTCGTTTATGCATGAAGAGAAGCACTGATCCTCAAAGCACTACAATAAGTCACTAATGTCAGATGACATCAATGTTAGACTGGTTGTTATACAAGGGGGGGGGGGGGGGGGGGGACAGCATTTCGCCCATAAAAACACCAAAATACAGTTTCTTGAAAACAAATATGCAGTGTGTTTTTATAAAAGTTTTTAGAATGAAAAGAGGTTCCTCAAACTGTGAAATGATGGCAGCATCCTAAAATATTTTTTGTGATAAGTACAAATACATTCATCAAGCTTTTCCTATGGCAATAACATTAGAGCTGTAGAAAGTGGACAACATTTCGCCAATTATTTTGTTAAAAACTTTGCATACCACAATTAAAGTTAAAGACTAATTCTTTTCATTGTGTTTTAGCATATGATCAAGTTATAAATAGTATTTATATTGACACCAGACACAGTTTAGAGAACATACAGCTCTTAGAATCAGTCAAAGGCAGTTTGTTGATCATATGTTTCGCTGCATATAAACTTTTTTATGAATCTTTATAATCCTGCATACTGCATGTCAGCTCTAAACTCTTAGAAAAGTATCAAGACATATTGCACACTATTCTATGCTATAAAGCTCCTTCAATATCGTGGTAGATATTGGTTTTAAATGAAGTACAATAGAAATTGGCGAAATGCTGTCTCCTGCAAAATGCTGTCCCCTCCTGTAATGTGATCCCATTTTTCGTGATTTCCTAATAATGTTAAAAAATGCAAAAAGTGAACCCTTATTTATATATACCAATGTATATCTATCACATAAACAGATATGGCTACCTATTTTGTGCCATTGTCTAACTTTAATGCTGTCTAATATTAGTGACAGGGGAGTATTTATTCTATAAGATCAGACAAACAACTGACTGGTGTAACAACATTGAAGAGTATTGTTCATAAGGTACACTAGGAACCATAATTATGTTACAGTTTTTGTATTTTGTGCACTGAAAAATCACAATTGATTTTATTACCAAAAACCAAATAGTAACCTCATAATGGTTCGTCTTAGTGTGCACCACAAGGCTTTTGTTAACCGCTAGGTGGCGAATCGAAAACAATAATATAAACAAAGTTGCGACTGATGAAGAATTTGATTTTTGCTCTTTTCGTATTTATTTTTATAACGTAGACCCATTATCAATTATCTTGTGAGTTTATTAAAGTCTCCTTTGTGTTAATTCAATAAAACACTGTTAGTCCAACACTGTCACTACAGAGGCATACAGCCGTACACGGGTGGTCACTAAGATAAACGGTCACGGAGATAAACGGTCCTCAGAAATGCTCACATAAAAACAGTTAAAAGGTTTAAAGAACAATATAACACAAACCAAAATCATGAAAAGCATTGTTTAAGTCTATTTTGTTGTTTAGTTTCTGCGATTTTGCTATTTACACTATTTAAATTTGAAAACTTTGAAGACTGTTTATCTTCGTGACCGTTTATCTTCGTGACCACCCGTGTACATACATATGTATCGGGCCGTTTACTGAGTAGACACCAGCGCCAGGTCGAAACGGCTCACTGCGCCGTTTCAACACCACGGTTAATTTACGTTATGTGTGGGGGTTGCCAGCTGTGGTTCCACTGTAACTGTGTGAGATATGCAGTTGAAGATAAATTGAACTGTGAAAAATGTAAAGTGTGCTGTGTTTATATGTTCAGTTTTAAGCGTCTTTGTGTTTTGGCTTTTGTACTTGTAGTGCTTTTACTGTATTGCTGTTGAAATAAATGGATGTTATATTGAGAGATTTTTTTTTGAGAAATAAACCTGCCTGGCTTGAAAAACATAAAGGTATAGATAAAACCTTTTGTTATGTGCCATTTGCGTTCATATGACCTCTGAATGTTATAATTTGAGTAGAAAAGGTGTTGAAACGGCGCACATATCGAGTGCGCCAGGTCGAAATGGCGCATGGAGCTGAAACGGCCCGTAACACATAGACCAAGTTTATGTCCCATCGCCAATTGCTATTGAAAAACTGATTACAATAATAGTCGCCTATAACATCCATGAAGCTCTGTGCTCCATGCTCCGACCTAATTTCCACTGACCTCATTTGCTCCGACTTCAACATGTTTACAATGTCCTCTTCCAATATTTTAAAACAAGAATATTTTCTTTTAAAAGGTGTAATACTTGTTTATAGTGCTTCTTTCGTAGTTTTCACATTAAACAATACAGCAGTTTTGTTCATTGGCCCTATAATAATGTTATTTTGTGTGTATCACACAATAATTTTTTTTCTGCAAACATAAACATAAACAGATTTATAGAGGAATTATTAGCTGAAGTTTTAAACTTCAAAAGGGTGTCAGAAATCTACTTTCCCATAAAATAACAATACATTTAACAAAATAATATTTATAATAATGTTAATTATATTTATCTTGATTTTTCTCATAAAGATCAATATTACTCTATAGCTACAACCTGTACAAAGAAAGTAAAATCAGAGGAGCAGATAGATCTGTCCCGAAATAAATATTATAATACTTCAAATTAAAGAATTATTATATGTTGTAGGATCAGTTACTTAAAATTAATGAAAGATCCTCTGATCATGGAAAAGAAACTCTGTGAATAGGATATGTTGCTGCATTAAATTTTTTTAAAGTGTCTTCGTGTTCATAACTATCCTGGAATCAAAATATTCACTTATTACAAGTGTTCAGACAAAAATGGCGGGTGGGGTGGGGGGCTGGCTCAGGAGCAATATTTACATGGAGCAGTTGTGCAATCCATGGACTAAGGTTGCTCCATGACACATCTGCTCCTTCTCTAACTTCATTTGCTCTGACCTCATTCAAAACTAAAATATAGTCAGGTTTTGAATAGCACTTTGCTTAAAATATTTATTTCTTGGATAATAAAAGTTATCAAACATTATATTGACTATAGATACAATTTGTCTAGAGCAAGTAAAGTCAGAGCAGCAGAAAGATCTGTCGTGTATTAAATATAATAATACTTCAAATTAAAGAATCATTTGCTGCAGAAATAATTCTTTAAAATAACTGAAAGATCCTCTCATCATGTTCTGCATAATAAACTTTTTAAAAGTCTCTTCTTGTTCAGTTATCTAAGAGGACAGTATGAATGTTTTGATCGTCTTTGTGGTATCAGATTGGGTCTATATATGTGCCTTAGTATGCCATGCAAAAATAGATATATATTATAATAATTTCATGGAATTTAGATTACAATATTCACTTGCTGCAAGTGTCAGACAAAAATGCAGGGGGAGGTTGGAGAAGGAGCAATATTTACATGGAACAGTTGTGCAATCCATGGACTAAGGTTACTCCATGACACATCTGCTCCTCCTCTGACTTCATTTCCTCTGACCTCAATTGGACTACACTATGGAGTGGTTTATGATGAAAGGACATGATATTATTAAAGGCCATAACAAAATATAGTTAATAACCTTTATTAACCAAGAAATAAATATTTTAAGCAAAGGACTATTCAAAACCTGACTATATTTTAGTTTCAATGGCCATCTACCAGTGAATGCCTGCCATATATTTCTTTGTTAGACGTTTCCACCTTCGAAACGCTTTGACTGTCTTTTACAAAGATGGTTCAACCCCTATTTTCATCGAGGTGTCCCTATATATTTATATTACACGGGTGACATCAATTTGGGACAGTTCTGTTCTGTTTTTACCATTTTTTGCCACTTTTCAACATAAAAGTACAGTTTCATACTTATTAATGAACAGAAAACCACCAATATTTCATTGTGTGCTAATCATTTTGTCTTTTTCTATGTTTGTTTGTTCAAGCCAAAATTAGACAAAAACTGAATGTTGTACCCAAAACAAAGGGTCATTGATTTGGGACGCTTCTGGGACACCCCCAAATTACAATCCACTGAATTAAGACATGCACTTTCATTGGCCCCAAATTTTTGTAAATAGAAAACAGACAAGACAGACATATCAGTATGTGATTTAGTACGAACCACGGAGACGTCGTTTTCTCGGAAAAACAAATTATAAACTTCAATTCTAACACCATTTCAACATTTTAGTACACATTTCTCAGTCCACTTATTTTAATTCTTGTTATATTACACCATGTTTCGATTTTATTACCACTTTATGTAGTATATTACTGTGTGCTCTTTCATTACCCCCCTAATCGGGTATTATCACCCATTTACCGGGAATTACCTTGTGACTGTCCAACTTACTATTAATACCATCTTGTGATTTTATTACCCTTTTATATGTTTTTTTGCTGTCCTATCCCCCATTTCCTTCAAAGTGTGTATTATAGCCTACGTTATTTAGAATTATTGAGTCACTGTCAGACTATTGGTGTACCATCCCTATTATATTTTGTCTTGCACAGTGTTATTCCAGTAACCTTTTTGTTTGCATTGTTATATGGTTCTTGTGCTATATATGTTATTGTGGCTATCTTGAGGGCAGTTTTAAGGTTCTGAGGCTTATTGAGGTGAATAGGGTGCCCGTGAGTCGCCCACGGGACGACGATCAGAATGTGAGCTTACTAGGGACATTTATCATGAGTCACCCCAATCACTTAGTTTGCTAGGTGTATATTACTCTGTCTTGCCTGTTCTGTAGCCATGATGTTGTTGGGTTTTCTGTGCTTCAGTCTCCTCTTTTGGCTGAAAGTGGCTGACCAAAGTCACTTCTTAGTCTCTCCCTGTGCCCTTCATGTTCCTGCCCCGGTCAGGGATTACTCCTGCAAAATTTTCTCAAATAAGTTTCCTCCACATGCCAATGTCAAGTGTCTTTTGATTCTGTTGCTGTTATCTGGTGACATCGCCCTTAATCCAGGTCCTATAAACTTTGGCTTTGTGAATTGCCGTTCTACTAGGAATAAGGGTCCCTTGATTGATGACACAATTGTTTCAAATAATCTTGATATTTTGGCCCTTGCAGAAACTCACATTCACATTTCTGATACCTGCAGCCTACTGAAGTCTGTAACTCCACCTGACTTTCAACTCATTCATAGGCCCCGATGACTGGTCGTGGTGGTGACGTGTGCTTCCTTACCAGGAAAAACTTGCCTGCTAAGACTGTTGATGCATCAACACATTCCACTTTCGAAAACATTGTCATATCAATGGTCACTCATTCAAAATCATTTGTTGTGGCTTGTGTCTATCGCACCCCAGGTTCATGTTCCTCTGCCTTTCTTGATGATTTCCTGTTTTTCTGTGGTTTTCTGTCATCTCTCACTTCCTCCTTCATTATCTGTGGAGACTTCAATGTCCATGTGGATACAGATTGTATCGACCAAAGAAAATTTCTCAATCTATTAGATACCTCTAATCTTGCCCAAATGTTATATACTGGTCATATACTGAATCTGATACTTAGCCCAAGCGATTCCTCTTTTGTCAGCAATGTGACAGTTGGTGAAATGGTCTCAGATCATGCACTGGCTGCTGACCTGTATGATCAGTATATTAGTGACCTTGGTGGCGTGTTAGACAGGCATGCACCATTGATTTGTCGAAGAGCTAAGAAAGACCAGCTGGATGGCTGTCCGATTCATATCGTAGGGCCAAATCTATCAGGCGTCAATTTAAGCGCATGTGGCGTAAGGATATGTCTCAGTTGAGCAGAAGTATATTGCGCAGACAGATTGTCCGGTGCAATGCAATCATAAATAGAGACAAGGCTGAATACTACAGCACCATCATTAGTGTTAACAGCCATGACCCAAAGAAGCTATGGCATACACTTCGTCATGTCCCCGATGAGGGTCAAGAGATGACTCTCCCTCCTCATAAGTCTGAGAAATCCTTAGCAAACAAATTTGCTTCCTTCTTTCATCCAAAAATCAAAAGGATTTGTGATATGTTCACAGCCTCTTCGACAGTAGTCATACCACCCCTGTGTACACCTCCGAACCTACCTCGCTTCAATGAGGTCTCAGAGGACGAGGTACTAAAAATCATCAAAAATTCCCCTACAAAATCATGTCTTTTAGATCCAGTGCCTACTTCCCTTTTGAAAGATTGTGTGGAAATTTGACTTTTGTCAATTACAAAACTTGTCAATTTGTCATCAGCTGAGGGTGTATTTCGTCAAAAATTCAAGAAGGCGGGTGTCACTACCCTCATTAAGAAAGCATCACTTCCAAATGAAGATTTACAAAATTATCGACCAGTATCAGGACTATGTTTCATGTCAAAATTGGTGGAGCGGGTAGTTGTTAAACAGCTCATGCAATATATCAGTAGTAACAATCTTGATAATCCTAGGCAATCTGCATACAAAAGTGGTCACTCCACGGAAACCGCCCTGCTGCATATCAAAACGAGATCCATCTATCACTATCACGGGGCGAGCCTACTGCATTGGTCTTACTGGATCTGTCGGCTGCGTTCGACACAATTGACCACACTACTCTTCTTAATTGTCTTGAGTCATGGTTTAGTGTATGCGGCACAGCCTTGAAGTGGTTCACGTCTTAGCCACCGTTTCCAAGCAATTAAAATTGGGTCAACCCTCTCTGAATTGCATGAGCTGCTGTTTGGAGTGCCACCAGGCTCAGTTCTTGGTCCTCTGCTGTTCTCCTTATACACCACTCCTTTGAGTAAGGTTATTGGAACGCATCCTGACATCAAATACCACTTTTATGCAGACGACACGCAGTTGTTTATTCATATCTCTCACAAAAATGCAGCCCTGGCTTTTGACAAACTGAATTCATGTCTTCTGGATGTTCAGAAATGGATGTCGTCAAGTATGCTCAAATTAAATCCTGACAAAACAGAATTTATCATCTTCGGATCCCAGGCTCAAATCAAGAAATTAGATCCCTATCTCCCAGTTAGGATATTTGGTAATTTCATGCATCCAGCAGCTGTTGTAAAGAACCTCGGTGTCTGGTTTGATGCTAATTTCTCCTTTGCTGATCATGTCCACAATATTTGTAAGACATGCTTCATTCAAATTCATGATCTCAGGCGGGTTAGAAAGCACTTGACTGATGAGGCTGCTATCCTGGCAGCCAATGCCTTGGTGACCAGTCGCCTTGATTACTGCAACTCTCTCTTCAGGAGTTTGTCCAGTCTCAACATGCGCAAACTACAGTGTATTCAAAACACACTTGCTAGGATTGTCACAAACTGTAACAAATACACACAGGCATCTCCTATTCTCAGACGACTCCATTGGCTCCCAGTTGAATTTCGCTGTATCTTCAAAACTGCCACTCTAGTTTACAAGTTTCTACACAATGGTCATCCCAGTTACTTTGGTCCTCTTTTGTCTACTCGTTGTGGAAGATATAGTACAAGATATAACCATCCAGATAAAAGGTTCTTGGAGGTTCCTCAATTCTGTCCATCTGTACATAAATCAAAAAATCACTTTGGCCACAGCTTTGCTTTTGATGCTCCCACAGTTTGGAATCATTTGCCTGATGAGGTCCGTTCTTCCCCAACTCTCGCCTGTTTCAAGAAAAGGTTAAAATCGTATCTCTTCAAAAAGGCATTTCCAACTTAGCATACACTCTATCTGGCGTCTCCGTGGTACTGGACCTGGCAACGGCTATGGACAGCTGATTTTTTGAATTTTGATTTTGGTGTTGTGCCTTAGAGTCTGCCTAGCAGAGATTAAGCGCTATAAAAGTATAGAATAGAATAGAACATCAGTGACTTGACTTTTGTCATGTATGAGCCATAGGAGTTGTATAAAGCCAGAACAGACATTTATTGTAAAACTACTGTATGGAAGACAATAATTTTGGCTGTCATATTGGAAAAGTATGGTATAGTCAACTAGAGAAGCAACAGCCTTTTTTACAATAACTATAAAGCACTCAAAACTAATTTTATATGTCCAGATAGAAGATATGATAACAATGTTTTGTGGTCATTAATTTGGACTAACCTCATACTTTGATGATAACACAAGGACATTCTCCATGTGGTGGATATGGGGAATGTGCATAATTGTATCCCCGGCGCGAAGCGGGAATGCTATTGTAAAATACCAGACTCACCAGTAGTTATCTGTAATGATGTAGTTGGATTTCCTTTTCAGGTCCTTTCTCTTTGGATATGCACAGATAACTGAAGGGGTTTTATTCATTTCCTGTTCTTCACTTCCAGTGGAGAGATACTAAAACTCAAACGGTAGGCGAACGGACTTCCATTCGAAACTACCCGGCGGCTTCACTTCATTCCTCCCGGTTTTGTTTAGAACAGGTCCATCAGTCATCTGAGGTTGCCTAGGTGGGTGGTTGCCAGACCAGACCAGGGTTTTTAGCGCACTTGCAACAGTCCTTGACATATAGAACAGTGTTGCCTATCCGTTTGTTTCTTTCCAGAGAACTTACAACAGTTCTTGACATGTAGAACAATGTTTATAATCCTTCTGGTTTCTCTTGAGTCTCCTCAACAGTTCAGGAACCTGTAGAACAATGTTGAGAATTCCTCTGTTTTTAGACGATGCTTAACAGTTCAGTATGATGAACAATGTTGCTGTATTCCCTCCAACTGTCTGGTAACCGGGACAATGTTGTGAGATATCCATAACAGTCCTTTACATAGAACAATGTTGATGAATTTTGCAACAGTTCATTTCACCATGTAGAACAATGTTAATACTCCCTCTGTCTTACTCATTCGTACACACAATACCCTCAAACCTTTAGACCGTAGAGATCTGCAGCGTTCTTTCTGGTAGTGGTCAGCACTGCCCTGATTGTTGTGTCTTTCAGTTGAGCTACACGTCGAGCTACTTCCTCCAGACCGTAAGGGGTATTGTAGGCACAGTTTCCGTGAACTGGGGGTGTCAAGTATGGAGAGTCTGTTTCTAACAGGATCTGATCTAAATCCAAGTGCTCTACGACAGCTTCAAGTTCTGGATTTCGGTCCTTTCGCAAAAGCAAACCAGTGACTCCAATCCTTATTCTAGGAAACCTGGCCAACCAGTCGCGAAGCGTGGACATACCCCCGTTAAAACAGTGAAAATGAAGGTTTATATCCTCTCTATGGAATGCAGGTATCTCCTCCTCAAAGACCTTGAGACAGGTTCCATAAGCATCCATACGGTTTCCCTTGTCCCTGCAGTGAATCACAATGGCTTTGTGGTGGTACAATTCTTCCCTAACAAACATCTGTAGGAACTTCCTACAAAGTAGGGTTTGTTGAGTTTTAAATTTTCCAAAGTGGCCACTGAAGTCAAATCCAATCTCACCAAGGCCAACACAACGTGGATCCTTGATGACGCTTGTTCTAACCCTCTCGAAATCCTCGTCTGTGGCAGTATGGGCGAGTTTGGGGTGTAAACCGTGCTTGTGGAAAATTCTGGAATCTCTCTTCCACATCTGTCTCAGTTCCTTGCTTGGCGCTTCGTGACAAAAGTTTGCAACAACGGCTTCAAGATACACTGGAGTTGAAAAGCTTTCACAAACTTGGCATCTTCCTCAGGAATAGTAAATCTGGTGTCCACAGGAAACCACTTATTTTTTACAACAAGCTGCAGTAACTCATCATGGTTGGACAAACCAAGTGCTGCTTCCAGAGACATCAAAGATTGGTTATAACGGACCATTCTTTCTTCATTGGGCATCTCCTTCCAAGTGGCGAAGGCAATTGACAGATGCTTCCCAACGACATGTTTTTTAATACTGGGCGATGGTTGGCCACAGTTGGTCATGTAACAAGCATGCCTCTTCTGCTTTTTCTTAGGAACAACCACTTCCAATGTTTCAGAGGACGATCTCTTTAAAGTGTTGGCATTGTTGTTATTCACATCTTTAATAGTAACTTCCCTAACCAGTTTAGTAGATGAAGTTACTTTCTTTGGTGGTTCCATGTCATTTTTTCCTTTAGGTATGGTGACCTTTGGTTTCAGTTCCTTAGGTATGGTGACCTTTGATTTGGTACTCTCTACAACCTCCTTTGGCTGGGTGACGACTGTTGCACGAGGAGCAGATACTACAGGAACAGATGCAGATGAGGCAGGCGCCGCTGAGACACCACAAGCTGCTGCCATCATCTCCCTAACTTTCCTACTGCTAGTTTCCAACAACAGTCCTTGGCTGTAGACTTCCATGCTTGATGCTGTAGTTTCAACAATGCGCTTAATGGTGTTGAAATCCACAAAGCTATACAATTCTTTCAGCATCCTTATCACCTGCTCGTTGAGTGAACGAGTTGAAGATGCAGGTGAATGTTCATGTACCCGTGCTCTTGAAGACTGAGTAGACTCTGAACGAGAGTAAACTGTACGTCTAGAACGAGAGACAGAACGCCTTCTTCGTCTTGGTGGTAGATCAAATGTAACCCTACGTTCTGACCTGGTTTGTTCAGTAGGGCCTTCATCAATCCTGGTTACAACAGATCTTGGTCTAGATCTGTATGAAGTAGAAGATTGGTTAGATCTTGAACTAGATCTACCCTGGTCTGGTTGACTTGTGACAGTTGAAGATCTCTGATCAGATCTTTCGCGGTTATGAGATCCTGATCTTCGACTTATGGAAGTAGATCTGTGGCTAGATCTATCCGTGTCAGTATGTGAACTTGATCTCTGGTTTGAGTGATTTTTTGAAGTGACTTCTTTCTTGTCTGCCATTTTAATTCCTGTAGAAAGGAAAAATCAAGATAAGCACTGTGGAATCCATACATTTCAATGGGTAATAGCAGTTAGTGGACTTTAACTAGTCATACCAACACCAAACCCTCATGCACTTAACTAGGAAATTCCACCAAATCTTATCTAAGTCTTAACTACTTAAATATAGTCCTGCAAATGACGCGGTCTCCTCCTTTCACGACCACTTCTGCTGGGCTGTAATTCAGGTAGCTGATCTCCAGAATCAAGATGTTGTTCAATCTCGAGCGTAGATTCTGGCGAAACTGGGTCATCTGGAAACAATTGTACTTTCTCCTGCCAGTATTCTGGCAGACTGACATCTGTATTATCTGGATCATTTTCGAATAGCCAATCCAAACAGAAATCATCTTCATTTTCAGGATCCTCTTGGTCAAGGTCGTTCAAAATTTTACTTCGTTTTCTGCGAAGCCACAAAGGAATGGCACGATCTTCACAAGGCTTTAACCTATTATGATGTAGGACAAATGGCTTCCTCTTGTCAGCTACCTCAAAAAGAATAGGTGAAATAGCCTTGGAGATGACATATGGGCCTTTCCATACCGGCTGTAACTTAGGACTTATGCCAATTTTTCTAGCTGAATCAAGGACATACACGAGATCACCAATCTCATACGTAGTCACTTTCAACTTGAGGTCATAGTCCCTTTTCTGTCTTTCTTGACTGGACTGCAAGGACTCCCTTGCAAGGGTATGGACTTGATGAAGAATTTCTTGTAGCTTCGTAACATATTCCGCAGAACTTGTTTCTTCTTGACCAATAGAGCCGAACATCAGGTCTACTGGCAACATGACTTCTCTGCCAAGCATCATCATATTGGGGGTAAATCCAGTGTGTCTGTTGACGGTTGACCGAATAGCACCTGCTAATTGCTGTAGGTGTTCATCCCAGGACTTCTGATTGCTTTTCAGGAAACACTGAATTAACTGCAGTAGGGTGCGGTTATAACGCTCTACCTGACCATTGGAGCATGGTCTATAGGGTGTAGTCCTGGTTTTGGTAATCTGGAGCAAATCACAGACAGTTGCAAACAGTTTACCATCAAAATTCTTTCCTTGGTCAGTGTGAATCTCCACTGGGCATCCTAAACGTGAGATAAATCCATCAACCATACATCGGGCGGTTTCTTCTGCATTCTGATGTGGTAATGGAAAACATTCAAGCCACTTAGTGAACTGATCCACAATCATCAGGACATATTGGTTCCCTTTGGTACTTGGAGTAAATGGACCTAGAATATCCACATGCACACCGTTCTAATGCAGATCCTACGTGGTACTGTCCAAGTCCTGCTTTGGCTTTGGTTTTGGCTTTTTTACTCCTGTTGCACACCTGACAGGATTTCACGAAAAGTTCAACATCCCTTGACATCTTATACCAAATAAAAGACTTTCGGATACGCAAGAGCGTCTTTGCGATACCCATGTGTCCAGTTAATGGTATATCATGATTAAGGGATAAAACTTCCTGTTTCAGGCTTTCTGGAACTACTAATAATTGTTTTTCCCCAAGGACATTCTTCCAGGAGTACCATAATAAATTGTTTTGGTAACTTAAACGACTTCTATTGAGGTAGAAATACTTAACTGCTGGGCTGCATAAGGACAACTCCCTTTGACTAGGGGTTATGTCAGTTTGCAGCCAAACAATTAGTTTTTTCAAACAAGGATCATTCTGCTGGAGTTTTGACAACTCTTCTTCTGTATAAGAGAGAATCCACTGGACATCTGGCGAGACAGAAGCTGTTCTAACGGCTAGAGGAACGACATCATCGACATCAGATTCAAACCTAGACCACTGCTGATGGGCCCTGGTACAGAATTTACAACCTTGACAAGGTAAATCTGCCAGGTCAACACCAGCTTGGTAACAGTTGCAGAAACTTGTTTCATCTGGGATTCTGGACAATCCATCAGCGTTTCCATGTCTGTTTCCAGGTCGATGTTGGACGGTCATGTCGAATTGACTCAGTTCTTCTAACCATCTGGCTAGTTGACCCTCTATGTACTTGAAACGAAGAAGCCAAGTTAGGCTATTGTGGTCTGTCCTCAGGTAGAATTTTCGGCCTAAAAGATAGTGACGGAACTGTCTTGTGAATCTGATTACAGCTAGGAGCTCTCTTCTGGTCACACAATATTTGCGTTGTTCTGGGGTCAGAACATAACTTCCGTAGCTAATCACTTTTTCATCACCATCTTGCAGTTGTGATAGCACAGCACCTATTGCTGTTCCTGAAGCATCTGTATCCAGAATGAAAACGTCTGTTGCATTCGGATAAGCCAAAATGGGCGCATTGACCAACTTCTCCTTGGCAGCGTCAAATGCTTCTTGGTGACTCTCCTGCCATTCAAAAGTTGCTTTACTTCCCGTCAGTTTATAAAGTATGGAAGTAAGACCTGCGTAATCCTGGATATGATCACGATGGTAATTCACAAATCCTAGGAATTTCTCTACATCCTTCACGGGCTGTGGAATTGGCCATTTCTTTACTTTGGTAATGTTGTCTGGATTCACAGCAACACCTTCGAAACTAACCACATGTCCCAAAAATGTAGTTTCAGTATGGAACAAGCTACACTTTTTGGGCTTAAGTTTCAGATTGTGCTGACAAAACCTTTGAAAGGTTAATTCCAAGTTAGTCACATGATCTGTGAAGTCCTTGCCTAGAACAATCACGTCGTCGATGTATGCCAACATTTTATTCCATGTTAACCCTCTCAGGACAAATTGAATCACTCTTTGGAATGTGGCGGGAGCATTACAAAGCCCAAACGCCATCCGTTTGTGTTCAAATAGTCCGTACTTAGTAATAAAGGCTGTTTTGTGCTGATCTTTTTCATCAATTTCTATTTGCCAATAACAACTCGCCATATCAAGTGTGGAAAAGTATCTATTACCAGATAACTGATCCAAACATTGTGATATGGATGGTAATGGAAATAAGTCTTTGACTGTTTTGGCATTCAAGGAACGGTAATCCACACAGTATCGGACAGAGCCATCTCTCTTCCTCACAAGAACTGGTGCAGAGGCCCAGTCTGAGGAAGACTCTGAGATCACCCCAATATCCAACATCTGCTTCAGGTTCTCCTCTTCTTCACCTTCAAAACCCATTGGTGTACGACGCATAGGATGTTTGACTGGACGTTCTGTACCAGTGTCTATGGTGTGTTTAATTTCCTTGAAACATCCTATATCATGACTCCCCTTGGAAAATATATCCTGATACTTCAGTAGTAAAGATCTCAAGATGGTTGCTTCCTCTTCATTCAAGAACTTCTTGGAACGCTGGAACAATCCTTCAAGATGATCTGGAAGACTAGTATGAAGTTCAAGACTGGTAGAAGGTTTCTCAAGATCGCTAGAATGTTTTTCAAGACTGCTAGTGTTGATCTTTTTGGAATTCTCAGTCAAAACAACGTCACATTCCATTGCATATCCTAACACATGACCAACAGGAATTAGAATTGGAACGTTTGTGTCATTGACTAATTGAATTGAGACCATTTCCGCTGCCTGAACAATAGTGTTGGGTAGCAAAACACCTTTGTTTTTACCGGATGGTGAAATAACTATTTCACCGGACAAAGTTTTTGCTAACCGAGCACTAGTTCTTAAAACACTGCTAGGTGGTAGGTTCAATTTTTCATGGGCAATAACTGGGACACAAGAATATTCATTCCCCTCGCTAGTTTTGAATTGATTCAATCTCAGTGAATACCTATTCAACATGAGAGTACCCTTATCCAAGTTCAAAACAGCTTTGAAATGACAAAGAAAATCTAAACCAATAATCAAAGGTTCAGCTGTATTAGCTACATAGAATTTCCATGTGAATGATTGCGACTCACTGAAGGAGACTTTTACTCCTTCGAACAGTTTTGCATCAATTTTCACATCTTGAATAATTCCCTCTAATTTAAGCATTCCCTTTAAATCAGGTTTGTTTTCAATCTGTTCATACAGTTTACTACTCATCAAGGAAATCTGAGCGCCGGTATCTAGTAGTGCTTTGGTTTTAACACCTTGAACAGTGCAATCTACTACAGCGCTAAGGTTATCCTTGTTACTTTCTCGTGTTTTTCTACACCAAACTCTCTTACATGTCTTGTGATTCACCCAATTATTCATGTTGAGGGTCGGGGCAACGGGTGAATTACCCCTCCCTGTTAGTTTAAAGACTTTACAGAGTCGGAAAAGGTTACATTGGACTTCTCACCCATTGAGCTAGGTCGCATGGTGGAGTCAGAACTACCTTTAAAACCCTGTGTAGTCCAAGGTGGTGGTGGTGGACTATGGTAGCGTTGGTTATCCCTTCTTGGGCTGGTCCTCCAGTTTGAATCATCACTCCACTGTGGACTTCTCCTGTAGTCTCTGTTTTGTGATGGATGGTACTGTCCAGAACGGGGACTGCCATAGGTATTCCTCTGATATCCTTGACTGGATGAAGGAAACCTTTCAGGGGTACCCGGTGGTGTGTACCTATCACGTCTAGGACCATTATGCTGATAACCAGGTAAGTTCCATGTTGGGTCATAACCCTGATGATCTCTCCAGTTGAGTTGATCGCTCCTGGTTGATGACCATTGTTTCCTGTCGTAGCCATCATATCGCCTCCTGGGACAACTTTGTGCAAAATGTCCTGGTTCACCACAGTTATAGCATCTCAGTACATCCTGTCTGTTCTTATTTTCTTTCAACACTTTGTGTAGACCCGAGATGACTTTGTGAAACTTCTTGTGGTGGCGACCATCTCTTCTAGATGTATGGCCCCGGGCTTGCAATGTCTTAGCCACAGTTTCCTCTGATGTGGTAGAGGTATCAGAATCAGTTGAGGGACTTGACGAGTCAGACTCAACATATTTGACACTCCTCACAGAAGCCTTCTTCCCAAGGATAGCTTTGTGTAGTTGCATAGCAGCCTGAACAAATTTATAAGCATCTTCAAGGGTGCTGGGATGTTTACCAGCAGCTGCAAGCACTGCTGCTTTGTCACGACAGCCCTTCATGAAAGCATCCACGAAAAATGGACTGCATGCCTCTTGTTTCTGCTCATCTGGGAATAGGGAGACTATCATCCCTTGCATTCTGGCCAAGTACTTTTCAAGATTTTCATCTTCTCGCTGTTCAGTTTGTAAAAGTTCCCATCTCAAGGCGGCAGGGGATTCTGTCTTCCCAAAGTGATCCTGGAAGCTCTTCAGCCAATCAAAGTCCAATTCTTTACGGTTTGGCAGGATTCCATAATACTCTGCTGCTCCTTTCTTCAGGGACATGGCAAAGTTATGGGTCTTCTCAGACTCGGTCCAGGCTAAGGTCTTAGCCACTAGCTCAAACTGAGAAATGTATCCATTCCAATGTTCACCTTCAAAGGACAGCTTTGGTATGTGAATCTTACTCTTCGTCTTGTCTTTATGGGTCACGGTTTTCTTCTGAACTTCATCTTCAGAGCTGTCAGATGAGACATGGACATTGTCATTCACCTGACTGACTACACTGACACGTGGTGTCTGGTTGTTGTAAACCCTGTTTGGGCTTTTTTCACGAATAGCAGCTGATACACGCTGAATACACTCATCCTGATCTTCAATCCTTGGTGTTGAACATCTACTAGTTGTCCTAAGATAGCTAGGTACAGGAGTATACAACGGCTGAGACATCCTGACCTGCTTCTGAGGAACCTTCGCAATAGTTTGTTCTTCTGAAGACCCTGGGTAATTAAACTCTGAAACTGGCCTCAAGTCCAATCCTGTCCACTGAAGACCTGGTAAATTGGACGGAAGCTCATATTCCAAATTAAATGTATCTTGCATGGTTCTGAGCTGGCAGTTCACTTTCTCCAATGTAGGCTTACGCTTGGCTTCAAATATCTTGGTCTGGACATTGACATTTCGCTCGAAAGCTTTTTCAATGTCATCAAGACAATTCTCATCAGCCACACCTTCCAGTTGTTGCTTTTGCTGGACTAAAATCTGTTCATGCTTCTGTAATGCAGCTTCGTTCTCGGTCACAAGCTTGGATAACTCTGTAAAGGAATTTTTCAAGTCCTTCTGTAAAGCTTGAAAAACTACATCCTGCTCCACACCAGTTCGATGTTTACTGATCGAAGGGTTGTGGTCACAGGGAGCATGCTTAAGGTTCTGTACTTCCTCTTTGACAACCTGCACCTGTTGAGCTAGACCATCTAGATCTTGATGCAGCAAAGAGACTTCCTGTTGACGTTGGTTTTCAGCAATCTCAAGTTGTTGGAGAGAAGTTATCGCTTCCTCTTGGGATCTCTGAGTTTCTTTGACCGACTCCAGTTCCTGGTCCAACATCACTTGATGTTGTGTCACCCTGGACTTCAAGGAAGAAAACTCAGTTTTCTGCTGGTCGTACTCTTCAACTTCTCGATCCAAGCGACAATCAAGTCTTGAAAACCTAGACTTTGTTTCTTGCATCTTGGACTGTAATTGCTGACTAAGGTTCGAGACATCCCTATAGCAGTTGAACATAACTTCCTGCTGAGAAGACGTCAAACCGGACACATCACTCTTCAACATTGCAGTGTCACTTTCCACTCTGTCAAGTTTTTGATGTTTCTCCTCGACATCAGTCACTCTCTGATCCAAGCCATCTACTCTGGACTTAAGCTCAAGTTGAGCCGTATGGGTTGAATGAACTAAACGGTTCAATTCTTCCACTGTGCGGAACAACTTTGTCACTTTGTTGCTGGTATCAACCTGGGTAGATTCCAATTTCTTCACAGACTTCTCTGTTTTCGATGTGTTACCCTTGATTGCTATCAGAACTGACCAAATATCATCAAGTCCTGGCTTTCCAGTAAGTATTGGAATAGAGTCAGAAGTCTCGGGTTCAAGTCCTGCAGTTCCCTGACTGGGAAAAACCTGATAGGATGAGCCCGACAACTCTACTTTTGGCGACTGCAACTTCTGCTGATCAGTTGATGTTCCCGACAAATGCAAAGATTCTTTGTCAGGGAAAGCATACTGGTCATCCGAATCTTCATCGTCCATCTCCTCCACCTCACGGGAATCTTCCGTGCCAACCTGAACTACAAGGTGTTCCTGACTGGAGCAAACCTTGTTATCAGATGACACATTTTTGTCACTGAATATGATGAAACCTGAGTGTTGGAGTTTCTTGATCACCGAATTGCTGACAATTTTTGACTTCTGAAGGTCATGCAAGGTCAGCGTACCACCATTTTCTTCCCTCAGGTTCAATATCCTATCTGCCTTTGTTTCACCAATGCTTTTTATGTCAGCTGACTTGTCAGTCAGCTGACATTATGTCATCACTCTGCGGCGTGGGCGTACGCGTCCGCGTGAACAACTTCTTCTCCAAAACTACAAGGCCTAGAGACATGCTGTTTTTTTTAAAAGATACCTTATCTATCGAGGATGAAAAATTGTTCAAGGCATGCAAATCTGTCTGTTCGTCTGTTTGCTAGAGACATTACAAGGGGGGTACCCCCACCAAAAGTGTGAAAATTTCAACTTTTTATCACAATTTTCTCAGTGACTATTGCAGGGATTTCTCTCATATCTTGCATATATGTACTAGGCCAGAGGTAGATTCTCTTGTGTAAGTATGAGACCTGGATCTGTCTTACTTTTTTTTTAATAATTTTTTTTAATAATTTTTAATGCATTAAAATTCATGAAATCATGCACTAAATCACTTATAACTTCAAAAGTGTTGCATTTACAGCATTTTGTGAAAATATGTTGTTCAGCTACTTTTTTCATAGCTACAATATGGTGGGTAAGTTGGGTGTCTGTCTCAATAGCTAAGTGAGTAATAGCTACTTTTGGGCTTTTCAGTAACTTCCATTATGAGTAAAATCACTTGTAACTTAAAAACTATTGCATTTAGAGAATTTCGTATAAATATGTTATTCAGCTACTTTTGAGCCAGCTATAACATAGTGAAATTTCAGACCTGTAGCTCATGGCATAGCTGAGTAATAGCTACTTTTAGGTTATCACTGTTGAGTAAATCGCTTATAACTTGAAAACTATTGCATTTAGAGAATTTCGTATAAATATGTTATTCAGCTACTTTTGGGTCAGCTATAACATAGTAAAATTTCAGACCTGTAGCTCATGGCATAGCTGAGTAATAGCTACTTTTAGGTTATCACTGTTGAGTAAATCACTTATAACTTGAAAAGTGTTGCATTTAGAGCATTTTGTTAAAATATGTTATTCAGCTACTTTTTTCATAGCTACAATATGGTGAGTAAGTTGGGTGTCTGTCTCAATAGCTAAGTGAGTAATAGCTACTTTTGGGCTTTTCAGTAACTTCCATCATGAGTAAAATCACTTGTAACTTAAAAACTATTGCATTTAGAGAATTTCGTATAAATATGTTATTCAGCTACTTTTGGGCCAGCTATAACATAGTAAAATTTCAGACCTGTAGCTCATGGCATAGCTGAGTAATAGCTACTTTTAGGTTATCACTGTTGAGTAAATCACTTATAACTTGAAAACTATTGCATTTAGAGTATTTTGTTTCATATGTTATTCACATATTTTGGGGTCAGCTATAACATAGTGAAGTTTCAGACCTGTGGCTCATTTCATAGCTGAGTAATAGCTACTTTGAAGTTCTCACTGTTGAGTAAATCAGTTATAATTGGAAAACTATTGCATTTACAGAAATTTGTGCAAATATGTTATTCAGCTACTTTTGGGTCAGCTATAACATAGTGAAATTATAGACCTATAGCTCATGGCACAACTGAGCAATAGCTATTCTCAGGTACTGACTGTTGAGTAAATCAGCTATAACTTGAAAAATATTGCATTTGGAGTATTTTGTTAAAATATATTGTTCACCTACTTTTGGGTCAGCTATAACATAGTGAAATTACAGACCTATAGCTCATGGCATAGCAGAGCAATAGCTATTTTCAGGTTCTCACTATTGAGTAAATCAGTTGTAGCTTGAAAACTATTGCATTTACAGTAGTTTGCTTAAATATGTTGTTCACCTACTTTTGGGTTAGCTATAACATAGTAAAATTTCAGACATGTAGCTCATTGCATAGCTGAGTAATAGTTCCTTTGAGGTTCTCACTGTTGAGTAAATCAGTTGTAACTTGAAAACTATTACATTTAGAGTAATTTGTTAAATATGTTATTCACAGAATTTTTGGTCAGCTATAACATAGTGAAATTGCAGACCTCTATGTCATGGCATAGCTGAGCAATAGTTACTTTCAGGTTCTCACTGTTGAGTAAATCATTGTATCCACTGGATAGCCGCAGTGTTGTAGAGAGAGATTTCAACATTACTGCTCTGATGAAAAAAAATATTATAGCTAGCTTTCTTAAGTTTGCAGTACATATTAATAACCATAAAATGTTGTCTGGGAATATTTTTGGCCTCATTTTGAGAAACAAGATGGCCGCCACAGGTGTTTTTTGTCAGTCATGAAAAGTGCTTATATCTCCCTTATTATTGATCCTAGAGGTTTGGGATGATAAACCAACCTGTAGGAAATCATGGGGTGGGAATCTTTTGGTGTGGTCAGATTTGACCTTCAATGACCCCTCCTTCAAGGTCAAACAAGGATAGCCAAACTTAAAAGTGCTTATAACTCGCTTATTATTGGTCCCAGAGGTTTGGGATGGTAAACAGACAGGAAATCATGGGCTGTGAATCTGTTGATATGGTCCGATTTGACCTTGGAACCCTCCTTCAAGGTCAAATGAGGATAGCGAAAATTGAAAGTGCCTACAACTCGCTTATTATTGGTGACAGAGATTTGGGATGGTAAACCATCCCATAGGAAATCATTGGCTCGGAATCTTTTGGTATGGTCAGATTTGACCTTTGGACCCCTCCTTCAAGGTCAAATGAGGACAGCCAAGCTTAAAAGTGCTTATAACTCATTTATAATTGGTCCTAGAGGTTTGGAATGGTAAACCATAGGAAATCATGGGCTGGGAATGTATTTGTGTGGTTAGATTTGACCTTGGACCCCTTCTTCAAGGTCGAACGAGGATATTGCATTTGTAGTATTTCTTTAAATATGTTTTAACCTATTTTTTACACTTAAACAATTACCTTGTTATTTTCCTTCATAATACCATTTACAGGGCACAACTTTTTTATCCTTTTCTTCTGTCAGCTTCGGAGTTTCTTTCGAACTTGCTGTTCAGTTACCATTTACTGTATTTCTGTACAGCCCTTTTCCTGATAATTATTCTGTCCTCTCATCACCTTCACAAATCAAAAACACTCAGTCAGCTGACACAGTGCCCGTTCACGGGCACTCTCCTCTTGTTATTAACAATAAATCAGCCTTGGTTGCATCTTCAATATGGACTGGTTTTTTTCCACCAGTAGCCATTTCCAGTTTTTTTTTTTTTAAAAGTGAATTTACTCAATTCAACCAACAAAAAACCTGACAACCAACAAACTGACAAACACTGTAAATTCAATAATCAACTAGCAAAACAATGCCAAGTCAATTAATGAAATTGTGTGTGAATAAACAAATCCGATAATCTAACTTGCAAAGCGGAGCAAAGTTAAACCGAATTTAATCAAACCCAATCTGCACGACAATGCAAAGATATAGGCCAAAGTACAATAAATAACTTGCAAGACAAAGCAAAAGTTATTTAGCAAAAATCACAAAAGTTACAAATGAAATGAAGAAAATTTGAAATACTGTTCAAAAATTTTCACATTTAGAGAAAATGCTGTAGCTTAATTTTTTGTCCCAAAAATAAATAATATACAATTTACACTACAAGTAATTCAGACTGGATTCAATTTTGTTATTGAAACTCAATAAATTTTAAACAATAAAAAAAATTACTTTATTGTAATGCAATAAAAAAGGTTGTTTTTTTGTGTTTTTTTTGTTTCCTATTGAAAAATCTTCGCAATAAAAATTTTATTACAACTTTTAACTAATACATATAATCATGCACATAAATGAAAAATAATGGGTCTTAATTACTGTTAGTAAGGGCAATTTTTGTCAAAGTTCAATTTAAAAATAACTTAAAATAATATTCAGAGTACTATTTAAATTTAATTCAAATCGCTAGGAAATTACTTCAAAATTCTACGACAGAAAATTAAATTTACTTGCAAATGTACTACTAACTTACTATAAAGATAAATATTTTACTACAATTACTGTCAAAAATACTATATTTACTTCAAATTTCCTCAAAATAAGTACTATGCACACACTAGAAAAAATGTACTACATACACAGTACCAATAACACTACTTTGCTTTGGAAAAATACAGTTGTGTGGAACAATACAGGTATTTTATTTACCAAATAACGGTGCCGACGACCGACCAATTATTTGAAAACAAAAAGTACCCAATTGATCGATACACTCAGAGTTGTAACAAACAACTGACAACCAAATCGAGCGATGAACAAATATGATAAGAAATGCAATAAAGAGCAGTAGAAAAATGAAATTTATACTGCCACACACACACAAATATGAGATATACAAAATCAATGTACCGAAATCGTACACTGTTATAAAGCAAATATATTTGTGACAATAATTTAAAACAAAATACCTACAAATATGAAGTAAAATAGTGTATATTTTATAGAAGTTTACCGTAAATCATGCTAAGATCGCCGACTAACACACTACAAAAACGAAAATTCACGCTAAAATTTGCCGATAATTCACGTTAAGAATTACCGATAGGTGTATTACAGAACACTAAATTACAGCATATTATAGACAAACAAAGTAAAAAATAACAATGAATCGAAGAAATACCTGTTTCATTCACATAAAACACCAAGAAAATTCAAAGAAATTTGAATTCACGTGGTGGACGAAATTACCACAAAAATACTGAAAAACTTACAAAACCCATACCAGAATTTTGTGGGTGATGAAATCACGCACTTCTGGTACCAGCATTGTAAAATACCAGACTCACCAGTAGTTATCTGTAATGATGTAGTTGGATTTCCTTTTCAGGTCCTTTCTCTTTGGATATGCACAGATAACTGAAGGGGTTTTATTCATTTCCTGTTCTTCACTTCCAGTGGGGAGATACTAAAACTCAAACGGTAGGCGAACGGACTTCCATTCGAAACTACCCGGCGGCTTCACTTCAATACCATGGATTCATCATCGCCGTCCGCGTCCGCAGAGATTGCTTGTTAGCGACCTACAGTCCACATTTCTTTCCAGATTTCTTTCATATTTGGCAGGTGGCTTGATATGGTGGAACACTCGCCACCCTATCTTTTTTTTAGGCTTTATGTCTAAATTAGGCCTGTGGTAGACAAAAATGTCTAAAATGTGGAATATTGCTTGTTAGCGACCTACAGTCCACATTTCTTTCATATTTGGCAGGTGGCTTCATATGGTGGAGGAACCGCCACCCTATCTTTTTGGTAGGCTTTATGTCTAAATTAGGCCTGTGGTAGACAAACATGTCTAAAATGTGGAATATTGCTTGTTAGCGACCTACAGTCCACATTTCTTTCCAGATTTCTTTCATATTTGGCAGGTGGCTTCATATGGTGGAGGACTCGCCACCCTATCTTTTTGGTAGGCTTTATGTCTAAATTAGGCCTGTGGTAGACAAAAATGTCTAAAATGTGGAATATTGCTTGTTAGCGACCTACAGTCCACATTTCTTTCCAGATTTCTTTCATATTTGGCAGGTGGCTTGGTATGCTAGAGGACTCGCCACCCTATCTTTTTGGTAGGCTTTATGTCTAAATTAGGCCTGTGGTAGACAAAAATGTCTAAAATGTGGAATATTGCTTGTTAGCGACCTACAGTCCACATTTCTTTCATATTTGATAGGTGGCTTGGTATGCTAGAGGACTCGCCACCCTATCTTTTTGGTAGGGTTTATGTCTAAATTAGGCCTGTGGTAGACAAAAATGTCTAGAATGTGGAATATTGCTTGTTAGCGACCTACAGTCCACATTTCTTTCCACATTTCTTTCATATTTGGCAGGTGGCTTATCGCTTAAAAGTATTGCAGATAGCCAATTTTTCTCAAATAACTCATTCATCTACTTTTGGGAGAGCTTTCACATGGTGAAGTTTCAGACCCGTACATAATTACTCACTTACTCAAAATGAGTAAATGCGAGTTATCTCTTAAAAGTATTGCAGATAGCCAATTTTTCTCAAATAACTCATTCACCTACTTTTGAAGAGCTTTCACTTGGTGAAGTTTCAGACCCATAGCTAATTACTCATCTACTCAAAATGAGTAAATGCGAATTATCTCTAAAAGTATTGCAGATAGCCAATTTTTATCAAATAACTCATTCACCTACTTTTGGGAGAGCTTTTACTTGGTGAAGTTTCAGACCCCTAGCTAATTATTGACCTACTCAAAATGAGTAAATGCGAATTATCTCTAAAACTATTGCGGATAGCCAGTTTGTCTCAAATAACTCATTCATCTACTTTTGGGAGAGCTTTCACATGGTGAAGTTCCAGACCTGTAGGTAATTACTCACCTACTCAAAATGAGTAAATGCGAATTATCTCTAAAAGTATTGCAGATAGCCAATTTTTCCCAAATAATTCATTCAGATACATTTTGAAGAGCTTTCAATTAGTGAATTTTCAGATCCGTAGCTACTTACTTATAACTTGAAAAGTATTGCATTTAGACCACTTTGTTAAAATATGTTATTCAGCTACTTTTTCCATAGCTACAACATGGTGAGTAACTTGGGCGTCTATCTCAATAGCTAAGTGAGTAATAGCTATTTTTGGACTTTTCACTAACTTCCATCATGAGTAAAATCACTTGTAACTTGAAAACTATTGCATTTAGAGAATTTTGTGCAAATCTGTTATTCACCTACTTTTGGGTCAGCTAGAACATAGTAAAATTTCAGACCTCTAGCTCATGGCATAGCTGAGTAACAGCTACTTTTGCCTTTGCCGGTGGATACATCTTGCATCTGGCCACAGATGCGTCTTTGGTCTAGTTTTCTTTTCTATAAAATGTCACATATAAATGCTAAATGTACAGTACTAGTGGGATAAAACCATATTTATAAATGAGGTAATACTTCTAAAATTCATTTTTGTGCTGTCAAGTCAAACAAGCAGTTTGTTATCCCTAAAGGGAAAAAGTGTCCCAAGTTGATGACCGTCCCAAATCAATGCCGCCTGTGTACAAAGATGGTTCAACCCCTATTTTCCCCGAGATGTCCCTATATATTTATATTTCTAAGAAACCTAGCATATTTAATAATTCCTTTATTTTTAAATATTGCTTGGAAGTCCCTTGGAACTCTGTGACTTCATGTTGTCTAATTTAGATTTTTATTTTTACAATAAAATATGTCGTCACTCTGCGATATGGGCATCCACAATCTCGTCTGCGTGAACAACTCCACCAAAACTTCAAGGCCTAGAGACATGCTGTTTTTGTTGTTTTTTTTTGTTTTTTTTAAAGATACCTTATTTATCGAGGATGAAAAATTGTTGACATGCAAATCTGTCTGTTCGTTTGTTTGCTAGAGCCATTACAAGGGAGGTACCCCCACCAAAAGTGTGAAAATTTCCTCTCATATCTTGCATATATGTACTAGACCACAAGCAGATTCCCTTGTGTGAGTATCAGACCTGGATCTGTCTTAATTTTTTTTTTGCGAATTTTTAAAATAATTTCTAATTCATTTAAATTCATGAAATCATGCACTAAATCACTTATTTTCTCATTGACTTTAGCATATAGATATGTTATTCAGCTACTTTGGGGTCAGCTATAACATAGTAAAATTGCAGACCTGTAGCTCAGTGCATAACTGAGTAATAGCTATTTTGAGGTTATCACTGTTGAGTAAATTGCTTGTTACTTCAAAACTATTATTTTTAGAGTATTTTATTTAAAGATGTTTTCATGTACTTTGGGGTCTGCTATAACATAGTAAAATTGCAGATCTGTACCTCATTGCATAGCTGAGTAATAGCTTTTTTCAGGTTCTCACTGTTGAGTAGATCAGTTGTAATTTCCAAACTATTGCATTTAGAGTATTTTGTTTAAATATGTTCACCTACTTTTGAGTCAGCTATAACATAGTAAAACCTGTAGCTCATTGCATAGTTGAGCAATAGCTACTTTCAGGTTCTCACTGTTGAGTAAAACACTTGTAACTTGAAAACTATTGCATATAGAGAATTTTGTATAAATATGTTATTCACCTACTTTGGGGTCAGCTATAGCATAGTAAAGTTGCATACCTGTAGCTCATTCCATAGGTGAGCAATAGCTACTTTGAGACTTTCTCTGTTGAGTAAATCAGTTGTAACTTGAAAACTATTGCATTTAGAGAATTTTGGTACATCTTATTCATCTACTTTTAAATTAGCTATAACATAATAAAATTGCAGATGTGTAGCTCATGACATAGCTGAGTAATGGCTATTCTCAGGTTCTCACTGATGAGTAAATCAGTTGTAACTTGAAAATTGTTGCATTTAGAGTATTTTGTATAAATATGTTGCTCACCTACTTTTGGTCAGCTATAACATAGTAAAATTGCAGACCTGTATGTCATGGCATAGCTGAGCAAGAGCTACTTTCAGATTCTCACTGTTGAGTAAATCAGTTGTAACTTGAAACTATTGGGTTTAGTATATTCTGTTTAAATATGTTTTATATACTTATAGGTCAGCTATAACATAGTGAAATTGTAGACCTGTAGCTCATTGTATTACTGAGCAATACCTACTTTTAGGTTTTCACTGTTCAGTTAATCAGATGTAACTTTAAAACTATTGCATTTATAGTATTTTGTTTAAATATGTTATTAACCTACTTTTGGGTCAGCTATAAAATAGCAAAATTGCAGACCTGTAGCTCCTTAGATAGCTGAGTAATAGCTACTTTCAGGTTCTCACTGTTGAGTAAAATTATTGCATTTACAGTGTTTCTTTAAATATGTTATTTACCTACTTTTGCATGAGCTTTACTATATTAAATTGCAGCCCTTTAACTGATTGCATAATTGAGCAAAAGCTACTTTCAGATTCTCACTGTTGAGTAAATCTGTTGTAACTTGAAAACTATTGCATTTGCAGTATTTTCTTTAAATATGTTTTAACCTACTCTTCATAATGAACAGTTACCTTGTTACTTTACTTCTGAATACCATTTGCAGGGCACAACTTTTGTGTCCTTTTTACCCCACAGCCCTTAAGGGCTGTTGGGGTATTGTTTTCACCCATGGTGTCCGAATGGGCAGGCGGCGGGAAAAGTTTGTTATTGCTGTACCTCAGGAACTATAAGGTGTAGGAAGTTGATACTTGATAGGGACATTGGTTGGGGGGTGTAGGTGTGCAACGTCATGGTGTGACCTTGATTTGACCTTGCCCTAGTGACCTTGAGTTTAAAAACCTTGTCCGGACTGTATCTCGGAAACTGTAAGGTGTAGGAAGTTGTTACTTGGTAGGGACATTGATTAGAGGATGTAGGTGTGAAACATCAACAGTATGACCTCAATTTGACCTTTGACCCTGCCGAAGTGACTTTGACCTATAAAATCTTGTCCAAGCTATATCTCGGAAACTGTAAGGTGTAGGAGGCTGATACTTGGTAGGGACATTGGTTGGGGGTAGTAGGTGTGCAACGTCATGGTGTGACCTTGATTTGACCTTGCCGTAGTGAACTTGACCTAGAAAACCTTGTCCGGGTTATATCTTGGAAACCGTAAGGTGTAGGAAGTTGATACTTGGTAGGGACATTGATTAGAGGTGTGGGTGTGCTATGTCATAGTGTGACCTTGATTTGACCTTTGACCTTGCTGTAGTGACCTTGACCTATAAAATCTTGTCCGGGTTATATCTCAGAGACCATAAGGTGTAGGAAGTTTATACTGGGTAGGGACATTGGTTGAGGGTTTTAGGTGTGCCACATCATAGTGTGACACTGATTTGACCTTTGACCTTGCTGTATTGACCTTTAAAAATCTTGTTGCATCTTTGGGTCTGTCTTTTGATGCAGATTAAGCACTGTTAGTCATATAAGAATTCATTAAAAATTTCCTTTTGCAAGTTCCCATTGTAACAGATGGAAATTCATTAAGTGAGCCACAGGCTTTTCTCCAACACCTGACATATAAGCATTCACTGAATGTATTGCCACTTCTGTATGCATGGGTAATATTCAAAACATCCAAACCATAATTCAGCCATTTTTATGTCAGCTGACTTGTTAGTCAGCTGACATTATGGCATCACTCTGCGGCGTGTGCGTACGCGTACACGTGAGCGACTTCTCCGACGAAACTACAAGGCCCAGAGACATGCTGTTTGTTTTAAAAGATAGCTTATCTACCTAGCATGAAAAGTTGTTCAAGGCATGCAGATCTGTTTGTTCGGCTGTTTGCTAGAGCCATTATAAGTGAGGTACACCCCACCCTAAGTATGAAAATTTTAACACTTTATCACAATTTTCTCAGTGACTATTGCAGGGATTTCTCTAATATCTTGCACATATGTACTAGGTCACAAGTAGATTCCCTTGTGTGAGTGTCAGACCTGGATCTTTCTTAATTATTTTTTTATGAATTTTTTAAATAATTTTTAATGCATTAAAATTAATGAAATCATGCACCAAATCAATTATAACTTGAAAAGTATTACATTTAGAGCATTTTGTTGAAATATGTTATTCAGCTACTTTTCCATAGCTACAACATGGTGAGTAACTTGGGTATCTCTCTCAATAGCTAAGTGAGTAATAGCTACTTTCGGACTTTTTAGTAACTTCCATCATGAGTAAAATCACTTGTAACTATTGCATTTACAGAATTTTGTGTAAATATGTTATTCAGCTACTTTTGGGTCAGCTATAACATAGTAAAATTTCAGACCTGTAGCTCATGGCATAGCTTAGTAATAGCTACTTTTAGGTTATCACTGTTGAGTAAATCACTTATAACTTAAAAACTATTGCATTTACATTATTTAGTTTCAGTATGTTATTCACCTATTTTGCGGTGAGCTATAACATAGTAAAATTAAAACTGTTGCATTTGCAATATTTTCTTTAAATATGTTTTTAACTTACTTTTTACACCTTAACAGTTACCTTCTTACTTTCCTTCTGAACACCATTTCCAGGGCACAACTTTTGTGTCCTTTTCTTCTGTCACTTCTACTCTGAAACTCAAAAGACGCAGTCAGCTGACACAGAGCCCGTTCACGGGCACTGATTGCTTGTTAGTTTACTGATTAATGCTGTCATTTTATTATTGAATTGTCTTGTTTTAATACTTCATCCTTACTTACATTTTCTTTCCCTTGGATATTATTTTCTCTACTTAAGCATTTTTTTTACCTTTATATAACTGACACTGCTCTGAAAGTATCTTGAACTTTGTACTGTTACACTACTTCTATATCTCATGGTGTTGAAAAATATTTCCCCAGGCTGTGGGGTACGGGCATCTCTCATGCTATTTTCTTCTGTCGCTTTTACTCTGAAACTCAAAACACACAGACAGCTGACACAGAGCCCGTTCATGGGCACTGATTGCTTGTTATTAAATATCCATGAGAATTCAGTAGGATTTGCTAGCAATAATTTAAATTAAATGTACAAAATTAACGAGAAAATATGAGGTCATATAATTCCATGTGCGTTCCTAGCAATATTTTAAAGTAAAATATGTAAATTAGAAAATATGAGGTCACAGAATTATGTTGGATTTTCCGGCAATATTTTAAAGTGAAATATGTAAATCAGAAAATATGTGGTCATGGAATTTCGTGGGATTTCCTAGGAACAGTTTAAAATTCACAAATGAGAAAGAAATGAGGTCTTAGTCAAAACGTTACAAATACATGAGGTTTGGGTAAAAATAGACGTCGAACCATCTTTTAAAGTTCAAAACTTCTGGATACCCTTTGGTAGAGGTCAAGGACAAATGCTTCAGTAAGTCTACAAAATGGGCATTCACTGGTATTTCCAGTTTACCGTAAAACAGGCCGATAATTAAGATAAATTGTGAAAAACATAATACTTTCTAAAAAATATTGCGCTGAATTGAATACTCAAAGTATTGGGTGTTGTCAATGTCATTTGACAATTTGGTTAGAGAAGAATATATGTCGGTTTCACCAGTTATCATGCTACTTAAGTAAAACACAAGAATTTTGACCTTGTTTTCATGCTATATGTCGGTTGTTTGAAAAAATTCATAATAAAGTGTCCCTGAAAAGGGCGCTTATTTGTTTTTGTGTTGGTTTCCTCTCCACCGCCGCATTATGGTCTCCCTTGAATATCTCCCTTATTATTAGAAGCTTTTTAACCATGTTTGGCAGTTATATCCCTAAAGCGTGGGAAAATTTTTCCACATGCTTAAATTTGACCTTTCATCATTATCAAGGTCACATGATCAAAAAATAGTTTTTTGGGTACACCCGCCCATCATCGCCGCTCAGCAAAATCTACTGACCGCAGAGGCTTGTAATTATACACACATTTTCATACTATCACAAATACGAGCTGATTATATTTTGGGAGCGATCCGATGAAAAGTAACTGATTTATGAGCGATTTTCACACAGGTACCAACCAGAAAGCTTCAAATTCATGTGAACCCCCCTATTATATTCTTAAGTATTGCATTTAGAGCCAAAAAATGTATTGGGAGGTAGTAGGAAACCATGTGTGAAGAATCTAGAAAGCAAGTCAACTTACCCCCCGACCCCCCCTGCTAATTTTTACATTTTTCCTTATATCTCCTGTATTATATTATTGGTTTTACAGCTTTAGAATGTGTTAAGAGGTATTGGGAAACCATATGTGAAGAGTCAAGATACCCGGTCAGATTTACCCCCGACCCCCCTCATGGGTTAAACTGGGGTCATAAAATAGCCGATTTTGTGTTTTTGCCTTATATCTCCTTTATTCTTGCTTTTACAGCTTTAGAATGTATTAAGAGGTATTGGGAAACCATATGTGAAGAGTCGAGATAGCCAGTCAGCTTTATCTCCCTGACCCTCCCTTATGGGTCAAACTGGGGTCATAAAATAGTCGATTTTGTGTTTTTGCCTCATATGCCCTTTGGAGTTTTGCTTTTACAGCTTTAGAATGTATAAACAGGTACTTGGAATTCGTGGAGAGTCTAGGTAGCTGGTCAAATTAGCCCTCTGACCCCCTCTTATGAGTCAAACTGGGGTCATAAAATATCAATTTTTATGTTTTTGCCTCATATCTTCTTTATTATTGGTTTTACAGCTTTACAATTTTAAGAGGTAGTGGGAAACCATATGTGGAGAGTCTTAATAGCTTGTCACAATGGGGTCATAGATTGCAATTTCTACTTTAATATTTCAATATTAATGATGTCATTATCTTATGTTATTTTCATATCTTCGTGCAAAGGGTGTAACTTTTTGAAATTGCACTCACGACTTATACATACTATTAAAGCAGGCTAAATACATTCCTATTTTGTTGTCATCTAAAATTATGATATGCATCAAATTATGCTTGTTTTATTGTAACAAACTGGGTCCAAATATTTACAAACTTATTTCAATGCAACAGTTTGATAATGACACATTTATAAATTCCCATTTTCAGCTCATTATCACTTCTGACTTCCATTCTTCTGCAATAAACTAATAACTCAGCAATGCAAACATATTCTTTACTATGTCCCTTGTTTATACATAAAATCTACATATCACTGACACTTTCAACAGAGCATAGATAAAGATAACATCTTACTCCTTATATGAGCATTTCTTCATGCATAGACTAAAACAGGGGGAGGGGGGTGTTGGGGGAGACACACACATTAACTATTGATTTTATCCCTTATCAGTATATACCCAGTGGACTAATCTGTGGGGACTCATCAAAGACTGGCAATTATATATAAATAGAAATGAGCATAATTCATAAGATATAAATAGACTTGTGGGAACATTGACCTTTTATTTACTCATTGGGATAGATGTGTACAGAACATTGTGTCATAAACTTCTCGCCTTTCTAAAGGCTCAAATTTTACTACGCCTTTTTCTAAAATGTAAATAAGATATATGGCAATTATAAAGCACTGTTACTCTTTAATTATTATAATAAGTAGTTTTATGGTGTAACTTTCAACCTATTATAAGTATTGATGCTTTAAATGCATTCTGAGCCTGATCATTTATTCAATTAACTTTTCGCAATTTATGACCATAGAAAACAAAACAAAGCTTAAATTTTTCTTTCATGTTAATGCATAAACTTCCACACTGTCTGCTTAACCTTCACTTCTTCTCTCAGCGCTGCATGTTTTTATTTTCAAAAACCTTTTTCTACTTTATATTATATTGCATTTAACCTTTGGGGACACTTTGTTTTTGTTAGCAAAACCATTTTTCTAGTTTGTAAATAGAAGATCTAGCAATATTTTACTCTCACTCCACCTACTGTTGAAGTTTTCTAGCAATATTTTACAGGTAGAATATCAAATGCTAGTACTTGTTCACAGACATACTTTTGAAAATATGAGACCATGATGGGTTTTCGAGCAACATTTTACAAATATAAGATTGAAAATTCCACTCTTGGAGTTAATTTAATTATATTTAATTGGGGACACTATGTATCATGCATGGTCATCCTCCACGTCCGTGTACGTGTCTTCAGAGATTTTCTTGTGTTCAACCTACAAGCCACATTTCTTTTAAACTTCGCAAGTGGCTTGCCTTGACAGAGATCTGGCGACCTTATTCTTATGGTAGCCCAGGAGTTAAAATTATGCTCTGGGGAGTCAAAAACATCAAAAAGTTTTACCGGTACTATTGTTTGTGTTCAAGCTATAGGGCACAGTTTCTTTTCCTAAGGGTCATTCAGCTATGCTCCCAGCAATTCCTACTCTCAAAGAGGCCCTAGAAATATTTGAACAAGATTTTAAAGCTGCGAATCTCCCTTAAGGGAAATTCATTAAACGACCCACCCCCCCCCCCTCCACTGCCAACTGGTATAAGTTGGGTTAGTCCCACCTGGAAGGAAAAATGCAGTAACTTAACACAGATTTTGCAAATATATGTATCTCTCTTAAACCCTCTGGAACCCCCATGGGTAAAATTCACATTCAGGTAATCAAAGAGTTTGAACACAAGACTAGATCTAAAACCTCTGTACCCTCAATTTCTCGGCTGCCTTTAATCAGGTCATATCTGAATGCAATCTGGTTATGGAAAGCTGCAGGGACAGCTTTAAGGCTTAACTTCCAAACGGGTCAAAACACAAATCCAAAAGGGTACCAATTCTGAAAGGGCATCCAGAAATGGTTATGAAATGACCTGTGACTATGTGGATATCCTTGATAAGAGGATCCATATTCAGCAGAGGGCCCTAGCCTACCAAAGTAAGGCTTTATCCTATATTCTCCAGAGGGAATTGTACACTATCGGTAATTCTGTTCTCATTAGGCAAGACTCAGAAATGTTCCATCTCCAACCTAATAAAGGAGAGAACAGACGCCAACAACTTAGGAGCTCCCCTTTCTCCCCTACTCCTTCATTCCACTCTCAACTGGTAAAGGAGGGAAAAGAGTTCCTTCTCAAAAAAGGCACCCCTAAAAACACTCAAAGCTTTAAGCCCTATCAAAATCAACCCTTTTGTGGTCCCCACTACAACAAAAAAGAGGCTCCTACAAGAATCGTCCCTATTTGGGACAGTCCACCCCAAGCAGTAACCAATCGTTTTCCTCAGGCAGGGGAAACTTGAATAACAGATGCAACAAAGGTCTTTTTCGACCTCACTGCAGGGGCAGAGGGCATGGAAACCCCTCTTCCCAATGACTACCTAGCCTCAAACAGTCCACCAGTAGGGCCTGTACAGGTGTGACCTTGGATGTTGAGAGGGTCATAAAATGCCTAGCTTTGACATTGTTTTCAGATTTTTCCCGTAAGTGCCTTCATTCTTATTGTTGCAGATGTTTACCAAATTTCTCCATGTGGTACAGGATGGCCAGTACGCAGCACTCTTATGACTTGAGTGAACGACTTATACGAGCAATAACACACTGGAATACAGTCAGCTCTTGTAATGAAGATATAGAAGATCTACTGGATAAAGGTGAGTTGGAGCCTTGTGTATTGTAGCCATTCTCTACTTGTAAATATACAAAAAGTATCCATAAAACTAGAAGAGCTAGTGTACTTGTCCAACAACGCTGATGCAGTATGTGGCTTGTGTATGCCGCTTGCATGTAAACTTGGGTTATTAAGCGTCCCGCAAGGGACGCTTGTTTGTGTATGGGAGAGCTTCCGGCTCTGCCGGCTCCGCCGGCTCCGCATTTTGTTTTCCTTATAACTCTGTAACCGTTAGGCGGATTCTTTTCAAATTTGGCAGGTTTAGGCAGTAGCCTTGGGGAATTTTTTTGAATATGCTGCAGTGACATTTCAACCAATCAGAGAGGTCACATGACCAAAAATGTCTTTTTTCGATGGGGAAGCTTGTCCGGATGATAACTTGAAAGGAATTTTATCAATTCACCTGAAACTTGGCAAATACATTCATTCTATTAAAATCTGGAAATCATTAGATTTTGGCATTGATTGGTCAAGAAATGGCCGAGTAATTAATGATTAATTAATCATTACGAATTTTCCAAATAAGGAAAACACAAAAATGCTTATATCTCGAAAACCGTGCTAGATAGAGCGATTTCGACGCAATTTTTGACCCGTAGGGTATCTCTGCGGAGTAGTTTTCCCAATTTTCAAAAAAATTTTGTCTCGCCCAAAATGGCGGCCATTTTGAATTTTCGAAATTTTCGCAAAAATTGCAAAACAGAAAAATGCTTATATCTCAAAAACCGTGCTAGATAGAGCAATTTCGACAAAATTTTTGATCCACAGGATATCTCTGCGGAGTACTTTTCCCAATTTTCAAAAAAATTTTGTCTCGCCAAAAATGGCGGCCATTTTGAATTTTCGAAATTTTCGCAAAAATTGCAAGACACAAAAATGCTTATATCTCGAAAACCGTGCTAGATAGAGCGATTTCGACGAAATTTTTGACCCACAGGGTATATCTGCAGAGTAGCCATGCCAATTTTCAAAAAAATTTTGTCTCGCCAAAAATGGCGGCCATTTTGAATTTTCGAATTTTTCGCAAAAATTGCAAAACATAAAAATGCTTATATCTCAAAAACCCTGCTAGATAGAGCGATTTCGACGAAATTTTTGACCCACAGGGTATCTCTGCAGAGTAGCCATGCCAATTTTCAAACAAAAAATTTCTCCCAAAAAATGGCGGCCATTTTGAATTTTCGAATTTTTGCGCAAAAATTGCAAAACACAAAAATGCTAATATTTCGAAAACCGTGCTACATAGAGCGATTTCGATGAAATTTTTTATCTTCAGGGTATCTCTGCAGAGCAGCTATCCCAAAGAGCTTTCACTTGGTGAAGTTTCAGACCCATAGCTAATTGCTCACCTACTCAAAAAGAGTAAATGCGAATTACCTCTAAAAGTATTGCAGATGGCCAATTTTTCTCAAATAACTCATTCACCTACTTTTGGAAGAGCTTTCACATGGTGAAGTTTCAGACCCATAGCCAATTACTCACCTACTCAAAATGAGTAAATGCGAATTATCTCTAAAAGTATTGCAGATAGCCAATTTTTCTCAAATAACTCATTCACCTACTTTTGGGAGAGCTTTCACATGGTGAAGTTTCAGACCCATAGCTAATTACTCACCTACTCAAAATGAGTAAATGCTAATTATCTGTAAAAGTATTGCAGATACCCAATTTTTATCAAATAACTCATTCACCTACTTGTGGGAGAGCTTTCACATGGTGAAGTTTCAGACCCATAGCTAATTACTCACCTACTCAAAATGAGTAAATGCGAATTATCTCTAAAAGTATTGCAGATAGCCAATTTTTCTCAAATAACTCATTCACCTACTTTTGGGAGAGCTTTCACTTGGTGAAGTTTCAGACCCATAGCTAATTACTCACCTACTCAAAATGAGTAATTGCGAATTATCTCTAAAAGTATTGCAGATTGCCAATTTTTCTCAAATAACTCATTCACCTACTTTTGGGAGAGCTTTCACTTGGTGAAGTTTCAGACCCATAGCTAATTACTCACCTACTCAAAATGAGTAAATGCGAATTATCTCTAAAAGTATTGCAGATAGCCAATTTTTCTCAAATAACTCATTCACCTACTTTTGGGAGAGCTTTCACTTGGTGAAGTTTCAGACCCATAGCAAATTACTCACCTACTCAAAATGAGTAAATGCGAATTATCTCTAAAAGTATTGCAGATAGCCAATTTTTCTCAAATAACTCATTCACATACTTTTGGCAGAGCTTTCACTTGGTGAAGTTTCAGACCCATAGCTAATTATTCACCTACTCAAAATGAGTAAATGTGAATTATCTCTAAAAGTATTGCAGATAGCCAATTTTTCTCAAATAACTCATTCACCTACTTTTGGGAGAGGGGCCATGGTGGCAGAGTGGTAACACTCTCGCCTCCCACCTCTGAAGTCGGGGGTTCGATCCTCGTGACGACCTTAAATGGGAAAGCTGGTAGTTGCTTGCCGTTGGTCGGCAGTTTACAGTACACAACCCTAGCGAACTCTATGTACTGGTTTCCTCTGCCCTTCCAACTACCCGTCGTGATATGACCTGTACAGTGTTGAAAGCGACGTAAAACCCCAAATAAATAAATAAATAAATACTTTTGGGAGAGCTTTCACTCTGTGAAGTTTCAGACCCATAGCTATTTATTCACCTACTCAAAATGAGTAAATGCTAATTATCTGTAAAAGTATTGCGGATACCCAATTTTTATCAAATACTCATTCATCTACTTGTGGGAGAGCTTTCACATGGTGAAGTTTCAGACCCATAGCTAATTACTCACCTACTCAAAATGAGTAAATGCGAATTATCTGTAAAAGTATTGCAGATAGCCAATTTTTCTCAAATAACTCATTCACCTACTTTTGGGAGAGCTTTCACTTGGTGAAGTTTCAGACCCATAGATAATTATTCACCTACTCAAAATGAGTAAATGTGAATTATCTCTTAATAGTATTGCAGATAGCCAATTTTTCTCAAATAACTCATTCACCTACTTTTGGAAGACCTTTCACACACGAAAATGAAAAATTGTGAATATCTCGGAAAAGCTATTTCTTCTGCTTTAATGCTCGGCGGGAGATACACACCACGGCAGTGGTCTTGACAAAAAATTTTGTCTCCCCAAAAATGGTGGCCATTTTGAATTTTCAAAGTTTTTGCAAAACACAAAAATGCTTATATCTCGAAAACCGTGCTATATGGAGTGATCTCAACAAAATTTTGGACCTGCTGGGTATCTCTGCAGAGTAGCCATGCCAATTTTCAAAATATTTTTGTCTCGCCAAATATAGCGGGCATTTTTAATTTTTCTATTTTTTGCAAAAGACAAAAATGCTTATATCTTGAAAATCGTGCTAGATAGAGCAGACTGCGCTGACTTTGGTTGCCACAACAGTATAAGGCTAGAAACGAAGCATTTTCTTAATACTTTAGCACTCACCTTTATATCCTTTTCGGGACGCTTTGTTTTTGCTATACAAAAACATTATCTTTTTTTTTTGCGAGCGATCCTCTAGTTTATATACTAAATAAATTAATATAGATAAAAAAGGGGTTCTTTAAACTACTATAACTTCCTTATTTTGTGGTCTGATTTTAAAAATCCCTTCTCCATTGTGTTAAATTTAATGTGACGGAAATTTTAATATCAACATAACCTTAGATATCTCCAGATTATTGTATCCACCGGATGCATCCGGTGGATACTATGGTTTTCGCGGGGGTACGCCGCCGCCGCCGCAGTGTGTAGATGATTTCTCGTTACCCCTCTGCAGCCAAAAGTATTAGCGGTAGAGGCCTCAAATTTGCAGGATAGGTTCAATGGTACAAAAGCTTGCCTCCGAGTTTTTTTGGCCTAGTTTCCAAAAACAAGATGGCCGCCATGGCTGTTTCATTCAAATTTTTAGGGACTTTTGCTGCCCCAGTATATCAAAGGGCGTGCAATGTACACTTTCCAAATTTGCAGGATATGTTCATCATGGTCAAAGCTTCCTTGGGAATTATTCTGGATATCTGGACAAAAACAAGATACAAAATACAAAAAGTGCAAATATCTCGAAAACCGTAAGAGATAGAGCAATTTCGAGTGAATTTTTGACCCGCAGGGTAGTACAGGAGTATACGGTTGCAATATGAAATATTTCAAATTTTATTGCGTTAATACATCCTATCCAATGGACAATTGCTAATCCGGTCGGCGCAGACCGGCCCACCAAACGCCAGAAAAAGACGTCCTGTGTTACCACTGGCTGGCCGGTCCGTAGTACTGTGCACTCCCTAGATGGCACCTTGTACTTCCTTCCTGTCTAGACAACCTGACGTCATAGCATCTTTTTCGTTTGGCGCGTGTACTGTGCGGACGTGTTTTCAACAATCTCCAGATATTTTAAGGAAATGTGTGCATTATGACGGATTTTATACCTTAATTGCAAATAATTTATTGTAAAAGTGTTACCTACACGGATATACATCGAGAAATCTGCTGGAAACGCTCCCTAGCTGACTCAATTTAGTGTTGATGATAGGGCAGTAAGCGACGAGAAATATGAATTATGAAGGCAGCCATTTTGCTAGTTTCCTCCCTTTAACCATTGTGTTGTTAGGGGCAGATCGACAAATTTTAAAGAAAATAATGGATATACTACTTACAAGGTATTTTTATCCGTGTCTTTTGGTTTGAATGTACCTTCAGCTACAATCACCATAGAAACGTCGTCTCTAGTACTACAAATAGAATCACAGAAAACTTCAGTCTATGTAGTATTTAACAGTGTAAATAGAAGGAATCCCCATCAGAAGAGGTGCATTCTTCAGAGCGCACTGGTAAAGACTTCTCTGCTGTATAGCATCAGTCACACCAGCCTAGCTCGAGTATTGGTGTTTTTTCATCAGAAGCAAGAGATGAATTCTTCAGATTTCTTCAGAGCGCACTGGTCCAGACATCTTTGCTTGTAAAGCATTAGTCGACCGGCAAGCTCCAGTTCATCCAACTTCACAATAGAAGGTGATATCAGTCCCTCCCTTGCAGACCCGGCTTTGTTGTCGGTAGTGGGGGTTGTGGATGGCCAGTTCACTGGTTTTATCACGGAAGAAGGAAGGAATTTCATCTACAGAGCGCACCGGTTCAGGCTTCTCTGCTTTAAAAGCATCAGCCGGCCAGCCAGCAAAAAAGAACGCGACCTCTGACGTCATATCCAGCCAGCCAATCGCGTGTCCTTCCTACCGAATCACGAGGCCGGTCACGTGATTCACCGACTAGTCACGAAGTTAATCACGTGATTCACCGAACAAGAAGGTCAGAAGTATATTCTTTGCACTCACGTCTACTGTGACTCCAGTTTTTAGTTCCTGAAATTCGCCTCCAGCGCACTGGTACAGACTTCTCTGCTACAGGCATCAATCGACCAGTCACTTCACGTTTACTGGGATATAAGGAAAGAACGCGGCCAGGGAGGGCATCTCCCCGAAGTTGGTCACGTGATTCACCGACCAGGTCATGAAGCTGATCGTCATCTCCAATCAGCCAATCACGTTGCCGTCCGACCAGCAAGCTGGTCACGTGACACACCGACCAACACTTGTTTCTATTTATAGCTCACAAGGGCTTTCCCAGCAACTGTCAAATCTACAAATAAGACGTGCGTTCAAAGAAACACAGCCTTGTACTTTAATTAATGGAGGAAACTGAATTCAACACAAGATAGTTGTAAACTTCATTCAGCAACTGGTTACAGAGTGTACCTACCAGCTACACAGCCTTGTACAGTTACTTCAACAACTGGCTACAGGGTACCGACCGGGTACTGGCTACACAGCCTTGTACACTAACTTCAACAACTGGTTACAGAATGTACCGACCGACTACCGGCTAAACAGCCTTTTACAGTTACTTCAACAACTGGTTACAGTGCACCGACCGACTACACAGCCTTATACAGTAGCTTTAACAACTGATTACAGTGTACCGGCAGGGTACCGGCTACACAGCCCTGTACACTTGCTTCCACAACTGTTTTCAGAGTGTACTGACAGGTACCGACTACACAGCCCTATACACTTGCTTCAATAACTGGTTACAGAGTGTACCGGCTGGTACTTGCCACACAGCCTTGTACACTTGCTTTAACAACTGGTTACAGAGTGTACCGGATGGTACTGGTTACACAGCCTTGTACACTTGCTTCAACAACTGGTTACAGAGGGTACCGGCTGGTACTGGCTGCACAGCCTTGTACACTTGCTTTAACAACTGGTTACAGAGTGTACCGACTGGTACTGGCTACACAGTCTTGTACACTTGCTTCAACCTACTGGTTACAAAGTCTACTAACAGGGTGTTGGCTACACAGTCCTTACTGTACAGTGCTTCAACCCAACTGGTTATATAAAAAAAAAAAAAAAGCTGGCTAAATATAGACCTGTAGCTGTCAAAATTCATTGATGACCCCAGCCTGCTAGTTTTTTGTTACAGAGAATTATTAGTTACAGTAAAGTACCGAGTATGGAGTCCGGGTACCGGACAGAGTTGCCTCAGGTTTATTTGGTTACAGAGAATTCTTAGACCGGTCAGTGGTCTTGGTGATATGACAGGGATATAACAGTGTCCCAAGCTACTGCCAGGCAACCTTCCCTTATCACACCTCTCAACAACCTGTTATCGGTGCTGGACTTGACTGGAGAGATAATAAATTTTGTCATCATGTCCGGCCAGGGGTCAGACATCTCACAAATGACAATTGATCTGTGAATGCTGCACCTTGCAGGCTGTTGGCCCGGGGCGAAGAGTCTATTAATGTGAAAGGTTGTGTCAGCCCCACCAGACCACAATATGAACAAGGAGACTGTTAACTTGGATCATTGTCACCAGACCGGACCAGTGTCCGGAGGGACAGAAAATGTTTGTCAGAATACCAAATGTCCCAAATGTGGCACACAGTCTGCTTATAGGTTCCAGACTAAGCCCTTTTTGGGGAACGTAGGAAGTCTTGGGGGCTGGACCCTAGGTAGTACAACTGTTGAATGAGGGATACCTATGTCCATATACCTATACAAGAACAATCCAGGAAATGCCTGAGATTTCACATCCAAGGTCGGGCATACCAGTTCAAGGCCCTGCCATTCAGTTTGCCCACAGCACCTTTGGAGTTCACCGTGATACCAAAGCAGGTGAAATTGATGGCCATACACAAGGTTTTTAAGAAGCCACCTGTACCTAGACGACTGGTTGGTGAGAGCCAGATCCCACCAGGCTTGTCTCCAACATACACAGGAACTAGTAAATAATGTGTCAGCCACTGGGTTGGCTGATGAACTTAGAAAAATCAGAGCTGGAGCCCAAACAAGACTTCGATTTTGTAGGCTACCAGTTCGACTTCAGGTCTGATCGGTTCCGACCGACTCTGGACTGGTGACAGAACCTTCAAGAGACTGTTAAAACTGCTATCCCTACCGGCTTGCCCGGTCCGGGAATTCATTGATAGGTTACTAACATCTACAGGAAAGCATGTTAATCTAGGCAGACTTCATATGAGACCCATTCAGTGGCATCTCCAAAACAACTGGAGGGTGCCAGAATCACTGGAAAAGGTGATCCAAGTCCCCGGGTCCCTGCACCCCTATTTACAATGGTGGCTGAAGGAAGACAATACACTTACAAGCCAACCATTACACCCAATAAAACATGCCCTGCAAATATTTACAGATGCATCAATAGAAGGGTGGGGCACTCACTTAGATGAGCACTTTGCAAGAGGAACCTGGTCCCCTCCGGGAAGCAAGTTGCATATAAACTATCTAGAACTTTAAACAGTTTTTCTGACTTTAAAGAGTTCTAAGACCTTTGCTCAAACAAGATAGTACTTGTAGCAACTGACAACACCACAGTAGTGTCATACATAAAGGAAGGAGGAATGAGGTCAGGCCCACTTTGTGCCCTACTATGGAGAATCTTGACCTGGTGTACCAGGAAACAAGTGACTCTAAAGCACGACACATTCCAGGCCGGCCTAATGTGGTAGCAGACAGGCTGTCCAGGCTAGGCCAGACCATCCAAACAGTGGTTTCTCCTTCCAGAGGTCTTCCACTCTATGCAGTAGGTGGCACCGGCCCAAAATAGACTTATTTGCCACGAGGTTCAACAACAAGTCACCTCTGTTTTGTGTCACCGGTACCGGATCCCCTGGCCACAGCAGTGGATGTGCTCAGTCGGCCATGGTAGGATCTAACAGCATACACCTTCCCACCATCAGCCATATTGGGCAAAGTGGTGGAGAAGTTGCAAGACTCCCCATGTAAGAGAATCAATCTGATTGCTCCAGGGTGGCACAACATGCCTTGGTTTTGGGATCTAGTGGCCATGTCCAGCCACATCCCGCTGAGCCTGCCCAATCTGCCCAGCCTGTTCACAGCCATTCGATCAGATCCCTCACAGAAATCTGACAAATCTTAATCTCCATGCAGGGCTCCTAGAGCCTCAGCAATCGAGGAGCAGGACTTGTCTGACGCAGTGGCAGCAAGAATTGAGGCTCCTCAAAGGGGGGTCAATCAGATCAGTCTATGGGGCAAATGGGTCATTTTTTTACCAAGTGATGTATCATTCATCAGGTGGACTTCGGCACCACCTGTAAAGTCAGTTGCTGACTTCCTTAGGTACCTGTTTCAGGACAGGAAGTTTCAGCCCAGTACCATTGATGGTTACAGGTCAGCCTTTGGTGATAGTCTGGAAAATTTGCCCATCAATGTTAGTAAGGATGAAAATCTCACTCGTCTCCTGGATAGCTTCCACTGAGACAGACCCGAAGGCCGGAGGAAAACCCCCTCCTGGAACCTCTCCCTGGTTTTTGCACCAGCTGACAAGGTTCATTTTGAACCAATTAAAGGCGTCCTTGAAGCATTTGACCTTCAAGGCAGTTTTCTTCTTGGCCCTGGGTTCGGGCAATCGTAGAAGTGAGATACATGCTTGACAAACAGCCCAGCACCATTGATGGTTATAGGTCACCCATTGTTGATAAACTGGGAAATTCACCTTTCAACATCAGTAAGGACGAAAATCTCGCTCGTCTCCTGGATAGTTTCCTCAGAGACAGACCCAAAGGCAGGAGTGGCATACCCTCCTGGAACTTCTCAGTGGCCGTGCACCAGCTAAGACTCCATTTGATCCAATCAAGGAGGCCCCCTTGAAGCATTTGACCTTCAAGACAGTATTCCTCTTGGCCCTTGGGTCGGGCAAGTGCAAAAGTGAGATTCACGCCTGGCAAAACTGATATATTGGACACCAATCCGATTGGTCAAAAGTGTCCCTGTATCCATCACCCAGCTTTCTATTCTAGAATCAGCTGCCCATAGAGTGTCCAGTGTGGCCCCTGGGGTTATAACAGCCCTGGCCCCGACTCTGGATAGATCCCTCAAGTCTGACAGGTCCCTCTGTCCGGTCAGAGCATTGTGCTACTATTTGGACAGGACCTCAGACATCAGGCAGAATAAGGAGGTGGTTTTTGTCTCCTTTAAGAAAGGTTTCAACAAAGACATCTCACCTACCGCTATCTCCTCTTGGATCAAGCAGACTGTGATCCTATGTTATGAGCTCTCTGACCAGGAGGCCCACATTTAACATCAGGTTAAAGCCCATGATGTCAGGGCCTTTGCTGCTTCTAAGGTCTTCCAGTCGGGAGTCTCCTTAGATCCAATCTTGTCAGCCTGCCACTGAAGTCACAATACCTTCACACAGTTCTATATGAAGGGCGGGGCTTGGGCTGATTCAGAGCTTTACCAATTGGGCTCGGTAGTGGCTGCTCAACAGATCCACAAGTGGCCCTTAGATTGAGGAGATTTGTATATGTGCATAACAGTTCTTCATGTACATAAGAATCAAGTGTGGCGTGCTTCCTTCGGGAGGTTTATTTGCATTCTGGGACTGAACTCATCCCTCTCTTCCCCTACCTCAGAGCAGGTCTGCAAAAAAAAAAGGGGGGGGGGCGACGGCGGTATAGCCCCGGGTAACCGGCTGCTGGCAACCAACCATGGCCTTGCAGGGTTTCCTGACCTTAAAGTCAACCCAGGCCTGGACCTATAGGTCTCCTGACGAAGTCCGACTAGACCGTAGGTTAAAATTTGCTATTACTTGTGAGTTCACATAAGTCCCTAGTAACTTACCCGCCAACCAAGCGGTAGTTATTCAGCAATTGTCCATTGGATAGGATGTATTAACGCAATAAAATTGCAAATTTAATAAGTAAATTAAATTTTTATAAGTTAATACACTATCCAATGGACATACAAGACCCTCCCACCGACCCCGCTATCAGCTTAATAGGGGTCTAAGAGGTTTAGACAACGAAAAAGATGCTATGATGTCAGGTTGTCTAGACAGGAAGGAAGTACGAGGCGCCATCTGGGGAGTGCACAGTACTACGGACCGGCCAGCCAGTGGTAACACAGGACGTCTTTTTCTGGCGTTTGGCGGGCCGGTCTGCGCTGACCGGACTAGCAATTGTCCATTGGATAGGGTATTAACTTATAAAAATTTAATTTAATTATGAAATTTGCAATTTTACAACTTTTGGCGGCCATCTTGAATTTTTGCGGAAAATGAAAAATGGCAAATATCTCTGAAACTGTCAGAGATAGAGCGATTTCGAGCGAATTTTGGACCCACAGGGTAGTAGAAAAGTATTCTGTTGAAACATGAAAGTTTTTAATTTCACATGGTCAAGTTTCAGACCCATAGCTAATTACTCACCTACTCAAAATGAGTAAATGCGACTTATCTGTAAAAGTATTGTAGATAGCCAATTTTTCTCAAATAACTCATTCACCTACTATTTTGAGAGCTTTCACTTGGTGAAGTTGCAGACCCGTAGCTAATTACTCACTTACTCAAAATGAGTAAATGCGAATTATCTGTAAAAGTATTGCAGATAGCCAATTTTTCTCAAATAACTCATTCACCTACTTTTGGGAGAGCTTTCACTTGAAGTTTCAGACCCGTAGCTAATTATTCACCTACTCAAAATGAGCAAATGCAAATTATCTCTAAAAGTATTGCAGATAGCCAATTTTTCTCAAATAACTCATTCATCTACTTTTGGAAGAGCTTTCACATGGTCAAGTTTCAGACCCATAACTAATTACTCACCTACTCAAAATGAGTAAATGCGAATTATCTCTAAAAGTATTGCAGATACCCAATTTTTCTCAAATAACTCATTCACCTACTTTTGGGAGAACTTTCACTTGGTGAAGTTTCAGACCCGTAGCTAATTATTCACCTACTCAAAATGAGTAAATGCTAATTATCTCTAAAAGTATTGCAGATAGCCAATTTTTCTCAAATAACTCATTCACCTACTTTTGGAAGAGCTTTCACATGGTCAAGTTTCAGACCCATAGCTAATTACTCATCTACTCAAAATGAGTAAATGCGAATTATATCTAAAAGTATTGCAGATACCCAATTTTTCTCAAATAACTCATTCACCTACTTTTGGGAGAACTTTCACTTGGTGAAGTTTCAGACCCGTAGCTAATTATTCACCTACTTAAAATGCTTATAACTCGCCTATTACTTGGTCCTAGTGGTTTCTAATGTGAAACCAACCTTTAGGAAATAATGGGCTGCGAATCTTCTGATGTAGTCAGATTTGACATTGGGCTCCTGTTTCAAGGTCAAATGAAGGTAGCCAAACTTAAAAGTGCTTACAACTTCCTTATTATGGAAAAATGCTCTTTATCTTTGAAACTATATTAGTTGGCCTTTTCCGGTGGATACATCTTGCATCTGGCCACAGATGCGTCCTTGGTCTAGTTTATCCTATATTTCTTGCCGTAGCTTGCAGCATAATTGGGTTACTGTGCAAAAATAAATACAAGCAACAAACCACATTTGCAAGACACATCCACAAGCCGTGCACATAGATACTATATGGTTTGAAATTTTTACTGGAAGCCACATTTGCATAAATAGACACTTACTGTGAAGGTTGATTGATGTGTGTTTATAAGCACATTTTATAAAGGTGACATAAAGGTCAACATAACTAATTGAGCATTTTTGAAAAGGTACTTGTGTGCCAGAGAAGGTTTGACATGAAAATAATGGAAAATAATTGAAAACCCAGCTTAGTAGCACAACCTTTTCATTAGCGAAGTTTACCCTCTCACAAGTAGTTTTCATACAGTTAGTAGAAATAACTAGCAGATGACCTTTTCCCATTGAAATTTACCCCTTTTAACTGGGATTCTAGATCAAGTATACAGTATCATATTCTCTGATACCTTGGTACTCAACTTAATATAGAGTCCAAATATGAATTGACTGTTAAATTACAACAAATATAAGTGGAATGTTTGTGTAAGTTGAAAATGATACACTTTTGCAGTTATAAGTGGAAGATATAACCCCAACGTAATATCAAATCCTGTGGATATTGGAGGTTGTAATTGTTTAATATAGAACCTCCAGTCCACTGCATAAGACATTGATTATTTTAAAGTAAGTATGCAATGCATGTGTATTGGTTTCTTTTGTCCTTGTTCAGGGGCAGATGTGAACAGAATCCATGGCACTGTGCTGCCCTTGCACTGTGCCTGTATGATGGCTGACAGTGAGACTGTGGAGTTACTTCTGGACAGAGGGGCTGAGGTGGGTGGACAAATTTGTCATAACTCCCTATATGGTTTTTTGAGTAAGGAAAATTCTTGTTAATTGTGTAAGTTTTGTGACATTTTAAAGCCATTTGTCAGATCAGTTGCAGAAATTTCCTTGTTTACTGTGTATGTGTGTACACAATCCCCAATCTGCCAACATGACTTGTCTTGTGATGTCCTTACAAAATCACATCAATGTTCCATTTGAAATTCGTGATGGTGAAAAAAAAACTACTTTAGAATGGATAATTCTCTGTGTTTTGTAAATATTTATTGAGTATTTAATTCAAATGGATGGGATTTGCAGTCATTTGTTGACATACAGATGTATTAAATCACATTTATTAATCGTAGGCCATTGCTGCTTAGGTTAGATGATGAGACAGGTATTCATCATGGTACGCCACAATTCATGAAAGTCCAGTGACCAAAAAAAGTAATCTCTAGAAGAGAGAGCCTTGCTAGAGCTCACGCTTAAACAGGGGCTCTCACTGTGTCCATCATGTTGTCTTTGATTTTCCCCTTTAATTAGTTTAATGACCCTGCTACAAGCCTTTCTTATCTCATCTATATAGTCTTCCTTGCTGTCAACTGTTTGTGTGTTAAAGTACTAGTTGGAAAAATTTGTGAAAAAATAAGGAAAACAAAACTCTAGAACTTGATCTGAATCATGTTTGAGAAGGACTGAGCCATGGACGGACCGCACCTTGTGTGAAAATATGACTCAGATCTAATGTATAGTTTTCAGGTTATGCACACAGACACGCACACATGTAACACGTACACACACAAAGAGACCTAATTACAATATCCATGCCCCTTCCTGGGGTTGGAGGATAGGATAGTAATAACACTTTGAATTGCTGTCCCTTCACCAGTTTGGATACTGACATATGAGGTGTGTCTATTTCTGAGTTTGAACTCAACAAGAGCGAACACATGGTATTGAATCTCAGCAAGAGGTACACTAGTTGGCCCTAGTCATAAATTGTGTATTAATTATGCAGTATTGTTTTTCTTATTTAGATAAACACCAGGGATGGGTATGGCAGGGCAGCTGTTCACTACGCTGCAGAGCGGGATGCCGAGTGCTTGGACCAGCTTGTGCGGATGGGGGCAGATGTGAACCTGTGTGACCAGAACGACGACACGGCACTGCACTGGGCAGCCTATAAAAATGCGGCACCTTGTGTGAGGTTACTGCTACAGGTAATCTGTACTCGAGTAACAATATGAAACCATTTAAGTTTATATATTGATTGAGATTAAAATATCATTTCATGTTTTAATATGCATCATGTGATGGATAGTATGTGATTACTTCATTCAATGTACATGAAAGGTAAGAAAGTAATTAAAAATATCATAGACTTAAGTCACAAATTACTGAAAAATCTCCTTTATATTTCTAACTTCTGCATTATCTAGTTACACAGTCTGAGTTCTGTTGTTTACCCAATGGGGTTTCCTAAACTATCTTAATCTTGTGATATTAATCTTACATAATTTCTAGTTTTAGAGAGTCTGCCATATATCAATGCATCCCCCTCGCTAGCCTCTTCCAGAAAACAGCTTAAAACCTACCTGTACACCAGGGTGTACCCACATTAGTCATAGTCATCTCCTGGTGTTCTCTGTGGTGGTTGACCTCTTTTCTGTCCCTGCAGATTTTATACTTGCAAGACTGTAGATCAGATTAGATTACATTAGGTTATTACATCCTTGGCACAGTCCAGTGCAGTAGTAGTGGTGGTAAAAAGTAGTGTCCTAGTTCTATAAACCCTCTAATTTCCATTTCCATTCTTTCACAGAATGGTGCCAATGTGAACGCACAGGACTACAATGCCGACACACCTCTGGGTTGGGCCGCTCAGAAGGGAAACTTGCAAGCCATTAAAATCCTCTTGGAGTACAACGCTCGCATCGACCTGGCAACATACAGAGGTCACACGCCACTTTTGAAGGTCGTTGGTATTGAGGCATCGGGTCTGGGTGGCACAGATGACCATGCCTGCGTAGAACTACTCATACGAGCAAGCGGGCAGTTTGATTTCAGAGACGAAAACGGGAGTTTGCTCGAAATGATTGGGAGAGACAATCGTATGAGAGAGACTTTGCTACCATACATAATGTCGGCTAGAAAACTTAAAGACTTGTGTAGGTACAACATACGGCAGAGTTTAGGCAATACTTTATTGACCAATGTGGTGTACAAACTACCTCTACCGCAACAATTACAACATTTCTTGTTACTACAGTCCTAGGTGTCATAGAGACTCTGTCATGTTGTAGGGTTAGAATTTTATCTTAGAATTATATATAACCTGGTCCCTGGTTATGTGGTTGTGTTAGGCTTTGAGTCCACTCAATCCGCGGTTGCAATTTTTTGTCACTCTGAGAGTATGAAGTCTACCAGGTCAGTATGTGTGTGTGTATGATTGTGAGTTCAAATTTTGTACAAATTGTAACCTAGTCGAGCAAAGGCTAAACAGACAGTTAAAAAACAACCATTTGAAAGAAAATGGTATAAATGAACACATAACATGAGGGGTGAATGCTATAAGTGTTCAGAATTTCAGGTCTACGTTCAGTATCCAATTCTACTTTACAACCAAGTAATATTACAAATGTACTACTCTTTAAGATTATGTTCAAACTTTTATTGTATATTGAATATATATAACTTTGAGTATATTTTTCAAATATATTTACAAAAAACAAAAGATTAACAGATATTCTGGTACAAATTAATGTCTGTTGGTTCAGTTATACAAGTTGAGGTTTTTGTGAGTTACAAGTTATACAGCTTTCATTTGGTGAATTTCTACAACTTGTAGCTTTCACAAAATCACAACTTATGCACAATATATTTACACAGGAATAAAATGGGCACACATTTTGTTTTTTGTGTGCAGAGCTCCTATTTTATGCTCATAAAATAGTTTATGTGCAGACAGTTTGTTACCTCTGCCAAGGAGGTTATGTTTTCGCCTGGGTTTGTCTGTCCGTCTGTCAGTCCATCTGTTTGTTTGTTTGTGAACAAGATAACTCAAAAACTTATGGACAGATTTTGATAAAATTTTCAAGTTATCTCCAAAATGGTAAAAGGAAGAAGTGATTAGATTTTGGGAGTGATTCGGATCACTGTCTGGATCTTATGGATCCATGAAATTTAATTTTTAAAGAAAGATAGCTTAAAAACTTATGGAGGGATTTTGATTAAATTTCAGGATAAGTGAGAAATTGGTAAAGGAATAAGTGATTAGATTTTGGGAGTGATCCGGATCATCATCTGGATCTTCCGGATCCCTGAATTCTTTAAAGGAAGATAATTTGAAGAGTTATGGACGAATTCCGATGAAATTTTCAGGAAATGTCCAAAATGGGACAAGGAAGAAGTGATTAGATTTTGGGTGTGATCTGGATCATTGTCTGGATCTCCTTGGCGGAGGTCTGCACTCTCTGAGTGCTCTTGTTTGAATTATTTCTGCATTAAACATATAATGCCGTCATTATGATATTTGTTGTTATATGTACACACGTGTACACAACTTTACCTGGTTAGTCTGTATGGGAAATATGTATGGATTAAGTTTATTGCCTTTTATGTTGTTATTTTACTGATATACTCAGTATCTAGCAGAGATTAAATTATAGTTTTTGGTTTGTGTGTGTTAGCGAATTTATTATTCTCTGTTGAAATTAATGTTTACTCTCTATGCGGGCAGTGGAATAGTAACAAAACACATTACCTGTGAAAAATAAAGGTAATGCAGTGTGTTTGTCTCCCTTGTCGTTAAGAGGGTTGAACCAATCACACCACCTATGTGATATGTACCCACAATTCATCTGTAAATCTGGTGTCCCATTGTGGTTTCTATGGGGTGCTTGCTTCATAATTCAAATTCCTTCAAGAGCCCTCTTTCAACTTTAAGCATTTACAAATCCCACAAACATTTTTTCTATGTGTTTCGGTCACTATGCACTAACCCTCTTGAATTGTCTTCCTCATCATGTGAGAACCAGCCCATCAGTAACTTCCCGCAGAATGCATCTGACTCATTTCTTCAACTCAATGTTAAGCTTCCTCTCATTCAAACTCAACACCAAAGATTACTGATGTAGGATGTCCCTCTACTATCACTACTTTTTGTCCATTCTGTTGTTACTTGAACTCAACGGGTTCAGCCTTGTGAAAAATGGGAAATATATTTTGTATGCAAAGCAGCAGATTATAGTCAATTAGATAATTTACAGTGAAATCAAATGGGTATTATCATTGGTACCTTCCTCACTAGTAAACTTTTTATTCCAGTAAAAATATTCTCCTTAGTCCTTACAGAGCATTTTATCACCAAAGCCAGGTTGTATTTGTTACTTGAGTAGTGTTCACCATTTAAAGTTTTACTTCATCTGCCGCTGTGGCCTTGTGGTTAACACTCGCCTTGGAACACAGAGGATGTGGGTTCAAACCCAGGTACAAGCAGATACATAGTGGCTCGGATGACCTCTTAAAATGGCAGTCCTCTGTCATTGAGTTCTATCCCCAGTTGCAGGTTAAAGAACCTCAACAACATTGATAAATGGTCATCCTTGAGCCTCTGTCTTTCAGTTAGGGGAATTTCAGTAATCTGAGAGTTGGGCTGTACTTGTACAGTCGGATGGTCCCTATAGCGCTTTGAGTCCTGTAGTACATGGAGATATTGCGCTGAGTATAAATACAATACAATACAACTTTGAGAGAAAAAGGGTTTCCCAAGTGTTGCCAGCCTGTCTTTGTTTTAAAATGCTTCTATGTCATGTTCTTTAATTAATTTATAAGACCAACATTAAGTATCACAATGATTTGATAAAATTGGCATTTTGTCCATCTTGCTCTAAACCAACTGGTATTTTGCCACCCTTGCAATTTTGTCGGGCATTTTGTCCACACACATACAGTGCCATTAATTTGATGTCATAATACCAAATTTATAATGAGACCCTTTCAAAGACAATGGGAGTTGCTATATACTGAAATCAAATTTTCGCTCTCAGCTGTCCCCAATGTGTTAAATTTAGAAATCAATATATTTATTTATAACTTTGTTACTGTGATTAACTGAAAAGCCATCCAGGCTTGTTGTTAATTTCTTTGTATTATTAAAATGTATGTTAAATTCATGTAACTCTTGTCAATTAAATAAATTTAAGTATGTACAAAAAAAAATTTCTCATACATGGATATGTTTCAGGTAAGGCAGGAATCTATCAAAACCATCATATCACCAAAGAGGACTGTATATTGCCTTATTTATTGCACATACTTTATTTTAACAAAATAAAATATGCAGTTGGAAAGAGATTAAAAAAATTCTCAAGTGTCAAAGCAAATAAATTCACTTAAAACTAAATGTTGTGCCTTTAAATTTGCCAGAACCGAGATTAAATGTGATAAAAGTCCGATGGATCTGGCTGCCTTTGTCTGGTACCCTATCTTGCCCCAAATTTAGTTGCAAACAATTCAGTGGGGACAGATAACGCCCCAAATGTGTATGGTACAGTTAAGTAAATTAGTTTATTGACAGAAAATGTACAGTAAAAAATCTAAAATTCGCCACATGTTGAAATACTAAAAAAATAAATAAATGGAGGCATAATTTGTTGCATATATAAGTAGATCACAGTTTTCTAAACTAAAAAATACCAAATTTAAGAAAAAACACCATTTAATTCCTAGAATTTACTAGGATTTTATGGTGGTGGTGAATTTTAGATTTCTGGCAAATTTTAGATTCTTTACAACTTGAAACCTGTTCAGTGAAGAATATTTCTACTGAACAAGGTTTTTCCAGATAACAAACTCAATTTCAAAAGCAGAGGTCTCCCTCAAAGGACCTGGGGTGGTACTCGCCAAAAGTCCAAATCTCAGGTTTAAGTTTGCTCTAATTTTATACAAAATTATAAAGACCAGACATGTGCAGACAGCTAAATACCTTCCTATGCATTCCTTTATCACAAGCAATAAATGGATGATGTCAATAAAAGAAGACACAATACAGGCAAAATATATTGTGACCAAAGGTGTGTAAAAATAATAGTTCTAATAATATTATGATATCCCTAAATGAAGCCTAAGACTTGGCTGAGACGTTTGGTGAATATGTCCCTGATATTTACTTTTGCATGAAAGGCAATACTAGTGTCTGCTTTGAGCTCTACTTTAAGGGCAGTAAATTAATAATAATAATAGTAACAGATCAAATATTGAATCTTGTCAGCTCAAGTGATTCATTGTTAGTGAATAGCTCATTAGTCCACTGACACACTTGAAGTTTTTTTCACAAATTTGATCTGATCTTAATCTCATCCTAATCCTTGTTTAACTTGGTGAATACCACTCCAGGAATTTCAATGACTAGGACCTCTTGATGTTAGGGTAGTCTGATATTGTTATTCTGTGCTAGCAGAAATGTTCAATTTAGTGTACACAAGAAACTCTACTATCCAAACGTGTTGTTAGAGTTAATGGGGTTTTTTTGGATAACAAAAGGTTGACATTTGTTAAATACTTAAAAATGTAAGAGGAAATTTGTGATGAAACAATATTGATGGAAGAGTAAAACTTAGTTTATAAAATAATATATTTTGAAACAGAGGTTCTGTGTTTTTCACCATTGTTTTAAATTATTTTACCATGTTTGTTATTGTATTTATTATGTGTTCAACATATACATGTGGATGAATATGTTATTGGTTCAATAGTGTAGACTTAAAACTGTCATATTGAAGAACTAATTTTTCAGAATTTGAATCTCCTCCAAAAGTTTATGAAAAGGTTATGTTTAAATTTAGTAGAATCTTCTAGTTTTACCTGGATATGTGAGCAATCCAAGTAACATGAGTTGACTGATCTAACACGGGATGCATCAACATCACAAATTAGTCGCTTTTTTAAAGAAATCAAGATTTGACTGAACTGTAAAAAATCTGCAACTATTTTGATACATTAATGTGGTGATGGAAAATCTATCATTTCAGATTCTTCTTGTAATTCTTTCAATACGTTATTTCTGAATACGTGACAGTTAAACCTTGCTAGGTTAAATCTCAAGGCACTCGGATATATTTACTCATAATTTCTAGAGAACAGGTTTTGTATTTAACAATTCTTTTCAGACTACATAGGGTTTGGGCTTTCTATTTATTAGATTTGACCTTTGATCTCTCTTCCTAAAACTCAAATGGCCCTGTTCTTTTACAATCTTATGGCTTTGGGATGTGAATGCAACTTTGGATCGTGGAGCTTGTTATTCTTCCATCCTGTATGGGATTTCAAGCTCAACTTCTGCATGCACAGAAATCTGTAGTTTCAGATGCAGTTTGTCAAAGTGAAATGGGTCAGATGAAATGTGTTTAGAAATGAACATTTCACATCCAGGTATGAACTGTATCAAGAGACGGCTATTATTCAAACCTGCTATGACAGAAACTTCATAAGTCATGTAAAACAATAGGGAAACACATGTTTGGGAATGTGAAAATTAGTTCATAAAATAAAATATTATTGAAGATCAAATATTATAAATTTGCTAGAAAATAGTCTGGACAAAAGCTACTGGTTTAGTTTTATCTACAAGCTGATTTGGGTTTATCTCTGCTTTCACCAAATCGGGCAGATGAGGGAGTGGAAGAAAGAAGCGCATACTACATGGTCAAATAATCTGTACTAAAAAACACTGACAAGTCAACTTTGTCACTTCAGCTAAGGGCTAGGATTCAAACTCACAACCTGGGCAGAAGTGTTACCAACTACTGCACCCTGCATCACACCTTTGTATTGTATATTTTAAAAGAGCCAAATATCTCTTATTAAATATTTGACCCATCCCAGTACAGCCCAAGCTCTCAAGTGACTGACATTCCCCTAACTGAAAGACACAGACTCGGAGATGGCCACTTATCCACATCCCAGAGGTCTTTTAACCTGCAACTGTGGACAGAATCTGTTGACGGAGGACAGTCATTTTAACTGGTTATCCAAACCACTACTCGCCTGTAAAATAAGATTGTACCCAGGTTCTCCTGGGCGAGTGTTACTTCATTGCTACAAGTAGCAGAGAGATCAGATGTGCATAGTACCTAATCTCTCTATTAGCAGTTTGCAAGGTGCATCAAACATTTCATTGTTCTGAAACATTATAAAGTCATCAGACAAGCATGATGCTCACCACAGAGATGTCAAGCTGAAATAAGATTGAGCAGATAAAAAAAACAGAAACACAGGCATCCCAGGGGAACCTTTTAAAAAGGTTTTAGCCTTTTTTTACTGAAAAAAACAAAACAACTTTTTTCCTCATTCTTTCAAGAAAAATTTTTTTTAAAGCTGAAAATGGCATGAAAACCTTATTTAACCTTTTTTATGTCATCACTCTGCGGCCTGGGCGTCCGCGTATGCGTCCGCGTGAACAACTTCTCCTCCAAAACTACAAGGCCTAGAGACATGCTGTTTTTTTTAAAAGATACCTTATCTATCGAGGATGAAAAATTGTTCAAGGCATGCAAATCTGTCTGTTCATCTGTTTGCTAGAGACATTACAAGGGGGGTACCCCCACCAAAAGTGTGAAAATTTCAACACTTTATCACAATTTTCTCAGTGACTATTGCAGGGATTTCTCTCATATCATGCATATATGTACTAGGCCAGAGGTAGATTCCCTTGTGTGAGTATGAGACCTGGATCTGTCTTAACTTTTTTTAATTAATTTTTTTAATAATTTTTAATGCATTAAAATTCATGAAATCATGCACTAAAACACTTATTACTTGAAAAGTATAGCATTTAGAGCATTTTGTTAAAATATGTTATTCAGATACTTTTTTCGTAGCTACAACATGGTGAGTAATTTGGGTGTCTGTCTCAATAGCTAAGTGAGTAATAGCTACTTTTGGGCTTTCAGTAACTTCCATCATGAGTAAAATCACTTATAACTTCAAAACTATTGCATTTAGAGTATTTGTTTCTGTGTGTTTCCTGTGACTCCTTGCATAGCTGAGTAATAGCTACTTTGAAGTTCTCACTGTGGAGTAAATCGGTTGTAATTGGAAAACTATTGCATTTAGAGAATTTCATATAAATATGTTATTCAGCTACTTTTGGGTTAGCTATAACATAGTAAAATGTCAGACCTGTAGCTCATGGCATAGCTGAGTAATAGCTACTTTTAGGTTATCACTATTGAGTAAATCAGTTGTAACTTGAAAACTATTGCATTTACAGTATTTTGCTTCAATATGTTATTCACATAATTTTTGGTCAGCTATAACATAGTGAAATTGCAGACCTCTATGTCATGGCATAGCTGAGCAATAGCTACTTTCAGGTTCTGACTGTTGAGTAAATCATTGTATCCACTGGATAGCCGCAGTGTGTAGAGAGATTTCACCATTACCGCTCTAACGAAAAAAAATATTATAGCTAGCCTTCTTAAGTTTGCAGGATATATTAATAACCATGAAATGTTGCCCACAGAAGACAAGCAATAATCCAGTAACTAACAGAAAGTCGGGATATCCTGGTTTCATATTTGTTGTGCTGCCGCCGTGCGTTTTGTGTGCGCGATAACTCAAAAACACTTTCATGGGTTTTATTCAAACTTGGCACACACATGTTATTTGGAGATAAACTGTATTTTAAGGTGACCTTCCACTCCCGATAATACAGAGGTTATGGCCACTTCAAGGTCAGAAATGGACCTTCGGCCCCTTAAAGCCCTCTAGGTCACAAAATATGTGGCCCATATTGCTAATTTTTTTTCTGAGAACAAATTAATATATTCTTTTAAGTCTTCTTAGAAGTGTCAAAAAATCAAGAATTTATGTTAAGGTTAAAATTGTGTTTGAGGCCTATAAAGACTTAACATACAGATTTTTTTTCTCAATTTTTCATATATTTTGCCTTGTAACTTGGAAATGGCAAGACTAACTGGACTCAAAACTGTAGTAAATATAAGTTCCATATATGTGGTGACCTTTGTGGAACATGTAAGGTCTGTAGTTTTAATTTTGAGGCCACCTAAAGGTTTCTAAAAATGGCAGCAAGTGAAACATCCATGAAAGTAGATGTAAAACTAGGGAATTAAAGGGAGGTATGCAATGACATAGGTCCCAGGAAAGTACCATCCTAAATTAACCTTCAGAGAAGGACAATAGAATGGAAAATCCAGTGCACCCTTGAGAAGGGAAATCCAGGTGTCCTGAGATAGCACCGAAGAAGTGTCATGTGCAAGACCTTGAAGACGTGCCTACCAAATGGAAGCCAGGATAATTAAAGGTGCCTAGTTGGAGAGGCAATTTAAAGGTGTTCTAAGGTAGAGAAAGGATGAGCTGAATAGGCAGAACCTTGCCCCTGTGAGGAACACCTTTAGACAGCTTAAGAACCTGGCCCAGGAAGGAGACCTGTTGTAGGAACAGATCAAAAAACTTCCTCCTAAGAACCACTCCAAGTTAATAGTCAACTCTAAGAGAGCTGCCAAATGAGCCTCTGACAACTATTGCCTCTAATGAGCCAATTTGAAGTCCCATGTGCACTGAGATGCCCAACCTCAAAGCCAAATTCTTACTTCCTTGACTAAGGAAGTAAATCCTGAAAGGCTAGTGGCTAAGGCCAAAGACATTGCCACAAACTGGTAGACCCGGCCCAAGAGCAAAACTCTGAGCACGCATGAACCAAAGGAGCCAAAGGAGAGAAAGGAGCCATATAGAGGAAGAGAACTGGTCCACTGGCCAATAATAAGGGAGAAAATGATCAACTGATAAGTTGCATCCTGATAGTCTGGAAAACCAGGAAAAGATATAAATCTTATGGTGGTTTCCAGTATATCTTTGTCAAGAATAATGCCCTGAAAAAATCAGGAAAACAGGAGCTCAAGATACTTGAACTACTCGTGTGAACATCCAGTGCGAGACTGAATGACAAAGAACAGCGTTCTTCTGTGGAAAAGAGCTGAAGAAGAAATCAGGAAAAGTGGAATGTGAGAGACCACTGGAAGGTGAATCAACTTCCAGATTGCTGGAAAAAGAAAGGTTGCACCCAAACATTTCAAATAGAAATGAAAGAAATCAGTTGACCTCCCACTGGCAAGTGGAGGGATCTGGGACCAAGAGTGAAAAGTTGCATAATACAAATCCACTCTTATCTCCTGAAGGACATCAACAAAGAGGTGGAGGCTGAACCTCTGCCTCTGGAAGGCATTCCACCATCAGAATGTTGGAACCTGGAAAGGAACCACATATCCCTTTAGCACTAAGTTAGAGAGAAGACTCCCTAGCTCGTCGGAGAGAGACCTATATTGGTTTACCCCAAGAGGCTAAAGCAGAGAGCTTCGCAGAAGCACCTTTAATAAGGGCAGAATGAAAAGCTCCTGCCTATACTGTTAAATGTGAAAAAGGAATCTCTCAAGAGACACCACAAAAACAGTACAAGACCAAAAAGGCCCAAATTACCCTCCAAAGTGACTTGACACAAGTGAAGGAAAATGGATAAAAAAAATCTCTCAAAACAAAGTGCAAAGAGAACTGATAGCTGGAAAAGGCCATAGATCAACCAGCTAAAAAGGAGCTGGAAGGTCCATTGAAAAGATGTCCAAAGCATGGTGGACGAAAAAGACCACTGGGAACTACTGTCTGGTCAATCAACTTCAATAAGTGATCAACAAAACAGGACTCAAGGAAAAAATCCCAGAATACTAAAGACCCTAAGGTCCATCTCAGATCTCTCCTAATAACAGAGGACCTCTGCCTAGTGAAGAGAAGGTCTTAAGAACCCCACCAGGCTAGAGCCCAGGTCCGGAAACCTGAGCAAGTCAACCCAAAAACCCCCTGAAGACAGTTTTACCTGGCAAAAGTAAGTTTGGGTAATTACCCAATCTATAAAATTTAGAACGAGAAAATCCCAAAAAGAATGAGACAGAAAGATAGAATCTGGCCTCACTAAGGAACTTCTAAGCCTGGGAAAATTGGTTGACTTAGCGAAAAATAAGCCTGATCAAGAGGAAAGAGCAGTCAAATTATTCCCAAATTCTGTTGAACAGGAGCTAGAAAATCTTCTGTGTAGAAGATTGACGGATGAAGTCCTAAGCATCCATATAGTCCAACAGACTGGCACCAAAAATGTTGGAATAGGGTCCCTGAGGTCTGCCTAAAAGTTAACTAAAGACAGAGGAACCCCAACATACCCAAAAGGGAGATGTGTCCATTGGTAGTCAGATCTAAAAAATGGTGAAAATGCAATAGATAGCTGTTGAGTAACAGATTTTCACCAAGCCCCAAACAAAAAATTTTCTAAATTTAGAAAATGAATGGAGCTGTGTTTAGGAAGTAGCAAAATCAACTGATAAACTCTTCTTAAGAGACCCTGAACAAAAATGGTCTTGAGAAGGTAATCCCAGTACCAAAAAGACAAAAAGACAGCCTGATCCTTAGGCACAAAAGATGCCAAAGAACTGAAACAGAACTGAGAAAACAAATGACCACAATGACATAAAATTGGAATATAGGAAACCGGTAACAGTGAGATGGATCTCCTAAGGTGGAAGACCAAGTCAACCCCCAAGAGCCGTTTACCACCATCCTCCAGACTTGAAGGTGGGGAAAGGCTGAAAATGGAGACCCTAGGTTCAGAATTGAACCAAAAAAACACTGAAACCAGGATCTGTATCCTAGAAATGTCAAATGAAAGGACCTGTACAAATAATCAACTGTGAATGGTAGGTAGTAAATACCGTAATGTTACACTATGAAATATGCGTTAACAATGGAAATTATTACACATTTAAAAGAATAATACTCAAAGAATTATGAAAAGGGAATGCATAAACACACTATGGAATGCTATAATCACTGAGAAAATGAATATTTCCTAACAACCAATCGGTTGACCTCCATTTTGGATGTGACGTCATCGTCACATGACCTGGGACATGAGGGACATGAACTGTCGGACCGGGCATACCGGACTGGACAGTATTGACTGGATCTTGTCTGTCAAGGCCTGCCAACGCTCTGGTGTGGGTCTGACCTTGCCCTCTTTCAGATTGAACTGGTAACCTACGAAGTTGAAAACCTGTTTTGGAACTAGTTCTGACTGTTCCTTGTTCACTAGCCAACCTAGATCTTGGCAAAGAAATACCAAGGTCTGTGTATGTTGGAGACAGGTTTCGTGGGACGAGGCTCTCACCAACCAGTCATCTAGGTACTGGTGGATCCTTATACCCCTCTGCAGTGCCATGAGTTTGACCTCCTTGGCCACCACTGTGAACTCCATGGGAGCTGTGGAGAGGCCAAAGGGTAGGGCTTTGAATTGGTAGGACCGACCCTGGAGGTGAAAACGCATGTACTTCCTGGACTGACTGTGAATAGGTATGTGGAAGTACGCGTCTATGGAAGTGGCCCACTCCCCTGCCTGTGGGGAGGTTCTTATTGTCTCTGGGTTCTCCATCTTGAACGACTCTGTGTACAAAAAGGTGTTCAAGGTGCTCAGGTCCAGGATAGGTCTGCACCGGTTGTTGGGTTTGGGTACCAAAAATAGCCGGTTGTAAAAACACAGAGTTTTGATTTTCTATCGGTTCTACTGCATTTTTGTTCACCAGCTGATACAGTGCCTCTAAAAGGTTGGCCTGTTTGGCTGGATTGTGGTAGTTGCTTATTACAGTTGGTGACCTGATCAAGTTTGGTCTGAACCGGAAGGGGGGGTGTAGCCCTCTCTCAGTGTGGTGACTACTTTTGGACTCGACCCCAGAGCTTCACACTTCTCCCAACACTTGTGTAACCTTGCCCCTACAGGTGGATTGGTGACAACAGGTGGGGCATTTGTGACAAGATTTACAGAACTCAAGTGACCTACACAGAGACATCTTTCACATATTTTATTTCTGTGTACATTTGACAACAATTGGGATTTATGCCTTTCCTTTGTGGCAACCCGGTGACAATATGACCATTTGCAACACAAAGGTCTACATTCAAATTTAGTCACTTTCTTGTCCTTGGCTACAACTGGAGGTGGGTTCAAGCCTGTCTGACCGGTAACACAATTTACACAGTGATTGTCATTTACGTGGCTTGGAACCCTTAGCCGGCTTCTGGGAGAATGTTGAGGCCCTGCCACGACCTTTCCTTGACTGTTGCTTGTCCCTTATCTGTTTCCATGCGGGGACACCGGACTTCCGGTCCGGATGGCTAGCAGACTTGTCACTAGAAGCGTAAGGGTGGAAACGTCCTTGACATCTGTGTGACTGGCCAGAAGAACACCTCTCCTCACTTCTGCAGATTTCTTCCTCAGCCTTGGTGATAAGCTGATCTGGGAACAGTGAGTTAAGTATCTTGCTTCACACCGGCATGTAAATACTGTAAGTAACTGTCCCTGTGCGCCAGTGTGACGTTGGCCATGCTGATAAATACCCTTCTGACAAATCTTGCATAGTTCTGGCCATGGCTTGAGATATTGACCGGTTGAAGGTCACAAGTCTAGTTCATCAACAGCCTGCTTCGTTCTTTCAGACGACTTGCCCTTCTTGTCCAGATGTAGGGTTTTCAGCTGAGCAGACATGGCATCTTGAACCCTTTTGAAACATCTTGACAAACCAGCAGCCTGATTACACATAACCGTCTGTTCACATGCTGCTCTCTCCCAACGCCTGAGCATGTCCTGGCTGAAGGAAGGTTTCGATGTGCAACCCGACTGAAGGAATGGTTGAGTCCTTGACATCTGTGTGACTGGCCAGAAGAACACCTCTCCTCACTTCTGCAGATTTCTTCCTCAGCCTTGGTGATAAGCTGATCTGGGAACAGTGAGTTAAGTATCTTGCTTCACACCGGCATGTAAATACTGTAAGTAACTGTCCCTGTGCGCCAGTGTGACGTTGGCCATGCTGATAAATACCCTTCTGACAAATCTTGCATAGTTCTGGCCATGGCTTGAGATATTGACCGGTTGAAGGTCACAAGTCTAGTTCATCAACAGCCTGCTTCGTTCTTTCAGACGACTTGCCCTTCTTGTCCAGATGTAGGGTTTTCAGCTGAGCAGACATGGCATCTTGAACCCTTTTGAAACATCTTGACAAACCAGCAGCCTGATTACACATAACCGTCTGTTCACATGCTGCTCTCTCCCAACGCCTGAGCATGTCCTGGCTGAAGGAAGGTTTCGATGTGCAACCCGACTGAAGGAATGGTTGAGTTTGGCCGGTTCCGGTGACCAGGTGCATACTGGGTTGCTCTCAGTCCTTCTCAGCATGCATCCCTTACGATCTGGAAGATCTGGGTGGCTTGATAAACTGATCTTTGAGGAGGCTAGCAGTGTCAGTGTTTCTTTCAGGATACCCTTCTGTGATGGTGAGGTTAAGTTTCTCCATCTTTCTGCATAACCAGTCATCCACCGGGAGCTTGACTGAAACTTTACCGGTTGGCTGGACATGTGCACCGGCAAAAGGGTTGTCATCAGAAGAGGACACAGTCTCAAACTCTGGGATCTTGTGCCAACCCATAATATTTCTAATACCTCTCATTGTCTCTCGATAATTGGCCTCCTCTGAAAGTTCCTGATCTACAGCCTCTTCTCTGGGGAGGTCTCTGTCTGGGGACCCGTACCGGTAGTTATCAGACAGGGAACCGGTAACACTGCTGGTCACCCTCACTATCAGATGCTGCACTGAGATCTCCCTCACCGGATGGCTGTACATCAGGGACTGAACTGGGGGCCTGAACAGGCTGGGTTGCTGTCCCGGCACCTGGAGCCTCAAGAGGCTGGGTGGCAGTCTGCATCTCATCTACAGCCTCACCAGTGGCCTGAACAAGGCTAGAACTGGTAATCTCTCTAGCCAGACTGCTGGTGCTAGCACCAGGGCAAAAAAAAGGATTCTGGCTGGTGGTGACTTCTGCTGCTGGTTTCACAAGCGGTTCAACCGGTACAGTGAAAGACTTGGCTAACAGCATGGCTTCCAGCCGGGAGAACCTCTCTGCCCATTTATCATCCAGTTTCTTCAGGTCGTCTGTTAAGGTCTGCTACTAATGCTGGACTTTTTACTGGCAGAGGGCTTGGGTGAATCACTGTGTTTAATCTTCTTCGCAGCTGGTGTGGTTTCAGGCTGTAAAACCTTGTCCCCCTCTACTGTACTCGGCACACTCACGTGTGAAGGGTCCACGAGAGTGGGAGCAGGGGAGGACGAAACCAACTTCTTTTCTTTACTCTTGCATTCTCTGTAAGCGGGGGTGGCCAATTGCAGAATCTGCTCAGGGGTAAACTCTTTGCAAATGTTACAGTCCTTGAGAACACAGGCGTCTTTTCCCACCCCCTTGTCCTGACATCTTGCACATTTGAAGTGGCCGTCAAAGCTAGCCATAACATGGCCACATGTGCTGCGTTTCTGTCCTGTGGACGACATGATGGTAGATAAATCAGTAGAAATACTTGGAAGTAAAAATAAAATGGTTGAATTCGTTGTAGAGATCAAAAAATGTCTTCGTTGAAAACACGTCCACACTCTCCACAGACCAAACTAAAAAGATGCTATGACGTCACGCTGTCTAGACAGGAAGGAAGTATGATGCGCCACCTGGCGAATACACTCTCCTGACCAGTCCTGCCAGTATTCTATACAGGACGTCTTTTTCTGGCATTTGGCGGGACCGGTCGCGCCGACCGGTAAAGCAATTGTCCATTGGATAGGATGTATTAACGCAATAAAATCTCACATTCTGACACCATGTGACCAAATGAGCGATAATACAAACTTTGAAAAATACGTAAGTGTTTTCATATGGTAGGGTATATTACATTTTTATGTCGTCACTCTGCGGCGTGGGCGTCCGCGTCCGCGTGAACAACTTCTTCTCCAAAACTACAAGGCCTAGAGACATGCTGTTTTTTTAAAAGATAACTTATCTATCGAGGATGAAAAATTGTTCAAGGCATGCAAATCTGTCTGTTCGTCTGTTTGCTACAGACGTTACAAGGGAGGTACCCCCACCAAAGGTGTGAAAATTTCAACACTTTATCACAATTTTCTCAGTGACTATTGCAGGGATTTCTCTCATATCTTGCATATATGTACTAGGCCAGAGGTAGATTCTCTTCTGTGAGTATCAGACCTGGATCTGTCTTATTTTTTTTAATAAAGTTTTTTAATAATTTTTAATGCATTAAAATTCATGAAATCATGCACTAAATCACTTATAACTTGAAAAGTGTTGCATTTAGAGCATTTTGTGAAAATACGTTATTCAGCTACTTTTTTCATAGCTACAATATGGTGAGTAACTTGGGTGTCTGTCTCAATAGCTAAGTGAGTAATAGCTACTTTTGGGCTTTTCAGTAACTACCATCTTGAGTAAAATCACTTGTAACTTGAAAACTATTGCATTTAGAGAATTTCGTATAAATATGTTATTCAGCTACTTTTGGGTCAGCTATAACATAGTAAAATTTCAGACCTGTAGCTCATGGCATAGCTGAGTAATAGCTACTTTTAGGTTATCACTGTTGAGTAAATCACTTATAACTTGAAAACTATTGCATTTAGAGTATTTTGTTTCAATATGTTATTCACCTATTTTGGGGTCAGCTATAACAGTAAAATTTCAGATCTGTAGCTCATGGCATAGCTCAGTAATAGCTACTTTCAGGTTATCACTGTTGAGTAAATCACTTATAACTTGAAAACTATTGCGTTTACAGAAATTTGTGTAAATACGTTATTTAGCTACTTTTGGGTCAGCTATAACATAGTGAAATTACAGACCTGTAGCTCGTGGCACAACTGAGCAATAGCTATTTTCAGGTACTGTATATTGCGTAAATCAGTTGTAACTTGAAAAATATTGCATTTGGAGTATTTTGTAAAATAAGTTGTTCACCTACTTTTGGGTCAGCTATAACATAGTGAAATTACAGACCTGTAGCTCATGGCACAACTGAGCAATAGCTATTTTCAGGTTCTCACTATTGAGTAAATCAGTTGTAACTTGAAAACTATTGCATTTACAGTATTTTGCTTAAATATGTTGTTCACCTACTTTTGGGTCAGCTATAACATAGTAAAATTTCAGACATGTAGCTCATTGCATAGCTGAGTAATAGCTACTTTGAGGTTATCACTGTTGAGTAAATCACTTATAACTTGAAAACTATTGCAGTTACAGAAATTTGTGTAAATGCGTTACTCAGCTACTTTTGGGTCAGCTATAACATAGTGAAATTACAGACCTGTAGCTCATGGCACAACTGAGCAATAGCTATTTTCAGGTACTGTATGTTGAGTAAATCAGTTGTAACTTGAAAAATTTTGCATTTGGAGCATTTTGTTAAAATATGTTGTTCACCTACTTTTGGGTCAGCTATAACATAGTGAAATTACAGACCTATAGCTCATGGCATAGCTGAGTAATAGCTACTTTTAGGTTATCACTGTTGAGTAAATCACTTATAACTTGAAAACTATTGCATTTAGAGTATTTTGTTTCAATATGTTATTCACCTATTTTGGGGTCAGCTATAACATAGTAAAATTTCAGACCTGTAGCTCATGGCATAGCTGAGTAATAGCTACTTTGAGGTTATCACTGTTGAGTAAATCATTTATAACTTGAAAACTATTGCATTTACAGAAATTTGTGTAAATACGTTATTCAGCTACTTTTGGGTCAGCTATAACATAGTGAAATTACAGACCTGTAGCTCGTGGCACAACTGAGCAATAGCTATTTTCAGGTACTGTCTGTTGAGTAAATCAATTGTAACTTGAAAAATATTGCATTTGGAGTATTTTGTTAAAATATGTTGTTCACCTACTTTTGGGTCAGCTATAACATAGTGAAATTACAGACCTACAGCTCATGGCATAGCTGAGCAATAGCTATTTTCAGGTTCTCACTATTGAGTAAATCAGTTGTAACTTGAAAACTATTGCATTTACAGTATTTTGCTTAAATGTGTTGTTCACCTACTTTTGGGTCAGCTATAATATAGTAAAAATTCAGACATGTAGCTCATTGCATAGCTGAGTAATAGCTACTTTGAGGTTATCACTGTTGAGTAAATCAGTTGTAACTTTTAGAGTATTTAGAGTATTTTGTTTAAATAGGTTATTCACATAATTTTTGGTCAGTTATATCATAGTAAAATTGCAGACCTCTATGTCATGGCATAGCTGAACAATAGCTACTTTCAGGTTCTCACTATTGAGTAAATCCTTGTATCCACTGGATAGCCGCAGTGTGTAGAGAAATTTCACCATTACCGCTCTAATGAAAAAAATATTATAGCTAGCCTTCTCAAGTTTGCAGAATATATTAATAACCATAAAATGTTGCCTGGGAATATTTTTTGGCCTCATTTTGAAAAACAAGATGGCCGCCAGGGATGTTTATTCGACTTTAAACAAGGACTTTTGTTTGCCCTCTAGAGCAAAGGGTATTATAGGTAGAGATCTCAAATTAATTCGCAGGATATGTTCCTCATTATAAAAGCTTGACTGGGAATATTTTTGGCCTCATTTTGAAAAACAAGATGGCTGCCACAGGTGTTTCTTTGTCAGTCATGAAAGTGCTTATATCTCCCTTATTATTGGTCCTAGAGGTTTGGGATGGTAAACCAACCTGTAGGAAATCATGGGCTGGGAATCTTTTGGTGTGGTCGGATTTGACCTTTGACCCCTCCTTCAAGGTCAAACGAGGATAGCCAAACTTAAAAGTGCTTATAACTCACTTATTATTGGTCCTAGAGGTTTGGGATGGTAAACAGACATATAGGAAATCATGGGCTGGGAATCTGTTGATGTGGTCCGATTTGACCTTGGACCTCTTCTTCAAGGTCAAACGAGGATAGCCAAACTTAAAAGTGCTTATAACTCGCTTATTATTGGTCTTAGAGGTTTGGGATGGTAAACCAACATGTAGGAAGTCGTGGGCTGGGATTCTTTTGGTGTGGTCAGATTTGACCTTGGACCCTCCTTCAAGGTCAGTTGAGGATAGCCAAACTTAAAATTACTTTTAACTCGCTTGTTATTGGTCCTACAGGTTTGGCATGGTAAACCAACCTACAGGAAATCATGGGCTGGGAATCATTTGGTGTGGTCGGATTTGACCTTGGACCCCTCCTTCAAGGTCAAACAAAGATTGCAAAACTTAAAAGTGCTTATAACTTGCTTACTTTCCTTCATAATACCATTGGCAGGGCACAACTTTTTTGTCCTTTTCTTCTGTCAGGTTCAGAATTTCTTTTGAACATGCTGTTCAATTACCATTTACTATACTTCTGTACAGCACTTTCCCTGATAATTATGCTTTCCTCTCATTATTACCTTCACAAATAAAAAAACACTCAGTCAGCTGACACAGTGCCCGTTCACGGGCACTCTCCTCTTGTTATGAAATAAAATCATGTCTTGCCAATCTTTCGCAAGTGTCAAATTTGATCTTTGATCCCTGTATCAAGGTTCAGTTGGGTCATCCTATTGAAAGGGCCTTTTATCTCCCTTATTATTGCTCCCTGGCCTTTTCATTGTCAGACGGCCTCCAATTTTTCTTAATACCTGGCGGGAGATAAATGCTGAGGCAGTGGTTTAGTTACACAAAATGGCAAATTTAAGTGGATAGGAAAGCTTGCCTGAGAGTAATTTTGGCCTTGTTTTGAAAACAAAATGGCTGCCATATAACCTCTTTAATGTCCAATGGGGCCTAATCATGGGGGGGAGGGGGGTCATATAAAAAAGGCCCAATATCTCCCTTATTATTGGTCCTGGGCATTTGGAATGAGGAAGCAACTTGTAGGAAATCATGGCCTGCTGATCTTTTGCAAGTGTCAGGTTTGACCTTTGGCCCTTGCTTCAAGGTCATGTAGGGTCATCATGCTAAAAAGGCCTTATATCTCCCTTATAATTGGTTCTAGGGCTTCAAAATGTGAAAACAACTTGTAAGAAATCATGGCATGAGTCTTACTTCCGACATCTTGTGGGTTCTGTAATCTTACATCTGAAGTTGTTTCTAAGGTTTTGTCAAATCTAAATGTTGTTGCCCAATTAGTTGTACCTGTGGGCTGGGGGTCTTGTCTGCCGAGGCTGGCTATTTTTCTATTTATAAGAAAGAAATCCAAACTTCTTGAGATACAAGTCAGTCTCCTGAATTCTAATCACAGTATTTTATGATATTTCATCTCTCCACCCATTAAAGACATAGAATCCCTACAAAACTTTTGTGCTACTGTTTTAGATTATACAGAAAAACATTTAAGGGTCAATCTCATCATTGCAGGCAGATTGATAAAAAACTAGTGAAAAATGATATTTAAAGTAGTTGTGCATCAAAGGGAGTGCTACAAAAGATACCGAGTGAATGGCTCTGGTTTGAGAGATGGTCCGTCCTAATCTTTGTTGGGGCCAAGTTGTAGCAATTTAGTTATTGGTGGAAGGCAAGTCCAGACTTTCTCTTTTAAAGATTATACTTCTGGCCTTACAACTTATAAAATGAATTCATCTTTTAGAATTTTTATTTCGAAACATGAGTGCAATATTAAGTGGGAAAAAAACTTTTTTTTCCCAAATTTAAAACCCTTTTTTCTTCAAAAATAGCTTTTTAAAAAAAACTTTTTTTTTCTGTTAAAATTCACTAGGATGCCTGGAAACATAATCTCTTATGAGTAATTAGATATTAATAGGTCAAATTCTAAATTTTACAGCTGTAGAATAAAATATTTTCACAGTTTAATGCTAAAAGTATGCCCATCAGCTGCATGAAATAGTAATAACATAAAGTCCACTGAAAATATACCCAGATATTCTAGTCATGTTCTTTTAGCTTGTATCGTATATAGATACATCATTTTTATTTGATCAACGTATTTGATGTCAGAAATTGCTGTGGTTTGTGTCGATTTATATCCAAGTCATGAATTTTTGCATGAACTCGGATTCTAAATACTGATTAGTGTTCAGTGTTTTGTTTATTTCATTTATGTCATTGGAATTTCACATCTCTGTAAACGTCACTAAACACTGCCACGATGCTTTTACAAAAATATAACAAGCATTTGGGAGTGGAAAAGGCAGAAAAAATACAAAAGCAATTTTATTTGTTTTATTTTATCCAAGCCTTGTAAAGGCTATTGAATATTGATTAGGAATACAAAATTTGCATAACTATGCTTTTTTTGTTAAAGTATTTATTTATACATTTTGAATACCCATTTCATTTCATTAATGTGAACATTAATTTATTGTCTGTGCATACCTGACACGTCCCTCTAAAGCAGTCAATGATACTTTCTTCAACTTTCACTATTGAAGTTGTATATGAAACTATTTTGCAACTTAAATGCAGGGCACACACTGTTACCACTCCTATAATCACTCATTATGACAAGAAAAAAGACATTCACCACATTGTGTGAGCATGGTCACTAAGGAAACCATCTTACTCTGAACGTGGAACATTTTCACCAACTTTGTGATTTTACTGAAAAGTTCAGGCTAATTGTATAACCTGTTCCACTAGAAATTTCAGTAATAATTCCTTCGTAATAAATTTAATCGCTGTTTTAAGTGGTGAATGATGTATTTCTCATCTTACTGTTGTATTTAATAAGTAATTAGGGCTCAAATATCTAAATAAATGTTTGTGCAGCTATCACCTCTAAATATACTGAAAATAAAATTTAATATAATTTTTGTCCAGGCATAGAAAACATTGGCCTTTTAAGGATTGAAGAAACGATATTTTCACGGATAGTTTATTGGCCATGACATTCCAGCAGTCAATTCATGCATTTGTTCACATGGAAGTGAATACTTAAAGCTTTTTCAGCCCCTTACCTTTCATGTAGACTTCAATTCAAACATTATAAAAGCCAGACACTTTGAGTACATACAAAAATCGGAGTTTTCAAATGTCCCCTTTAACATCTAAAGTCATTCAGGGACAGATTTTCCACGAAGATAATTACACTGATATGCAGTATAGTATTATAACAACTGTCTACAGATTGCAAAGAGTTAACAAGTAATACTCTAAATACAATTATAAATTTATCTATGTACAACTATGTACAACAAGTCACATACTGAGGGGGGTCGGGAGTTACTATATGAATACCAAAACTCCTAACATTATACATATAAATGTCATCTATATATTCACATAAATCACGCTCTGGTAAAAAAAATAGTTGCACACATACAAAACGTCGAGATAGGTTTAGCCCTTGTTGAAGATATGATTAAGCTGTTCAATGATTCCAGTGGTTTTACCAATAATTTCAAAATAAAAGAATGTACAAACACAAAAATATTCAAAACAGACATCATACCATTCTGAATGGCTGTAAAAGAATTTTTCATTAATACTGATGCGACTTAAATTTCTGGGATTTGCCCTCTTATTTCACAAATATGTCATTCAAGGTTTAAATGCAGGATTTCAGTGAAAGTGAAAATTTCAAGAGTATTTTGAAAATGCTAACTGATTAATAAAGTTATTGGAGACAATATTGAAAATGGCATGATACTAAAGAAACAGCTGTTTTTAGTTTTGCTAAAGGCTTTAGTGTCTTTGTAATTAGGGTAAACTTTCAGCTTTCGCAATAAAGTTTCAGTTGATATATTGTACTCTTAAATCTGCTAACTTTACATCAGCATACTGAATCCTTCCAAACATGTATGAGTGCTTTATGAATACCAACTATTTGTGTACATGTTTGAAACAGATATATTATAAATAAAGGGAACAATGTCCTCTCAACATTCTGAAGTTTGGATAAAAAAGCCGTTCGGAGAAGAAGAGGTACGCACTTAGCATAGAGGAGTGGATCATCCTGGCCTTTGATAACAGTCCAAGCGTATGCATAAGAAACATTGTGTTTACAAAAAGGAATCGTTTAAATACGAAACTACCTCTTCTATTTTACAAATCTTCTGTTATCCAAACCTGACAAAATGTTCAGACAATTAGAGATGTCTTACAAACTGTATTTAGATTCTTAACACACGTATACTAACATACATACTTTGGCCCTCGGAGAAAAAAAAAAAATGCTTCTTTTGATAATATGAATGATATTCACTTCTTTACATACAAAATAGTTAAGACACACGCACACACAGATACAGTAGATGCTGTAGGACCAGAATCTCCAACATCCACAGCAAATGCTTCTGGCTATGTTTCACTTGCACTTGTACCTTCAAATATATAAGCATTTTCTGGTGTGGAGACTACCAGGCTGGTTCCAAATAAACCTATGTTCCACTTACACTGGTGCTACTTTATACAGTGTCCATTGTAGACCCATTAGAAGAGTAAATCAAACGTACCTCAACATTTCAACAGCCGCGGTTCATGTAACTATCTACCATCAAATTAACGACACATGCAGAACAGCTTTTATCACTTTTTTATTTTTAATAGTGGACACTAGGGCTTGGTTCGAAGGTAAGACTATATTGCCAAAAGCTCTTTGGATTCAAGAGGAGCCTTTTATTTCCAGGTGACTTCCAATAAAAGTCCTTGCTTTACTTTTGCTTTTAATATAAGGCTGAATTCAGCTTTTTTTTCTCATTTTTACATTGATTAGATGAAAATCTTGCATTTTGTTTGATTAACAGGTAAAATATGTTGTTTTTGTCTCGAGTGAGATTTAATTCCGAAAATTGAACCAAAAACTTGGCAAGGAAATATCTCGTAACTGACTCGCCTGCTGGAAATATAAAGACCAGACGAGGCTTCAGACAAACTACAATCAGCAGAAACTCTTAGACAAGGGATGTAACCTGCTAAGTAATGAGGTCTGAATGGGTTGTAACTAGACCTATACAGTATAATGTACACAGATCTTGACCTCTATGTAAACCACTCTTCATTAACAACTGATTTCAGGTCACAAACTACTATTAAATAATGAACTCTACACACAGATAACTTTAAGCCACATCATTTATATCAATCACTTTTACCACAAAATTTATTTGAATCATTAACTCATTGATCACTCTGCCCTGCATAAGAACAAAGTAATTTTTTTTTCCACGTCCCTTTCATCAGCCAGGCCCTACTTAAGGAAAAGTAAGTTTCAATGTTAATATTTTTCCACACAAGCTACCCTGGTAACTTGAAATCTTGTCAAGTAGCATAACATTATGCGTCCTTTCGCTTTTTTTTTTTTTTTATTATCGAAACGGTTATTCTTAAGAATTTTCAAGATTAAATGGATGTCTTGTGAAGACAAGAATTTTACCAAATTTTTTTTGATACTGAAAATTCTTATGACTTCAAAATAGGGTGATTCAGTAGTGCCAGATTTAAGATTATTTTACTCAAACATCAGAACAAGGTATCATTACCAGCATCTAGATTGTAAGCCTATAAAATGGTAGAACTTAAAATATGACAATCAGAAAATAAACATGAAGAAACATTTGGCATATATTTTTGAAGATTTCTTCAGCTTTCATAGTGATTGTGATAAGCAAGTTCTGTTAACACAAAATTCCAATTCCTTTCAGTGGCCATCTTTGACTGGGGCAATATGCCAGAAAACAACTTGTTTGGTATCCATGAATTAGAATGGCTTTGCATGGATACCAAATGGCTTTGATGGAAACCAAAACAGAAACCAGGCTACTGACCCATTCTCCTTAAAAGACAAATACATAATGTAACAGTTAATTCAAGTCTCACTATTTAGGGGCCCTTATCGACAAGACACTGTCGTGTCAGTGCAAATAAAGTGAGGTAGATACAAAGTATTTTATTTGAAAGATATATTTTGTCACGGTAACCAAGAGCTGGCAAAAGAAAAAATCGCTTTAAACTATTATTCCATTAATTTTTTTTTTTTCAAACATAAGAATAGGATGTGCAGAAGTATTACATAAAGTTTATTTATTAGCATTTGTTAAGTCTTATTATTTTAACTTGTTCACAGTTTGGGGTTTCATGTATGTAAGACAAAAATAAACATTAATGTACATATATCATTTATATTTTTCACTTCAACAATTAAACTATTTCATTTTTTTTATTATATACCTTTGTTAGAAGTGCAAGGGTTTAAAATACAAAACAATACAGTCTAGGCTGTGAAGTGAAGTCTCTACAGACATACATCTACTTAGCGAGCAATTAAAAAGAATGAGGTAATTTCAAGGGAAATGGCCCAGCTATGGCCAGATATTTGCTTCTGCTGAAAAAGGCCATTCCATTTGATGGAGTTACACTGTATTATATTCTGTGCAAACTGTAAATATCTTACATTTCTTCATTAAACTGAACACATGACTGTCAAAATTATTTCATATATTACTAGTTTCGCAATTTTCTTATTAACTCAGTTTTCCAGGAATATTTAAATTGAACAAAGATCGAAGTTTGGATTTTATGTCTCTCAAAAAGCTTGGATTATGTCTGGACAGCGTCCCACATTTCCTCAAATGTCAATTTGGCATGAGTTGGGTTTGAACCCACACCCATATAGGTGAGGTGAGGGTGATGTGCTTCAATGTTAAACTTGCGAGAGAAAACTGGAGAAGCACACGCAAGTGTTAACAATCCAAATGTAAAATGCAATTTACTAATACCATGTATGGGTAATTAATTGTCTTGAAAATCAAAAGATTTTACAAGTTCTTAAACAAGACAGGTACGACTATTTTAAAATATAATGTTTGTCTGCTTAAATAGCTCTAATGCCTTAAAATTAGAACTTGGTTTAACGTTTTGATACCGAATAACTTTGCTTTACAAAGTACTGGAGTATTTCACTTGAGCTCAAGTTCCCATTATACATACGACAAGACCCGTGAAATATTCCACAGTATGTGAAACATGTCCATGAGTAAATCCCACCTTTTACTTTGCATTATGGGAAATCTTTTTGCCTCATATATGTCATCTTAGTGGCCATTTTTCTCTATCTCATTTACTGTAAAAATTCCTCGAATATTGCCGATCTTATATTCATTTACAGAGACATCCTCAAGGTCAAGTTTTCACGTACTGTATTACATGTCACAGCTCTCACTCTCCATAGCCTCAGATATGCATAGCTTAATCTCAAGTTTGTTTTTGTTCCCTATACCTTTGTTTTTACACTTAATTACAAAACTGTCTCACAACTGACACATTATCACAATTACAAATTTCTAATTTTTTTTTTCAGAATTGTAACACAAAGGATAGTATTTTTATGTATGTACTGTAAATTTTCAAAATATCGCTCACGTTCAAATAAACGCCTGGTTCAAATTAACGCCTCGTACCCAGCCCACTGTTTACAATTTATAACATTTTTTTGTATTTCAAAAGAATGCCTGGTTCAATTTAACGCCTGGTCTGATGCCATTTGAAAATAATTAACGCCCCGGCCATATTTTGAGAAAATACGGTATATGTCACAGGTGAAATTAAAATCCAGGGGGATTTTAGGAGAAATTAAAATTGCGATCTCGCCTAGGCAGATTTTAAATCCGCCTAGACCAAATTAAAATATTGATTTCACTTTTACAAGCTGATTTTATCAAATTTTAATCTTACCTAGGCAAGATCAAAATTTTAATTTGGTCCAGGCAAAATTAAAATTTTACTTGCATGGATTATGGTGGATTTCAAAATTTGATTTAGTTGAAATGTATATTAATATGATAAAGTTAGTTAAACAATTGTGCTTTATAAATGGGGTATTTGAGATAGAGGATCCGCCTGGATTTTAATTTCGCCTGAGACATATATAATTACATTTCTGGTGATTTACATTCTATTTTAGAATAAATTTCATATATTTTCTGTTTCCCTTGTGTTGCAAATGCACTAGGATTAAGTAGTTAACACAAAAAAATTAGACAGAAAAAAAAATAATGTAAAACTAAAATAGATGATACGGACAATTTGACCAATCTACTTGTAAAAAAACATTAACCCCACAAATGATCCACTGTGCATTATATATGCAAATTTTTAAACATAATTTTCTTTCCATATTTTCAATAGACGCTGGGCTTTAACTAATGCTTGGACTACTAGACTATGAAAGTACAGCAGAAACTCTATTATCCGAATATTTTTTATCCAAATGTTCGACTTTATGAATACAGTTCTACTTTTTTTTCCAAATATATTATTTCCTAATACTAAATTTCCCCTCTATTTTATGACCATATAAATATGTTGCTCCATCTAGGGAGAGTTTGGGGCATTATGGCCACCAGTGGAGTGAACAGGACACCACCAGTCCAGGCCAGAGCATAACTCGGGACGTTTTTTCTAATGTTTGCAGGCAGGGCACCAGACTAATGTATCCGTCCCCTCTGTAAGACATATTAACTCGATAAAAACTAGATTGGGCCAACTCGGCGCCAACATATCCCCAGACAGGTCATCACTCACGCCACAGGTTTTGATCGGGAATTTTTTAAAACATAATTACCCATTATTATATGAACTTCAGCACATCAATCTACTCTGTTTATATCTTCCAAGGAAGATGGTGTATCCCCAGACGCCGAATACATAACTCAAATTATATTTTCAATCTTCCTGCAATGATAACTCTAAACCTATTTTCCAAGTATTTAAATGATTGATGATTGAATGTCCATTCTAAAATAATAATCCCAAAAGAGCATATCTGTTTCTATATTTGTTGACAAATAAAATATTATTTTTAACTCAACTCATCATATTTTTCAATCTTCCTTCAAAGTATTTAAATGATTGATGATTCAATGTCCATTCTAAAATTCATAATCCCAAAAGCGCATATCTGTTTCTATATTTGTTCACAAATAAAATATTATTTAAAAAAAAATTATTTATATTATTATTTTATTATATTATTTTTAGAATTTGCAAATTGTTTTCAGTTATTCATTTCCTCTATACCTATATATGTGGTCCATATATATGCAACCTAAATATGTGACACAATCTCAGTTCTGACTCCCCTTTGTGTTATATGTAATGAAGCCCACCACCTCCCACCCCCACCCCTCTCCCCTTCTCCACACCTCTCTCACTATTACACAAGATCTGCAACCCCATTGAGTTCTTTGTTTCTCATCTGATATCATTAAATACCTTTGTTTATTTAGTGTCACTCAATATAGCTGGAGGTCCCAGAGGTGGGTGGGGGGAATCCGGGTGGGGGATGTGGGTTGAGCATAAATGGTAAACAAACAATCTATATAAAAGGGGTACTCAAATACAAAAAGAATTGAGAATTTTAAGTATGTGATTATCAACTGAAATGAGTTCATAACTGTAGGAGCTGTGCCAAAATTAACTGAGGCAAGCTGAATAAAACTGGGCTAGTTGAGGGTTAAAAATCCCCTAGTTTTACTACATAAGGATATAATTTCATTAATATTGGGACTTAAAGCTCACTTAAAGTGTCCATTTTGTCTACTTGAATATGTTTAACCAGTTTCATTTTAAAAAGTTAAAAACTCAGCAAGCACAGGTATAACACACAAAAATAAGTTCTTAAAAGACTAAGATAGCCATAACATTATTAATATTCAAAATTTAAATAGACAGGCATTTCCTTTTAAAAATTCAAAGATTTCAGCTCTATAACCCACATAGTTTGACAGTTACTGGGCTTTAAAGTGGCATAATATCCATAAATTGGGTTTCTGTGGGCATTTTACAATTGTTAAAGAGACCTTAGCAATTAAACTACAGATCTGAAACTTTTTGGGGGACATACATAACAAACAAAAATTATATATAATACAGTTTAAGACTTGTCACACTAAGCATTTCCAAATAACAGGGCAAAATACGGAAAAAATGTCCAAAAAGGCACTTGGGCGAGTGTCTATGGCCCTCATACACAGGTTAAATGTCTACTAAAAACCTTGATTTTCGGCATATGTAAAAAGGACATAATAATGCATTCCCAGATGGGATTTCAGCTCCATCAATCACATAGTTTAACAGTTACAGGGCTTAAAGGTGGTAAAAAGTCCAAATATTGGGTCATTGTGGGCCTTTTAGAGATCTCGATGTGGCTTTCAAATTAAAGCTTCAGACTTAAAATTTGTTACATACTAAGATTACACATAGAATATGTATCTAATAAAGTTTGAAACTTCTCAGACTTACCATTTCCAAGTTACAGAGCAAAATATGTGAAAAATGTCTTAAAAGGGTCACTCAGGTGGGTGTTTAAGGTCCTCATACACAGGTTAAATGTCTACTTGAAGCCTTGATTTTTGGCACATGTAAAAAGAACATAATAATGTATTCCCAGATGAGATTTCAGCTCTATCAGTCACATAGTTTAACAGTCACAGGCCTTAAAATTGGCAAAAAGTCCAAATACTGGGTCTTTATGGGGCCTTCTAGAGACCTAAATGTGGCCTTCAAATTAAAGCTTCAGACTTAAAATTTGTCACATACTAAGATTACACATAGAATATGCATCTAATACAGTTTGAAACTTCTTAGACTTACCATTTCCAAGTTACAGGGAAAAATATGTGAAAAATGTCTAAAAATGGTCACTCGGGTGGGGATTTATGGTCCTCATACACAGGTTAAATGTCTTCTTAAAGCCTTAATTTTTGGCACATATAAAAATAACATACTAATATCTTCTCAGATAGGATTTGAGCTCTATCAGTCACATAGTTTGACAGTCACAGGGCTTAAAAGTAGCAAAAAGTCCAAATATTGGGTCTTTGGGAGCCTTTTAGAGACCTCAATTTGACCTTCAAAATTAAAGCTTCAGACTTAAAATCTGTTACATACTAAGATTACACACAGAATATATATCTAATACAGTTTGAAACTTCTCAGACTTACCATTTCCAAGTTACAGGGAAAAAGATGTGAAAAATGTCTTATAAGGGTCACTCGGGTGGGTGTTTATGGTCCTGATACACAGGTTAACTGTCTATTAAAGGCCTAAATGTTGGGGCACATATAAGAAAACACATAGATATATTCCCAGATGATATTTAACTTAGATGAGAGACATAGTTTGAAAGCTACAGTGCTTGAAAGTGGCAAAAAGTGCATAAATTGGGTCTCTGTGGGCACTTTTGAGACCTTAAGTCGACCCCTTTGGGTAAACCTACAGCCCTAAAATTTTCTACAGACAAGGATTACATATCAAAGTTATACCTAGCGCAGTTTGAGACTCATCAGAATTATCACTTCCAAATTATAGGGCAAAATATGTGTAAAGTATAGCAAAAAATCCCTAAGTGGGGGTATTTATGGGCCTCAAACACAATTTTCTCCTCAACTTAAAGTCATGATTTTCGGCACATGTACTAAGAACATATTAATGTGTTGTCAGGTAAAATTTCAGCCAGCTGAGCATCATAGTTTGTGACCTACAGGGCTCTAAGTGGCCAAAAGTCCAATTTCTGACCTTAAGGTGGCCATAAGTTCTTTTTTACTGGGAGTTTAAGGTCACCTTAAAATAGGGATCTTCCTTTGGGCACCCTTAACATGTGTACCAAGTTTGAAAAAAAAATATTAATTTGTTTTTGAGTTATCGCGTCCACAAGGAAATTTCTACGGCGGCGGCGGTGGCGGCGGCGGCGGCGGCGCGACGGACCTGAATCCAATATATCCCCGACTTTCGTCTGGGGATATAAATATTCTTGGACAATAAAGGTTCTGCTGTAATGAATTCATGTGTCACATTTCTCGCAGAAAAATATAGAAGCTATAGGACTGATTCACCCCAATAAAACACAACCAAGATAATTCATCATAACAAAACAATAACATCATGATTCATTTCCTTCATTCACATATAATTATAATCATTATAATTATAATAATAATAATAGTAACATATACTTTACAACTTTACAAAAAAAAAAATACATACATTGTATAAAACCATAAATCATTGAGATTAATCATCATATTCTGAAATGACAAAAACCACTATATTTCATAAAATTATACAGAGGTGGTGCATTGAAATAAGAAATAACACGATTCACCACAGTGACTAAAATTCACCAATGGAGGCTGGGCAGTCACAATTCACTAAAATTCCTCGACAAATTGTTAGATATATGCAGTTAAATTGTTTCAAAAATAACAAATTTCACGAGAATGTTCTCCATGAATCTGTTTAAAATAAATCAATTGTTTATGATAGTTGCAGTCACAGATTCACCCATGGCAAGATTCCCATACTGTGGTCATGTGTTTCTTACTTTTTCGCATCTTGCAGAGTCCCCCACCCATATTCACGTACATTCTTAAGCATTATCTTATTCTGAAGTTTTCTTTAAAAAAAAAAAAAAATTTCAGGAGAAAATTGAAAGAACAGGCATTTTCAGGCCAGTCATGAGTGTAGTTCCAACATACTATTTCCACAAACTACACCCTAATGGAAAAGTTCCAGCCAACCATTAAAATATATTTGTAAATGTTAAATGTTAATCATCCACATAAAGATATTGATCCACTAATAAAGTATGAACTTGCATGAAATAGCTTGGCTAATCTTGTCTTTGTTAGAATTATTCATATGTGAGCCTATCATATTGCTTTGGTCAGTACAACCATTCATAACATAAGAACATCAGTGAATACGGGGCTTGGCATGGATTACTTTAATCGGCTCTAACTCAGTTCTACTTGAACTTCTGTTTTTATATAATTCATTTTAAATGTCTTTTTATGGGTAATAATAGGATTGTAAGAAGAGAAAGACAGTCAACAGGTGATCACATATTGGCAAAAAAAAAAAACAAATTCTCACCGACAAACTCGCCACCTGATTTCAATGCACAACAAATGCCCATATGTACGAGTATAGAACAGAAGAAACTTGGCAAGTGAATTGATTAACTGACTCAGGTTTTTAATGTTACTTTTAAGACATTGTATAGGTCATGTGACGACGGGTAATTAATTAAGGGGATGCAGCAAAAGCTGTGAATACTAGCTGGTCAAGAGACTGTATTGTAAACCATTGACCACAGACTACTAAATTTCCTACCTCCAGTCAGGGCCAGGAATTGAACTCAAGGCTAGAGAAGTGGCAGACAAGTGAGCTCCCCAGTACGCCTACATTGTTCTGGAGAGGCAGAGTGAGTAGACTTAAATGGATAAAGGCCATTACAGGATGTGATACTTATTTGTACTTAAAAAGGAGGTTCTAATTTTCTGATTCTAGTTGCACAATTATAGTGCTCGAACTCTACAGTCTTACCACATAATACAGAAAAGTGGAGACATAGCAGGAGTCACCACCATGGAGAAAGACCAGAAAAACAAGGCCGAAAGGGTTTTCGGTCTAATAGTGTGAGCTGCAAAGCCATCAGAGACACGAGTAGTGCACTGAGCCAACCATCCCAGTACTAACATAGCCCATTGCCATTTAACTTCAGTGAACAGACAGATACTCATCACGCTGTGCAACAATTCATGAAAGTCCGGAGACAAAAAAAAAAGTGATTCCTAGAAGCACAAGCTTTGCTAGAGCTCACGCTTAAAAACCAGAACTAGGCTGGATATGTTTTTGCAGAGAGATAGGTTTTCCAACTAATTTGTAAGGCTGCAACGATTCTTCGGTTACTCGGAAACGAAACAATTCAGTTCAATACTCGAGGCAAGAAAAGTGAACCGGGTCTTCGAAAACAACTAAACAGACGTAAAATCTACTACAAAATTCAATTTTTTTTTCTTTAAATATATGAATATATTTATATATTTTACAAATATAAGGCGTTTCCGTTTCAGTATTTTATATTTTAAGTGTTTGCAAACTTCAGTTCTTTGTATAACAACGTTTTATAAGAGGGCATTTTATTATAACATATTTCAAAGACGCCTCAAATCTCGCAATATAAAGATGGTTAAATTTTCTTAAATTTTGCATTTTAAATGCGTCTTTTCCCCAAAATTCAATAAATTATCAAAATTCTTTCCTCTTGTGTGGTTTGTAACCATTTAATAAGGCGTGATATTGCAAAATATGAAGCAGTTTATTTCGTGGGCGATAATCAAGCGATTAACCGAATCCGAGTCGATTCTTATAAAACGAGGAATCGAGGCACATTTTTGGGCTCGCTTGCAGCCCTACTAATTTGTGAACGAGGAGAGTGACATGGCTAAATGTACATCATCAGGCAGATCACTCTAAATCTTTGGAGCATCATAAGGAATGCTGAGGCCCAAATGCTTAATAGACTTCTATACTGATGGGACAAAGTTTATCACCTCCAGCACCACACAATCGACCTCACTTCTAAGAGTATTATACGCACAATATCTAAGTTTAAGAAAATGTTCAAAATATTTAGGATTGCCACTTTGTAGGAAGTTGTACACCAGTGATGAGGCAAAGTGTCAGACCTCTAGCACAGTACATAGGAGTTACACAATACAGCGATGTTCCACAGGTATGCAGCAACATTCTGAAACCCAGATTCTTTCGTATAAATATTATTTAATCTCAATACTGGTACTTTTCTTTAAATAAGCTTCAAAGAAAATAATGTACAAAAACATACCAGAAGGCACAACAAACGTAAGCAATAAACAGTACTAACATACTTAGATAGACTGACAGAATGGGTTGTGTAATGACCACAATAGACTCTGTATCAAAACATCTGTACTATCCAGACAACTTATTTCTGCATCTGGCCCACTACTACCTAGTCCTACAAAAACATGGCATCTTCTGATGTTCAGACCACTCAAAACTGCTTCTACTTGAACCTAAATTCAAAGTACATTGAGTTTTACATACAAAGAGTCTACTGTAATTTTGAGACTTACTCAACCCAGTTGTAACAGTTCAAATTCTGCCTGATTTTTAAGTATGTATCTTTCAAGGATTTCACAAGAACATCTACAAAATAAGCAACAAATAATCCCATAAAACTTCACACACTTCACTTACGAGTACACTATTGTGACGAGTTTATATGTGAGAATTTGTTTGTTGCCAACGTCTATCTTGACCACACACGCAACAAAAAAAATATAAAATAAAAATATCACCGACTGTGAAATTAACTGTTTGTGAAGTATTTGTAAAACACATCAGTAGTCAAAAAAATAATAACAAAAGTTATAACAACATCGCAATCCCAGGTGGCACCACTAGTTTGACGATTGGCTAGGTCTGATTCTGAAGAATTTGGTCCTCTTCAGAATCTGGGGCCCGTGGCAACAAGTTGTTGTCGTGATTGATGGGTGAGTTGGCATTCCGTAGAATCGTGTAGACGTTGTCTATTTTGGAGAGTTCGGTGAAGAAAGGGATTAAGTCCAGGAGTTCTGTGTCCGACATGTCATCAAACCATGACGTCACAGGCACCTGCCAATGTAACCACACGGTTAACATGGAGAGTGAAGTACAGTATCATTTAAAAATAAGAAGTAAATCAAATAATAGTGTTAAAACTAGGGCTGTGACAGGTACAAAAAAACGGCATCGAGTACTCGCCCTCTGACAACCGTCCCGAATTCGAGTAACCGCGAGATTTAGTTCCCACCATTAAAAGTCTTCTGTAAACAAATAGTCAATTCCGGAAACGAAACTTTTGAAGAAAAACGTCTCCTATTTAACCTGATATTATAGATTATGGAGTAAATTATAGGTTTTCAAGCGAAAACAACAACTTTAATTGATGTTATGTGACGGAAATGCTGAAATGCAGCATATTTTACACAAACGTTTCATTACGTGGGCGATAACACAATGCCTTGCAAGTAACCGAGTACTTAGAATGGACTCAAGTACTAGGCAAGATCGACTCGTCTACCGTGGCTCGAGTACTCGTTCGCAGCCCTAGTTAAAACATGCACAATGTAACAGGCACAAACCAAGAAACGGAGCAGTTAACACAGAGTTTTATGTCTAATAAAACTATTTAAGATACATTAACGTCAAATAGAAACAATGATCACTATGAAGGCTTCATCTGTCAGCAAGCAGTCAATAGTCATTAGGACCATGTGTTTGGATCAGCAGTCAAGGGCCATGTTTGGTTATTTTACTTTTCTTCAGCACAATGTTATCAAAACTTTTGGTGTTTTGGAATATTTTTAAGGAGGAACATTTGTGGGATGTTTTTAATAAAATTAAACTATCTGAAAATTCTTCTGTCTGAAATTTCTGTTGGTATACTCTATTGGAGGAAATTGGTTTAAAGTTTATGTTAGGTAAAATATAAACCTTTACATTAACGCTTCATCAAATATAAGCATTGAAAGTATTTGAAACATTAAAAGATAGTTGCTTAATATGTTCAAACAGAAATGTTAGTCACCCAATCAATTAAATGCATTTGAATTCATGAGTTGTTCATCACCTAGAAATAATATAACTTACTGCGAGTTCACATAACATTCAGATTGAGTAGGGAATGTGAGATTCACTAGTAAGGAAACTACCTTATATTTCACTGATTTATACAAAATTCTCTACGATTTTGCGATTTGTGTGACTATATAATGCCTCTGATCTCCCCTCGTGCAAAATTGTCACAAATTTTGATCATTTTGTCTTTCTTTTAATCAGTGCCCCTAATGGCAATTTTTTTAACAATTTGTGGTGAATTTTTATGTTTTTTATTCTTCAACCTAGCTTGGTTGAACGTGTAGAGTAAGAAATCTAAAATTCGCCAGGAATCTAAAATTCGCCACCTCTAAAACCTTAGTTAATTTTATGAAGAAAATGATGTTTTTGTCTAAAAATTGGTATTTTTCAGTTCAAAAAGCCATAATTTACTATACATTCAACAAATCTCACCACAATTCATTTATTTTATTAGTATTTTCACATGTGGCGAATTTCAGATATGTGGCGAATTTTAGATTTCTTACTCTAATATGACAAGCGTCTACTCACAGCATTGTCTGGATGGAAGATGTATGATGCAGGGGAGTTGTCTATTATCACAACGTGCTCTAGTTCTCGCCCCAACCGACTCAGGTCCTACAAATATACACACACACACATAACCACATGCTTCAGATATAACCACATAAAAACCACTTGGTTCAAAGAAACATTCACAAAAGCACAAGGCTTAGAAATGTGTGCAGATTACAGATTTTGTTCTCAGTTGACATTCATCAAATGTCTGAGGCAGAGTTTTCTTTTTTATTTTCAGCTTACTGTATAAGACTGCTATGAGATTTGTGTCACTTTCAGTGATGGGATCATATATCGATATTTCAATATCGATCGATATATCTTCTTAAATTTCAATATCGATACTGAAAGTGTTAATTTCAATATCATTTCTAGCATTTGCATGGAAGAATTTTCAAAGTAGTGGTGGAGCTTATCAATTCCCTGAAGATTAATCATCCATACTAATACATTAAAACACTTGTGAGATCTTTCATGAGATTTAATTGCTTTTATATAAGCAGGTTGTATGAAATTCATGGTCTGTTTTGTACATGTTATATGTTTGTAAAACCATTTTTGATATCTGAAGGATCAGTAGGTGCAAAATAATGCATTTTACGACGTGAAACGATATTTCAATATCGATCGATATGCAAAGCCAATTTAGAGTTTGATATCAATATTGAAATTGCATTTCAATCCCTACACTAGTCATGTTACCATTGTGGTTATTAAATAAATATTTATAGGTATTAACTGAAACACAATTTTTTTTTTCCTCATTTTTAACCGTAACTAGGATTTTTATCTGAATCTGAACCTTTCAGTAAAAGGACTGACAAGAGAAATATATCAGACTGGTGACAAAACTGAGCTTGGGGTTGTCTAGAATTTGAGAGTTTAATAAAACTGAGCTTGGGATTGTCTAGAATTTGAGACATTTAATAAACCAGAACATTTGCTTATGAGAATCATAATGTGCTGAACAAGTGATTCCTTTCAATTTTTTGGAAGTCCACCTCAATTAAATACCATCATCTAGAGGTGATATAGTTATCATTTTAAAGCAAAAGTAAATGAGTGTTTCAATTCCAGTGATAGCAGATGATATTTCCAAAATAAATTCCAGAAATCCACCATGTGTTACCTTGACATAGTTTCCCCTATGAAAGACACAGGATTCCCTGAAGAGTCGCGCTCTAAACACACCCCACTTGTCCAGCAAGTCGGCCACTGGGTCTGCATACTGTAATACAAGCAAATAACCACTCAGACACTGATGAGGTAACCTTTTTATTTTACCAGCAACTGCTGAACTTCTATACCAAATTTGTAATAATAATAATTATTCTACAAATTTTCTGTTTGCTCGTTTGTAAGTTGGTTTGTTTGTTTACACCATAACTGCAAAGCTACTGCATGGATGGTTATGAAACTTTCAAGGAACATCAGAACTGACACAAGGAAGAACTGATTCAAATTTGGGCATGATCGGGCCAATATCCTTGATTCTCGAGCAGAAGGAGCAATATACTTTGCAAATATTTTGCAAAGTCTGCACTTAGCTTGCCTCAAGTGTTCTTGGTGGTAATTTATCTGGGTTGGAAAAATCGCAAACTCAGTCTCAAACTCAAACGCAATACTACAACTAGAAATAGGCCGCCCTGTTGATAGTAGATGCGAATAGAAACAGGATAGCATAGAAGAACACACATTATCATGTGTAATGTCCACCCATGAACCTTTTGCCCAAATTGTACAGTAGTCTTACAAGACCCTGTTTCATTTGTAAAATATATCAATGATGCTTAAATATTTGTTAGTGTAGATGTAAATTATTTCAGCTTCATGCCTTTTTGCATTGGTTGGGTTGAAAATTTTGACGAAATCACTCTATCTTGCACGGTTAAGAAGATAGAAGCAAATTCCTGTTTTTGGCAAAAATTTGAAAATTCAAAATGGCCGCCATTTTTGGGAAAAGGAAATTTTTTTGAAAATTGCCAAGAGTACATTTCTTAGATACCCTATGGGTCGAAAATTTCAACAAAATAACTCTATTTTGCACGGTTAAGGCCAGTTTGTGTTTTTCCATTTTGGGCAAAAATTCAAAAATTCAAAATGGCTGCCATTTTTGGGGAGGGGAAAATTTTTTGAAAATTGCAAAGATTACATTCCTTAGATACCCTGTGGGTTGAAAAATTTCGACGAAATCGCTCTATCTCGCATGGTTAAGGAGATAGAAGCAAATTTGTGTTTTGCCATTGTTGGCAAAAATTTGAAAATTCAAAATGGCCGCCATTTTAGGGGAGGGGAAATTTTTTTTTAAATTGCCAAGAATACAATGCTCAAATACCTGTGGGTCGAAAATTTTGACGAAATCGCTCTATCTCGCATGGTTAAGGAGATAGAAGGAAATTTGTGTTTTGCAAAACTTCGAAAATTCAAAATGGCCGCCATTTTTGGGGAGGGGAAAATTTTTTGAAAATTGCAAAGATTGCATTGCTTAGATACCCTGTGCGTCGAAAATTTTGACGAAATCGCTCTATCTCGCACGGTTAAGGAGATAGAAGCAAATTAGTGTTTTGCCATTTTTGGCAAAAATTCGAAAATTCAAAATGGCCGCCATTTTTGGGGAGGGGAAAATTTTTTTTAAACTACCAAGAGTACAATGCTCAGATACCCTGTGGGTCGAAAATTTTGACGAAATCGCTCTATCTCGCACGGTTAAGGAGATAGAAGCAAATTTGTGTCTTGCCATTTTTGGCAAAAATTCGAAAATTCAAAATGGCCGCCATTTTTGGGGGAGGGGAAAATTTTGGGAAAATTGCAAAGATTGCATTCCTTAGATACCCTGTGGGTCGAAAATTTCGACGAAATCGCTCTATCTCGCACGGTTAAGGAGATAGAAGCAAATTTGTGTTTTGCCATTTTTGGCAAAAATTCGAAAATTCAAAATGGCCGCCAATTTTGGGGGGGGAAAATTTTTTGAAAATTGCAAAGATTGCATTCCTTAGATACCCTGTGGGTCGAAAATTTCGACGAAATCACTCTATCTCGCACGGTTAAGGAGATAGAAGGAAATTAGTGTTTTGCCATTTTTGGCAAAAATTCGAAAATTCAAAATGGCCGCCATTTTTGGGGAGGGGAAAATTTTTTGAAAATTGCAAATATTACACTCCTTAGATACCCTGTGGGTCGAAAATTTCCACGAAATCGCTCTATCTCGCACGGTTAAGGAGATAGAAGCAAATTAGTGTTTTGCCATTTTTGGCAAAAATTCGAAAATTCAAAATGGCCGCCATTTTTGGGGAGGGGAAAATTTTTTGAAAATTGCAAAGAGTACACTCCTCAGATACCCTGTGGGTCAAAAATTTTGACGAAATCGCTCTATCTCGCACGGTTAAGGAGATAGAAGCAAATTTGTGTTTTGCCATTTTTGGCAAAAATTCGAAAATTCAAAATGGCCGCCATTTTTGGGGAGGGGAAAATTTTTTGAAAATTGCAAAGAGTACACTCCTTAGATACCCTGTGGGTTGAAAATTTCGACGAAATCGCTCTATCTCACACGGTTAAGGAGATAGAAGCAAATTTGTGTTTTGCCATTTTTGGCAAAAATTCGAAAATTCAAAATGGCCGCCATTTTTGGGGAGGGGAAAATTTTTTTGAAAATTGCAAATATTACATTCCTTAGATACCCTGTGGGTCGAAAATTTCCACGAAATCGCTCTATCTCGCACGGTTAAGGAGATAGAAGCAAATTAGAAAATTTAATAGTAAATTAAATTTTTATAAGTTAATACCTTACCTAGTGGACAGATGCATTTGTCCGGCGCTCTGCCGGTCACGCCAAACGTTAGAAAAAAACGTCCTGAGCTGGGCTCTGGCCGGGACCGGTAGTGTCCTGTTCACTCGCCAGGTGGCTGTACAGCCTACCTGCCGGTATACTGCGCATGCGTGCGCATGCGCTCTTCCTCTTTTTGTTGTCTACCTTATGACCCCTTGTTGGTTATGATAGCGGGGAAGGTAGGGTGGGACTCCCCCTGTCCACTAGGTAAGGTATTAACTTATAAAAATTTAATTTACTATTAAATTTTCTATTTTATTGCGTTAATACAACTTACCTAGTGGACAGATGCAGAATGACTACCCATTGGATGGGGGGCAGCCAAACAAGGGGAACCCATATAGACAATAGTATAACGGGTGTGTCCGGTACTGGTTAAATAAACCAACCTCTAAGGACCAAAACACCCTTGCCCCCCCCTGATTTTTCCTAAGCGGAAACAGCCTGTGCACCAATTCGAGCCGAAGGTGCAGGAAGACTAATGAGGGCATGAACTATTAAATTCATGAATGAGGAAGAAGAACAGGAGCGAACAAACACCATCCTTGAGAAGCTCCTGGATCCACTTTGGCTCATGGCAATCCAGCAGCAAAGGATAGCGGAGGGTTTTTTTTTTTTTTTTTTTTTTTTTTTTTTTTTTTTTTTTTTTATATACACTAAACCTAAAAACATGTGTACCCTATATACAGTCAGTAATAAGACTACTACTGATGTTCGTGGATCTGCTGAGCAGCTACCACAGGACCTAGGTGGTACAACTCTGAATCTGCCCAGGCTAGGTCCTTCAAGTAGAATTGTGTAAAAGTATTGTGGGCCTTCCAATGGCAAGCCGATAGGATCTGATCCAAGGAAACCCCGCCCTGAAAGGCTTTGGAGGCGGCAAAAGCCCGCACATCATGAGCCCTAACTTGATGTATAGTTTGAGCCTCATGATCGGACAGCTGATAGCACAACAACACAGTTTGCTTGATCCAGGAAGAAACAGTAGCCGAAACAATGTCCTTCTGAAAACTCTTCCGGAAAGACACAAACACCAGATCTTTGCCCGAGCGTAAGTCCTTGGTCCTATCTAAATAGTAACGCAAGGCCCTGACCGGGCAAAGCGACTTGTCCTCCCTGAGGGACCTGTCCAATGATGGAGCCAACGCCGGGATGACCACCGGTGCCACAGCAGCCGGTCCGTCCCGCGCCAGTTGATTCTTAGACAGAAAACTGGGCGAGGGATATAGGGAGACCTGACTCCAGTTCTCTTGATGCCTGATGTTGCGGTATAACCATGCATGGATTTCACTCCGCCTTTTGCCGGAACCCAAAGCCAATAGGAAAACCGTCTTAAAGGTCAAATGTTTAAGAGAGGCCTTCCGCATGGGTTCGAAAGGAGCTTTGGTCAACTGGTGGAGCACTAATGAAAGGTTCCACGCAGGGACTCCCCGCCTGCCTTTCGGCTTGTCTCTATGGAAACTGTCCAGCAAGCGAGTCAAGCTTTCATCCTTGCCAAAATGAACCGGGTCGTTACCCACCATATCGGCAATAGCCGTTCTGTAGCCTTCTATAGTACTGGGTTGTAACTGTCTCTCCTTAAAAAGATACAACAAAAAATCGGCCACCTGTTTCAGAGAGGGCGCCCTGAAGTCCACCTTGTTGGAGTCGCACCACTTAACAAAAATGGCCCACTTTGACTTATAGACCGCTCTGGTTGAACTTCTCTGAGGAGCTTCAATTCTTGCTGCCACCTCCTCAGAAAACCCTTGTCGCCTAATGGACGAGGCTCTAGGAGCCAAGCATGTAGGTTCAGATGATTCAAGTTCCTGTGGAGAAGACCGTTGAAGGGTTGAGTCAACAGGTTCCTCTCCAAGGGAAGACTGAAGGGAATTTGACTTGAGAGACTGATCAGGTCCCAAAACCAAGGCATGTTGGGCCAACCCGGAGCGATTAAGATCATTCTGTGAAAGCCTTGATTCACCAGTTTGGATGTGACCTGACTGAGCAGGGAGACTGGAGGAAAGGCGTACACGTCCAGGTTGCTCCATGTTAGGCTGAGAGCATCCACCGCCCAAGCTGTCGAGTCCGGAACTGGAGAGACAAACTTGGGAAGCTTGTGATTGAATCGAGTGGCAAAAAGATCTATCTGAGGCTGGCCCCAGTTGGAGCACAAGCGATTGAACACCTGTTGAGACAGGCACCACTCGGTCTGGATCACCTGATTGTGCCGGGACAGCTTGTCTGCTATGACATTCAAGCGACCCGGAATGTGTCTGGCCCGCAGAATTATCTTCCTGGGATGACACCAGGATAGGAGCCGCCAAAGTAGGGCACAGAGAGACCCTGATCTCATACCGCCCTCTTTGTTGATGTAAGACACTACCGTCGTGTTGTCGGTTGCTATGAGAACAATCTGTCCCCTGCACTGCTTCTCGAAACTCTTGAGAGCCAGAAGAACTGCCTTGAGTTCCAAGAAGTTGATGTGGAGGCGACTTTCGGGCTCTGACCACACGCCTCTTGCTATGGATCCCCCTAAGTGTGCGCCCCAGCCTTCGTTTGAGGCGTCTGTAAAAATCTGTAGGGCGTGCTGAAGAGGATGCAAGGGTTGTCCTTTTAGCACATTGGTCTCGTCCAACCACCAATCCAGGTGTGGGTGAAGAGAAAGGGGAACCGGAATAATCTTCTCCAGGCTCTCCGGCACATGCCAGTGTCTTTTTAGATGCCACTGAACCGGTCTCATGTGAAGCCGGCCGGCCCACACTTGCTTTTCCGTGGCAGTAAGTAGCCCGATCAGGGACATGAACTGACGGACTGAACAACAGTCCCTGCCTTTGATGAACTGTAGTTTCTGCTGAAGAGTGATCCATCTGTCCTGAGTGGGCAGCACTCGTCCGGACAGCAGGTCGAACCGGTAACCTACGAAATTGAAAACCTGTTGAGGTGTAAGTTCCGATTTCTCCATGTTTACCACCCACCCTAATTCGCGGCACAGGGCCAAGAGGGTCTGGGTATGTAACTGGCAAATTTCCTGGTCCGGGGCTCTGACTAACCAGTCGTCGAGGTACTGGTGGATCCGGATACCCCGTGCCTGAGCCATCAGTTTCACCTCCTTGACCACCTTGGTGAATTCCAGTGGAGCTGTGGCGAGCCCGAAAGGAAGGGCTGTGAATTGATAAGCTTTCTTTCCCAGAAAAAACCTGAGATACTTTCGTGATCTCTGACTGATGGGGATGTGAAAATAAGCGTCGCTGAAGTCCAGCGACGTTACCCACTCCCCTTTTTGGAGAGACAACCTTATTGTTTCCGGAGTTTCCATTTTGAAGGTGCCTGGTTTCAAAAAGAGATTGAGATGGCTGAGGTCCAAGATAGGTCTCCATCTCTGATTCGGTTTTGGTACCAGAAAAAGGCGGTTGTAAAAGGCCAGGGAGGATCTGATGACCACCTTTTCGACTACCAACTTGTTTATGAGGTCTGTTACCGACTGATACAAGGCTTTGCTTTTGCCGGGGTGAGCATAACCACTCTTGATCACCGGGGATCGGGTCAGAGGTGGTCTGATTTTGAAGGGTAGCGTGTATCCCTCTCGTAAAATCGAGACCACCCTTGGATTCGCACCCAGACTGAGCCAAACTTGCCAAAACTTTTGCAGTCTGCCCCCTACAGCCAAACTTGGGACAACATTGGGGACATTTGGAACATATGGGGCAAAAAGACATTGACTTGCACAAAAAACACCTTTCACATCTTTTATTTTTCTCTTTGGCATACAGGGACTTATACCTTTCTTTTGCGGTGGCCCTTGGAAACAAACAGAATGAACATGATTTACAGCAAGACAAGACACACTTTGAGAAGGTAAACTTGGTGTCTGATGAAATGTCTCTGAACATGGACTGTCTATTACTTCTGAGTTTACAGTCTTGTTTAAGGTCATTTTGTCCAACTTTGCAAAAACTGATATTGAGGGAGTTGGATCTAATAGGTAATTGTCATTTATAGTGCTTGTAACCTCTCGATTTAGAGAAACGGGGGTTGGAACCACGTTCTCTGCCACGACCCCGGCCTCTATTTCGGCTAAACTGCCTCCAAGCCTGACGATCCTGATCTCCTGTACCGGTATTCCTGTCTCTGCTATCATAGGGACGGTACCTCTGTGAAGATCTCCAGCCGGTCTGTTGGGCAGCACCCGGACCGGGTCTGGGAACAGAACCGGCGGAGTGATGACTGGCAATATCCTGCTCTGCTGTACGTATAACGGCATCAGGGAATAATCCAAGCCCAAATAAAGGAGCATTACGCAGCTGGTTGTATGTATCAGGTTTGATCCCGTTCTTGACATGGTCAAGGTAAGAGTCCCGACGTAACAAAATCAAGTTGGACATTTGTACAAAGAGACTGTCCGCCAGGTGCTGGAGTGCAGTGCCCATGGCCACAGAAACATTTTGATGAAAAGCAGTAAGATCTTTCAGGTCGGAAAGGGCAGTAGAAACCTCTTTTGGTGCTTTTCCCTTGTTAATTCTGGCATGAAGCATATTGACATGGCCGGTCATGCGTTCCTGTAATTCACTGGTGCAACGGTTAAATCCTGCTGCGTGATTTACTATGTACGAATTTTCCCTGGAGCACCTTTCCCACCGGCGCAAGTATTCCTGAGAAATAGGACGCGACGGGGGTCCTGTGGAAGGGTAAGCAGATGCCTTCACAATGCGGGGGAACTGAGAATTGACCTTGGCTTCTGAGTTATGCCAACTAAATAATGTCTTTCCCGGCCTATGCGGGCCCTCCGGTCTGATCATATGCATTTGGTACCATCTGCTTTGCGATTTTGGCACTTTCACAAACTGATCCTTCTTTAAACCAGCCGAATCTTGAGATCTGGAAGGATACCCTTCCGCCACCACTGTGTTCAACTTTTCCAACTTCTGGCAGAGCCAGTCATCCGGCGGCATGGCTACTGAGATGCGAGCAGGTCTTTTAGGTAGCTTCCCTTTCCAGGGATTATTACTCTTGTCCGGTTCACTGAGGTCACTCTCAAACGTAGGGATATGATTCCATCCCATAAAAGACCGGATGGATCTAACTGTCTCTCTGTAGTTCATATCTTCCGTCTGTTCAGGCCTGTCCAGGGTATCAGAAGATATTTCACCTTCATCAGACACTTGATCCTCGGAATAGCTGGCCTCAGAGTGAGGGGGGTCAATGTCCAGGGAATCCGGCTCCGGTGGAGCCCGGTAAGCTTCAGAAACAGTGGAATCCCCAAAGAGAGATGAACTTTGAACTACGGGTGGGACTTGACCGGACGAACCGGGTTGAGCAAAAACTGGACCGGTTGTACCGGGAAGAAAGAGTTCTGAATGTTCCGGTTCAGAAACCACAGTAGCAAGAGGTGCAGGTTTAGGTTTCTGCTTAAGCACAACCTCCGGACCGGAGGTGGCTTGAGCCTGGACCGGTGGCTTAACAGGGACCGGAACTGATTTAGTCTGAAGGGTCCCAACATCTGGGGAAGGAGACACTTGTCTTTTCTTTGAGCGTTTATCATCCTTAGTGTCTTTACGGGACTTGCGTGACTTTTTCTGTTCCTTGACATCCCTTTGAACAGTGTTAGCATCCTGATGTTTATCAACCTCACCTTCTGCCGGGAACTCCACCGGACCGGTGAGCCGGGCAGAAGGGGGAATAAAAGGAGTGTCTGAAATGGGAGCATGGGAAGGCACATGCTGGACAGACGATTTAGGAGTAGAAAAACACGTTGCCCCTGGAGAGTAATGCCTCAAACCGGGCGAATTGTTCAGCCCATTGATCCGATATTTGTTGGAGTTGATCAGAGGTAACAAAAGACGTACTAGTACTTTGATCCTCTGGTTGCGCATGCGCAGCAGACTGAGCTGCAGAAGGAGACGGCTGAAAAACGGGTTCTTTGTCTTCAATAGAAGCAATGACTGTAACTTTCTCCGGAGACACCAAAACACCAGACTTTTTGTCTTTGCGTATTTTATATGTAGGGGTAGCAAGCATATCCTTTTGGGAATCTGTGAGCCCATCACAAATAAAGCAAGATTTCTTAGCAACACAGTCATCATCTCCAAGTCCTTTCTCACGGCATCTGGCACAGCGTTTGTGCAAATCAAAGGAGGCCATAATATGACCGCAAACGCCCCGCCTCTGTCCTTTTTTATCTCCAGGGGATGCCATGATATATGAACACAATAATTCACTACAAATTTACCAAGAATTCACTTGTATAACACATAAAAAAATTAAAATAGTTTCTCTTAAACTTCAAGCGTTTCAAATCCTCACGCGCCAAACAAAAAGAGAGCAGTATACCGGCAGGTAGGCTGTACAGCCACCTGGCGAGTGAACAGGACACTACCGGTCCCGGCCAGAGCCCAGCTCAGGACGTTTTTTTCTAACGTTTGGCGTGACCGGCAGAGCGCCGGACAAATGCATCTGTCCACTAGGTAAGTTGTATTAACGCAATAAAATTGTGTTTTGCCATTTTTGGCAAAAATTCGAAAATTCAAAATGGCCGCCATTTTTGGGGAGGGGAAAATTTTTGGAAAATTGCAAAGATTGCATTCCTTAGATACCCTGTAGGTCGAAAATTTCGACGAAATCGCTCTATCTCGCACGGTTAAGGAGACAGAAGCAAATTTGTGTTTTGCCATTTTTGGCAAAAATTCGAAAATTTAAAATGGCCGCCATTTTTGGGGAGGGGAAATTTTTTTGAAAATTGCAAAGAGTACACTCCTTAGATACCCTGTGGGTCGAAAATTTCGACGAAATCGCTCTATCTCACACGGTTAAGGAGATAGAAGGAAATTTGTGTTTTGCCATTTTTGGCAAAAATTCGAAAATTCAAAATGGCCGCCAATTTTGGGGAGGGGAAAATTTTTTGAAAATTGCAAAGATTGCATTCCTTAGATACCCTGTGGGTCGAAAATTTCGACGAAATCACTCTATCTCGCACGGTTAAGGAGATAGAAGCAAATTAGTGTTTTGCCATTTTTGGCAAAAATTCGAAAATTCAAAATGGCCGCCATTTTTGGGGAGGGGAAAATTTTTTGAAAATTGCAAATATTACATTCCTTAGATACCCTGTGGGTCGAAAATTTCCACGAAATCGCTCTATCTCGCACGGTTAAGGAGATAGAAGCAAATTAGTGTTTTGCCATTTTTGGCAAAAATTCGAAAATTCAAAATGGCCGCCATTTTTGGGGAGGGGAAAATTTTTTGAAAATTGCAAAGAGTACACTCCTCAGATACCCTGTGGGTCAAAAATTTTGACGAAATCGCTCTATCTCGCACGGTTAAGGAGATAGAAGCAAATTTGTGTTTTGCCATTTTTGGCAAAAATTCGAAAATTCAAAATGGCCGCCATTTTTGGGGAGGGGAAAATTTTTTGAAAATTGCAAAGAGTACACTCCTTAGATACCCTGTGGGTTGAAAATTTCGACGAAATCGCTCTATCTCACACGGTTAAGGAGATAGAAGCAAATTTGTGTTTTGCCATTTTTGGCAAAAATTCGAAAATTCAAAATGGCCGCCATTTTTGGGGAGGGGAAAATTTTTTTGAAAATTGCAAATATTACATTCCTTATATACCCTGTGGGTCGAAAATTTCCACGAAATCGCTCTATCTCGCACGGTTAAGGAGATAGAAGCAAATTTGTGTTTTGCCATTTTTGGCAAAAATTCGAAAATTCAAAATGGCCGCCATTTTTGGGGAGGGGAAAATTTTTGGAAAATTGCAAAGATTGCATTCCTTAGATACCCTGTAGGTCGAAAATTTCGACGAAATCGCTCTATCTCGCACGGTTAAGGAGATAGAAGCAAATTTGTGTTTTGCCATTTTTGGCAAAAATTCGAAAATTTAAAATGGCCGCCATTTTTGGGGAGGGGAAATTTTTTTGAAAATTGCAAATATTACATTCCTGAGATACCCTGTGGGTCGAAAATCTCGACGAAATCGCTCTATCTCGCACGGTTAAGGAGATAGAAGTAAATTAGTGTTTTGCCATTTTTGGCAAAAATTCAAAAATTCAAAATGGCCGCCATTTTTGGGGAGGGGAAAATTTTTTGAAAATTGCAAAGAGTACACTCCTTAGATACCCTGTGGGTCGAAAATTTTGCCGAAATCGCTCTATCTGGCACGGTTAAGGAGATAGAAGCAAATTAGTGTTTTGCCATTTTTGGCAAAAATTCGAAAATTCAAAATGGCCGCCATTTTTGGGGAGGGGAAAATTTTTTGAAAATTGCAAAGAGTACACTCCTTAGATACCCTGTGGGTTGAAAATTTCGACGAAATCGCTCTATCTCACACGGTTAAGGAGATAGAAGGAAATTTGTGTTTTGCCATTTTTGGCAAAAATTCGAAAATTCAAAATGGCCGCCATTTTTGGGGAGGGGAAAATTGTTTGAAAATTGCAAAGAGTACACTCCTCAGATACCCTGTGGGTCGAAAATTTTGCCGAAATCGCTCTATCTCGCACGGTTAAGGAGATAGAAGCAAATTACTCAAAAGTAGTACTGAAAATACACAATGAAGTACCTAAATGGCTATTACTCATGTACTGACAAAGCTATCAGTCCCAAATGCAATACCAAGCGAGCTATGGACATAACAATCTTGTATTCAAAATTGTAGTAAAATATCTTTAATTATTTTGGCTTAAATGCACGGAAACCAATGGGTACTGAAAATAGCTGTACTTAAGTATTACTCAGTAAGCAAAAGAGGTACAACATCCAAAAGCAATCCCAAGCAAGCTACTGACCCAATAAGCCTGCATACCAAATTTGGTGACAATAGCTCTAATACTTTTCCTTTAAATGAGCGGAAACCATGCGTGACGCCGGACATCGGACGCCGGACATCGGACAACGGACATCGGACGGCGAAAAAAGCAAAAATAATATATCCACCCCCCAGGGGGGTGGACATAATTATAAACACAAATATAGGTATTTTTCATGAATACCAGCCCTGATCTGTTCTAATTCTAACTGGAGTTTTGTAGCACTTAATGTTCCCTTTATTGATGGGACTCTTAAAGGTGCAACAGCACACAAGCAGTCTATTGATTTCAGTATCCACTGACAGAAAAAGGGGTCAAGCTCCAAGAATAACCCACAGTTAACTTGAATATTGAGTGTATTGTAGGTAACGAGTAGTAACGAAAAATAAAAACTGGTTTTCGGGGCTTTGAAACCCAACGAAATCCGGGATTTCGAAAGCGTGCAGAGATATGACAAAAAGTTTTATGCAAGCGTACATGAGCTATATTCTCAATAGGAAATATGCATTCGCGAGATATTTTGAGGTTTGTAAACTTCATTTACCATGAATATAAAACAAAAATGTAATTTCTTTATTGTTTTGACGAAATATTAACCAGTAGAAAGTTTAATTTAATGACGTTTTCAATAACTGGTACTTAAATATTCTTTGCGGATTTCGTCATTTCTACCTAAACAAACGAAATGCGGTATACCGGTTTACCGTTCACAACACTAGTAACGAGTAACAAATACAGACTTCATCCTTTGCAGAAATCTACCTTATTTTATCTAGAATATAATACAGGTAATTTTTGCCTAATTATGTGATCATTGTAAGCTATTAACCTGTTACTGCGCTTCTGTGAATCTAATCACTTTGCCAGAAAGAAGAAATCCCAGTCCCATGATTCTTCTGGGAATTATGCAACATTCTCATCAAAATTTCAGATGTTTGTGATTAAATTTAGCCATTTATCTTGGAAAACTTGCTCTACTGGACCCTGATTTTAAGTATAATGATTCGAGAGAATTAATTATTACTTAAATTAAAATTACACAACTGGGAATTTGTTTAAATTACATCCAGTACAATATGCACACACAGTGTGATAGTATTAATATATTCTGTAATACAAATTACTACTTAATGTGTCGTTATAGTTTATATTGAAGCATGAGTTATGTATTACCCAGTCTCTAAATGGTGATCATTAGCATTGTAACCAACCATATATTGATTAGGTTTAGAATTACTTATGCAAACCAATGTATCACTTACTTTAGCAAGGCTCGCTGTAAATAGCACACATTCAAATAATTCACCCATTTTTTGCAAAAATTCATCTACATAAGGCCGCTTTAGCACATAAACCTGAAAATAGAAGAAAATAGGAATAGAAAACCTGTCATACATTAATTTTCTATATCTAATTAATGAATGGATTTGTTACTATTTATTCCATAAAAATAATAGATTTGAATTCTTATCTTTGGTCAAAATATACTGTTTTCACCTAATGGCCATAAAAAAAGTGTCTGGTTCTTTGTTCACATGATGTATCTCCAAATGGAAGTCTTCTAAAAACGTTACACAGGTTACAAATCAACAATCACAGCATGGTGCCTCAATATAACAAATGAAATTGTCAAATGTTTCTCTACGACGTCTGCATTTTTACCTATAACTTTTATATCACTTTGATATGAACGGTACAAACGTGTAGAGAATTAACACTGGAAAAACTCACAAGACGGAGTTGGGAGAATATCTAGAACTATGATTGATACTTTTCAAGTATAATTGTGGTGACTAGAATTTCATCAACTGCTTCTGATGAATTTTTAAGCACGCCCTGAACAAATGATATGCAATGACATAAGGTATACTCTCCAATTATTAGAGTTTGACATCACTTTTTTTTCACATTACAGAACTTATCTTATGACAGGTCATTTTAATGGCGGAGGATGGCAGTGCATACTTCTACTAACTCAAGGATATGACCTACTGAGAAGCACCTCTCAATGGTCAAAGTTAGGGTTTAAGACTTGGGGTGAGACCCTGGATGAGAAAATGGGACCAATATCCATTTTGCAATATCTGATCTGAACTTAGGCACACACATTTTAATATGAACAAAGTGGAAGTGTTAGCAAGGAAAATAAGGTGATTTATATAAAGATTTTTTTTTTTTAATTAAAAAAACAACATCTTTGAAACTAAATTAAGCTCACGATTTCTTGATTTAAAATTCCATTCTCTTATAGTGCTTAATCTTTGTGTTAAAGCACAGTAATAAAAAACTCAAAATTCATTAAGCCACTGACCATACATGGGTTGTAAACTAGAGAAGTCACGGAACCAAAGATGTATATTAAGATAGAAAAGGACAATCTTAATCAGTGCGGCAATGAAAACAGCATGGAGAATCTTGGTGGATGATTAATGTGAGTTCAAACTTTTCAGATGCCCCATATTGCATACTTGTAATATTAAACATTTTTATACTAGGCCAGGGTGGTGCAGTGGTAACACACTCACTCCCACTTCAGAGGTCGGCAGTTCAAACCCTGAACCCTATGTGGGAAAGATGGTAGCTTCTTACCAATGTTCAGCAGTTTATAGTAAAGAACCAAGACCAACTGTATGTACTGGTTTCCTCTGCCCATAAACTACCCATCCGGATATGACCTGTACAGTGTTGAAAGTGGAGTAAAACCCCCAATAAATTAATAAACATTTTTTGGATATTCTCATAACTTACCTGGTGTACTGTACCATCTATTTCTACAGGAACTATAAAATCTGCATTATTAATTGGCTGAAAGTACAAAATATAATGTTACATTTTGAACTATAAAATCTGCATTATTTACTGGCTCAAAATTAGGGATGGGTCGGTAGGCCCGGTACCTCGGTATCAAGAGCAATTTTATGAAATACCGTGATGAGATTTTACAACCGTCACTTCGCTTGTCAGCACATATAATGGAAGGAAAACTTGAAACATTGGGTATACAACCCAAATCTGAAGAAAAAATTATAAGCTTTTATCCCATATTTTCGTGCATTTTGTAGACTTTATACAGTACTAGCGATTACGTTGAACAGAACTGCCATGTTTTGGTTACGATACTTTATAACCTTAATCTCACTTCTCAATACATATAATTGAAGGAAAACTTAAAATATTGGAAACAAACCAAAAATCTAAAGAAATTCTGCATCTCATATTAAGTGTATTTATGGACTTTTATTGCAATGTCATTTAGACGAGCATCCATGTTTGGCTGGGGTGTACTAAAACACGGAATCCCGGAATCGGTACGGTTTTGCATTGGCGACCTCCCGATGTAGCAGATGTACACATTTTTGATACCAACCCATCCCTACTCAAAATGTAATCTAACACTTTACAAACTATGAAATCTCCATTATTAATTGGCTGAAAATACAAAATATAATGTAACTGTTTACAAATTATTATTGTTGATGCTGAAAAGGGGTATCTCAAGGGCTCACATATAAACACTTCTATTTATCCCTGAATTTCATTAACTAAATAAAATGCAATAACAAGGACCTCTACTAATGTTTAGGCAGCTACGAGAAATAATTTATGTACCTGTGTACTGCGATACCGATACATTATAACACGTACTCATTTTGGATGACAGCACTCACATTGTCAAAATATGACATTCTGCTTGGAAAAGCATTAAAATATAGAAATCAAACATTTTATGACAATCTCCTTGTGAATATTAAGGAAACTGGATGTACATGGTAAAATAGTACTCTCTTCAGCTATCATGTACTTAATACCCGAACTTATGGATTCTAAGGCACACCATCAAAATTGTAATACTTTTAATATTTAACTTTTACTTTAAATACTATTAATACTAAGGCTGCGACCGGGTGGTTGGTATTCGTAAGTGGAGTCGATTTGGGAAGATTTTGAGTGCTTTCTGGTCCGATCGTCGTTAACTACTATAATATATTATATTGTCGCCCACTTTATCACGTTTTTTAGGACAACATAGAATGACAACACTGCAAAATGGCAGAATTCTTTGTATATTGGGAAATTTTATATGATACTCCTCATTTTACAACAATATAATAAGTTTTGATTACCTTTCACCACTATTTTAATGCTAAGACAACCACCGTTTTGTTTATGGAGAGGAAAAAACATGCATACTAAAACACGCAAATACCGAACTGTGAGACGAATTTGCGTAGCTCGGGTACCAGGATGGATTTTAACCACTCGTCACAGCCTTAATTAATACTTACCGTAAATGACCTATTTAGCGCATCCGCCCTTGTAACCGCACCCTATCTCTTTTCAAAGCAATATACTGGACAACTTCTAGTGGGTGGACGATTAGACAGTGACAGTGTACAATCGCGGTTGGTTACAAAAGGGTAATAATGACCGATTATTCAGCTTAAATCTCACCTTTCTCAATTTTCTTTAATATCCACATATTTTATATAAAATTTACGTATTTTTACTTAATAAATTGACATTTTTGCCATGGATTTCGAGTTTGTTTTCATCTACCGCCATATTTACAGGAAGTGGGTTCTTTCGGTAGATTCTAAATGTCGAAACAACGTTATTCTTACCGGATTGACCTATACTTCATCCCGGAAAGTGTTTCATAATGGGTGCGCTAAAAGGGTAATTTTTTCTCACTAAAAATTCAATAAAAATAGACTTTCCTTAGCGCACTGTGCGCTAAATAGGTCATTTACGGTAAATCAGAAGTTGTAAAACATAATAGGGTCGTCACCAAGGCGACCATCGGTGTCGTTAGAAAACCTAGGGAGGGACAGACTTCTGAAACAGATCAGTTTTAATTTCTCTTGTTAATTCAGTACTCCAAACAAGCAACCCGTGCGACCGAGTGAAAATTCCATACTCTTTAGTCTTCAATCAGTACTTGGGGACTATTGGAACTGTCCTAATTGAGGTGATATTGAAATCACAGGATTTTCCACTTCAAGTAATTGTTCAACTGTAGTTATTGACTAGGCTGTAGTCATGGTAAATAGAACAGTGTCCCCAGTAGTGGGTGGACGATAAGACCAATGTTCGATCAATTGTCGGTGTCATGGTACATGTTCGGTCACTGGCAAGTTTTAGAAATCGATTAAATCTTACCCTTCTGTGTCTCAATATCCATGTATTTTTTTTACATTTTCAGCAATTTTCTAAACTTTCCTTTAATAAATCGATAGATTTCTCACGAATTTTGTGTTTGTTTATAACTACCGCCATATTTACCGGAAGTGAGTGCTTTTGGTAGATTCTAAATGTCGGAAACACCGTTACTCTTACTGGAATGAAGTATAATTTATTCTGCAAAGTGTTTCATGATATATTGGCCAACAGTGGAGTAAAAAAGTCGATATGGGTCGATCATTGGTCGGAAAAATGGACAAATAATCGACCATGAAAACTGAGGCGATTCCACTCACTGATGCAAGCCTGTAGGTTGAATTTTTTTTGGGGAAAATAAACAGATGAAATGAGAGAACGTCCAATCCATACCAAAGTAACAGGTGGTATCAGTCTAGTGATATTTTGTGCAAAAAAACTTTTTTTTAAAATCTTTTTAAAGTTGACACAGTTCCATCATTTGCACTCAGGCTTTGTCTAAAAATAATTTACTGATATAATCAATTAAAACTTTTATAGATATTTAAAGGAAAAATATCAGTGCATTAATTTTCCTTTCTAATCATAATAAATAAGACTAAATTTCAATTATTTTTGCACGCTTATCTTGAACATAACTGTTGTAACCTTAGGACACATCTGCTTCCATTTATTGCATTATAAACTTACGTAGTCTTATTTTTATTTACAAATTTAGCAGCACACGTTGGCAGGATCAATACAACCATATGTACAATACCTTAAATTGTCTCCTGTACACTGATAAACTACAAGTACTAGTTCGACATATAAATTTATATTATACATCTACACTTCTGTCATTCAGTGTTGAATTAAAAATTATTCCATTGTTACTTTTACTATATTATGTTAATTTTCCTCCATTTGAACTAGTGTATTTGTGTTGTATAACCAATGTGCATCTGTTATGTACAGTTTTTGGGCCCGGTGAACTACATGTCCCTACAAACCAAGAAATATGAATTTCCACAGTGTGTGAAACTAGCTGGTGAGGAAGCCCCATTCTTTTACCTTTAAATGTGGAAAATTAATTACATACTTCAGATTTATTTACCACATTAAGCACCTGATCTCTACTCATCAGCATCAAATTGTGTGTTTTTTATGTTACTTTTTAAAGTATATGGCTTATACAATGGCAACTTTCACATTTCTCACTCTTTTAATTAAATAAAAATAAACATGTGCAGTTAAAACTCAGTGTATAAGTTGCCATGAGCTCCCGGTTTTGAATTTGAGAACCACGAACAAGGTTCCAGTCACAGTACAGGAAGATGTGGAAGACACCAAAATTTGATCTGATTACATAAACGTATCCTTGTATTGAAATGCTGGATCAAAGAAAGGAACAACGCCATTTTGCAAAAGGATGTCTTTTAATTTCCATGACTTTTTATCAATTTTTCCAGGCCTGGAAAAAAAAAGTAATTTCATGACTTTTCCAGGTTTTCCATGACTGGATACACCCTGAAAACATAGCAGTTACGTTTCTAGAAATTGTTAATGAAGTCTTTAAAACTACAAAAATAAGGGATAAAAGTTCGTAATTTCTTTGGATTTAGTGGTTTCTAAAATTTTAAGTTTTGCCAAAATTATATGTACTGACAATCAAGATGGTGGTTATAAGATGTCGTCATAATATTCTTCAGAAATGGTCTCGATATCAAGATACCAGCGCCACCAACCCTTTCCTCAGTTATTCTATTTACAATGTATGCCAATATCTGTATCATTTAGACTAGAGGATCGCTTGCAAAACAAAAATAATGTTTTTGCAGAGCAAAAACAAAGCGTCCCGAAAAGGATATAAAGGTGAGCGCTAAAGTATTAAGAAAATGCTCTGTTTCTAGCCTTATACTGTTGTGGCAATCAAAGTCAGCGTAGTCTGCTCTATCTAGCACAGTTTTTGAGATATAAGCATTTTTGTGTTTTGAAATCGTTGCAAAAAATTTGAAAATTCAAACTGGCCGCCATTTTTTGGTAAAACAAAATTTTTTTTGGAAATTGGCATGGCTACTCTGTAGAGATACCCTGTGGTTCAAAAATTTCATCAAAATTGCTAGAACTAGCACAGTTATAAGCATTTTTGTGTTTTGCAATTTTTGGAAAAAATTCGAAAATTCAAAATGGCCGCCATTTTTAGCCAGACAAAATTTTTTTGAAAATTGGGATGGCTACTCTACAGAGATACCCTGTAGATCAAAAATTTCGACGAAATTGATCTAGCATGGTATTCAAGATATAAGCATTTTTTGTGTTTTGCAATTTTTTGCATAAAATTCAAAATTTCCGCCATTTTTGGTGAGACAAAATTTTTTTGAAAATTGGCATGGCTACTCTGCGGAGATACCCTGTGGGTAAAAAATTTCGTCAAAATCGCTCTAACTAGCACAGTTTTCGAGATATCAGCATTTTTGTGTTTTGCAATTTTTGCGAAAAATTCGAAAATTGAAAATGGCGAGGCAAAAGTTTTTTGAAAATTGGGATGGCTAGTAGGCAGAGATACCCAGTGGGTCAAAAATTCCGTCGAAATCGCTCTATGTAGCACGGTTTTCGAGATATAAGCATGTTTGTATTTTACAATTTTGGCAAAAAATTTGAAAATTCAAAATGGCTGCCATTTTTGGCGAGACAATTTTTTTTTGTTGAAAAATCGGATAGCTACTCTGCAGAGATACCCTTTGGGTAAAACATTTCGTCGAAATCGCTCTATCTAGCATGGTTTTCAAGATATAAGCACTTTTGTGTTTTGCAATTTTTGCGAAAAATTTGAAAATTCAAATGGCCGCCATTTTTGGCAAGACAAAATTTTTTTCAACACTGGGATAGCTACTCTACAGAGATACCCTGTGGTTGAAACATTTCGTCAAAATCGCTCTAACTAGCACAGTTTTTGAGATATAAGCATTTTTGTGTTTTGCAATTTTTGCGAAAAATTCAAAAATTGAAAATGGCGGTCATTTTTGGCGAGACTAAAATTTTTTAAAAACTGGCATAGCGACTCTGCAGAGATACCCTGTGGGTCAGAAATTTCGTCGAAAACCCTCTATCTAGCACGGTTTTCAAGGTATAAGCATTTTTGTGTTTTGCATTTTTTCTGAAAAATTCAAAATGGCCGCCATTTTTTACGAGACAAAATTTTTTGAAAATTGGGATGGCTACTCTGCAGAGATACCTAGTGGGTCAAACATTTCGCCGAAATCGCTCTATCTCGCATGGTTTTCAAGATATAAGCATTTTTGTGTTTTCCTTATTTGGAAAATTCGTTATGAATAATTAATCAATAATTACTCCGCCATTTCTAAACCAATCAATGCTAAAATCTAATGATTTCCAGATTTTAATAGAATGTATATATTTACCAAGTTTCAGGTGAATTGATAAAATCCCTTTCAAGTTATCATCCGGACAAAGTTACCCATCAAAAAAAGACATTTTTGGTCATGTGACCTCTCTGATTGGTCGAAATGTCACTGCAGCATATTCAAAAAATTTCCTAAAGGCTACTGCATACACCTGCCAAATTTGAAAAGAATCCGCCCAACAGTCACAGAGTTATGAGGAAAAGAAAACGTGGAGCTCACGGATCCGGCGGAGCCAGATATCCTCCCATATACAAACAAGCCTCCCTTGCGGGACGCTTAAATAAAGGTGCTTGTTTACCTTAAATGAACTGTGTACAAGGGTTTCATCGAGGTCAATGACAGCACACTTCTTGGACATATCCTGATGCCGTACTGCTGGCAAGAGGTACTGTGCTGACTGAAAGACACAAACACTCAACAATCAGGATAACTAAAAGGTAAAACTCACTCTAAGTCTGCAATATACCAGGGGCCGATTTCACAAAGGGACTTAGACTTAGCCAAGTTTTTGGCTAAGTCGGGGACTTAAATCTAAGACTTTGGTCTTAGCTAGGTCTGGGACTTAAATGGATTTCAGAAAAGGGTGACTTAGTTAAGGCCAAGCTTATCAAATAACCACAGTGGTTTTAACGCAAATGTCATCTTTGAGAGTATATCTGAAAAAACTTACATGGTCAAAAATACTGTTTTTACTGTCAAAAACAGGAAAGAACCAAATTCTGACACCTCCCCTCCACCTCTCCCCAATTAAAAAAAAAAAAGAAAAAAAAGCCCATCATCTTCTGCCAAACATGGCCCTGGCTTAAAGTTACTTATTTATTCATTTAGTGTTTAACGTAATGCCTAGTACCTTCTCAGTTATATCGAGATGGGTAGGTGGAAGGGCAGACATACAGTTTCTCAAGGTTCTTTAAACTGCCAACAAACGGATAGCAACTACCAGCTTTTCCACATGATGTCGGGCTGGGATTCAAAGTCTGATCTCAGAGGTGGGAGGTGAGTGTGTTACCACTGCACCACCGTGGCCCCTGCTTTGCCCTATAGATGCCATCATTGAAAACTGAGTTTAAATGGTTAAATACTGGACTGCACCCTTAAAATCTATCATAAAGGAAAACCCATATTGGGTAATAACTCACCCTAGCGATGCCATTGGAGCCTGTTTGTTCTACAGGAGGCACTTGTGTGACGATTGCAGGCTGGGGTTGGTGGTTATTGGAGTGGTGACCAAAACAACAAAGAAGCGAGCTGAAAAACCCGCGACTGCGAGGCTTCTTTACCGCCGTCGAACCTGAAATGTACACACAAACATTAAAGACAATTTCTTGTTTATCTCAGTTCACACTAGGAAAGTCAAATCAAACTATTCATGTTTTCGGTATAGATTGTGCATTCACATAAAGCCGCAAGTACCATATACCTCTTGTATCGCCCACTTCCTGTCTGTGGTAAATATACCAGAAGTCACAGGAAAATAACATATTTAATAAATTATTCAGATTATGGACAAAAAGTTTCAATTTATTTAATATATTTAATGTTTTCATTGCCTTTTAACATTAGAAGCCTAAGATTTTTTGTACTTTTATAAATTCGATGGGTATTTGGTACCAAAATGAATGGTACTTAGTGATTAGCTGGCACGAAATATTCTGAATTCAGAGTCGTGATGTCCCTGTTCAGACAAATTGTGTAAGTTCCATCAGGGTTGGGGCCGAGTACAAGTCAATGTACTTGAGTACGAGTACGAGTACATCCAAAATGTATGAGTACAAGTACGAGTATGAGTACATTTTTTTGCAATGTACTCAAGTACGAGTACGAGTACTTTGGAAAGTACTCGAGTACAAGTACATTTTTAATTTTATAATGTAGCATATTTTACACATATGTTTCATTGGCGAGCGATAATACATTGCAAGTAATCAAGTAGATAAAATGGACTCGTTTCCTAGCAAACACAAACTCGTCTATTGAGGCATGTGTAACCATTCGCAGCCCTAATAAATACATCAGTTTCTCTATTCGGTTTGAAACTCAAATAGTCAAGATTCAGTAGCTGAAATTAATTGTACAGAGAATTTTGCCTCAGGACAAGTTCCAACTAGCAAGAAGAAAAGACTCTTTTTGTATTTAAATACCAATATAATATATTAAGAATTAATTCAAGCCAAAAGCTCAATTACATTTTACATTTGAATCACCAGTGCACAGAAAAAAGGGGCACAGGAAAAAAAGGACCTACAAAAAAGGGGGCACAAGATAAAAGGGGCACACAGTTGTTTGAAAAGGGGGAAAAAGGGGCACATTTTTTTAATTAAAATGTGAATACAGATCAAATTTATTTTTGGAGCATCTAAAGTCCTGATGTGTGAACATGAATACATATTTGAAGTTACTAATATGTTGGCCTAATTGTGATGAATAATATTGACAAATTACTAATATGACTATAAATTGACTTTCCTGCTCAAACATTTAACAGTACCTTTTAAAATATAGTGTGTCTTAAATCTACTTTTAAGGGTTTTATTTTTAATTTCCATTTTGCATTTTAATTTGTAACAATCATATCTTTTAAAAATACTTCATGGACTGTTTTGCAGCTGAATAGTTAATTATAAATCTGTAGTCACAGTATATGATTGCTAAAATCAAGAACTCTTTCTTTTATTCACCCATATGTGTCCTATAAAATTTGATGTAGTTTTTTAGAAATAACTTGACTGAAGTGTCTCCATCTCCCTTTAACTCTTTTCCAACTATTCAGAATGATTTCAATATGTTGTAAAACAGCCTACATATTTCACCAATATTTGACTTATTGATTATAATTTTATGTAACACTGAAGAAGACCAACAGCTGATATGTGTTTATGCTAAGAAGCTAATCCCCCAACAAATACCTGAGCAATGAACCAAATTAATTTCCAAAGTAAAACTTTTCAACAAAATACCTAATCTTGCCACCTTTTAAAATTACAGGTTTAGAAATTGACATTGCTTATTTGAAGAAATTTTATTTAATTTTTTTTTTATTTTGCCTATTTAATAAATAATTTGTAAATAATTACCAGAGTTCAAAACTTGGTGTTCATAGTTTCAAATTTAAATTATAAGGTAAAGTTATTCCAAATTAAGACAGTACAGTGATTTCAGAATTGTTATTACTTCATTAATTATTGTTAATTTGTTATGATATACACAAGGCAAATGCAAGTAAAGTCAGTGTGTAAACTTGTAAAGAAAACAGATTTATCTTAATCACAGGGAATATTCTGAAAAATGTACTCATATTGTACTCAGAATGTACTCATGAGTACAGCCTATTTTTCAATGTACTCGAGTACAAGTACGAGTACATTTGCTCACGAGTACAACGAGTACAAGTACATCACGAGTACAAGAAAAAATGTACTCGAGTACACGAGTACGCGAGTACAATGTATTCTGGCCCCAACCCTGAGTTCCATACCACAACAGATAGTTTCCTGGATGGAGGGAAGTCAAGCATAGGTTATCTACAGACTAATAAATAACACAACAATTGTCAAGTAACTTCGACAACTCCTTCTAGGAATATTTAATGACAGATCAACCAAAGATCATCATTCATTTAAAACTATAAATATTTCGAGTGAAACCTTAAAAGGAAACAAATTGAAGCAGTTTACTTGTATTTTATGTTTAAAATATAAAAATATGATATTATTTGCCAAATACTCAAAAAATGTGGGTGATGTTTTTACTTTTGTAACATCTCATAACCCACCATATTGTTTGTTTACATGCAGATGGTTGGTCACTTACTCGATGGTCAATGCAAGTGACTACCAAGGTAGTAAATTCTGCTACTCATTTCAGCCTTAGTAAGCAATAGCGGGTGGATGATTAGACGTGTGCTTGATTAATCGTCGGTATGTGGCAATTGCGGTCAGTCACTGACATTTTTAAATAATCAATCAGTTAGCTTAAATCTTACCTTTCCTAATGTATCTCAAAATCCACATTTTAGAAATATGTAAGGATTTTTATTTAATAAATTAACAGATTTGTTATGAATTTTGAGTTTATGTCTTGTTGTCTAGCTATCTATAGCTTTAATATTAACAAGTCTAGCAATGACATAAATTTCCATATGAGGTGATATACATAAGAAAAATAGTTAACAAGTTCAACATTGTTGGCACCGGCTGGTGCTTGGGTTATCTAATATTTTATTACTACAGTTAATTATTTCAGCCTTTTTTCTTGGAGGGGGGGGGGAACTAATACACCAGTTGTGAAATATCAACATATGTGGAGCTTACATCTAAAATAGTGTAGGGATCACCATCACACAAAAGCGGCTTCAAGTTATTTCCAAATTTATACAATATCATTGTAGCTTCACCAGCTGTCAGCTTATCATCTCAATAAAAATTAATGCTATTTTATTACTGTAAATATAAACCATTCATTTTGTGCTGTTTTGACATAAATCAGTTATAATAAAGTTAAAACTTTATCACAAAAGATATGGAAACATACTTTAATAAGACTTTGTACATTTTGTCAAAGGTCCAAATAAAAGTATTAGTGGTGCTATCATTTGCTTCGACAAAAACCGGTTTTCGGATCCTGAAAATGAAACAATACCCTGTATTTCATTTGGTATAGTATTTGTCTGGATGAAAAATTATACACGTCTGTACATGAGATATAATTACAAATGCAAAAGAGAATGTGAAATATCATTCAAAGCTAAAAGACATCACTTTAACCATTCAGAAGGTATTTTTTTAAATATTTAATAATACTACCACCACTTCTTATATCAAGCAATGTGAGCCGTCCATTGTGGATAAATAGATTTATAGATATCACTTCCCATCATGTGATATTGGTTGTCGCTATTTTATTCCCAAGTGAAATGATATGCAGTGTACAAGTATCTCATCAACAACACAAAACATTTACATACTACCAGGTAACTGGGTATAACATTTGCCTACAATATAGAATATTTATGCACTCATAATATGAAAATTTTTGAAGTAGAGATAATTAAACCACAATTCAGAGCGCCTGATGACAACATCACAAAATTGCAACTGATGATGACTTCACTACACAAGCAGGCAGTTTCATTTTTCCATATTGCATTATATCTGAGTTTATATTCACAAAAGGTCTTAGCCAAGTCTTAGGCTTAGCTTTTGTTAGTGGTGTGAATGGTAAACTAGTACACCGCATTTCATTTTGTTCAGGTGGAAATGACAAAATCCGCAAAGAATATTTACGTACCAGTTATTGAAAACGTCATTATATTAAGCTTTCTGGGGGTTAATATTTCGTCAAGACAATCAAAAACATATAAACTGGCGGAAACATCTTACATTTTCACTTTATATTCCTGGTAAATGAAATTTATAAACTTCAAAATATCTCGCGAATACATATTTCCTCTTAGCCACATAGCTGATGTACACTCACGTTAAATTTTCACCATATAAGTGCAAACTTTCAAAATCCCAGATTTTGTTTCATTTCAAAGCCAAGGAATCCGGTATTTATTTTCAGAATGGGTCTGACCACTATCTTTTGTACAAAAATACAGCCAACTTAAGCCTGAGGTTTGGCAAAGACCTTTTTTGAATACGGGCCCAACTTGATTTCTCTTTTGCATTAAATTTATACAACTGTATTATTAATACTTTGCGTCATTACTTTTTAGCCAGTCCTTCTTCACAGGACGTCCCAGAGTGACTTGCTTCTGATAAAGACAGAGTGCTCCATGATACGCATTATTCATCTTGCCACAAAAAACTTAGTTTTCACAATGTTTATAAAATATTCCTTTAGTTTATATTCTCCTTTACATCTCTCTATAATTGGCCAGGCATAAACTGTCATTATTCCCTCCATGCAAAAGTACACTGAACCAGGATCTCAGCAGGAACAACAATCTGGCAGACAATCTAGTCAATTCAAGACACTTTTTACTACATCCTTATTTTAAAAAAATGATACAAAGTCACTGGAAATAGTAATTAAATTGGATCCTCTAATTGTTGACACACCTACATCAGTAAAGAAACTAATCATCCTAAACAAATAACCTGTAATTACATCACAGTAAAATGCCTGTTATATAAACTTTTCCGTGGAAACAACCACTTTCATTACATGGACTATAAATCAAATGTATTCCTTGTGATTCATTTTCTATTTTTGGTTTTTAGTTGTCCTTGCAACACTTCAATATTGAATCCAAAAACTACAACATATCCACCATTTTGGCATGAATGTGCTAAAATTAAATACACTTTATTTTGCTCTTTTCTCTTTTTGGCTTCAGCATTTGTTTACTATTAGTTAATGAAATTAACTGAATTAAGCATTACCCTGTAATCAGTCAAATATTAGAGTAAGAAATCTAAAATTCGCCAGGAATCTAAAATTCGCCACCTCTAAAACCTTAGTTAATTTTATGAAGAAAATGATGTTTTTGTCTAAAAATTAGTATTTTTCAGTTCAAAAAGTCTTAATTTACTATACAGTCAACAAATCTCACCAGAATTCATTTATTTTATTAGTATTTTCACATGTGGCGAATTTCAGATATGTGGCGAATTTTAGATTTCTTACTCTACCCATAAACAGAAACACAACACACACACGATATTTCTGTCAGCCTCCTTTTCTATGATTTAATATCTTAGTCTTTAAATCTCACTTAATGAGTACACAGAATACTGTTGAATGTCCAACTGTCATCAGTCAGTGAACCTTCTCTGTTTGAATAGTACAGGAATAATTAAAGCACCAAATAATAAAACACTGCACTCCATAATTCATCCTTTTGGCAACCAAGCATAGTTGAAACAGGTAAAACAGTCTTGAGAACATTATTAACTATTGAACAGCTCTACTCTGTATTCCATAGTGACATCAATTTGTTAATCTTTCTACACTTGCTCACTGTAACGTGGGTACAATTCCCTTCACACCTGAGCCTTCTTAGTGGAACTTTCACAGTCCAAACTTCTATACTCTGAATATCTGATACTGATGACAGTTCTGCTCTCATAAATTGTTTATTTCTCACAGTTTTACACTAAAGTACCCCTTCTATTATCCACGAATAACCTCACTATCTCGGCATATTCAGATAAATATAGATTCTGCATTATCTTTCTGAATTCATATTCCTGATATTCAAAATTTTTTTTAGTTAATCCAACACTCCATTCACAAGGCAACACAATACTTGAGAGTTATCATAAACAATGACCACGTGTGTCAGATCTTCATGCCCAACTGCACCAAATGTTCCAAGTCTGTTGTGGTACGCTCATAAATATACTGGCCACTTCTTTGTCAAAGTTGGACATCAAAGACCCATATCCACATAACATCACACTTCTGGGTAACCAGAGAAGATAATTACAAGACAAAGCTGTGCTGATAATAGCACATAAACAGCAGCTTACTATTTTGTAATATTCTTGATATCTGTCCAGCCAAATAAAAACATCCCAGTGGGTCCAGTAGGCCTGGTATTTCTTTTGTCTTCTATCTTACAAGGTCAAGGTCACTATTTATACACAAAGTGACTTCTCTAGACTTTTTAGATCAAACTGTGTCTGTTACACATCACGTACATATATGATGCTCTGCTCTGTGTTGTCAACACTTTTGTTTACACACACACACATAGAAAAGGACTTTGCACATTTATGCGATCCAGCACAATTTTGAACCTGGGGTTAGTTGCCAATATTTGCCCAACTTTCACACAATTTTCTATCAATCATTTTGCTTATTTTTTAAATTAATTTTACAGCGTGGCTGCATATCCGGTAACTGGTAACCCAGTATTTTATTTCTGAAGCCGTCAGCCGTAACTAAAGTGGTTTTAAATGGGCGATAATCGAAAACATACGATCGCGGTACTTATTTTTATGTTTAATCAATGTTTAAGTAGCCATAACTTCCTTATTTCTTGTCCAATTTTTATAATTTTTCACCATTATGTTCAGCTTAATGAGGTGAATTCTGTCATACTTTGTCAATTCTGTGGATATTTTATGTTATTCAACACATTTATTCCTATAAGTTTACATATTAATTATCATCTACGAAACTATGTTGTGTAACTTCTTGACAATGAAGTGACAGAATTTGCGTCTATTTATTTTGGAACATAACTATTTTGTGATTATAACTGAATTAAAGATAACATAGAACCATCATATAACATATTTATGATTAAAATAACTGGTAAGATTGATAGATTTCAATTAATATTACCGATAATTAGTCCTTCCAGAAACCAAGATTTATATTTATAAATCTGTCACTGATGGAAAGATGGACAGATTTCAAAGAAAATTACTGATATTTATTGCTAACGGTAACCGAGATTTACATTTATAAATCCGTCACTGACGGTAGCCCAGCCACTTCGTTAATTTTAATATAAGAATATATTGCTATCTTCATGTATTGTTATATTTACATTATTTTACCTTTGCTGAGGTTGGTACTCTACATTCTTTTTATGTACATGTATCTGAGCAGCTCAACATAAAAAGCTGGGTCTAATACGCTGAGTGATCAGTATGATTTGTGTACTATGAACTAATGTGCATTCACCATTCAGTTTCTTTGGTTCTACTACAGGCTTTAGTTTTCAAAATTAACTGATAATTGGTTACATGTTACAACCATTTTTTGAAAATGTATTACAAATATCTAAAAAAAATAAATATAAAGCACATAAGCTGATCCATTACAATGTCATGTAAGTGAATCTCGGTGATAATTTTTGCTTTAAAAAAAGCAGAAAACCAGGTAAATCTGTCTACTTTTTACAAGCTTTGTGCTCATTGTCTGTAGTGTATTCATTCTGTGAAAAAAATATGAAAAAAAAACATAAGGTAGCATATAAAAATTGGAAACTTTTCAAATAGTATTAACAGTGTAGTGCCACTTCTGTTGACTTCAATCACAGGTGAGAGTAATCTCTTACATTTTAAGATTTTCAACTGCACTGCACATGCATTGAGCTTTAGACAGATACACCTGTGCCAAACGGATGTTATTATTATGATGATAATGATGAAACCTCATGCACAAACAACTCACTGGCCTTAGTATCAGTGAGGTCACAATTATAGATTGTTCTATTGAACAAACTACTCTCTTGCTACAACCTTGTGATATTTAAATAACAGTTTGGGTTTTTTTTTGGTTTTTTTTTTTCACGGGACTGTTTTAATAAATTTGACTTTTAATAAACATTTTGTTAATGTGAGGATTTGTGTGATTCACTATATGCGTCAGTCTGGGGTTTCTCCTAGATCACCAGTAAGAATGCTGTTCAATATGAAAACTACAGTCATAAAATAACAGACACCACTCCCATTTTTATACTAGTAGGGATTGTGAAAAGTTTGGGTTTTTTGTATTTATTTATTTTTTTTTTTTTTGAAATGTCAACCACAAAACTGTCAAGTATCTCCTATAAAACTTCCAAGACGAATTGCAGATACACATTAAATTGTACAGGGAAAAAATATGTGTATGTGTCTACTTTATCATGGTAAAAGAAAGTGTAAAATCATGCTTATACACAGGACCCACTGTATTCATTATAAATCACTTAATTTGAGGGCCAATTTTAGATTGCAGCACAAGTGAAATAGCTAGGTGTGTGTGTAAGAGCTAAAAATAGTAGAATGTTTTTATCCAGCATCATAGACAGCCTTAATTTTTTTTTTAGAAATCACTTAAAACTAGGGCATGCTTCCTCAAAGTTTAACATATGTACTTATAACTCAATTCAAATACTTTCTGTTGCCTATTCTGGAAATAATTAAGGCCTGCATACATCAAAAGGATCCAATAGGCTCAGATACAAGTTCTCTTAAGACTAAAGAAAATGGTCAAAAGCAATATAATCAAGCCAGAAATAATGAAGTTCTGTTTGTTTTAACTATGTCTGAGCTATATGCTGACAATACCTACTAATATGATAAATTTTGGAAAGATTCTTCAAAATAAAACTTTTTTGTATCAGCACATAGAGTAAGAAATCTAAAATTCGCCAGGAATCTAAAATTCGCCACCTCTAAAAGCTTAGTTAATTTATGAAGAAAATTATGTTTTTGTCCAAAAATTGGTATTTTTCAGTTCAAAAAGCCTTAATTTACTATACAGTCAACAAATGTCACCACAATTCATTTATTTTATTAGTATTGTTACATGTGGCGAATTTCAGATATGTGGCGAATTTTAGATTTCTTACTCTACTGTCATCAGTGTATATAGCCTAGATATATTACACAAGTTTTAACTTGCCTATTTGATTCAATCAGATAAAGTCGTGGTTGTTGGTGTGTCTCTGCAATGCAAGGTTATACATCCTATATGAGGCCATTGTGAATCCAATATTCACAAAACTGAAATACGTATGATCAACTGAAGTGCAAACAAACTTATCACTGCAAATTATCTACAATATCTTTATGCAGACATGTTATCTAGAAAAGGACTTGGAATACTTAATTATGAACATGAGGTATACTCTGTTATCTTTATAAGTTTTTCCCACCTTAACCAGTCCTTGACTGTCTGGTGTCTCCACATTAAAGAACCCATGTCTTTTTTCCATGGTTACATGATTTTTTAACAATAATTATCCAATTTTCTATGCCTTGAGATCCAAAAACAACAACAAAAATATATTTCACCAAATACCAGCCTTTCTCTAAGGTAGAATTTCTTGACCATCATAAAGGTCCTTTTGCTGAATGAAATAGTTGGAACCGAAATAGTTACAAGTGAAACATAATGCAATGGCTGAAATAAATGAAGACAGAACTGGTTAGCTGGCAGCATTAGAGTAAGAAATCTAAAATTCGCCAGGAATCTAAAATTCGCCACCTCTAAAAGCTTAGTTAATTTTATGAAGAAAATGATGTTTTTGTCCAAAAAATGGTATTTTTCAGTTCAAAAAGCCTTAATTTTACTATACAGTCAACAAATTTCACCACAATTCATTTATTTTATTAGTGTTTTTACATGTGGCGAATTTCAGATATGTGGTGAATTTTAAATTTCTTACTCTAATCATTCAACAAACTCCTCAATTTGTTGGAAAATAAATTGATTCAGAATTTCTTAGAAATTAGCAAAAGCTTTTATATAAAGGCTTACTTTAAAATACTGATAAAAGCAAGTTAATTGACTTCCAACAAATACATAGGAACACTTCATAAATACTAATCCTTTGTCTTTGTTTCAAAAGGATTTTGGTAGAAATATCAAGGCTAAAGCCTCTGCTACATCCTGTCATATGTGCACGGACACGCAAGGCACACTTAAGGTACCCTTGCAATTTTATAACAGAATTTTTAAGGTCACACAGACCCTGCAATGAAAATGGACATGCACATTTTCTCTGCATGCATACAGTATGCATTTTACTTGCAAGTGTTGCAAGATCTCCATATTCACCTGCAGGGTTGCACGTCCCGTACAATACACTCGCGTGTACCTTGCATCCATATTAACCTTCTGTGGGGCCTGTATCTAGTCACAGTCTATTCTTTGATGTTCAAGTAGTGACACTCTATTTTTCAACAATATTTACAGCACACTTACATGTATATAGACATACGATGGACAGATGTAATGCCCCTGTTTCACCAAAGGATTAAGCCCCGATCCTGTCTGGGACCCTTAATCGTGGGTAGTCTTGGAAAAAATGGAAAAAAAATTGACCAATGGGGTGGAAGACAGAATCGGTATGAAGGTCTGGGATTAACTACAGATCGGCCTCAGGACGCCCCAGGAGGCCCCAGACTGTCCCCAACTGGTCTGGGACTAAGAACCGATTAAGCCATTTTTCTAGTCGTAGACAAACCGACTGGGTCCCAGGACGCCTCAGGCCTCCTGGGACTAAGCCCCGACTAACCCAGGATTAAGTCCCGACCCCACAAGGTGTCCTGAGGCGTCCCCAGGCGTCCCCAGACCAGGATCGCCGATTTTTGTTTGGCAATGGGACTAAGGGTCGCAGGAAGCCTGGGACTAAGTGATAGAGGTCTGGGACTAAGGGTCGGGGACTAAGGGTCGCAGGCGGCCTGGGACAGCATAGGACTGTGTAATTTTGGTCTGAGGAGGCCTGAGGAAGCCTGGGACTGTACATTTTGTTTATGGCGGGAAAAAATAATCGGTTGGGGTCGGGAGAAATATCAAACATGTTTGATTTCTCTCACGGCCACAACCGACCACAACCGACCCTTACAGGACGCCTGGGACTAAGCATATTTCTGAAACCGACCCTCAAAAACCCTTAATCGGGAGCCTTAGTCGTGTGGTGGAACACCCACATAAGAGAAGGTTAACTTGACATGGACCGACAATAACTAAATGGTGGTGGAATAAATAGTGTAGTCACTGATACTTTGATGGGACTGAGTATATCCCGCCTGTGGCCGAAGACGGCGGATTATGAACCGCCTTCCGTACGTGCATCTGTCCGTCCGTCCATCTGTGCGTCTATTCATCAAGTTTTTACATAAACCTTAAAATCTCATTCATTTATAAAGATATTTTCACCAAATTTGCAGGGAAAGTTTATGGCTATGAAAACCTGTCTGTGCAAAATTTTGGGCTCATTTTGAAAAACAAAATGGCCGCCATAGCTGATTGTTTGAAAATCATAAAGGTGCTCTAAATCTTGAAATATTCCAGCTAGCTTCATCAAATTGGCAGAAAAGCTATATGGCTAGAAAAGCTAGCCTGATAGTAATTTTGGCCTAGTTCTTAAAGGAAAATGGCTGCCATATCACATGTTTAATGTCAAACGGGGTTATTCTATTAAAAGGCCTTATATCTCCCCTAATATTGCTCTTAGAGGTTCAGAATGTGAAAACAACTTGTAGGAAGTTGTGGCCTGGGAATCTTTTCTAGGTGTTGAATTTGTCGTTTTACCCCTGCTTCAAGGTTAAACGGGGTTATCACACTAAAATGTCCTTATTTGAAGTTATTTCTCCCTTATTATTGGTGCTATGGCTTCAGAATGTAGAGACAGAGCATGAAAAGCGAAGGCCTTGGTCGGGAGATTATTAACACCTTCTGTCTGTGTGTCCTTTCGTGTCCATCTGTGCATCATGTTTTTACATAAACCTTAACATCTCATTCATTTATTAAGATATCTTCACCAAATTTGCAGGGAATGTTTATGGCTATGAAAACCTGTCGGTGCAAAATTCCCGCTGCAGCAATGGCCTTGTTTCCTATAAGTTGGTTTCACATTGCAAACCTCTAGGATCAATAATAAGTGAGTTATAAGCACTTTTAAGTTTGGCTGTCCTCGTTTGACCTTGAAGGAGAGGCTCAAGGTCAAATCTGAACACATCAGAAGATTCCCAGCCCATGATTTCCTATAAGTTGGTTTCACATTGCAAACCTCTAGGACCAATAATAAGGGAGATATAGGCACTTGTAAAGTCCGCTATATGGAGTACCTATGGCATTCGGTGGATGACCTTGAATTAAGATGTATATATGTTATACATATATTACCTATGATGAGATTCAACCTGCTACTTATGAGAACCAGCCAGTAGAAAAAGGTAGAAAATTCCTGTTTTTCAGAGTGAGGCTAATTTCTGTCCCAGAGAAGCTTATCTTCCAATGAAGAGATCCTGTCAATTTGGTGAAGCTACTTGGTGTAATTTCCTGCCAAGAACGTTAGCTTTGAAAAACTCTACGCGCAGCAGCTTAGCGAATGCTTAACCAAAGTATCCACCAGTGGATACAAGTATTATTTATTAAACCTACTTTTGGACTAAATCATGTAAAGATGAAGACTACTACCAATTACGCTGTACAAACAGATCAGATAGAATAAAATATTTGAGCTAAACAATAAATAATGTGGGAAAAACAATATCCTTGGATTTTATCACCCACACCTTTTTGTTTGTACACTTAAACAGATAACTGTGGTTTAATCATAACAAAACATCACAAGATTGATTTGGTAAAAGGCCAAGAAGATGACAGATTCCAGGTCAACAACAACAACTGATAAATGTCTTCTCACTTTCTGACAAATGGTTTATAAATACATTTCAGGACCACACTAATAAAAAGTAAGGTTGTGACCCTCTGATAAAAGATATATGCCTTCAACAGAAGGCACTGCAACATATTATAATAATGTTATAATTACAAATGTGTTTCAAAACATTTTAAAATACTTTTAGAAGCCTTATGGGCACTTTTTTCCGAAGCTGAATCAGGTGTCCACAAAGTATATCATAGTACATCATATCACACAGGCTTTATTTCAGATATTTGCAGTGCAAGTTTTACCTAAAATGGCGATATTGATAAACTAATAAACAAGATCACTGCCGCAGTGTGTATCTCCCGCCGAGCATTAAAGGGGAAGAAATACCTTTTCCGAGATATTCACAATTTTTTATTTTCCGCTAAAATCCAAGATGGCCGCCAAAAGTGGCGAAAACTGAAATTTTTCCCCTTGGCACAGAATACTCTTGTACTACCCTGTGGGTCAAAAATTCGCTCGAAATCCCTCTATCTCTTAACATTTCGAAGATATTTTTAATGTTTTCTTTTCCGCTAAAATCTAAGATGGACGCCAAAAGTGGCGAAAATTGAATTTTTTCCCTTTGCATAGGATACTCTTGTACCCTGTAGGTCAAAAATTCGCTCGAAATTGCTGTATCTCCTATGGTTTTCGAGATATTGACACCTTTTCATTTTCCACTAAAATCCAAGATGGCCACCAAAAGTTGCGAAAATTGAAATTTATCCCCTTTACATAGGACACTCTTGTATAACCCTGTGGGTCAAAAATTCGCTCAAAATCGCTCTACCTCTTATGGTTTTTGAGATATTCACACTTTTTCATTTTCCGCTAAAATTCAAGATGGCCGCAAAAAATGGCAAAAATTGAAATTTTTCTCCTACTCACAGGATACTCCTGTACTACCTAGGGCCGTCACGGGTAACCGACTAATCGACAATGGTTAGAATAGTGCTATGTACCAGTTACATATTTTAAAGTAAGAAGTAGAAATAGGACGCCCTGTTGATAGTAGCAATCAGTGCCCGTGAACGGGCTCTGTGTCAGCTGACTGTGTGTTTTGAATTTCAGAGTAGAAGTGACAGAAGAAAAGGACACAAAAGTTGTACCCTGGAAATGGTGTTCAGAAGGAAAGTAAGAAGGTAACTGTTAAGGTGTAAAAAGTAAGTTAAAAACATATTTAAAGAAAACAAGACCACTGCGGCAGTATGTATCTCCCGCCGAGCATTACAGGGGAAGAAATACCTTTTCCAAGATATTCACAATATTTCATTTTCCGCTAAAATCCAAGATGGCCGCCAAAACTGGCGAAAACTGAAGGCTTTCCCTTGGCACAGAATACTGTTGTACTACCCTGTGGGTCAAAAATTCGCTCGAAATCGCTCTATCTCTTACCATGTCGAAGATATTTTCAATGTTTTATTTTCCCACTAAAATCCAAGATGGCTGTCAAAAGTGGCAAAAATTGAAATTGTTTCCCTTTTGGATAGGATACTCTTGTACTACCCTACGGGTCAAAATTCACTCAAAATCGCTCTATCTCTTACGGTTTTTGAGATATTCACACTTTTTCGTTTTCCGCTAATTGAAATTTTTCCCCTTTGCATAGGATACTCTTGTACTACCCTGCGGGTCAAAATTCGCTCGAAAACGATATATCTCTTACGGTTTTCGAGATATTCACACATTTTCATTTTCCACAAAAATCCAAGATGGCTGCCAAAAGTGGCGAAAATTGAAATTTTTCCCCTTTGTATAGGATACTCTTGTACTGCCCTGTGGGTCAAAATTCGCTCGAAATCGCTCTATCTCTTACGGTTTTCGAGATATTCACACTTTTTTATTTTCCGCAAAAATCTAAGATGGCTGCCAAAAGTGGCGAAAATTGAAATTTTTCCCCTTTGCATAGATTACTCTCGTACTACCCTGTGGGTCAAAAATTCGCTCGAAATATCGCTCTATCTCTTACGGTTTGCGAGATATTTGTGATTTTTCACATTTTCACTAAAAGTAGCAATAAAGTAGCCATTACTCACTTGTACATTGAGCAACAGTTATGAAACTTAAATATATTACAGTTCACAAAAAGGTAGATGAATAATATATTTGAGAGAAATTGTGTAGCTGCAATACTTTTGAAGATATAAGCCATTTACTCATTATGGTTATCATTAAAAGTAGCTGAACAACATATTTGAACAAAATACTCTAAATGGAATAGTTTCAGAGTTATAAGTCATATAATTATATTAGGTAAAAGTGCTGTTACTCACTCAAAAGTAGGCCAAAGTTCACCAAAACCCAAAAAAATATTGAAGAGTGTAAAAATTCATTAGGACACGTAATTTACCAAAAATATGTAACTGTAGTAGTTTCAGAGAAAACTGCGTGACACACGCACGCACGCACATACACACACACATGGTGCAAATTATAATCTCCCGCTGGCGAGCCGGGCGGGAGATAATATTACAAATGCAATGGTTTCAATTTTACTATGTTATAGCTGACCCCAAAATAGGTGAATAACATACTGAAACTAAATAATCTAAATGCAATAGTTTTCAAGTTATAAGTGATTTGCTCAACAGTGATAACCTAAAAGTAGCTATTACTCAGCTATGCCATGAGCTACAGGTCTGGAATTTTACTATGTTATAGCTGCCCCAAAATAGGTGAACAACATATCGAAACTAAATACTTTAAATGCAATACTTTTCAAGTTATAAGTGATTTACTCAACAGTGATAACCTAAAAGTAGCTATTACTCAGCTATGCCATGAGCTACAGGTCTGAAATTTTACTATGTTATAGCTGACCCAAAAGTAGCTGAATAACATATTTACACAAAATTCTCTAAATGCAATAGTTTTCAGGTTACAAGTGATTTCACTCATGATGGAAGTTACTGAAAAGTCCAAAAGTAGCTATTAATCACTTAGCTATTGAGATAGACACCCAAGTTACTCGCCATGTTGTAGCTATGGAAAAAGTAGCTGACTAACATATTTACACAAATTGCTCTAAATGCAATACTTTTCAAGTTATAAATGATTTAGTGTTGAGAAAGAACCTCAAAGTAGCTATTACTCAGCTATGCTATGAGCCACAGGTCTGGAATTTTACTATGTTATAGCTGACCCCAAAATACTGGTGAATAACATATTGAAACAAAATACTCTAAATGCAATAGTTTTCAAGTTATAAGTGATTTACTCAACAGCGATAACCTAAAAGTAGCTATTACTCAGGTATGCTATGAGCTACAGGTCTGAAATTTTACTATGTTATAGCTGACCCAAAAGTAGCTGAATAACATACCGTATTTACACACAAGCAATCAGTGCCCGTGAACGGGCTCTGTGTCAGCTGTGTGTTTTGAATTTCAGAGTAGAAGTGACAGAAGAAAAAAACACAAAAGTTGTGCCCTGGAAATGGTGTTTGGAAGAAAACTAAGAAGGTAACTGTTAAGGTGTAAAAAGTAAGTTAAAAACATATTTAAAGAAAATATTGCAAATGCAATAGTTTTAATTTTACTATGTTATAGCTGACCCCAAAATATGTGAATAACATACTGAAACTAAATAATCTAAATGCAATAGTTTTTAAGTTATAAGTGATTTGCTCAACAGTGATAACCTAAAAGTAGCTATTACTCAGCTATGCCATGAGCTACAGGTCTGGAATTTTACTATGTTATAGCTGCCCCAAAATAGGTGAACAACATATCGAAACTAAATACTTTAAATGCAATACTTTTCAAGTTATAAGTGATTTACTCAACAGTGATAACCTAAAAGTAGCTATTACTCAGCTATGCCATGAGCTACAGGTCTGAAATTTTACTATGTTATAGCTGACCCAAAAGTAGCTGAATAACATATTTACACAAAATTCTCTATATGCAATAGTTTTCAGGTTACAAGTGATTTCACTCATGATGGAAGTTACTGAAAAGTCCAAAAGTAGCTATTAATCACTTAGCTATTGAGATAGACACCCAAGTTACTCGCCATGTTGTAGCTATGGAAAAAGTAGCTGACTAACATATTTACACAAAATGCTCTAAATGCAATACTTTTCAAGTTATAAATGATTTAGTGTTGAGCAAGAACCTCAAAGTAGCTATTACTCAGCTATGCTATGAGCCACAGGTCTGGAATTTTACTATGTTATAGCTGACCCCAAAATACTGGTGAATAACATATTGAAACAAAATACTCTAAATGCAATAGTTTTCAAGTTATAAGTGATTTACTCAACAGCGATAACCTAAAAGTAGCTATTACTCAGGTATGCTATGAGCTACAGGTCTGAAATTTTACTATGTTATAGCTGACCCAAAAGTAGCTGAATAACATATTTACACACAAGCAATCAGTGCCCGTGAACGGGCTCTGTGTCAGCTGACTGTGTGTTTTGAATTTCAGAGTAGAAGTGACAGAAGAAAAAAACACAAAAGTTGTGCCCTGGAAATGGTGTTTGGAAGAAAACTAAGAAGGTAACTGTTAAGGTGTAAAAAGTAAGTTAAAAACATATTTAAAGAAAATATTGCAAATGCAATAGTTTTAATTTTACTATGTTATAGCTGACCCCAAAATATGTGAATAACACACTGAAACTAGACCTATAGCATCGGAGAACTGATGCAAATTGTATCCACCAGAAAACTCACAAAAGCCATTAAAACATGCTTAACCTTGGAGCTCAAGGTGAAATCTGACCATGCCAAAAGATTCTTAGCCCATGATTCCTATGGGTTGGTGTGACATTGCAAACCTTTAGGAACACAAATAAGCGAGATATAAGCACTGTTAATTTTGGCTTTCCTCATTTGACCTTCAAAGAGGGGCCAAAGGTTAAATCTGATCACATCAAAAGATTCCTAGCCCATTATTTCCTATAGGTTGGTTTTCCGTTCCAAACTTCTAGAACTAATAATAAGCGAGCTATAAGCACTTTTAAGTTTAGCTATCCTCGTTTGACCTTGAAGGAGGGTTTCAAGGTGAAATCCGACCACACCAAAAGATTCTCAGCCCATGATTTCCTAGAGGTTGGTTTTCCATCCCAAACCTCTAGGACCAATAATAAGCAAGTTATAAGCACTTTTAAGTTTGGCTATTTCTGTTTGACCTTGAAGGCGGGGTCCAAGGTCAAATCTGACCACACCAAAAGAATCCAGGCCCATGATTTCCTATAGGTTGGTTTACCATCCCAAATCTCTAGGACCAATAATAAGCGAGCTATAAGCACTTTTAAGTTTGGCTACCCTCTTTTGACCTTGAAAGAGGGGTCCACGGTCAAATCCGACTACACCAAAAGAATCCAGGCCCATGATTTCCTATAGGTTGGTTTACCATCCCAAATCTCTAGGACCAATAATAAGCAAGTTATAACCACTTTTAAGTTTGGCTATTTTTGTTTGACCTTGAAAGAGAGGTCCAAGGTCAAATCCAACCACACCAAAAGAATCCAGGCCCATGATTTCCTATAGGTTGGTTCACCATCCCAAACCTCTAGAACCAATAATAAGCGACTTAAAAACACTTTTCAGTTTGGCTATCCTCGTTTGACCTTGAAGGAGGGGTCCAAGGTCAAATCCAACAATACCAAAAGATTCCCGGCCCATGATTTCCTTTAGGTTGGTTTACCATCCCAAACCTCTAGGACCAATAATAGGCGTGTTATAAGCACTTTTAAGTTTGGGTATCCTCATTTGACCTTGAAGGAGGGGTCCAAGGTCATATCTGACCACACCAAAAGATACCCAGCCCGTGATTTCCTATAGGTTGTTCTATCATCCCAACCCTCTAGAACCAATAATAAGTGAGCTATAAGCACATTTAAGTGTGGCTATCCTCGTTTGACCTTGAAAGAGGGGTCCAAGGTCAAATCCGACCACACCAAAAGAATCCAGGCCAATGATTTCCTATATGTTGGTTTACCATCCCAAACCTGTAGGACCAATAATAAGCGAGTTATAAGCACTTTTAAGTTTGGCTATCCTCGTTTGACCTTGAAGGAGGGGTCCAAGGTCAAATCCGACCACACCAAAAGATTCCCGGCCCATGATTTCCTATATGTTGGTTTACCATCCCAAACCTCTAGGACCGATAATAAGCGACCTATAACCACTTTTCATGACTGATAAAGAAACACCTGTGGCGGCCATGTTGTTTTTGTTTTTTTTCAAAATGAGGACCCAAATATTTGCAGTCAAGATTTTATAATGAGGAACATATCCTGCTGTCCGGTGGATACAACTAAATACAGTAGAACCTCTATTATCCGACCCTGTTGGGAGAGTAAAAATTAGGTCGGATAATAGAAAGGTCGGATAATAGGAAGGCTAAAATAACAGGCTTAAATGGAGTTGGGAGAGTGGGTCTGAGGTTGGATAATTGAAAATTTGGATAATAGAGGGTCGGATAATGGAGGTTCTACTGTACTCTAAATGCAATACTTTTGAAGTTATAAGTGATTTACTCAACAGTGATAACCTGAAAGTAGCTATTACTCAGCTATGCCATGAGCTACAGGTCTAAAATTTTACTATGTTATAGCTGACCCAAAAGTAGCTGAATAACATATACAAACAAATTATTGTAAATGCAATAGTTTTCAAGTTATACGTGATTTACTCAACAGTGATAACCTGAAAGTAGCTATTACTCAGCTATGCCATGAGCTACAGGTCTGAAATTTTACTATGTTATAGCTGACCCAAAAGTAGCTGAATAACATATACAAACTAGATTGGGCCAACTCGGCGCCAACATATCCCCAGACAGGTCATCACTCACGCCACAGGTTTTGATCGGGAATTTTTAAAAACATAATTACCCATTATTATATGAACTTCAGCACATCAATCTACTCTGTTTATATCTTCCAAGGAAGATGGTGTATCCCCAGACGCCGAATACATAACTCAAATTATATTTTCAATCTTCCTGCAATGATAACTCTAAACCTATTTTCAAAGTATTTAAATGATTGATGATTGAATGTCCATTCTAAAATAATAATCCCAAAAGAGCATATCTGTTTCTATATTTGTTGACAAATAAAATATTATTTTTAACTCAACTCATCATACTTTTCAATCTTCCTTCAAAGTATTTAAATGATTGATGATTCAATGTCCATTCTAAAATTCATAATCCCAAAAGCGCATATCTGTTTCTATATTTGTTCACAAATAAAATATTATTTAAAAAAAAATTATTTATATTATTATTTTATTATATTATTTTTAGAATTTGCAAATTGTTTTCAGTTATTCATTTCCTCTATACCTATATATGTGGTCCATATATATGCAACCTAAATATGTGACACAATCTCAGTTCTGACTCCCCTTTGTGTTATATGTAATGAAGCCCACCACCTCCCACCCCCACCCCTCTCCCCTTCTCCACACCTCTCTCACTATTACACAAGATCTGCAACCCCATTGAGTTCTTTGTTTCTCATCTGATATCATTAAATACCTTTGTTTATTTAGTGTCACTCAATATAGCTGGAGGTCCCAGAGGTGGGTGGGGGGAATCCGGGTGGGGGATGTGGGTTGAGCATAAATGGTAAACAAACAATCTATATAAAAGGGGTACTCAAATACAAAAAGAATTGAGAATTTTAAGTATGTGATTATCAACTGAAATGAGTTCATAACTGTAGGAGCTGTGCCAAAATTAACTGAGGCAAGTTGAATAAAACTGGGCTAGTTGAGGGTTAAAAATCCCCTAGTTTTACTACATAAGGATATAATTTCATTAATATTGGGACTTAAAGCTCACTTAAAGTGTCCATTTTGTCTACTTCAATATGTTTCACCAGTTTCATTTTAAAAAGTGAAAAACTCAGCAAGCAGAGGTGGGTGGGGGGAATCCGGGTGGGGGATGTGGGTTGGGACTTAGTTTAGTTTATTAGTTTATTATAGTGACATGTATTATGTTGACAAGGATTATACAAAAACTATTGAAGTAATACCCAGCCCTATATGGGCTTATAAGTCACTTTAAATAGAGAGTTAATAACAAACAGAGCAAACATATTTTGAGGTAAGATACAGTAAATAAAGACAGCAATTCAATACATAAAAATTAACAATATAATTTACTTTTTCTTTCTTGCCACAAATCAAAAATAAAATTAATAACCATATTGACATTCATATGAGTTAATACCCTTGATAATTGATCTATTAATAATTCAGATTTATCTATATTTAAAATTTTGAAATATTTCATACGAATCAGCTCTAAAGCTGGACAAACACAAACAAAATGTATCTCATCTTCTACATCTTTTTTACACAGTTTACATGTTCTCTCAAAGAGATGGAGTGCTACAGCAAAAATGGTAAACAAACAATCTATATAAAAGGGGTACTCAAATACAAAAAGAATTGAGAATTTTAAGTATGTGATTATCAACTGAAATGAGTTCATAACTGTAGGAGCTGTGTCAAAATTAACTGAGGCAAGTTGAATAAAACTGGGCTAGTTGAGGGTTAAAAATCCCCTAGTTTTACTACATACGGATATAATTTCATTAATATTGGGACTTAAAGCTCACTTAAAGTGTCCATTTTGTCTACTTGAATATGTTTAACCGGCGTTTAACCAGTTTCATTTTAAAAAGTTAAAAACTCAGCAAGCAGAGGTATAACACACAAAAATAAGTTCTTAAAAGACTAAGATAGCCATAACATTATTAATATTCAAAATTTAAATAGACAGGCATTTCCTTTTAAAAATTCAAAGATTTCAGCTCTATAACCCACATAGTTTGACAGTTACTGGGCTTTAAAGTGGCATAATGTCCATAAATTGGGTTTCTGTGGGCATTTTACAATTGTTAAAGAGACCTTAGCAATTAAACTACAGATCTGAAACTTTTTGGGGGACATACATAACAAACAAAAATTATATATAATACAGTTTAAGACTTGTCACACTAAGCATTTCCAAATAACAGGGCAAAATACGGAAAAAATGTCCAAAAAGGCACTTGGGCGAGTGTCTATGGCCCTCATACACAGGTTAAATGTCTACTAAAAACCTTGATTTTCGCCATATGTAAAAAGGACATAATAATGCATTCCCAGATGGGATTTCAGCTCCATCAATCACATAGTTTAACAGTCACAGGGCTTAAAGGTGGCAAAAAGTCCAAATATTGGGTCTCTGTGGGCCTTTTAGAGATCTCGATGTGGCTTTCAAATTAAAGCTTCAGACTTAAAATTTGTTACATACTAAGATTACACATAGAATATGTATCTAATAAAGTTTGAAACTTCTCAGACTTACCATTTCCAAGTTACAGAGCAAAATATGTGAAAAATGTCTTAAAAGGGTCACTCAGGTGGGTGTTTAAGGTCCTCATACACAGGTTAAATGTCTACTTGAAGCCTTGATTTTTGGCACATGTAAAAAGAACATAATAATGTATTCCCAGATGAGATTTCAGCTCTATCAGTCACATAGTTTAACAGTCAAAGGCCTTAAAATTGGCAAAAAGTCCAAATACTGGGTCTTTATGGGGCCTTCTAGAGACCTAAATGTGGCCTTCAAATTAAAGCTTCAGACTTAAAATTTGTCACATACTAAGATTACACATAGAATATGCATCTAATACAGTTTGAAACTTCTTAGACTTACCATTTCCAAGTTACAGGGAAAAATATGTGAAAAATGTCTAAAAATGGTCACTCAGGTGGGGATTTATGGTCCTCATACACAGGTTAAATGTCTTCTTAAAGCCTTAATTTTTGGCACATATATAAATAACATACTAATATCTTCCCAGATAGGATTTGAGCTCTATCAGTCACATAGTTTGACAGTCACAGGGCTTAAAAGTAGCAAAAAGTCCAAATATTGGGTCTTTGGGAGCCTTTTAGAGACCTCAATTTGACCTTCAAAATTAAAGCTTCAGACTTAAAATCTGTTACATACTAAGATTACACACAGAATATATATCTAATACAGTTTGAAACTTCTCAGACTTACCATTTCCAAGTTACAGGGAAAAAGATGTGAAAAATGTCTTATAAGGGTCACTCGGGTGGGTGTTTATGGTCCTGATACACAGGTTAACTGTCTATTAAAGGCCTAAATGTTGGGGCACATATAAGAAAACACATAGATATATTCCCAGATGATATTTAACTTAGATGAGAGACATAGTTTTAAAGCTACAGTGCTTGAAAGTGGCAAAAAGTGCATAAATTGGGTCTCTGTGGGCACTTTTGAGACCTTAAGTCGACCCCTTTGGGTAAACCTACAGCCCTAAAATTTTCTACAGACAAGGATTACATATCAAAGTTATACCTAGCGCAGTTTGAGACTCATCAGAATTACCACTTCCAAATTATAGGGCAAAATATGTGAAAAGTATAGCAAAAAATCCCTAAGTGGGGGTATTTATGGGCCTCAAAGACAATTTTCTCCTCAACTTAAAGTCGTGATTTTCGGCACATGTACTAAGAACATATTAATGTGTTGTCAGGTAAAATTTCAGCCAGCTGAGCATCATAGTTTGTGACCTACAGGGCTCTAAGTGGCCAAAAGTCCAATTTCTGACCTTAAGGTGGCCATAAGTTCTTTTTTACTGGGAGTTTAAGGTCACCTTAAAATAGGGATCTTCCTTTGGGCACCCTTAACATGTGTACCAAGTTTGAAAAAAAAATATTAATTTGTTTTTGAGTTATCGCGTCCACAAGGAAATTTCTACGGCGGCGGCGGCGGCGGCGGCGGCGGCGGCGGCAGCGGCGGCGCGACGGACCTGAATCCAATATATCCCCGACTTTCGTCTGGGGATATAATTACTGTAAATGCAATAGTTTTCAAGTTATAAGGGATTTACTCAACAGTGATAACCTGAAAGTAGCTATTACTCAGCTATGCCATGTGCTACAGGTCTAAAATTTTACTATGTTATAGCTGACCCAAAAGTAGCTGAATAACATATTCACACAAAATGCTCTAAATACAATACTTTTCAAGTTATAGATGATTTAGTGTTGAGTAAAAACTTCAAAGTAGCTATTACTCAGCTATGCAATGAGCCACTGCTCTGGAATTTTACTTTGTTATAGCTTACCCCAAAATAGGTGAATAACATATGAAAGTAAATACTCTAAATACAATACTTTTCAAGTTATAAGTGATTTACGCTACAGTGATAACCTAAAAGTAGCTATTACTCAGCTATGCCATGAGCTACAGGTCTGAAATTTTACTATGTTATAGCTGACCCAAAAGTAGCTGAATGACATACTTACACAAAATTCTCTAAATGCAATAGTTTTCAAGTTAGAAGTGATATTACTCATGAAGGAAGTTACTGAAAAGTCCAAAGGTAGCTATTACTCACTTAGCTATTGAGATAGACACCCAAGTTACTCACCATGTTCTGGCTATGGAAAAAGTAGCTGAATAACATATTTGAACAAAATGCTCTAAATGCAATACTTTTCAAGTTATAAATGATTTAGTGTTGAGTAAGAACCTCAAAGCAGCTATTACTCAGCTATGCAATGAGCCACAGGTCTGGAATTTTACTATGTTATAGCTGCCCCAAAATACGTGAACAACATATTGAAACTAAATACTCTAAATGCAAAACTTTTCAAGTTATAAGTGATTTCACTCATGCTGGAAGTTACTGAAAGTCCAAAAGTAGCTATTACTCACTTAGCTATTGAGATAGACACCCAAGTTACTCACCATGTTGTAGCTATGGAAAAAATAGCTGAATAACATATCTGAACAAAATGCTCTAAATGCAATACTTTTCAAGTTATAATTGATTTAGTGCATGATTTCATTAATTTTAATGCATTAAAATTATTTTAAAATTCATAAAAAAATAATTAAGAAAGATCCAGGTCTGACACTCACACAAGGGAATCTACTTGTGGTCTAGTACATATATGCATGATATAAGAGAAATCCTGACAACAGTCACTGAGAAAATTGTGATTTGGTGGGGGTACCTCCCTTGTAATGGCTCTAGCAAACAGATGAACAGACAGATTTGCATGCCTTGAACACTTTTTCATCCTCGATAGATAAGGTATCTTTTAAAAAAACAGCATGTCTCTAGGCCTTGTAGTTTTGGAGGAGAAGTTGTTCACGCGGACGCATACGCTAACGCCGCAGAGTGACGACATAAAAATGACGTTGCTTGAAAATTGCGAGTAAAGCATTTATACTAGCAAGTTAACTATTAGCACGTAAAAAGCCAGTAACCTTTAATTGATCGTTTCACGCACAGTGACTTCCACTTGTACCCATATTAGGATGACACTGATTGACAAACTGGTTCCATTTATAGCTTAACTCAAGTTATACACATTCCAGTTAGAGTCTACTGTATTTATGACCCATAGGCTTTAATGAATAAGATTACCAATTACTGTAATACCCACATCTGAGTTTCCTCCGTTGTTTTGTCTTCCACCAGTCAACAAATGGGGCAGTCACTGAAATGGGACTAAAGTTCTCTCCCAAAGCTCCACAATAAAACACATCCTCCATTTCTTTGGTAATAGATGGCACACAAATCCAATACTTTCTGAACTCTCGTAACTTGTTATTACTTCAATGACTTATATCAAGAGACTGTCCATATCACTCTAACAAAAACAACTACATGTATTATCTGCTGACCAATTTACTAAAATAACCATATGGAATTCTTTCAATGGAAATCAATTCGATTTACAATGAGATACTTTAAAATTAAATCGAATTATAATTGTCTTGAACATAGTTTAAACCTCAAAATCCCAGTTCAGTACAAATATTTATACTCTTTTCTCCTCTGGCTTCAATGGCACAAATTTAGCAGATAAAAATAAAGTTGAAATAAATATTACACAGAGAGTAAATATAACTTAACTGTGACACTGTTCTCCCCATTAATTACATAAGGTTCAGACTGGGTAAACAAATGATCTTCTTTAGAACCTTTTCCATTTTGATTAACTGACACTGAAATCACTGTGAAAATCCAGTAACCTTATCATCTATCCATTTTATGAAATACCCAAAATTTTCATGTTTACTTGATAACAAAAATCAAACTACAAAACACATTACACTTTTGTCTTTTCAGTCTTGATAAATAAATATAACTATATATTCTCTTCTCAATATGAAATGTCACAAAAATTGCTCATATTTAAATCAGAAACTCACACTAGAAAACAACAAAATATCCTTTCAGAAAAACATGATATACATTCTTTGGTTAGTGGATTCACCTGTAAACAGGTTACACGTTTCTGTCATCTTTTGTAGGCCGATACTGCAGTACTTTTCCCTACTTCTTTTTTTTTTGTCTGTTGGTAAAATAACTTCAGTGATGTGAATAAACAAATGTAACCAATAGTCTGTCCTAGATAACAAACTCATTATCTGTAACTTAATAGTCCAGTTAAACCAATACACAAGAATAGCAAATGAAGTAATCACAATAAAATTAACCTGACAAGTGATATTACCAGTAATGCATTAAAACTTGCTACCAATTATCGCCAGATACCAAATCTCGCCCGACAGAATTCAAATAGACATAACTTGACACAAAAGTTACATCCCAAGTCTAGTAAATAAGGCAGAACCATTTCTAAAACAAATTGAACAAATACAACGCAAAAGGCTTTCAAAACATGTGGCCATTACTAAAATATGAACATTTTATTTACTGGTGGTGATAATTGGTGCCCGGTGATATTTGGTAGCAAGGCACTAGTACACAGGATTCAGTCTAGTTACAAAGAAAATGAAATGACCCAGCCTTTTTCTTATTTTTATGACAACTACAATCTGAACTTATTATGCTAGTGGGCCTGGGTAGAAATGGTAAATATTTAGTGACCTAATTCTGATTAAAAAACACAATTCCTAGGAAACTTTAATAGCTACAGCTGTAATCAGACACAAGATATGTAAATTTATGTCACAAAAAAGTAAATACATAAATATTAACAATCACCTGGTCACAAAAGAACAAGACAGATAGGATCTATTTGGTCTAACATGACTCTGAAAACATAGTAAGGATCATATCTCTATCGGTTGTGCTACTGTGAGGGGTAATGGAAAGTTGTACACCAGCTGGTCAGGATTCTGCACATTCTCGTATTGGACATCAACAAAGACACCGGCTGTTGTTAAAGACACCAAACCGGATAATTGAATTCAATTCAATTCATATATAAATGTAAATGAAATCCAGCTACAGACATCATTAACAGTTCCCGAAAAACAATATATTTTAGAAGAAAAGCATAAAATATTAAACAGAAATGCTTAGCAATGTGTACTTGTCTTATATTTTGTCAATACACAGTGAATAAATATTCAAAATTCCCTATTTTAATCACACATAAATAAACCATATTTTAGGCTGTGGTTACTTATGGTAATGTTTTTCAAATCTATTCATATCATTTCAATGTTATGCCCAGGTCCCACAGTGGAGAGGTTGCTACGATGATCTCAGCAATTACAGAAGAATAGAGGCAACTTCAAATTTGCCAAAATTTGCTGAAAAAAGGCAGGAAAGTGAGGTCACGTGAAACAACATCTTCATACTTCCACGACCCCCTCTACGATGTTCTACAATGCTTTTCGACTGTCCTGAGATTAACCCTTGACAAAGCAAGAATATACTGAGAATACCCAAAGAACGGGTGAAGATGCCTGGTGATTTGACTACAATTACCCACCAATTAGCTACAAGTATGGAAGAATGAATGCGATCTTTGAAGATTCTTCTACAACAAAGGAAGAACCAGTTGAGAACAAGGAAGAATATCTGGCCAATTTACTGAGAACAAGAAGGCAGTAGGATTTGCTGGTGCATGTCCTACCACAGAGCTACGACTTAGAAGAATCTGCTACCAATAGTGGCAAATTCTCAGGGTGAACTTAAAAACCGCCAAAAATCAGCAAATACCGGCGATAGTTTTGAACATCAGCTTGTTGTCGCCATGAAGTGGTGAATTATGAAGAAAAGTGAAGACAAATGAAGAATAATGAGGAATCCGTCAAGAATACTGGCGAATTTGCCATTCACCGATATTCGCCTTTAAAATTCGCCACTGTGGGGCCTGGGCATTATACATGTAGTTTAGTAAGTCTACTACACAAGTTAACAGGGTGTCCACAATTGCTATTTCACATTTCTCTCTCTAAACTAGGGCTGCGAACGAGTACTCGAGCCTCAGTGTACGAGGCGGTCTTGCAAGTTCATTTTAGAAACTCAGTTACTCGCGAGGTATTGTATTATCGTCCACGTAATCAAACACTTGTGTAAAATATGCTACATTTCAGCATTTCAGTCACATATCAATTAAAGTTGTTATTTTCGCTTGAAAACATACAATTTACTCCATACTCTATAATATATGGTCAAATAGAAGACGTTTTTCTTCAAAAGTTTCATTTCCGGAACCGACTATTGTTTACAGAAGACTTCTAATGGTAGGTACTAAATCTCGCGGTTACTCGAATTCGGGCCGGTTGTCAGAGGGCGAGTACTCGATGCTGTTTTTCAGCACCCGTCACAGCCCTACTCTAAACAAGATAAACCTTGGAAGAAAGGCAATAGGTGTTATCAGGACATTCAAGAGGTTTGTAGCTTTACCTTTTGTGAAAATTATTTTCAAAAGTTGTTCACATAATCACACTAAAAAGGAATTATGATTTGAGAGAAAAAAAGTTGAGATTCGAAAAATCAATATCAAAATGAGTAAAACAAGGTATATTATTTATCATTTTACATTTTTAAGATTCTGCTTTTGTCTGGTGTTGTATTGTGTAATTTTTGTCTATAAAAATCTACCGTATAAACTAGAGCTGTGAAGATTAGTGGTCCGTTTCATAGTGGTGTGAACAGTAAACCGGTATACCGCATTCCGTTTCGTTTAGGTAGAAATGACGAAATCCGCAAAGAATATTTAAGAACCGGTTGTTGAAAACGTCATTATATTAGGCTTTGTACTGGTTAATCCCTTTAAAAAAAATAAAGAACGTATATATTTGAGGAAACAGCTTACATTTTTACTTTATATTCATGGTAAATGAACTTTATAAACTTCAAAATATCTCGCGAATCCATATTTCCTCTTGAGAAATATTGCTCATGTACGCTCGCGTAAAATTTTTTACCATATATCTGCACACTTTCGAAATACCGGATTTCTTTCAGTTTCAAAGCCCCGGAAACCGGTTTTTATTTTCAGAACCGGTCCCACCACTACCGTTTCATGCACCAATCGATGGAGGTATCACATTTGATGCATCAAGTGTAAATGCATGGAATCACCCCAAGCTAAACCCCTATTTTCAGTATTTCACCGAACTTGATGCATGTATACAGACACAATGCAAGGAAATCCCAAGTAATTCCATGACCTCATGTTTTCTAATTTGTATTTTTTATTTTAAAATATTGCTAGGAAATGCCATGGAATTCTATGCCCCACGTTTTCTTATTCGCATATTTTGACATATTGCTTGGACATCTCACTATATTCCCAAGGGATTTACAACCTAACATTTTCTTAGTTGATATTTTAACAAAGATATTCAAGTAAGATTTTATTATTTTGTTCGTTAATAGTACAAATAGATTTAGTTATGACTTTTGTGATTTTTAATGTCTGTCGACTAAATCGAATGATTAATCGATCAGAGGTGGGGGCACTGTGGGGAAGTAATTGAATCTCTACAAAAGGCCGATTTGCAGCTCTAATATAAACTAGAGGATCGCTCGCAAAAAAAAAAGATAATGTTTTTGCATAGCAAAAACAAAGCGTCCCGAAAAGGCTATAAAGGTGAGTGCTAAAGTATTAAGAAAATGCTTCGTTTCTAGCCTTATACTGTTGTGGCAACCAAAGTCAGCGCAGTCTGCTCTATCTAGCACGGTTTTCAAGATATAAGCATTTTTGTGTTTTGCAAAAAATAAAAAAATTAAAAATGTCCGCTATATTTGGTGAGACAAAAATATTTTGAAAATTGGCATGGCTACTCTGCAGAGATACCCAGCAGGTCCAAAATTTTGTTGATTTCGCTCCATATAGCACGGTTTTCGAGATATAAGCATTTTTGTGTTTTGCAAAAACTTTGAAAATTCAAAATGGCCACCATTTTTGGGGAGACAAAAATTTTTGTCAAGACCACTGCCGCGGTGTGTATCTCCCGCCGAGCATTAAAGCAGAAGAAATAGCTTTTCCGAGATATTCACAATTTTTCATTTTCGTGTGTGAAAGCTCTTCCAAAAGTAGGTGAATGAGTTATTTGAGAAAAATTGGCTATCTGCAATACTATTAAGAGATAATTCACATTTACTCATTTTGAGTAGGTGAATAATTATCTATGGGTCTGAAACTTCACCAAGTGAAAGCTCTCCCAAAAGTAGGTGAATGAGTTATTTGAGAAAAATTGGCTATCCGCAATACTTTTAGAGATAATTCGCATTTACTCATTTTGAGTAGGTGAGTAATTAGCTATGGGTCTGAAACTTCACCATGTGAAAGCTCTCCCACAAGTAGATGAATGAGTATTTGATAAAAATTGGGTATCCACAATACTTTTACAGATAATTAGCATTTACTCATTTTGAGTAGGTGAATAAATAGCTATGGGTCTGAAACTTCACAGAGTGAAAGCTCTCCCAAAAGTAGGTGAATGAGTTATTTGAGAAAAATTGGCTATCTGCAATACTTTTAGAGATAATTCGCATTTACTCATTTTGAGTAGGTGAGTAATTAGCTATGGGTGTGAAACTTCACCGAGTGAAAGCTCTCCCAAAAGTAGGTGAATGAGTTATTTGAGAAAAATTGGCTATCTGCAATACTTTTAGAGATAATTCGCATTTACTCATTTTGAGTAGGTGAGTAATTAGCTATGGGTGTGAAACTTCACCAAGTGAAAGCTCTCCCAAAAGTAGGTGAATGAGTTATTTGAGAAAAATTGGCTATCTGCAATACTTTTAGAGATAATTCGCATTTACTCATTTTGAGTAGGTGAGTAATTAGCTATGGGTGTGAAACTTCACCAAGTGAAAGCTCTCCCAAAAGTAGGTGAATGAGTTATTTGAGAAAAATTGGCTATCTGCAATACTTTTAGAGATAATTCGCATTTACTCATTTTGAGTAGGTGAGTAATTAGCTATGGGTGTGAAACTTCAAGTGAAAGCTCTCCCAAAAGTAGGTGAATGAGTTATTTGAGAAAAATTGGCTATCTGCAATACTTTTAGAGATAATTCGCATTTACTCATTTTGAGTAGGTGAGTAATTAGCTATGGGTCTGAAACTTCACCAAGTGAAAGCTCTCCCAAAAGTAGGTGAATGAGTTATTTGAGAAAAATTGGCTATCTGCAATACTTTTAGAGATAATTCGCATTTACTCATTTTGAGTAGGTGAGTAATTAGCTATGGGTGTGAAACTTCACCAAGTGAAAGCTCTCCCAAAAGTAGGTGAATGAGTTATTTGAGAAAAATTGGCTATCTGCAATACTTTTAGAGATAATTCGCATTTACTCATTTTGAGTAGGTGAGTAATTAGCTATGGGTCTGAAACTTCACCAAGTGAAAGCTCTCCCAAAAGTAGGTGAATGATTAATTTGAGAAAAATTGGCTATCTACAATACTTTTAGAGATAATTCGCATTTACTCATTTTGAGTAGGTGAGTAATTAGCTATGGGTCTGAAACTTCACCAAGTGAAAGCTCTCCCAAAAGTAGGTGAATGATTTATTTGAGAAAAATTGGCTATCTGCAATATTTTTAGAGATAATTCGCATTTACTCATTTTGAGTAGGTGAGTAATTAGCTATGGGTCTGAAACTTCACCATGTGAAAGCTCTCCCACAAGTAGATGAATGAGTTATTTGATAAAAATTGGGTATCCGCAATACTTTTACAGATAATTAGCATTTACTCATTTTGAGTAGGTAAATAATTAGCTATGGGTCTGAAACTTCACCATGTGAAAGCTCTCCCAAAAGTAGGTGAATGAGTTATTTGAGAAAAATTGGCTATCTGCAATACTTTTAGAGATAATTCGCATTTACTCATTTTCAGTAGGTGAGTAATTAGCTATGGGTCTGAAACTTCACAGAGTGAAAGCTCTCCCAAAAGTAGGTGAATGAGTTATTTGAGAAAAATTGGCTATCTGCAATACTTTTAGAGATAATTCGCATTTACTCATTTTGAGTAGGTGAGTAATTAGCTATGGGTCTGAAACTTCACCAAGTGAAAGCTCTCCCAAAAGTAGGCGAATGATTAATTTGACAAAAATTGGCTATCTGCAATACTTTTAGAGATAATTCGCATTTACTCATTTTGAGTAGGTGAGTAATTAGCTATGGGTCTGAAACTTCACCAAGTGAAAGCTCTCCCAAAAGTAGGTGAATGAGTTATTTGAGAAAAATTGGCTATCTGCAATACTTTTAGAGATAATTCGCATTTACTCATTTTGAGTAGGTGAGTAATTAGCTATGGGTGTGAAACTTCACCAAGTGAAAGCTCTCCCAAAAGTAGGTGAATGAGTTATTTGAGAAAAATTGGCTATCTGCAATACTTTTAGAGATAATTCGCATTTACTCATTTTGAGTAGGTGAGTAATTAGCTATGGGTGTGAAACTTCAAGTGAAAGCTCTCCCAAAAGTAGGTGAATGAGTTATTTGAGAAAAATTGGCTATCTGCAATACTTTTAGAGATAATTCGCATTTACTCATTTTGAGTAGGTGAGTAATTAGCTATGGGTGTGAAACTTCACCAAGTGAAAGCTCTCCCAAAAGTAGGTGAATGAGTTATTTGAGAAAAATTGGCTATCTGCAATACTTTTAGAGATAATTCGCATTTACTCATTTTGAGTAGGTGAGTAATTAGCTATGGGTGTGAAACTTCACCAAGTGAAAGCTCTCCCAAAAGTAGGTGAATGAGTTATTTGAGAAAAATTGGCTATCTGCAATACTTTTAGAGATAATTCGCATTTACTCATTTTGAGTAGGTGAGTAATTAGCTATGGGTCTGAAACTTCACCAAGTGAAAGCTCTCCCAAAAGTAGGTGAATGATTAATTTGAGAAAAATTGGCTATCTACAATACTTTTAGAGATAATTCGCATTTACTCATTTTGAGTAGGTGAGTAATTAGCTATGGGTCTGAAACTTCACCAAGTGAAAGCTCTCCCAAAAGTAGGTGAATGATTTATTTGAGAAAAATTGGCTATCTGCAATATTTTTAGAGATAATTCGCATTTACTCATTTTGAGTAGGTGAGTAATTAGCTATGGGTCTGAAACTTCACCATGTGAAAGCTCTCCCACAAGTAGATGAATGAGTTATTTGATAAAAATTGGGTATCCGCAATACTTTTACAGATAATTAGCATTTACTCATTTTGAGTAGGTAAATAATTAGCTATGGGTCTGAAACTTCACCATGTGAAAGCTCTCCCAAAAGTAGGTGAATGAGTTATTTGAGAAAAATTGGCTATCTGCAATACTTTTAGAGATAATTCGCATTTACTCATTTTCAGTAGGTGAGTAATTAGCTATGGGTCTGAAACTTCACAGAGTGAAAGCTCTCCCAAAAGTAGGTGAATGAGTTATTTGAGAAAAATTGGCTATCTGCAATACTTTTAGAGATAATTCGCATTTACTCATTTTGAGTAGGTGAGTAATTAGCTATGGGTCTGAAACTTCACCAAGTGAAAGCTCTCCCAAAAGTAGGCGAATGATTAATTTGACAAAAATTGGCTATCTGCAATACTTTTAGAGATAATTCGCATTTACTCATTTTGAGTAGGTGAGTAATTAGCTATGGGTCTGAAACTTCACCAAGTGAAAGCTCTCCCAAAAGTAGGTGAATGAGTTATTTGAGAAAAATTGGCTATCTGCAATACTTTTAGAGATAATTCGCATTTACTCATTTTGAGTAGGTGAGTAATTAGCTATGGGTGTGAAACTTCACCAAGTGAAAGCTCTCCCAAAAGTAGGTGAATGAGTTATTTGAGAAAAATTGGCTATCTGCAATACTTTTAGAGATAATTCGCATTTACTCATTTTGAGTAGGTGAGTAATTAGCTATGGGTGTGAAACTTCAAGTGAAAGCTCTCCCAAAAGTAGGTGAATGAGTTATTTGAGAAAAATTGGCTATCTGCAATACTTTTAGAGATAATTCGCATTTACTCATTTTGAGTAGGTGAGTAATTAGCTATGGGTGTGAAACTTCACCAAGTGAAAGCTCTCCCAAAAGTAGGTGAATGAGTTATTTGAGAAAAATTGGCTATCTGCAATACTTTTAGAGATAATTCGCATTTACTCATTTTGAGTAGGTGAGTAATTAGCTATGGGTGTGAAACTTCACCAAGTGAAAGCTCTCCCAAAAGTAGGTGAATGAGTTATTTGAGAAAAATTGGCTATCTGCAATACTTTTAGAGATAATTCGCATTTACTCATTTTGAGTAGGTGAGTAATTAGCTATGGGTCTGAAACTTCACCAAGTGAAAGCTCTCCCAAAAGTAGGTGAATGATTAATTTGAGAAAAATTGGCTATCTACAATACTTTTAGAGATAATTCGCATTTACTCATTTTGAGTAGGTGAGTAATTAGCTATGGGTCTGAAACTTCACCAAGTGAAAGCTCTCCCAAAAGTAGGTGAATGATTTATTTGAGAAAAATTGGCTATCTGCAATATTTTTAGAGATAATTCGCATTTACTCATTTTGAGTAGGTGAGTAATTAGCTATGGGTCTGAAACTTCACCATGTGAAAGCTCTCCCACAAGTAGATGAATGAGTTATTTGATAAAAATTGGGTATCCGCAATACTTTTACAGATAATTAGCATTTACTCATTTTGAGTAGGTAAATAATTAGCTATGGGTCTGAAACTTCACCATGTGAAAGCTCTCCCAAAAGTAGGTGAATGAGTTATTTGAGAAAAATTGGCTATCTGCAATACTTTTAGAGATAATTCGCATTTACTCATTTTCAGTAGGTGAGTAATTAGCTATGGGTCTGAAACTTCACAGAGTGAAAGCTCTCCCAAAAGTAGGTGAATGAGTTATTTGAGAAAAATTGGCTATCTGCAATACTTTTAGAGATAATTCGCATTTACTCATTTTGAGTAGGTGAGTAATTAGCTATGGGTCTGAAACTTCACCAAGTGAAAGCTCTCCCAAAAGTAGGCGAATGATTAATTTGACAAAAATTGGCTATCTGCAATACTTTTAGAGATAATTCGCATTTACTCATTTTGAGTAGGTGAGTAATTAGCTATGGGTCTGAAACTTCACCAAGTGAAAGCTCTCCCAAAAGTAGGTGAATGAGTTATTTGAGAAAAATTGGCTATCTGCAATACTTTTAGAGATAATTCGCATTTACTCATTTTGAGTAGGTGAGTAATTAGCTATGGGTGTGAAACTTCACCAAGTGAAAGCTCTCCCAAAAGTAGGTGAATGAGTTATTTGAGAAAAATTGGCTATCTGCAATACTTTTAGAGATAATTCGCATTTACTCATTTTGAGTAGGTGAGTAATTAGCTATGGGTGTGAAACTTCAAGTGAAAGCTCTCCCAAAAGTAGGTGAATGAGTTATTTGAGAAAAATTGGCTATCTGCAATACTTTTAGAGATAATTCGCATTTACTCATTTTGAGTAGGTGAGTAATTAGCTATGGGTGTGAAACTTCACCAAGTGAAAGCTCTCCCAAAAGTAGGTGAATGAGTTATTTGAGAAAAATTGGCTATCTGCAATACTTTTAGAGATAATTCGCATTTACTCATTTTGAGTAGGTGAGTAATTAGCTATGGGTGTGAAACTTCACCAAGTGAAAGCTCTCCCAAAAGTAGGTGAATGAGTTATTTGAGAAAAATTGGCTATCTGCAATACTTTTAGAGATAATTCGCATTTACTCATTTTGAGTAGGTGAGTAATTAGCTATGGGTCTGAAACTTCACCAAGTGAAAGCTCTCCCAAAAGTAGGTGAATGATTAATTTGAGAAAAATTGGCTATCTACAATACTTTTAGAGATAATTCGCATTTACTCATTTTGAGTAGGTGAGTAATTAGCTATGGGTCTGAAACTTCACCAAGTGAAAGCTCTCCCAAAAGTAGGTGAATGATTTATTTGAGAAAAATTGGCTATCTGCAATATTTTTAGAGATAATTCGCATTTACTCATTTTGAGTAGGTGAGTAATTAGCTATGGGTCTGAAACTTCACCATGTGAAAGCTCTCCCACAAGTAGATGAATGAGTTATTTGATAAAAATTGGGTATCCGCAATACTTTTACAGATAATTAGCATTTACTCATTTTGAGTAGGTAAATAATTAGCTATGGGTCTGAAACTTCACCATGTGAAAGCTCTCCCAAAAGTAGGTGAATGAGTTATTTGAGAAAAATTGGCTATCTGCAATACTTTTAGAGATAATTCGCATTTACTCATTTTCAGTAGGTGAGTAATTAGCTATGGGTCTGAAACTTCACAGAGTGAAAGCTCTCCCAAAAGTAGGTGAATGAGTTATTTGAGAAAAATTGGCTATCTGCAATACTTTTAGAGATAATTCGCATTTACTCATTTTGAGTAGGTGAGTAATTAGCTATGGGTCTGAAACTTCACCAAGTGAAAGCTCTCCCAAAAGTAGGCGAATGATTAATTTGACAAAAATTGGCTATCTGCAATACTTTTAGAGATAATTCGCATTTACTCATTTTGAGTAGGTGAGTAATTAGCTATGGGTCTGAAACTTCACCAAGTGAAAGCTCTCCCAAAAGTAGGTGAATGAGTTATTTGAGAAAAATTGGCTATCTGCAATACTTTTAGAGATAATTCGCATTTACTCATTTTGAGTAGGTGAGTAATTAGCTATGGGTGTGAAACTTCACCAAGTGAAAGCTCTCCCAAAAGTAGGTGAATGAGTTATTTGAGAAAAATTGGCTATCTGCAATACTTTTAGAGATAATTCGCATTTACTCATTTTGAGTAGGTGAGTAATTAGCTATGGGTGTGAAACTTCAAGTGAAAGCTCTCCCAAAAGTAGGTGAATGAGTTATTTGAGAAAAATTGGCTATCTGCAATACTTTTAGAGATAATTCGCATTTACTCATTTTGAGTAGGTGAGTAATTAGCTATGGGTGTGAAACTTCACCAAGTGAAAGCTCTCCCAAAAGTAGGTGAATGAGTTATTTGAGAAAAATTGGCTATCTGCAATACTTTTAGAGATAATTCGCATTTACTCATTTTGAGTAGGTGAGTAATTAGCTATGGGTGTGAAACTTCACCAAGTGAAAGCTCTCCCAAAAGTAGGTGAATGAGTTATTTGAGAAAAATTGGCTATCTGCAATACTTTTAGAGATAATTCGCATTTACTCATTTTGAGTAGGTGAGTAATTAGCTATGGGTCTGAAACTTCACCAAGTGAAAGCTCTCCCAAAAGTAGGTGAATGATTAATTTGAGAAAAATTGGCTATCTACAATACTTTTAGAGATAATTCGCATTTACTCATTTTGAGTAGGTGAGTAATTAGCTATGGGTCTGAAACTTCACCAAGTGAAAGCTCTCCCAAAAGTAGGTGAATGATTTATTTGAGAAAAATTGGCTATCTGCAATATTTTTAGAGATAATTCGCATTTACTCATTTTGAGTAGGTGAGTAATTAGCTATGGGTCTGAAACTTCACCATGTGAAAGCTCTCCCACAAGTAGATGAATGAGTTATTTGATAAAAATTGGGTATCCGCAATACTTTTACAGATAATTAGCATTTACTCATTTTGAGTAGGTAAATAATTAGCTATGGGTCTGAAACTTCACCATGTGAAAGCTCTCCCAAAAGTAGGTGAATGAGTTATTTGAGAAAAATTGGCTATCTGCAATACTTTTAGAGATAATTCGCATTTACTCATTTTCAGTAGGTGAGTAATTAGCTATGGGTCTGAAACTTCACAGAGTGAAAGCTCTCCCAAAAGTAGGTGAATGAGTTATTTGAGAAAAATTGGCTATCTGCAATACTTTTAGAGATAATTCGCATTTACTCATTTTGAGTAGGTGAGTAATTAGCTATGGGTCTGAAACTTCACCAAGTGAAAGCTCTCCCAAAAGTAGGCGAATGATTAATTTGACAAAAATTGGCTATCTGCAATACTTTTAGAGATAATTCGCATTTACTCATTTTGAGTAGGTGAGTAATTAGCTATGGGTCTGAAACTTCACCAAGTGAAAGCTCTCCCAAAAGTAGGTGAATGAGTTATTTGAGAAAAATTGGCTGTCTGCAATACTTTTAGAGATAATTCGCATTTACTCATTTTGAGTAGGTGAGTAATTAGCTATGGGTGTGAAACTTCACCAAGTGAAAGCTCTCCCAAAAGTAGGTGAATGAGTTATTTGAGAAAAATTGGCTATCTGCAATACTTTTAGAGATAATTCGCATTTACTCATTTTGAGTAGGTGAGTAATTAGCTATGGGTGTGAAACTTCACCAAGTGAAAGCTCTCCCAAAAGTAGGTGAATGAGTTATTTGAGAAAAATTGGCTATCTGCAATACTTTTAGAGATAATTCGCATTTACTCATTTTGAGTAGGTGAGTAATTAGCTATGGGTGTGAAACTTCACCAAGTGAAAGCTCTCCCAAAAGTAGGTGAATGAGTTATTTGAGAAAAATTGGCTATCTGCAATACTTTTAGAGGTAATTCGCATTTACTCATTTTGAGTAGGTGAGTAATTAGCTATGGGTCTGAAACTTCACCAAGTGAAAGCTCTCCCAAAAGTAGGTGAATGATTAATTTGAGAAAAATTGGCTATCTACAATACTTTTAGAGATAATTCGCATTTACTCATTTTGAGTAGGTGAGTAATTAGCTATGGGTCTGAAACTTCACCAAGTGAAAGCTCTCCCAAAAGTAGGTGAATGATTTATTTGAGAAAAATTGGCTATCTGCAATATTTTTAGAGATAATTCGCATTTACTCATTTTGAGTAGGTGAGTAATTAGCTATGGGTCTGAAACTTCACCATGTGAAAGCTCTCCCACAAGTAGATGAATGAGTTATTTGATAAAAATTGGGTATCCGCAATACTTTTACAGATAATTAGCATTTACTCATTTTGAGTAGGTAAATAATTAGCTATGGGTCTGAAACTTCACCATGTGAAAGCTCTCCCAAAAGTAGGTGAATGAGTTATTTGAGAAAAATTGGCTATCTGCAATACTTTTAGAGATAATTCGCATTTACTCATTTTCAGTAGGTGAGTAATTAGCTATGGGTCTGAAACTTCACCAAGTGAAAGCTCTCCCAAAAGTAGGTGAATGAGTTATTTGAGAAAAATTGGCTATCTGCAATACTTTTAGAGATAATTCGCATTTACTCATTTTGAGTAGGTGAGTAATTAGCTATGGGTCTGAAACTTCACCAAGTGAAAGCTCTCCCAAAAGTAGGCCAATGATTAATTTGACAAAAATTGGCTATCTGCAATACTTTCAGAGATAATTCGCATTTACTCATTTTGAGTAGGTGAGTAATTAGCTATGGGTCTGAAACTTCACATAGTGAAAGCTCTCCCAAAAATAGGTGAATGAGTTATTTGAGAAAAATTGGCTGTCTGCAATACTTTTAGAGATAATTCGCATTTACTCATTTTGAGTAGGTGAGTAAAATGGCCGCCATTTTTGGCAAGACAAAATGTTTTTGAAAATTGGCATGGCTACTCTGCAGATATACCCTGTGGATCAAAAATTTCGTCGAAATCGCTCTATCTTGCAGGGTTTTCGAGATATAAGCATTTTTATGTTTTGCAATTTTTGCGAAAAATTCGAAAATTCAAAATGGCCGCCATTTTTGGCGAGACAAAATTTTTTTCAAAATTGGGATAACTACTCTGCAGAGATACCCTGTGGGTCAAAAATTTCGTCGAAATCGCTCTATCTAGCACGGTTTTCGAGATATAAGCATTTTTGTGTTTTGCAATTTTTACGAAAATTTCGAAAATTCAAAATGGCCGCCATTTTTGGCGAGACAAAAATTTTTTGAAAATTGGGAAAAGTACTCTGCAGAGATACCCTGTGGGTCAAAAATTTTGTCGAAATTGCTCTATCTAGCACGGTTTTTGAGATATAAGCATTTTTGTGTTTTGCAATTTTTGCGAAAATTTCGAAAATTCAAAATGGCCGCCATTTTGGACGAGACAAAAATTTTTTGAAAATTGGGAAAACTACTCCGCAGAGATACCCTGTGGGTCAAAAATTTCATCGAAATCGCTCTATCTAGCACGGTTTTCGAGATATAAGCATTTTTGTGTTTTGCAATTTTTACGAAAATTTCGAAAATTCAAAATGGCCGCCATTTTTGGCGAGACAAAAATTTTTTGAAAATTGGGAAAAGTACTCCGCAGAGATACCCTGTGGGTCAAAAATTTTGTCGAAATTGCTCTATCTAGCACGGTTTTTGAGATATAAGCATTTTTGTGTTTTGCAATTTTTGCGAAAATTTCGAAAATTCAAAATGGCCGCCATTTTGGACGAGACAAAAATTTTTTGAAAATTGGGAAAACTACTCCGCAGAGATACCCTGCGGGTCAAAAATTTCGTCGAAATCGCTCTATCTAGCACGGTTTTCGAGATATAAGCATTTTTGTGTTTTCCTTATTTGGAAAATTCGTAATGATTAATTAATCATTAATTACTCGGCCATTTCTTGACCAATCAATGCCAAAATCTAATGATTTCCAGATTTTAATAGAATGAATGTATTTGCCAAGTTTCAGGTGAATTGATAAAATTGCTTTCAAGTTATCATCCGGACAAGCTTCCCCATCGAAAAAAGACATTTTTGGTCATGTGACCTCTCTGATTGGTTGAAATGTCACTGCAGCATATTCAAAAAAATTCCCCAAGGCTACTGCCTAAACCTGCCAAATTTGAAAACAATCCGCCTAACGGTTACAGAGTTATAAGGAAAACAAAATGCGGAGCCGGCGGAGCCGCCGGAGCCGGCGGAGCCTGAAGCTCTCCCATACACAAACAAGGGACGCTTAACTAGACCTACGCATCAGAGAACTGATGCACATCTGTATCCACCGGAAAGACAACTCACCAAAGCCAGTGAACCATCATTTGACCTTGAAGGAGGGGCCAACGGTCAAATCTGACATCAGAAGATTTCCAGCACACAATATCCTGTAAGTTGGTTTCACAATTGCAAACCTCTAGGATCAATAATAAACAAGTTATAAACCCTTGGCTGTCCTCATTTGACCTTGAAGGAGGGGCTCAAGGTCAAATCCAACCACATCAGAAGATTCCCAGCCCATGATTTCCTATAAGGTGGTTTCACATTGCAAACCTCTAGGACCAATAATAAGAAAGTTATAAGCACTTTTAAGTTTGGCTATCCTCGTTTGACCTTGAAGGAGGGGCCCAAGGTCAAATCCGACCACACCAGAAGATTCCCAGCCCATGATTTCCTATAGGTTGGTTTACCATCCCAAATCTCTTGGACCAATAATAAGCGAGTTATAAGCACTTTCAACTTTGGCTATCCTCGTTTGACCTTGAAGGAGGGGTCCAAGGTCAAATCTGACCACACCAGAAGATTCCCAGTCCATGATTTCATAGTGTTACGATCGAATGTAAATATGGAAACCGGGTCTCGAAAACAAAAATTCGGCGGAAACCGGATTCGTTCGAATTAGTATACACCAAGCTGTAGTCAAGCTGTAAAACTTTCTGTGCGTGTACATGAACAATAATTTCAACTAAAATGTGGTTTATTTGATGATAAAACAGACGTTTTGGATATTATTTCAGTGTATATTGGCAAAATATTACAGAAGTTAATATTTTTAAACGTTTCTGTGCAATATTTTATATGTTTTGATGTGAAATATGTGACATTTCGGGAACCGGTTCTTGGAATTTGTCACTGGATTTCGTTTACTCTTTTATAAATCGAATAGAAACCAACTATCCGGTTTGCCGTCTTTATCACTATGATTTCATGTAGGTTGGTTTACCATCCCAAACCTCTTGGACCAATAATAAGCAAGTTGTAAGCACTTTTTAGTTTGGCTATCCTCGTATGACCTTGAAGGTGGGGTCCAAGGTCAAACCTGACTACATCAAAAGATTCCCTGCCCATGATTTCCTATAAGTTGCTTTACCATCCCAAATCTCTAGGACCAAAAATAAGCGAGTTATAAGCACTTTTAAATAGAGCTGAAAGGGATATTCACATTATTCGTTTTCCGGTCCGCATTTTCCGGATTTGACTTTCATCATAAGCAAACAAATATTCGTTATGAGTATGGAAATTAGGCTTGGTATATGTAAATATTGCAAATAACACTCACTTTGTCTAATGTTTTCCTAAATAATAGAGCAAAAAGTGAACTTACTTGTTTTTCTTCCCGGTTGACTGAAAACCTAAATGTCCGTGATTTTACCTAAATTTTGGAACGCACTAAAACTATAAAACGAATTTCCGGAAAATATCGGAAAATACATAACGAATATTTGACCACAATTTTGGTATCCTCTTTCAGCTCTACTTTTAAGTTTGGCTATCCTCGTTTGACCTTGAAGGAGGGGTCCAAGGTCAAATCTGACCACATCAAAAGATTCGCAGCACATGATTTCCTATAGGTTGGTTTCACATTGCAAACCTCTAGGACCAATAATAAGGGAGATATAAGCACTTTTAAAGTCTGCTATGTGGGTTACTTTGGCACTCTGTGGATGACCTTGAATTAAGAGCTTCAAGGTCAAATGTCTGCAAGGTTGTAGAGGGCATATATATCTGTTATACACATCACCTATGAAGACATTCAACCTTCTACCTATGAGAAATGCCCACGGTGGCCATATTGTTTTTCAGAATGAGGCTAATTTCCTTCCCAGAGAAGCTTACCCCCCAATGAAGATATCCTGCAAATTTGGCGAACCTAGCTGATGTAGTGTTCCTCTTAGCGGGTTAGCGCCGAAAATCTCTCTACGCGCGGCGGTGGCGGAGCGAACGCTAAACCAAAGTACAACTAGTAAAATGGATCAGAGATGCCCGTACCCCACAGCCTAGGGAAATATTTTTAACACCATGAGATATAGAAGTACTGTATCAGTACAAAGTTCAGTATACTTTCAGAGCACTGGCAGTTATATAAACAATGTTTAAATAGAGAAAATAATGTCTAAGAGAAAGATAATGCATGTAAAGATGAAGTATTAAAACAAGACAATTCAATAACAAGATGACAGCATTAATCAGTAAACTAAACATGACAACACTCTTTATCTACATCTGGCATGGCCGAATTATGGTTTGGATGTTTTGAATATTACCATGCATACAGAAGTGGTAATACATTCAATGATTGCTTATGTGTGGTGTTGGAGCAAAACCTGTGGCTCACTTGATGAAATTCCATCTGTTACAATGGGAAGTTGTAAAAGTAAAATTCTTAATGAATTCTAATATGACTTTAACAGTGCTTAATCCGTATCAACAGACAGACCCAAAGGTGCAACAAGATTTTAAAGGTTAATACAGCAAGGTCAAAGGTCAATCAGTGTTACACCATGACGTGGCACACCTAAAACCCTCAACCAATGTCCCTACCAAGTAAAAACTTCCTACACCTTACAGTCTCTGAGATATAACCTGGGCAAGATTTTATAGGTCAAGGTCGCTACAGCAAGGTCAAAGGTCAAATCAAGGTCACATGACATAGCACACCTACACCCCCTAACCAATGTCCCTAACCAGTATCAACTTTCTACACCTTACGGTTTCTGAGATATAGCCCGGACAAGAATTTAAAGGTCAAAGTCACTACGGCAAGGTCAAAGGTCAATCAAGGTCAGACCATGACGTTGCACACCTACAACCCCTAACTAATGTCCCTGCCAAGTATCAACTTCCTACATCTTATGGTTGTCGAGATATAGCCCGACAAGATTTTCAAACTCAAGGTCACTACAGCAAGGTCAAAGGTCAAATCAAGGTCAGACCATGACGTTGCACACCTACACCCCCCAACCAATGTCCCTGCCAAGTATGAACTTCCTACACCTTAGGTTTCTGAGATACAGCCCGGACAAACTATTTCCCGCCGCCTGCCCGCCCGCCTGTCCGGACACCATGGATGAAAACAATACCCCGACAGCCCTTAAGGGCTGTGGGGTAAAAACTGCGTGAGCCACGCACATACACACACATGGTGCAAATTATAATCTCCCGCCGGCGAGCCGGGCGGGAGATAACAAATTGTTTTCAGTATCCTGGATTCGGACTATTCAGCGGACACTATTACTCCCCGATAATATTGGCCAATATTGAAATATTTTTAAATTTAATATCAATGTCCACACTCGACACAGACAAACAATTTACCCACTAGTTTTTTTGTATTTCTCAAATCGTCTTCTCATACATTATTTTTGTTTCATAAAGGATATAAAATACAAATCATAGCTAGCCATGGTGAGGATACTAGCATTTTAAGCACATGCAGCAGCATATGTTTTAAGCATATTTCTTTATGATGAACCTTATGAAAATTTTATATTTGTTGCCAAACTGCCAATCTTCTGAGTGTCCACAAAAGGATATGTACACATAAATAGTGGGGCCATTCTGGCTATACCATCTCAGCTTATCTCAACTTAATACTAAACCTCACTTTTGAGACAGAAGGGGAACCCAAAAATAACCCAAAATGGTCATTTTTTTAAAAATTGAAACTTGACACATTAACACATGCAATTATTAAATGTACTTTCCTTTCCATTTCTTGTGGCCAGTTTTGTAAAATACACTGATTCATGAACAGGAGAATCAATTTCAAAGTATAAATCAACCTTAACAAAGGAACACCTTCTTACATCTTGGGCTAACATGTTTCATGACTCCTATCTTTATCTGGCACATTGCCAGTTGCTGCTTCAAAGCACATGCACAATAATGTCCCTTTGCTTTACCAACCTGAGCATTCAAAACCATTTATCTTTTGAAAGATATTTCCTTGCAATGCTAACGCTTTTGACTTATTCATAATAGGTATACACTGTTTTCCTGTTAAAATACATTTCAGCTCTTTCAGGCAATACATACATGGCTCCCTCAGTTAATGTGTGAATTAAAAAGTGAAATGGCACAACTCAAGATTGGAAAATTTGGAGCCGTTTTTCAAAACTACAGTAGGTTAAATATAGCAAACTTCAAATTTAGGCCTCTCAACATTTGAGGGATTTTTTTTATTCAAAAAAGATTACGGGGAAATTGTCTCATAATTCAACTTATCTCATACGTATAATGACTATAATCTGAAGCAGAGAGTTTTTCTCAGAACTTTTGTTTCCTCAAAAGTGTCAGATAAACTACATAATGCTGAATTTAATTTAATTGTTTATATATTTAGTTTAACAATAAAACAAAAGATTACATATCGATTACATTTAAAAGTCAATGACAAATACAGAACCTCAATTATCCGAACCCCATGGGAGACATACAATCCGGCCGGATAATCGAGGGGTTCGGATAGATGAAGGAAACCGAAATTCACGGTCTATGGGTTACCGAGTGGGTGATAATCAAAGAATTGTCGTTTTTATGCAATAAACATAGACGTTGGTGGTCGTTAATAAAGTCATTTAATATATTTGTGTCATATAACATAAGTGACCCTTCAATTGTCGTTTATTTGCTCCATATTCATGGATATTATTATTATTTTTACTTAAATTATTACGCAGACTTGAGCTGGTTGTGTTCGGTTGGTACTTGCATTGTTGACGTTTTAATTTTAGATTAACATCGTCCCGCATTGTGTCAGTTGAAAAACTCGGGAGATTATTTATTGTAAAACCCCAAGCGAACACACCTTCAGTGACACTTGTGTTTGATTGGTAATGCATTGTTGACGTCTTTTCTTTTCTACACGTTGTCAGCCTGTGGACCTACTCCGGGAGATTATAAATTTGCGAAACCCAATCGAACACACTTTCATTGATTGGCGCATTATCAAAGAAGTTGTGTAGCGGGGTTTTGTAATGGAATTAATCCCTCCCCTATTGTAACAATGGTGATAAAGATGAAAGAAGTTAGGCGTCTCTGTGAATGGTACGTTTTACAAAGCACTGCAATTCTTCGTTTCCGAGACTGTGTAAAATCTTGTATTATCGCTCACGCTTGACTGTGCATTATATATAGGGAGACATGATTTCGGTTCGGTTAATCCGGAGATTCGGATAATAGAAGGCCGGATAACCGAGGTTCTACTGTACTTTTTAAAATATTAACTTGAATCAGAAATCTAAATAAACACAGATCTGCCACCGTGGCCTAGCGGGTAGCACACTTGTCTAGGAACTCAAGAGGGTTCAAACCCAGGTACAGGAAGATACATAGTGGCTCGGATGTTCACTTAAAATGGCAGTCCTCTGTATACAGGTACATTTAATTCTATCCCCAGTGGCAGGCTACTAAAGAGCCTCAAGGACATTGATAAATGGTCATCCTTGAGCCTCTATCTTCCAGTTAGGGGAATGCGAGTTACCTGAGAGCTTGGGCTGTACCTGTGCAGTCAGATGGGTTTAATAGCACTTTGAGTCCTGTAGTATATGGAGATATTGCGTGGTGTATAAAACTATTTATATACAATACAATTTTAAAACAAAACCTATCTAATTTTTCAGTTAAATCTGAAAATCAAAACAGTTATGTACTTGGAAATTGGAATATTGTCAGAATCAATGTAGAATTGAAACCTCAATGGCCAACAGAGGCGATAACTCACTCATACACTGTCAGACTCCAACAATAGCCTCACAAGTTATCCTAGCATTTTCCTATTACACATGTAATATGAACAGGAAATGCACTTCCAAGTTCCAATAATAAACTATACAAGAAACAGGCCCTTTCGATGAAATGATTTTATCAATGTTGATTTTTCATGACCTTTACATCAAAAATTTGTGAGGCTAACAAATTTTGTGGAAGTCACAGTTCATGTTTGAAGTTTTCAATAGTTTTGGGTTTTGATCTACATACTGCCAAACTTTAATACAAGACTTATGTATAATGGTAATATTCCTGAATGTACCACAAACATCGGATGCCTCAAATTCATTGTTTGTGCCCCTTACACTTTAAGTTTAAAGAATATTATATTTAATTGTTTATCACTTGTTTCAGTATACCAGAAGCCTAATAGAAACCACAATTCCCTTTTAATTAAACAAAACTGATAAAGAGACTTTTCAAATTGAAATACTTTGCTCCAGGGATTAATATCAGAGACAGAGATAAAGGGTTCCAACATTATTACTCTGTATTTGGAAGTATAAACTTGCTTACACTGGGATTAATCTTATTTAAAATATTCCAAAGACTATAAGTGGAGGAGACTCAGAAATGTGTCTTTTACACACACAACTTTTCTACTTTAGATCATTTCTGGAGACTTTATACTTTGGAGTAAAATATTTAACACTGAAACACTCAAAAAGCGATGATCTGAATTGGTTCTCCCTTGAAAATGGAGATAATTAGGGTTTTTCACATAAATACATCAAACTCAATTCAACAATAAAAACAAGCTACAGAGCTACATATTGGCAAAGGTACAAATATAAGACACACCGTAACAGCTTCAATTTATTAAGGCTACCAGGAGTAGCACTTTTTGTGTACTTGAGTGTTCTCCAGCTACTACTCTACTCTTCAAGTGACAAATGCAAAACAAATGTAACATTCTTTTCTGAAATTCTATGCCAATTTTTATATGGATATTTTGAAAAATATCAATGTTTCAGTGGAAAAAGAGTACTTGTGTTAATTTTTTACTCCAATCTTAATTTTGTACTCCCAAGTAATCCATTACTCTACTCTTTAATGAACAGGCAAGTACTCTTTCACAGCCTACAGTCTCCTGGCATTATCATTATCAACATAAATTCCAAAACACAACACCCGAGAAGTTTTCAACTGAAGTTAAATGAATAGCAGAATTTTCTAGTCAGTTAAAACATCACATGGCCATGTATAATGGATGTAAATGTTTTGAAACGGCCAGCAGCATTATTACAACGGAAACCTGGTTGTGATATAGGGGTAAAATGTTTCGCCAGCCATTAAAAAAATAATAACAAAAAAATTTTCGAGTATAAGTAGACAATGGCGACCCATAATTTCTAGTTAGATGGAATTTGATCTCGTTGTCACATTGAAATCTTAAGTATTTGTAAGTGAAAGATCATAGTTAACTTAAATGCCAGTAATAACTAGGGATGGGTCGGTATGAAAAATATGTACATCGGGAGGTCGCCAATGCAAAACCGTACCGAACTCGGGACTCCGTGTTTTAGTACACCCCAAACAAACATGGGCGTTTCCTCAACGACATCACAATAAAAGCTCATAAATGCACAAAATATATGATAAAATTGTATAATATCTTCAAATTTCTGGTTTCTGTACAATATTTTAAAGTTTCCGGTTTACCGTCTTCAACACTAGATTTTAGGTATGTTTCTAATATTTTAACCCTTCCTGCCATTATATGCTGACAAGCGCAGTGGCAGTTGTAAAATCTCGTCACAGTATTTCAGTTAAATGCTCTCGATACCGGGCCTACCGACCCATCCCTAGTAACAACTACATTCCTTAAGAAGAGGATTCATAATCCTTGTGGTGCAAAAAGGGGTATCCAGATGTTTTGACCCTCAAAAAAATGTTTCGATGCGCTTTTTCAAAGATGGTTCAACCACACCACACCCCTTCAATATTTAACTGTCAATATTAAATTTATTAATTTCTTCAAGCAGCATTTCTAGTTTTGAAATATTGAAGGAAACCCCAGAGAATTATATGACCCCATACTTTGTAGTTTGTACGCACACGAAAATATTAATAAGTTGTACTACAATTGTGCAAATATGAAGTACATGATCTTCAACTTAATAGACATTTCCAAATAAAATACTTCATCTTCAAGCAATATTTTTAATTACAAAACATTGTTGGGAAGACCTAAGGAATTCTATAGCCTCATAATTTTAATAATTGTTTATTGCTTGGGCTGCTAATAAACTGTATTTTTATTTTTAGTCTTTTTTTTCTCTGGAGTTAGGGCAAAAATAGGGTTCAAAAAAAAGGAGGTCAAACCATCTTTGCAAAAGGAGGTCAAAACATTTCAAGGGTCCTTATGTCTGGTAATCCAAAAGGGGACTTAGCAGTGTTTGCGTCTGCACCTTTTATGTTATTTGTACCAATGAGATACTTTGTTTAGCCATATCTTTTAAACAATGTCCCTGACCCATGACAGTACTGCTTTGCAGTGTATCACAGCACAAATCTCAACATGGCACAAAACGAAAGATTGAATATTTATTAACATCTGCTTATCATCGGTAAATCGTGCACTTTCGCATACCAAATAGGGATGTAGAAGTAACAACAGCTATAAATTAAATAACTCTGGTGCTTTCCGCATGCAAATTTTGGCAAGTTGGAGTGCTGTTTTCTTGTGAAATTATATTTGTGCCCATTAAAAGTTCTTCTAAAAGATTTGTTGTTATGTGGTGTCCCTAAAAGATGAAAACAGACATTTGGCCGAAAACTGATAAAAAACAGCCCATTTCTGACAAAAATGACCTCCAAAGAACATACATCAACCTATAAAAATCTTACTATTTGTTTCACACATTATAACTTGTCTTTGCATGTAATATATTCTTTTTTTAATTTTAAATACAAATAGGTTGTGAGAATACATTAAAAAAAGATAACATTCTGGTATTTTAAACTTGCAGCTATAACTAGCACTCAACTCATTAATATTCATGAAGAAATGTTGTCAAGGATTTCCTTGGGGTTTTACAATACTTTTTAATATTAAGACTGTTTGAAGATAAAACACAGTACTCTAAGCTCACGGCCATAGCAACAATACATTAATACATTAATGACAGATTTGATTAGGATGAAAAACATATATATCATATATATGTTATATATTAGGGTACCGGACATTTATTTAAAATATTAAATATACAGTGTCCGATGTCAAAGAATTCCATAGCACTTCCTAACAATATTTTAATCAAAAGGCCCCTTCAAATACTTGCAATTTGCAGATAGACATGGTTACCTCGGCTCTAATTTACTTGCGTCTACATGCAAGTAAAGTAGAGCCAAGGTAACCACGTCTAATTTGCAGACAGACCAACCATGTCGTCGCGAGTCTCCTTTACAAATAGAAATACTGCTTGAAAATGAAAATCAAGCACTTTTTTATGTGGAAACTTTGTCCTTCAGTATTTTTGTATAATCAATGGATTTAAATGATTTTAATCATTTTTGTCAGAAAATTTGCCGCTTTTGTCTGTTTTTACCGAAATGACTGTTTCATCTTTTAATAAAGAAATCCATGAAACTACACTTAAAGCCAGCAAAAATAACGTTTTTGTGTCCAAGTTAGCAGGGAGCAGTAGGTCTCACCTTATGGTATTGGGCCGACTCGACCTGTACTACTGTTGTATCATCGATTACAATCTATGATCAGATCTAATACACTTGTGTGTATACAAGATATGGTGTTAAACTTAATACTGGAAGAACCAATCTGCAGTACGGAAATTGGATACCCCACTCCTGTTCGAACCCGTGTTTATGTGGGCATGTGTTTTTCGGACGGGGAAAATAGAGAAGCCATTTACTCTTTTCCGATGCAGGTGATATAGACAACGGTTCATCTTCTCTGTTCACTTGAGTAATGATGGAAGAAGTATCCATAAATCCCCTTAAGCCACCCCAACGCCGTGTCTGCTGTTTATTATGAGCGAAATTGTGAAATTTAACTTCTAAATATTCAAGATGGAGGATACTAGTTCCGACATAAATATACAGTCCCAGAGACCACGCCCACTTATGATTATTCATATTTAGTTTGTAATGGCAATAAATTATTAGTTAAAGTAGATAGAGTGATGTACATCTGCATTAAAGGTTCGAAATTACAGTGGTATTAGCTTTCAGAGGGTAATGGTGAATGTCAACAACTATAAAATACATTATTGATGAATGTTTGGGCTTCACTAACTTTGCGCCAAAAGTTGGAATTCGACCTACACTGTTGATTGACGGGCAGGTGCGTGATAATTAATTGGCTGTGATCCAGAGGTATGTAAATAGTTCGAGAAAAAGTTTTATTACATCCATGTATCTTTCCAAACAACAGTTTTTATTTTCAAATCGTTAGCTACAGTTATATAACATTTTGCAAAATGTTCTAGAATATTAAATGTTTGAAATATGTTAGTGTAAGAATTTTATTACCCTTATATTAAGGTATATGGTAGGTCAATGTTATATAACCGAAATAAACATTGTAAAAGTTATCGGTATATCCAATATGATAACCTACTGCAATCAACTTCATCATTTTTGTCTGTTTTTATATTTTGTTTATGTGTTCCAAAATTTAGCATAATTAGTTACTGAATTGGCATTAACACTTCCAATAGATAACAGCAGAAGTAATATTGTATACTTAGAAGTGATTTAATTCTAATTTATTTATTTAGTTAATGTTTTAACTCCTGCCTACTAGTACCTTATTTTTTATATTGTGACGGGCAGTTGGGAAGACAGAGGAAATCAGTATATACAACTGGTCCAGCTTTTGTATTGCAAACTGCTGAACAACTGCACCACCCATGGCAGACAGGTTAAAGTGTAGACGGCAGATTAAGAGTACTCACAATGAAGTCTGGGATCCTCGCAAATAATTTCTCTGGGTAGATTAAGCTCATTACTCCTGGAAGACAATCAAATAGGGAGAACCATGCACAAGTACAACACGCAGAACCTGAAGAATAGTACCAAGGCCGCAGAGTACCAAATGGAACTGAAAAAACAGGTCGAAGCTTTGGCAAACCTCACAGAAGAGACAATAGAAATCATTGGGAGAAGATCAAAGATGTTTGGATGGACACATGTACCGAAACACTTGGAAGGAAGTGTCTAGATCCCAATAAAAAGGTGAACTTATAATCCCAGTACTGGGAGACAAATCAGAAGATGAAGAAGAACGCCAGAGTGGACAAAGGAAATTTCCTACATGACCTGACTGAGGAGGCTGAGATGATTGCAGGAAAAAGGGATCTGAAGAGACTGTACAAATTACCAGCCAAGAGTGGAAATCCATCAAAGCTTGTGAGAAACAAAGATAGCATAGCTTCATCAGAAGGAGAAGAAAGCTAGAAGATATGAGAAAAACTTCGAAGAGATACTAAACAGGCTACCAACGATAAGCCTACCAGACATCAAACCAACAGATGACCTATTAGACATAGAAATAATCCACCAGCCAATGCCAAGGTCATGAAAGCCATGAAGATACTGAAGAGCAGAAAGGCAGTCAGCCCAGATGGCGTCCCTCCTGAGGCACTGAAAGCCAACACTGCAACCTCTGCTGAGATACTGCTACCTATACTAGCAACGGTCTGGGAGAACGAAGAAGTACCCAGAGTGGAAAAAAAAGGATATCTGGTCAAACTACCAAAGAAGGGTGATCCCTTATCCTGCAGCAACTCCATGGAGGGGCATCACACTGCTGTCCATCCCCAGAAAGGTCCTTACCAGTATCATGCTGGAGCGACTCAAAAAGGCTTTAATCAAGAGACTGTAGAAAGAATAAGCTGGCTTCTGCTGAGACAAACATGTCAGTATTGACAGTAAAGATGGGGGGAGCAGACCTGGACATCAAGACCTGTATCAGCAAAGCAAGGCATGCCTTCAATAGCCTGTGACAAATGGGGAACTTAACAGTACTCTCTATCCACAACAAGATCAGAATCGTCAACACAAATGTCAAGTCAGTGCTCTTGTATGGGTCAGAGACATGGCAAACAGCAAAAAAGCTACATTCTTTTGTTAACACGTGCTTACATCCTCAACATCACGTGGCCAGAAAAAATGACAGATTGTAGAAAAAAAAAAAAAACCAGACCGCCATCACACAAGACATCCACAGAAGGAAGTGGGGTTAGGTTGGCCACACTGCGCAAACCAGCAACAAATGTAACAAGACAAGCGCTAGAGTGGAATCCCCAGGGAAAAAAGGAAGGTTGGATGTGCAAAACAGACCTGGCACAGAAGTGTAGAGGAGAAGACAAAGGCTTCTGGTTGGATATGGGCTCAGCTGAAGAAGATAGCCCCAAACCAAGTGTGCTGAAGGGGTACTGTTGCGGCCCTATGCTCCCAGAAGAGCAAAAGGGAATAAGTAAAGTAAGTAAAGACCAACTGCAAGCAACTACCAGCTCTTTCACATGAGATCATGAGGTATTCAAACTTTGATCACAGAGGTGGGATGTGAGTGTATTACCAATGCGCCACACTGGCCCCTGCCTTATGAAGTGAAGTATTTTTTGTTTGCACAAGGTTATTAAATTGTTGTTATTCTATTCATTTGCACAGAAGCTATATATGCCGCCTCTTCTCAAACACTTTCTTGCTGTCATTCATTGTAAAGACTATTTGTTTGAGGGTAACAGCACCATTGAGGGTTTTCCCCTGGACTGCTTGTCCCCGGTAGTTTAAATTACATATTATTCACTGAGGGTGAGGGTATTATGAAGGGAGTTCAACCTTCACTCATTGTTCCTAGGATAATTAGAGCCGGATTTCATTAGGAAAGGCTTTCTTCTACATCTCTTAAATTGTTTGGTAGCACCATTCTAACAAAAGAAGATTTGGGAGAGTGCTTAAAATGTTATGGTACTGGGTGTTCACCTAGTAAAAATGGTAGAATTTTATTTTGCACTAGTGACACTGGACTTTATCCCTTTTTCCAGAGTAAATGAATCCTGCATATGCCATCTGTTTCGCTTTGATAGGTAGATCTGTTGGCCAAAATATTGAAATGTTTCTATCCGTTTTCTGAAACATTTATAGTTTGGTTCGTTTTGCTGAGGTGCATTTGGTTGTTCACATAGAGAACTAGGTTCTGTGTCTAGGCTGTCTTCTGTTTGACTTCACTTGTTATGGCCCAACATCCTAAAGGAAAATGATTCAACACAATGTAAATCTTGACAGGTAACTTATCAATAACCAGTGTAGGAATGTTATTGGCCCATTTGAATTTAGTCATTGATTTATTTATGAGCAACCTATAATTCTAAAAACTAATGGTTCAATCAAATTTAGGTATTGAGTTTGTTAGTATAAAAGACACTGCTTTGACTCGGGGTGAGCCAAACAGATTTCCGTTCTTTAAAGATGAACACTAAGGAAAAAGACAACTTTAGTACATTCTAGAAGATAGTAAATTCGATGGTGGAAAATATTTGAGAATAAAAAAGGGAAGTAGAATCATTTGTGGCCCTAAAAGCAATAAACATTTTTAGGGAAAATATAACACAAACAAGTGAGTGATGCTGTGAAGAATGGATGCCTTGTTCAGTCAAATTCAGTGGCGCAATTGATGTGAAAGTTACTTTGTTCAAAGGAATTGCTGATGTTGTTATCAAGAAAGGAACTTTCACATAAATCCTGCATTTGAGGAATGGTGTATCATCAAAGATTTTATTTCAAATAGTTTTTACCCAGTGTGTGGATTTAGTTATATTGCAAAAGACATGAAGATGGAAAGTCATTAGCGATGGGGCTTTTCCAAAGTATTATTACACAGAGGAGGATGCCAAGTCTCATGCAAGTTCATTGCCAGATGTCTATGCAATAGTCAAGAAAACAGTTGCTGCTCCAGATGAAAATTCAATGGTTCATAATGCAAAAGCATACTTGAAGCATAATAAACTCAAAAACCTACTGAAAGAAGAATGCTACGGTTGTCAACATGATCATCCCAAACTGAACACTCTTCCTTAGGATCTTTCAAAAACTCTGTGGCTGCATGAGTATCATATGAAATGCAATATTGGAACACATAAATTGACTTTTTGATTCTGATGGACTTGTTTAATTAAATGTGTGGTGCATAAACTGAGACAATAATTATAAGTATAACAAAATTGGTGATACTTGTTATTTGTGTATTGAAAATAAATCACACATATATTGTTCCAGGTGGTTACATTCTTTCCATCTTGCACTACTGTAATGTTGATTAACTTTTCTCCAAATTTAGCCTGACCAAAACCTAAGCCAGCTTTGGCACATTCTTATAGGGAATCATATTGCTTTGCATGTTTAATAAATGGTTTCTATGTTCAATAATGAATGTATACTTATGTTTGTCCTTTGTCTGACTATCCATTTTTCAGTTTTTATAATGTTTTGATGCTTTACCATGGGTTTTGGCCCAGCCTTTATAAAATCTCTAGCTCGTAACAGTGTTGGGTTCACAATATCATCCATAACATGTTTACTCGTAATTCCAGTTATGACTACCTAACCAGTCCTGTAAACCATTGAGTGCACTGTCTTTTTTATATTCAGAGCATGATATATCTCTGGTTCTTATGTGACCCCTGGCAATATCATTATGTTAAAGTAATTTACTGCATTGATCAAACTGCAGAATGCTGAAAGTCTGGATATCTTCACTTTGTTTAACGTTACAGGATCACCCATTTTAAGAGTATCCTCACATATTTTCCCATCTTTTGCTTATCCCAATGGCAAATAATTTTTCCACTACTATATAACGCAACTACATCCACTTTTTGTGATGCCAAGTGATGGCATTGAGTGGTTTTGTTTTGTGCACAACATATTTACTATTTACAGCTGTGTGTTTCAGGTTGAGTGGGCAACCGAGGTCTCCATAAATCACTGTATGAGCTGTGCTTGCCATGACAGGTAGTATCTAAATGAATGTTATTCATTCAGTACTGCTCTTTATAACCTATAATACCTGACACCAGAAAATTGTTCCTCAGCTCAATTAACGACAGATTCTTTATTTGTTTCTTTAAAGAGTATATTTGTTTTAATTTTTATCATGCAAGCAAATGCACAAACAAAATTAAAACCAAAGGGGATAAATATTAAAACGGATATCAAGTTGAATAATTCTACCTGTTCTGGCATGAAATTATCTGCATCTATGCCATATGATATAGTATTGGACATGCCATAACAACCAGAATCCAAAACAATGTTTCTGTTTTCAAGACTAATATTACAATCCAATTTTCTATTTTCCCTGAGTGTAACCCATTCTAAACTAGAATATTATTTTAAATTTTTTGTTGATTTGGATTGTCGACTCGAATCAAGCTAGCATGTTGTCCAAAAGACTTAACCCTAATAAACCGTGTTCTTTGAAGCGTCATCACTTCTGCTTTGATTTCGATTTGCACAACTTTTGTTCTACCTGCAGAGAAGCAGGGCAGGGAATTGATGCCTGTTACTCACCACAGACAATGCTTACTATGTGCATTGTTCTCAGATAAACAAAACCAAAAAATTTCAAATTAGAATAGATATGCTAAAAAGAGCCAAAAATCTAAAGTGAATTGGAATTGCTAGGTGCCCCAGATTTTACAATTCCCCCCCAAAACATGTATCAAGAACCCATGTAAGGAAATCACCTATAAAACTAAAGATGCAATCAAAAACATACATCAATCGCTTCTGTGACTCAATCTTGACTCAATCAAGATGAAATAGTTGCCAAGAGATAAATCTTTTGAGAAACTTTCTTAATGGCAGTGAAACAAAAGATTTGTTTCTATCCCAAACCTTTCGATCATCCAACTATATATCAAATCCCTAACAGAACAGACAGACCCAGATTGAGTCAAACTGTTGTCCAAAGAGGCTAAGAGCTGGGATGACCACAGGCTTAATTGCAGTAGGCCCATCCAAAGCCAACTGATTCTGGCAATTTATGGGGCCCGATTTACTTGTGACCAATTCCCCTTATAACTAAAGGAAGAATATGTCCAAGCATGAATATCACTCCTTTACCATGAATCTGTAGTCCACAGAGACTAAGACCACCGGCTTAATTGCAGTAATTGCAGTAGGCCCATCTGAAGCCAACTGGTTCTTGGCCAAAAAGGCAGTCAATGGGCCAGAGTTCCTTGTGACCAATTCTCCCTATAACTAAGGGAAGAGTCCAAACATGAATGTCACTACTTTACCTGAAGCCAAAAACAAAGACTGTCTTGAAAGGTAAAAACTTCAAGAAAGCATTCCTCACAAGCTCAAAGGTTGTTTGATAAGAGCATGTAGAACCAATGACAAAATCCAAAACTATTGCTTTGTCTCTTTCTAAAAGTTACTAATGTCTTATTCATCTCAACTTTTAGACACTTCTTGACCCTTTAAGACCCAAACAATCTGCACTTGCTATTCTATAGCCCACAATAGTGGATGGTATTTGGATGTTTTCCTTCAACTAGTAGTTCAGGAAATTTGCTCCATCTGGAATAGTGGGGTCTGAGATATATATACCTGGCTGTCTTCACACCACTTCCCAAAATAGACCAATTGATTCACAGATTCTCCTTGAGGAGTACCCCTAAGGCTCCTTCATTTGTTTAGTCACTTCCTCTCAGAATCTTCCTGAATGTTCATGACTGACTCCAGATGCTAAGCATGAAGATTCAAATAAGCTAGATTGTTGTGAAGTCTGTTGCTGAATGGTTGAGTCAATAGATTCACCTACAAGCTTAAGGGAAGTGTTAGAGGGAGTTTTGTGGACCAATTCACCAGATCCCAAAACCAAGACATCCCTGGCTACCCTGGTGCAATCATGATGATTCTGCACCTCTAGGTGATCATCTTTTGCATCACCTGCAGAACCAAGGCCACTTGGACAAAACAGATGGCCGTCCAGACCTTTCCAAGAGATGTTCAACGCATCTGTTTCCGAAGCCTGACAGGAGACATGCATTGGAAGCTTGTGATTCAACTTTTGTTGCAAACTATCACTACTAGCAATGGTTAATTTGATTGAAAACCTGATGATTCATAGCCCTTTCGGTTTGAATCACCTTGTCTCTCTAGAGAAGGAATCTGCTAGAACATTGAGTTTCCCTGGGACACACTTTGCCTGAATTTGAATCCCCCCTGGCATTCATCCAAACCATGATTCTTCAGATTAAGGCACAGATTACCTGAGAGTGGGTACCTCCCTGCTTGTTCAAAAAGCAACCACTAACGAACTGTCTGTGGAGCCCTTACTCTTCCTGATTCCACAGACCACTGGCTGTGTGATGCTTCAAGTGAGCACGACAACCCTTTATGGAAGCATCTGTGAAGGGAAGGAGACTGTGCTCCTTCTGAAAGAGTGGCGAGTCCTCCTTCAAAATTGAAAGATTTGACCACCACTGAAGATGATCCCTGAGAACCAGAGACACAAGAAGTGGGATATCCAGAGACTGAGGATATCTGCAGTGTTTTTCAGATACCATTGCAGTGACTTCACCTGCAGACAACCCAATGGTATCGTCTTCTCCATTGAAGCTATGCTTTCAAAGTTACATGAGCTTCCCTGGAGATGTGTGAGAAGCTTCAACATGGTAACTGTCTTTTCGTGAAGACGATCAATTTCTTTTGAGTTGGGAAAACTAGTCCTACCCTGAGGTCGAATTTGTAACCAAAAATTCGATTTCTTGAGTTGAAAATAAATCTGATTTTTTGAAATTTATCATCCAACCCAGGCTCTCTACAGGATGAAACCAACCTGTGGTTGTTCACTTGGCATTGCTGTTTAAGTCTGCTCTCATTAGCCAAACGTCTATATACTGGTGAATCCTGATACCTTCTGTGAGAGCCATCAGTTTCACCTCTTTTCAACTTGAGAGTAACTGTAGCAATACTAAAGGATAAGGCAGTGAACTGGTAGAATCTGTCACCTCCAATGAAGCGAAGATACTTTTGTTAGCTGGGTGTATCGGTGAAGAATGTGTACATCCATAATAACGAGTGACATTATCTACTCGCCTTCTATAAACGAATGCCGAATATTGCAACAGTTTTCATACTGAGTAAGGTACATGCAAAGCTTGTTTACCTGACCTTAACTATCACTGACTGTGATTTCTTCCTTGCTTATCACAAGAAATAAACTGTAAACTTCCAGCGATGTGACACTTAGAATGGTGTTATCGCCCTTTTGTCAATCATTTCATAAAAAGCTTCTATCAGAACTGCCGTTTCTCTCATTTTTTTACTCCTGCCAACCTCACTTCTGAAAGGTCTGGCTGAATATTATCCTCTTATTCTAAGGATGAGAACATGTAAGCCTGCCAAAACTAAACAAAGGCTTCCTAAACACCAGAAATGACCTCTTGCCACACCTGCCTCTACAGGGCCTAGATCAGTAAGGTCCTGACCCGGTACTAGCTGTATGAGGGGTTTCATACCAGGGAACAAAAAAAAACACTCTTGAGGCCTGTTGTCCCTTTCCTAGCCATATGTAGGAGTAGTCTAGACTATAATAATCCATATTGGCATGAATTCACTGGATAAAATTCCTGTGAACATCTAACATGTCCAGCAGAAACTCCTACTTAGACAGCAAATGTATTCCTAAGATTCCTAAACACAAATTCAGTGACATTTATTGAGCCCCATTTCAGAGAGGAATCTCTCCTGTTGAGCCACATGTTTAAAGACCTGGTCAAAACCCAACAAGGAACCAAAGATTTGGCAAAGACTGGTTTACTGCGGACTGCAATGTAAACATATTGCACACAGTCCAAGGCATTATTGAAGTCTATAAAATAACCTGCTGATCCATTTGATCCTGTAGATTAGCTGAACTACCCCAAAAATGTGAACCAACACACTTTGCACTCTTTTGCAGAGTCCTACAAGGCATATTGTTGCAAAGAAATTTGCTAATTTAATAAGTAAATTAAATTTTTATAAGTTAATACCCTATCCAATGGACAATATGCTAAACCGGTTGGCGCAGACCGGCCCACCAAACGTCAGAAAAAGACGTCCTGTGTTTCCACCGGCTGGCCGGTCCTCACACTGCACTCGCCAGGTGGCGTGTCATACTTCCTTCCTGTCTAGACAAGCTGACGTCATGGCATCTTTTTTGTTGTCTAAACCTATTAGACCCCTAGTAAATTGATAGTGGGGTCGGTAGGAGGGTCTTGCATGTCCATTGGATAGGGTATTAACTTATAAAAGTTTAATTTACTTATTAAATTTGCAATTTTATTGCATTAATACATCCTATCCAATGGACAATATGCTGAAAAACTACTGCTTGGTCGGCGGGTAACTTACTAGGGACTCATGCGAACTCAGAGAATAACTAACAATTATAAGCCTGGGTCGATTTAAGGTTATCAAGACCCTTAAGGCTATAGTCGGTCAACAGAAACCGGTTAACCGGTCCAAACCGACTCGCCTTCCCCCCCTTTTTTAACAGACCTGCTCTGAGGTAGGGGAAGAGAGGGATGAGTTCAGTCCCAAGGAAATAAACCTCCCGAAGGAAGCACGTTTGATTTTTTTTTGATGCTTCTTAACTATATATACACTATATACATATGTACAGATCTCCTCCCTGGCCTGGGTTACTTGTGGATCTGCTGAGCAGCCACTACAGGACCCAGGTGATAAAGCTCAGAATCAGCCCATGCCACATCCTTCAGGTAAAATTGTGTGAAGGTGTTATGTGACTTCCAGTGGCAGGCCGACAAGATCTGTTCCAAGGAGACCCCTGATTGGAAGGCCTTGGAAGCAGCAAAGGCCCTGACATCATGGGCTTTCACCTGATGTAAAGTGTGGGCCTCTTGGTCTGAGAGCTCATAACATAGGATCACAGTCTGTTTGATCCATGAGGAGATCATGGCAGGTGAGATATATATGTCGAAACCTTTCTTGAAGGAGACAAAAACTAACTCCTTATTCTGCCTGATGTCTGTCTAAGTAGTAGCGCAATGCTCTGACCGGACAGAGGGACCTGTCAGACTTGAGGGACCTATCCAGGGTCGGGGCCAGGGCTGGTATAACCACTGGGGCCATGCTGTCCGGACCCTCTTTGGCCAGCTGATTCTTGGAAAGAAAGCTGGGAGATGGGTACAGAGACACCTTAGACCAGTCCGACTGGTGTCTGATGTTCTTACTCTGCCAAGCATGAATCTCACTTCTGCGTTTGCCTGAACCCAGGGCTAAGAGGAAAACTGTCTTGAAGGTCAAGTGCTTCAAGGAGGCCTCCTTAATTGGCTCAAAGGGAGCCTTTGTTAACTGCTGTAAAACCAGAGATAGGTTCCAGGAGGGGATACCTCTTCTGCCCTTGGGTCTGCTCTATGGAAACTATCCAAGAGACGGGTGAGATTTTCATCTTTGCTGATGTTGAGAGTTGAACTTCCCAGTTTATCAGCAATGGCAGACCTGTAGCCATCAATGGTGCTGGGCTGCAAGTCCACCTGATTTGTGATGCACCACTTTGTAAAAATGGCCCTCTTTGCCTCATAGACGGATCTGGTTGATCCTCTTTGAGGAGCCTCAATTCTTGTTGCCACTGCCTCAGAGAAACCCTGCTCCTTGATAGCTGTGGCTCTAGGAGCCATGCATGGAGATTTAAGTTTGTCAGACTTCTGTGAGGGGTCTGATTGAAGGGTTGAGTCAGTAGGTTTGGTAGTTGAGGCAAGAGTAATGGGATCTGGCTGGACATTTCCACTAGGTCCCAAAACCATGTCATGTTGGGCCAACCTGGGGCGATGATGATCAGCCTCCGGTATGTGGAGTCCTGCAACTTTTCCACCACTTTGCCCAATATGGCTGTTGGTGGGAAGGCGTATGCGACCAGATCTTCCCATGACAAACTGAGTGCATCCACTGCAGTGGCCATGGGGTCCGGAACTGGTGATACGAACAGGGGCACCTTGTTGTTGAATCTCGTAGCAAAGAGGTCTATCTGAGGCTGGTGCCACCTGTCGCACAGGGCTCGGAAAACTTCTGGCAGGAGGGACCATTCGGTTTGGATGGTTTGTCCCAGTCGAGACAGTTTGTCTACCACTACATTTCAGCGTCCGGGAATGTGTCGGGCCTTCAGAGTCACTTGTTTCCCAGTGCACCAGGTCAAGATTCTCCAAAGTAGGGCACAAAGTGGGCCCGACCTCATGCCTCCCTCCTTGTTGATGTAGGCCACTACTGTAGTGTTGTCGGTTGCTACTAGAACCATTTTACCCATGCATAACTTTTGGAACTCTTTTAGAGCCAGAAAGACTGCTTTTAGTTCCAAGTAGTTTATGTGCAGTTTGCTTTCCGGTAGTGACCAGGTTCCTCTGGCAATGAACTCGTTTAAGTGAGCGCCCCACCCTTCTTTTGATGCGTCTGTAAAGATTTGCAGAGCATGTTGCATAGGGTATAGTGGCTGGCCGGTGAGGACATTGTCTTCTTTTAGCCACCATTGCAAATGAGGATGTAGAGATCTGGGCAGAGGAATCCGTTTTTCCAAGGACTGCGGTATTCTCCAATTGCTTTTGAGATGCCACTGGATCGGTCTCATGTGCAGTCGGCCCAGGTGCACTTGTTTTCCTGTGGCCGTCAGTAGACCTATCAAGGACATAAATTCCCTCACCGAACAGGCTGGCAGAGAGATTATCATCTGAATCTTGTCCTGAAGGCTTTGCCACCGGTCCGGTGTCGGTCGGACGTGACCGGACTCGAGGTCAAAAAAAAAAATTGGTAACCTACGAAATTGAAAACTTGCTTGGGCTCCAGTTCCGACTTTTCTACATTCACCAGCCAACCTAGGCATTGGCACATTATTACTAAGATCTGTGTATGCTGGAGACAGGCCTGGTGGGATGTGGCTCTCACCAACCAGTCGTCTAGGTATTGGTGGATTCTTATACCTTTGTGGGTGGCCATCAGTTTTACCTCCTTTGCTATAATAGTGAACTCCATGGGGGCTGTCGACAGACCGAACGGCAGTGCCTTGAACTGGTAGGTCCGTCCCTGGATATAAAATCTGAGGTACTTCCTGGACCGTTCCTGTATCGGAATGTGGAAGTAAGCGTCCTTGAAGTCTATGGAGGTAACCCATTCTCCCTTTTGGAGAGATGTTCTGATGGTCTCCGGTGTCTCCATCTTGAATTTTTCGGTCTTGAGGAAAAGATTCAGATTGCTTAGATCTAAGATGGGCCGCCACTGGTTGTCGGGTTTTGTCGGGTTGAAAAAACCTAGTGAGACCTTTTTGTGAACTAGTTCTATGGCGTTTTTCCATAAGCTGATGTAATGCCTCTAACAGTTTGAGGTTTCTGTGAGGATTGCCATAGCAGCTTTTGACTGTGGGAGTCCTTGACAAGTTCGGTCGGATCCGAAAGGGGAGGGTGTAGCCCTCTTTCAAGATTTGAACCACTTTCGGTCCGGCACCTAGAACTACCCAGTTTTTCCAAAATTTCTGAAGTCTGGCCCCTACAGGCAGATTTGTGACAACATTTGGAGCATTTAAGACAGGATTTACATAAGACAATGGAGTGACACAAGAAACACTTTTCACTGGTTTTAATATATCTTTCGTGTAAATACAACCTGCTGCCCCGGGACTTATTTCGTTCTTTTGAGAATGCCCGGGCGCAGTATGAACAGAATGTACAACATTTAGCTTTACATTTAAAGTGTTCATTGTCTTTCCTGTGGGGCTCCCGGTCAGCAGCAGAGGCTTCAAAAGTGATAAACAGTGATTGTCATTTGTACTGCTGCTGACCCTTGGCCGGACACGAGGAGTACTGTTGTTTGCCCTTGTTATTCTTCCTACGTTGAGTACGGGACAGGTTCTTCCAAGCTGGCCTCTCTTGCTGTTTGTCGGATCTAGACTCCTGTCTTTTGTATGGACGATACCTCCGACCCTTGTACACTGAAGTTGACCGGCCTTTGTCAAATGAAGTAATGTCTTCCTCTGCCCTTTTTACAACACTGTCCGGGAACAGAGTGTCCAGATGAAGAGGGGCAGTACGGAGAGCATTCAGGGTATCCACCTTAACACCGGCCTTGAGATATGCCAGATATGAATCCCGTCTGAGGAGAGTAGTGTTAGCCATGGTAACAAAAATGAACTCTGTCAAATGTTCCATGGATTTCGCCATGGCTTGGCAAACACTAGAATTGAAATCTAGCAAGAACTGGAGTTCATCTACTGCCGATGACACTTTGCTGCTGCCTTTCCTTTGGACTCTACTCTCAAAGCCTTCAACTGATTGTTCATGTTCCCTTGATTCTTTAATAAACAACGGTTGAAACCGGCTGCGTGATTGCATATCACTGTAGACTCCCGCGCGGACCTCTCCCATTTCCTTAGGTTTTCCTGAGAGATTGGACAAGACATGGGAGAAGTGGCAATACCGGCTTGTCTGCCTATTCTAAGATAGGTGCTATTCAACCTGGATGATCCGGTATGCCATGAAGAGACAGTCTGTTCAGAGTCCTTCTTGGGGTTTGCATGAAAACCATACCACTTCTGCTGAGATTTTGGAGGCCGGACAAATTGGTCCCTTAACAGTCCTCCGGCTTCAGAAGTACGCGTGGGATATCCCTGCACTAGTGTGATGTTTAGCCTTGACATCTTCCGACACAACCACTCGTCGGTTGGCAAGTTAACAGAGACCTTGCCCGGTGTGTGAACTTTCGGACCCGCAAAGGGGTTGTCCTCAGCAGTAGTAGCACCGGAGTCAATGTCGGGAATGTGTTCCCAGTTCATGTATGAGCGGATTCCTCTCATTGTCTCTCAATAAGATTGCTCTTCGGAGAGTGACTGATCATGATCTGAGAGAGTTGCTTCCGGATCATCTGAGAGTTCCCCTTCCTCCGGGAAAATATCTAAAGGAGGTCAGTCAGATGATAGGGAGTCGGTGTCGGATGCACTAGAGGAAGGAGAATCCTTTCTTGACGTGTCAAAGGCACTGGTTAATTGTCTCTGAACAGTTTCTCTGGTAGTCAGTGCCGGCTGGGTAGAAGTTGAAGTTTTTGCCACAGGTCTGGGCTGAGAGGAGTCGGTGGCCGGTGAGTCAACAGCAGGGTCGCTGACTTGAGAAGGCTGAGAGACAGGCTTCAAAAACGGGTCTGGCCGGACCACGTTGGCTGGTGGAGCATGAGCCGGAGTGACCTTCACCGTGCTAAACACGGGGTCTTGAGGTGTTTCTAAAGTCTTGGCCATCAACAGGGCTTCCAGCCTGTTAAATCTGTCCGACCACTTTCTGTCTAGATCTGAGATCTTGGCATCAGTAGAAGAGGTGGTGGACTTGCCCTGGTCTGTGGTTGAGGTAGAAGCTGGTCGGTTAGATGACTTCACCGACTTCTCCGGCTTAGTAGACTTGGAAGTTGAAGATGATGATTTCTTGCTCTCAGTCTTCTTTCTCTTCTCAGCCGGCCCACTCAAACCAGAGGTTGTCTGGCCATCCACGACCCCCACTACCGACACAAGTGCCGGGTCCACGAGGGTGGGACTGAGATTGTCTGATGCCTTAGCTGGTGTAGACGACTTTGCTTCTTTTTTCTCCTTTTTAAGTTTATAAGAAGGGGTTGACAACTGGGGCTTTTGCTCTGCAGTTAAGGCGTCACAATGGGAGCAAGTGGCAGGTGGACCCAATGCAAGGGTCAGAGCCCTTCTTCTTATCGCGGCAACGCGCACAAACTGAGTGCAGATCAAACCCTGCCATCATATGGCCACAACCCCCTCTACGCTGGCTAGGAGAAGACATAATGGTCTATAGTACTTATAGAAATAAATGTTAAAGTTCCAAAGCAAAGCACAATCACAAACTCATAAAATATAAAAAAGTATTTCCAACTCAGAAATTCCGTGCAGGCAGTGCATGTGCCAAACGAAAAAGATGCCATGACGTCAGCTTGTCTAGACAGGAAGGAAGTATGACATGCCACCTGGCGAGTGCAGTGTGAGGACCGGCCAGCCGGTGGAAACACAGGACGTCTTTTTCTGACGTTTGGCGGGCCGGTCTGCGCCGACCGGTTTAGCATATTGTCCATTGGATAGGATGTATTAACACAATAAAATGAAAATTGTGATAAGGTGATCCTCCAGGCCTCCTACAACTAAGGAGCTGTCAAGGAATGATTTGAAGAGATGAATTTCAAAGCAAAATAATCTCCTAGATGACTAGCAATTCAAACATCATGATCTTTAGAAGCACCAGATGCTTGAAAGGTCTTAAAATCCCAAAGATTGGTCACAATCACAACAGAAACTGTGACAATTCCTTGAAATAGAAAAATGCGACAAACAGAGGGAACAATCCCAGTGTCCATGTTTGTTATATCAATCTGTAGCCCTTTAATAACAGTCAGCCAAGTCTATGAAAAAATAAAGACTAGAATCTTATTCATTCATTTGCAAATTTATTGAATCAAAAGCCTTTCCTTTCTTTTCTTCAGTCACTCGACAAACGGATTCTAAACCTTTTGGGAGGTATAATAACTCGATTGTGCTTGAATGACATCATGCAGGTATTTTCCTCCACGGAATGTTTTGACTGGACCTCGACGGAAGAGTTTTCCGAAGAGGCAGTCTTTCCTGCATTCAAAACTCCTCCATGGTGCAGTGTCCATTGCAACTGTAATGGCTGCCCCCACGGGAAATTCCTTCATCTGGTGAATCGACAATCTATTCGACTGGGATGCATATTGTGACAAAATTGCTACCAACGCCTGGCTATTAGAACCCAACGTGTGAACAGCATTGGTGACAATTGAATTGTCATTGTCGTCCAAGATGGCGTCGTCCATAACTGCTTTTTGTTCTTCAAAGAGTACATTCTTTCTAGGTATGTATGTTGAAAAATTGTAGCTTCCAATGACCAGCAAACTGAACCAAACGACTGGCAAGCTATAAACATATTATTATTGCATTATGCCCTTCTTTATGTTGATTTATTTCCTAGAGGTTGAAGACAATCGAACTTTCGAAGTCACCATCCAAAAGTCCTTTATTTGTAAATAATGACATACCTTCAAAGATCCAATAAATTTATATAAGTTATGTATCATATACATGTCACATATGAAGTGAGATTTACTTTAAAACCTCAAAAAACCTGACAAAACTTCTCATATTTCCCCAAGATGTCCATACTGTTGATGGCCAACAAAAATAATGAAGTAAACAATGTGGTCATGTGACCTATTTGGCGGGAGGAAGGACTACTGTAACCCAGTGGCCTAGTTGTGATATAACATTAAATTTGCATCTCTGCGTTGGCCATTTGGTTGGATGGCTCCAACAAATAGATACTGTTAGGAAATGGTAAGGGTATTTCACTATAAAAAGCTATTTTCAGGCTCTCACTGTTGAGTAAATCAGTTGTTACTTGAAAACTATTGCATTTACAGTACTTTGTTTAAATACGTAGTTCACCTACTTTGGGGTCAGCTATAACACAGTAAAATTGGGGACCTTTAGCTCATTGCATAGCTGAGCAATAGCTACTTTCAGGATCTCACTGTTGAGTAAATCATATGTAACTTAAAAACTATTGCATTTACAGTATTTTGTTTAAATATGTTAATAACCTATTTTTGGGTCAGCTATACCATACTAAAATTGCAGCCCTTTAGCTCATTGAATAGCTGAGCAAAAAAGCTACTTATGTAAAAGATTGGCCAGAATATTCCAAAGTGGAAAAAAATGTTTAGAACTTTATACCATAGTGTGTCATTCAAGTCATACATACTATTATTTTTTTACAGATATTCTGCCAAATTCCGTAACCCTCCTGTTCGGTATTCAGTGTTATACATTGTTGTACAGCCCACGCTCTCTACTGACTTTCCCCAACTAAAACACATGGTATAAGAGATGATCAATTATCGATGTCCCTGAGGTTCGTTGGCCTGCTTCTAAGTATAAGACCAAGTTACAGAGGCCTGCCATTTTAAGGGGTCTTCTGAGCCACTGTGTATCTCCCTGTACCTGGGATCAAACCTAGGTGAGTGTGTTACCCACTAGGCCACAGTAGCAGAAACGGTTGAAACATTGTGAAATATGAATTGATGTGAAAATCCTGGTGCTGCTGATTGCCCTAATCCCATGTCTCCATGAAATGAAGAGTCTTAAGATGCACCCACATACTGTGTCCTGTGACTGAACGATGTGGAGAAGGTTTTTTTTATATAGGCTACAATAGCTTCTAAGTTTTGCCACATTTTCTGGTAATTTTCAAACAAATAAAAGTTGATTAAATCATCTTTATTTTTATTTTTCTCTCAAGCACAATCATTATATTATTGCAAAATAGACAATCCCCATGTTTGGCCAATACTTTGAAAAACCAGAATTAATTTATATAACAACACATTGCAGACAACTCTAACAATACCAATTAAACAATTATTAAAAGTTTGAAATACATAGAAAGTGATGGAGAAACCACTCACTAAATAACTAATCACAGAAGTTTTAGAACAGAATCCTCAATTCAACTTCCTCAGAATTCATAGTGCGTCGCATGCTTCTTTTCCTGTAGCTTTTATTTCAGTGTTAGCGATGACACCAATATATATATATATTGTGACAGAACTACAAATCTGACAAAATTGCAAATTGCAAAATTTAATAAGTAAATTAAATTTTTAAAAGTTAATACCCTATCCAATGGACAATGGCTTTACCGGTTGGCACGACCGGTCCCACCAAACACCAAAAAAAGACGTCCTGTATATAATGCCGGCAGGACCGGTCAAGTAGTGTGCATTCGCTAGGTGGCCCATCATACTTGCTTCCTGTCTACACAGCGTGACGTCGGTTCATCTTTTTTGTTTGGCGAGTGTAGTGTGCAGACGTGTTTTTGAAGTGATCTCGAAGTTGAAGAAAACATGGATTATTCTATGAATTTAAAGCTTATTTTCATTTGAAAATATAGATATTGTATTACTTGCATATCATAGCCTCTCCAGGACTTAAACAAGGCACTTTTGCAACTTTTATAGCCAGTTTTGATGAAGTTCTTTGTCTTTGTTGTCGAGACGAAGTCGTGGGTTACAGTTCGTGTCTCTTCCTTGCAGCATTCTCTTCTTCTCAACAGAAGCGTATATTTGCCTCGATTCACCCTCCTTTAATTCCTCAAAAATTTCAAATTCTGTTGACAGAACTTGATAATTCTCAATATCATCACCAGGATATGAAGTTATGTCAACAGAATTTCCAATTCTTTTGACATATCTTCAAATCCATCCAAAATTTGGACCTCAGGGCAATACCCTAAATCTTTTCAACAGGTTTTGAAGTCAGTAACTTCAAATACCTCCACACTAAATCCAAAGTTCTGAACTTCAAATCCCTCCAAACTAATAAAACACAAGGATTGGAAGTTCTTTCGAAATTTGAAGTTCTATCACGACATATACAGATCCGTGAGTTTTAACATTTTGTTTGAGGGCTTATTTCACTCCTAGATATTCTATTTTGCAGCAACTTGAAAATGTTTTATAACAGTATAAACACTAAGGCGTCATTCTATCTTTTAGAAAGTGAAAGTTGCTGCTCTTATACCAAAGGAAAATGGCATAACTCCAATTAACAGAACCCTCGAATCAAGAATACTTGACTATATATCACAGTATACTTATTTCCTGTTGCTTGAATATAAAATTGGAATGCTTAAATATCCGCATTAGATATGATACATTCTAGAAGTGCTAAAATATATGGAGCAGTCAGTCTATTATAAAGTTTCACTCTGTAAGCTCAACAAATACATTGCACAAATCTTATTAATTTTTTATATGGATCTTTGTCCGTGCACTGGCAGAGTCTAAAGTCCCCAAAACACAACATTACATCGCCACTGAATGAGTGCACATTTCTATTTAACCTGAAATTGAACAAGGTTAGATGTCTATGAAAAGAGCATTTAATGGAATACAAACCTATTTCCAATCCTACTGGAATGCTAGCTAATACAGCTAAAGTTAGCAGCTTCAAGTACACACCAAATGGATGACTGTATGAATATTCAGCTACGTACACTCAACTGGTTGTTTTGGTTTTAACATAGCTTTAAACACAATGTACAGGTCATAGCATGAAGGGTAGTTGGAGGGATCGGAGAATGCACGTGCATGCTTGTTAGTCAAGATTCTGCACTGAAAATCATTAGGCATCCAGCAACCTTTTACAACCATTCCCACTTTTTGATTGAATAATTTGAATTTTTCATTGACTTCAACACATTATTTAGGTCATATCATTAGGAGTAGTTGAGGAGATGGAGGAAAGCAGTCAACATTCTGCACTGAAAACCATTGGGCATCCAGCATGCAATGACCAACACTCCCACTTCATGTCAGGAATTGAACTCGGGACCTTGCCACCCCTTAGTAAACACTAACGTGTGTAACAATTAACTTTATTCATTCATTTGGGATTTAACGTCCCTTTCAACACTGTAATGGTCACATCAAGATGGGTAGTTTTATGGGCAGAAGAAACCAGTATATACAGTTTGCAAGGTTCTGTACTAAGGTCCGGGGTTTGAACTGCAGAGTTCAGAGGTGGAAGGTGAGTGTGTTACCACTACGCCATGTAACAATTAACATTCACATTTTTGAACTGAGCATACGAATGACTTCTCCCAGTTTTATACAAAAATGCCTCTTATGACAATCAATCTTGTATTTTGTAACTGCCTGTTCATCAAATGTGTATAGATCTTATCTAATCAATCGAATCTTCAAAGCACCTAACCTCTTTACCAGCAGGTAGAGAAGTGTAAAAGTCATCATTTAAAAATATTAGTTGCCATTCAATACCTGTTTGTCTCTTACACTGTCACTTCAATGAGGTAATGTTGGTACTTAATAACCACAGAACATACTAAATATGTGAATACTGAATTTGATTTACCCTGATACCTAAACACTAGTACTACAAGTACAAGCAAATACTGACTTTACAGAGTTTAGTAAATTTTACAAAACTACTGTATCTCATTTTATGTCCTACTACTCTGCCAATTCAAATATTTAACCAGAATTTAATCAGAAATAAATCTTATTAAACAAAATACATTAGTACCAATTCAACTATCGTTCAAATTAGATTATACAGAGCTTAATCTGTGTTGAAACTACAGCAACTAAGTCACTTCTACTAACCTACTGCACTATTTGTAAATTCAACAAAGTAACCACGATAATCAAAAATATGCTATGTAAATCATTGAGGATATCTTTTACTCCTGTAATTTAAATGTAGTTCTATATCCTGGCAATTAAACACTTACAACTAATGTGAGTGAATTTGCACAAAAAAGTCAGTTACCTGGGGCAGGATTCACGAAAGGTCTCAAATCTGAGATTTTGGTGTCAAATCTAAGATTTTTCTTAGATTTTTCTCAGATTTGAGACCTTTTGCTCAGCTGGGATTCACAAAAGCTCTCAGGCTAAGATTTTTCTCAAATTTGGTCTCAAATCTAAGACTGCCTAAGGGGTGACTTAACTTTTCATAAAATAGAGTATATGTAATAAAAAGTCACAAAATAAAATGAAAATAGTGAAGTATGACATTTTATTTAACTTGTAACACCAAATATGAATATATATTAAGAGTTTGTACAAAAACAACAGTAAACATTTACATTACACATATACATGAGTGGCTTGTTTTGCTGTTATAATCAGTTTTTTTTAATGTCAGTACAAAGTATAGTAAAAAGACAATGTTTTGCTTGATTGAAAATATTCTAAAATGTGAGTATATACTGTAGAGTGGTAAAATATAAATGTGTATTCTTTCCACTACTCTCCACAAAATGTTACATCAGTTTTGATTGGTCAGACTCAAAACTTGGCTGAGATTTTCGTGAATCTTAACTTAAGCAGAATCTCAGCTGAGACAAAAATCTCAGATTTGAGCAAAATCTCAGCTGAGATTTAGCTAAAACTTGAGACGTTTTGTGTATCCGGCCCCAGGCCTTTGAAATGAAGTCTGGAATGTCGTACGCTTGTCACTGATACAGTGAAAAATAACTGCAAGCATATATGAGCCATAATTTACACCTGGACATGGGTTTCATATGAAAATGTTAAGTTAGTAAACATCACTTTTACCAAGTATAAAATTAAAATGTGATAAAATTCCCCAAATACCCATATTTTTATTGTTTTGATGAAGCATCAACCATCAGAAAGCCTAACATAATGATGTTTTTATTACCCGGCTCCCAAATATTGTTTGCAGATTTTGTTGCTTCCTGCCACAATGAAACGAAAAACTGTAAATCGGTTTATCATTCACACAGCTAATTTTAAAGTCCAAAACCAGAAAAATTCTGTACTTCTGCAGGTATAAGTGGATGTTTGGCATATATGGGACTAAATCCTGTGGTTACTAAGAGGGGTTCAACTACATCTATAAGAAATATTTACTTAATATATAAATACAAACAAAACCTAAGTTACCATATACAACTGTCAATACTAACAGAAACAGCATTTATTGGAGTTAACAGCTCTTCAAACAATTCTACTTTCTACCTATTCAGCAAATAATTGTCAAATTTAACTATGTAATTATGTCAATAGAATATACAAACTAACGAAAATCTTTTAATACTGTATTTAGTTCCTGTGATATAACTACTATAATTCCGAACCAACTCATATACTGCTGCCCACCATAACTTGGCACAAAACAGAAAGTAGAATAGTTATGCATGATTGCTTGTCATCAGTGACACTTGTACATTTCCCGGTGTTTTAATTATCATATAAAGTGAAAATGATTGTAGTTGAAGTGACGACGGGCATAAATTGTTTTGGGGCTTTTCTACGTGCAAATTCTGTACTCATATTCCCAACATTCAGGATATGAAGTGTACATTTTTATGAATCCAAAAAAATGAGGCATAAAACAGCATCAGAACTGCATCCCACATCCCAGGGAAATAGTTTACAACACCATGAGGTATAAAAGAAGTGACACACAACAAAGACCGGGATACTTTCAGAGCAAACAGTGTGACATGTTGTTGTACACCTACACCCCCTAACCTGAATGTCCCTGTACCTTACAGATTTTAAAGGTCAATGTTATTTCAACAAGGTCAAAGGTGAAAGGTCAAATCAAGGTCACACCATGAAATGTACACCTATACCCCTAAACCAATCTCCCTACGAAGTATCATCTTCTTACACCTCATGGTTTCTGAGATATGGATCAGGCAACATGTTTAACATTGTCACGTAAAATTAATTTGTTTTGGATCAATATAAACCAGTGCAAGAAGCTTACAACTTATATGTGATTGATTTATAAAGAGTGTTAATCAATCTCTAATCATTTAAAAAGTAAAAATAACATACAAACATTTCAACCCAAGCATATAAAGCACAAATTGATTCACCATCAAGCAGTGTAAGCTCGTAAAATAATACACTGAAGGCAAAGGTTTTACTCTGAGATTTTTAACAAAGCTAATATCTCAATGTACTGCAAAGGTTATCCAACCAACATCTAACAGAATAGCAGCTATCAAATTTTCTAAGCAAATGTTCCTAACCCCTTAAATCAAAGCTACAAACATCCTAAATTAACCTCTACCTCTGAGTGTCTAAACTCGTAGGACTATATACTGGTGCATTTGACTTTGGTAGAGGATCTTTTCCCAGGATAATATCACTGGCCTTCTCAGCTATCATTACTGTTGGTCCGTTCAGATTTCCCGTGATGACTGACGGCATGATGGAGGCATCCACAATTCTCAGTGACTCTAATCCGTATACCTTACAATGGGGATCCACAACCGCCAATTTATCGGAAGCTCCGCCCATTTTACAGGTGCAGGATGGATGATAGGCAGTGTCAGACTTAGCCCTGATAAAAGTATCGATTTCAGAGTCACTCTGCACATCAGAACCTGGCTGAATTTCTTTGGCACGGAAAGGGTCGAATGCCTTCTGTGCAAAGATTTCCCTGCCTAGTCTAATACAATGGCGGAAATCTACCCTGAAAACAGAAGCCCAAAACAATGGAACATTCATAAAAATTATGCATGTTTGTATGACCATACAATCTTGCCAATGGAGATGTTGTGCAGTCAAGGAGATTTGCATAAAAAAGACCTATTGGAATATTTTGAACTGTTCTATGAATGGAGTAGTATAAAACATTCACAGATTCTTACCATTAGGCACAAAATGTATCCTTCTTGATATCAAGTTTTTAACATTATTTTTGTAACAAGACATACATATTACAAGAACAAAATTCCTCATCTACTTTAATGAGGTTGTACTGAAGATAACTTTCTTAATTGGTCCTGACAATGAATTCTATTCTTCATCAAAGAAGCTTCAAGGCAATACTTTTGCAATATTTCACCCACAATAATGTCTCTTGTCAAAGAGTGGGCTGAATACAGAAAATCAGAAAACAATTGTACTAACTTGTCCTCTTCTGTTGACAGGTAGTTAGGGTCTATTAGTGGGTGTTCTGCTGGGTTCTTAGACTTCAGCTTCACTTCACCTTTGCTGTTTGACCGCATCGGTCCGACGTGGACCTGTACAAAGAACATGGGCAACAGTGAACTAAGTAACCAAAGTTAAGTAAATAGTGAAAGTACAGACAGAAACTTTATTAAGCAAGTAAACTTGAAGTTGTTTAATTTACTTCAAGTCTGAATTAACCCTAGCGTGTGAATTTACCACTGGGGATTCAATTAATTTGGAGACTATCTTTTCAATGCTATACACTTTTGTCTAATCGATGTTCTCACATATCACCAGATAAAGATGACAATCTTTTATTGAACCAAAAGTTTATTTTAATTCAATCTATAAATAAAATATCACTTTCTCATGAAATTTTTCTATCAACCACCTTTTGCCAATGTCTCTCACATACCCACCTCATAGGTATGACAGTAACCCAACTGGCTGGTATTATCTCTCACATCTTACCTAATTAGTGAGACAGTTGCCAAATTGTCTGCTAATATCTTTCAAACCTCACCTGATAAGCTTGACAGTTGACCATCTCCTGGCCGTGGTTGTTAATTGCTGATGGCAGGAAGTGGAACTGGATATCAGGATGACTGACTCCAGGGCGGCTCCGGATAAATGCACCCGTTTCCATATGGGTCGTGGATGCTGCACCTAGAAAAAAAAAACATAGCAGGTAGCAGAATAAAACCTTGGAACAGGCCCACTATTGACCTCAAGTCAGTCGAAATACAGGTCAGATCCTGCAACGGTCCTTTCCCTTGTACCACATCTCACATTTTTGACAAAAGCATTTTGATCAATGTACCTGAAGAAACATTTTCTGATGTTACTGTAACGGATCCAATCAATTTTATAGTGTTTTAAGTTTCCTTCATTAAGCATAGATATTGACTACAACCTAATTGTTCATGGCTTTGCTAAAAATCTATGTTACAAAGAGTATCATGTTTAAAAGCATACCTGTCTTGAACATGAACCACTGGAGTCCTGTTTTAATCATGTGATGTGGGAATTTCCACTGATACTTGTAGAGAGTGATGGGCTGTGTACACTGCTGTTGTAAGTACACTTCCAGGTGGTCCTATAGCACATATAAACAGGTGAAAGATTCTAACAATTACTGTTATGGGGCTGTTCCATTGACACAAATCGTTTGGGGACATCCCAAAATAACCATTATTTTTTCATGCTGGAGAAAATTCCTCTCTTTCCAGAAATGAATATTTTCCCAAAGGTAACAAAGAGTCCCTGACTGAAACGTGATTGAGGAGCACAACTAAAACGGTGACTGCCAGAAAGCCGCTCCCCAAATACTGTAACCAACAATTTGTCAGAGAATTTGTTGTGATAGCTGAAATCCCCATATGCATAGTATTGTCAGGAACTTTGTATAAACAGACCAAACGCATACATTTTCCATTCTTAATGCATTTAAGATTGTGATCTGCTTCCTATTAAAGGAAATGGACAAAAAACTTGACCAGGACAAAACACTATGTTGGCCTATGTTCTTTGAAAATTCATGGAATAAGAAACTATCAATTGTAAGAATGTTGGTGACTAAAGGGACAGAGGACCTTTATCAACAGGAATACAATGTTAGTTTAGGACACACTGAAAACCAAATGAAACAGAACTACTGTTCATGTCACTAGTTTGGTAACCATACATTTTGAAAACTGTTCAAAACTTTGATAAATACAGGTGATTATGGAATAGATACCTGTAGAGTTTGGCCCACACCAGGTAATTGTAACTAACTGATAAATACAGTGTTATAGAGGTATACCTGTAGAGTTTGGCCCACACCAGGTAATTGTGAATAACTGATAAATACAGGTGATTATGGAATAGATACCTGTAGAGTTTGGCCCACACCAGGTAACTGTGAATAACTGATAAATACAGGTGATTATGGAATAGATACCTGTAGAGTTTGGCCCACACCAGGTAATTGTAAATAACTGATAAATACAGGTGATTATGGAGGTATACCTGTAGATTTTGGCCCACACCAGGCAGGTGGTGAATCACTGGTATCTCCATGTCCTTCAGGTGTTTACTGTCTCCAACCCCAGATAACAGCAGCAACTGTGGGGTGTTGATACTTCCACCACTTAGAATTACCTGCCATCAAATCAACACAATGTTATAACCCACATATCAAATCAGTTACTTCAAACAGGAGAGGTTCACAGAACATAAAGTAATCCTAGTGCCAGGAAAAAGTAACTTAGTCATAATAAAAAGTTACTAAAATCATCCAAAAATTGTCCTGACAGTGTCTATTTCAATGTAGAAATAAACTATGTATGCGCGGACTTTATTGGCGATTCAATCACAAAAATAACCTCAAATAAAGGACGAGGGCCGAAATCATTTCCAAACTATTAGTGAGCTCTTTCTTCAACAAAGGTATGTACCTTATAACTGCTATGCACTGAATCCTTAATTTATAGCACGTATATATTCTGATTGTCAAGGCTTTATAACAAGCTTATGAAGGTGATCACAATTTCGATAAAATAAAAATAAAATATTATACCATATATTGACAAGACTTCAGCTGAAAATAGAAGCTTTTTCTGGAGGCAAAAAGCAGTGCATAATAGGAAAACTTCCCGAATGACATATACAGAAAAAATATATCACAAATGAAGATAACAATATTATACGAGTGCGTAGCACGAGTATTATATTGTTAATCTTCATGAGTGATATATTTTTTTCTGTATGTGTCTGATGAGGGATGTTTTACTTTTATTATCCAGCATTTTGTGCGATTTATGGGTCAAATAATATGAATATTTGATGAGAAAACGTGAAAAAACAGACTGTCAAAAAGCATGAGCAACTGAATACAAAACTTCAATCTTTACCTTGCAATATTTCAGTCATTTCTGCATGGATATTTATGCAACATACATGAACAGAAGCGCTGGAATAACACCTTTCTAATGATATATTATACATATTTTTAAGTTACATACTTTCCGAGATATTGTTGAAAAAACAAAAGTTATCCACACTCGATATCCATAGTACCAGGGCGCCGGTGTATACAAAAAAAATACATCCCGGTCTGTATTTCCCCGTATTTAGGTCAAATACGTTGTGTGGTGGATAATAAATATCAATATTACAATTTTAATTCACTACTAACACTGCATACAATGTGTTAACAGTGACATTTAACCAAAAATAAATGACCTTGTCTTTCCCACTGACCTCTTTATGGGCCCTGATCTGCTTTGTCACTCCATTCTGTACATACTCCACCCCCACTGCTCTTTGACCTTCAAACTTGACCTTGGTGACTAGAACAGGACTGGTGACCTTGAGGTTCGACCTTGAGAGAGCAGGCCTAAGGTAACTTCTGGAAGTGTTACTTCTGGATCCCCCAGAAATCGTCCTGTCAAAAGGTCCAAAACCTGAGTGTGCATAAAAATATCAGTAAAGGTATTACTTTAACTGTAATTGTGGTAAAAATGTCACTTCTTCAGGTATAACTATCCTTTTTACAGTGTTTGTATCCATGATTATCTGTGTTTCTAACCCATAATTTATTGATATTAGTATTTAGTGCATTACTATTATGAATTCACTTAATATACACAATCACAGACTTTTTCACAGGGTAAAATTGGCAATCTATACATACTGGTCGCTAATAATCTATATAGTAACAGTTCTGCTAGACAAGTAACCATTAGAAAGCTTTCTTTGTTAAAAAAAATTTGCTATTTTCACTTAAGATCAATCACTTCATGCCCATTCCTTATATGCCCAAATCCAATTGCAAAGCACTATGCAGTTGGTATGTGCTTGAGATCTATCTTGATACAAAAATATAAAATAAGAGCTTTGAAATTTCTAATATTTATACATTTTAAAAATCACCAATCCGACAAATACTAGAAATCTAGACTCATCAAACCTTTTGGATGCTAGCAAAATACAGAGCATGTCCAGCCAGAAACAAGCCCAGACAAATTTAATATTTTCAACTTGTATGTTGCTTGCAAGGCCTGCACTGAATGCTATTAAACTGTACCTCACTTAAACTGAAGTCATCAAATAGTCCTTTCTATGCAAGTGAAACTTCTTCAAGGAATTTCCAATTTTTGTTACGATTTTTCATACTTTATGACTGAGTATTACCTTCCTGCTGGAAGCCATTACAATCATCTGTTGCTGGGTAGCCTGCCTGTACTCCTGCCTCTAGAAAAGCCTGATGTAGTGGATTGTCCATCAGACCACGGGACACGCGCATAGGTCCACTGTCTGAATGATAATCCAATAACTAGTATTATAATTAATTCAACTTTATATGTGAATGCAACACTTGCATATTATTTTTGTCTTGGAGTCACTTGTATTGACATATTGTATCAGTTGTATGAAGTGTTACTACATTTAAATATTGTATTAATATAAAATGCTTTGTAATGCTTTAATTTCAAACTGAACTTGTGCTTAATCTACCACATACATCAACATATTGTATCATTTAAAATAAACTTCAAAAAGCTTGAAACATCACATTAGGTCTCAACAGGTATGTATGAATGATAGTATGGATGAGTTTTTTTGTTTTTTTTTTTTTTGGATGGGAATATTCACAAACAAGTTTTTTTTCCAATAAATATGACATGAAAAGACAGTTGGTTTAACAATGCTTGCAACACCTTGTACGGCTCACATCACAATGTGTATTTACAAGGATGGAGGAGAACAGTGCAAACATATCGGTTATTGTTGTGTTCTGTAAACAAACCAAGGTGATGGCAAGCAACTACCCATAACCTTCACTTTTCTATTAGCTAGGAATATTACCGCTGTGTTTCTTATCCCTGTCTACTGACCTACGACCTAATTACATATCTCAGATACAATCAAGGGATGATTTAGTAGCAGTGTGTTTAAGATATGTATCAACCGACTTTTACTGTAAAACCTCTGTTTTCCAAACTTCTGTTTTCTGACATATAACATTCAGTGTGGAAAACAGGCTACTGGCCAATCACTAGAGAGAAGCACTGTATAGTAGTTAGTTACAGTTCTTCACTGTAAACCATTAGGAATTGGCAGGAATTGAACCAATAAACTCAGAGGTGACTGCGTTACCAATATACTACTGTATCTCTTGTTTGATGCATATTTCCCTATATATTGAAAAATAGTGAAATTTTAAAGACACTTACCCCCTCTGTATTCACTTTTGCCCCATTCACAGGTTTCTGATCTGATGAAATATGGAAGGCAATCAGCATATGACCACCCTGATGCACCTGTAACACCAAGTCACAAATCTGAAATCCGTCACAGCAAGTGAAACCAGTCACCAGAAGTTTCTGCTATACTATCCACATTTTTTTAATGTCAAGAGATTTTAACAACATTTCAATCTTTTGTCACTGCATATTTAATTTTACAAATTCACTTCAACTTTGCCAAATTTGCATTTCTTAACTGTGCTTTTTTGATCTATTTTTTAAACCCTTCAAATAAGTACTCTGCCGACATGTTTGGATAATCTATATTTCAGCACTAGCACTGTGCGTACACACGTCAGTGTTTACATAAATCTGACTCAGGTGTTACCTTCACTCTCCCATCGGTCATAATCGAGAGCATTTCCTCGAATGTACACCATTGCATTGTGGGAAGAGCAACCACCCCATACTTTTGCGCGGGGCCAGTACATCTTGCGCTGGTTGACATGTTTTTGTGGTATGGTGTAGTAGCACCAGTTCACCTTTGAGTCCATCAGTGTGTACATTAGGGCTGCAGGCATTTGAAACTTCCAGGAGGAGTCCTTTATACCTGCCTCTAGCAGGTGGACCTGAAGGATGGGTTACCATCTCATTTAGGTATATACATTCTGTGTGTTTTATTTTTCATTGGTCTAATCTCTTAATTTGACTAAAGTTAGTGAGTCAGAGTTCTTAATTGCACTCCCAACACAATAAGCAAAAAGAACCAAAACACTCAGGAACTGTAAAATAACTTTGATAGCATGTCCCTCATGTAAGTTTTAAAATTAATTTGACATGTCTTACTTCCCTACAAAAGACTGCAAAAGTGGCATTGCAACATAAAATGTGGTCCCCCAAAATAACAATAATAAAATTAATGAAAATACAATGTCGCTCAAAACAAGATATACCAATAGTAAAACAGATTCTTTGTTAACAAAGACTGAAATAGTTCTTGAAATGCTGGTGTTTAATATATTTTTATAAAAAAACGTTACCGTGATCATACCTGACTGCTTCCATCTGCAGTTAATCTATTGGCCAGCACACAACCTGCAGAACCAGCCCCAACAATGGCATAGTCACATTCTGTCACACCTGAGGAAAACCATCTCCCTAATGCGGTATATGTTTGATGTCTGACTGCATGGTGTAGCTTGTGAATATGTTTTAGGTGACAATACATCATGTAAGGATATGCCAAATTGTGGATCACTTGTTTTTGATAATCTAAGCTGGAAAAAAGTAGGCAAAAAACAAACAATATACTCAGTTTTTATACTGCTCGACACCATAACTTCACAACAAATGTCTTGATTGTGACAACTTTCTGTGAAATAACAAGGATCACTAGACATTAAATTATGCAGCATAAGCGCAAGCCATAAACTTAAATGGCAAAATAATCGAGGAAATGGTTAATTAGTGGGAACTCCTGACATTTGGCATATGGAGAAACTGGAAATCAGAAAGTTCTAAAATCCCAGGAACTGTAGTAGTTAGGAAAAACAAAAATCTTAAAATTGCATTAAATAAAACATTACTAGAAAACCATCATAAAGCAGAATTTCTTTTGGTATAACTGTGTCAAAATTTATTTCTAGTGTTGTGAAAATTGATATACCACTGCAAAACAGTGGCTATATATTTTGAAACACAAAAAATTGCTGTAATAAAAATATATGGTGGCCTTCTACCAGTAAATGCCCATGTTGAAGTTAATATTTTGAATTTAAATTATATTAAAGCTTTATATTGTATTATCATAAAAACAAATTTGGACAAATAATGTGCTATTATGTGCACTTAAATTATTAATTGTAGTGCAATTTTTTACATTTGTTTCAAAGCTTTGTATTTTAAGGTATTATGGTCATCTGTTGTGTTTTCGTGTCATAGGAGTTTTCCTGCAAATTGCACATAAATTATACTGTAATATTCTAAATTTTCACTTTGATCAATAATACTTTTTATTAACATGAAAATATAACTGAAAATCAATTTTAAAGAGGACAGCTGGTTGACACATTGATTTTCATTAAAAAAATGTATGCTTTGATGTAACTAAGAAAATTGCAAATTTAATAAGTAAATTAAATTTTTATAAGTTAATACCCTATCCAATGGACAATTGCTAATCCGGTCAGCGGATACCGGCCCGCCAAACGACAGAAAAAGTTATCTTATATGAGTACATAATGCCCCCACAAGCTGGCCGGTCCCAGTACTGTGCACTCCCCAGATGACAGGCTGATAGTATTTGATCAAGGAGACCCCTGACTGAAAAGGCCTTGAACGCAGCAAATGCCCTCACATCATGGGCCTTGACTTGATGTAGAATGAGGGACTCTTGATCAGAGAGCTCATAACATAGGATCACAGTTTGTTTGATCCAAGAGGAGATGGTGGCAGGTGAGATATCCTTGTCGAAGCCTTTCTTCATTGAGACATTGTACCATTACCTTGTGTATAGTATGTCATTTGTGACACTGGCTGTTGAACAGGACGTAAACCTTAATTTTGACTTTGCTCTGACTTCATTTTCACTCACATTGGCATTTATGACTGATCTTCACTCTTTCAAAAACACACCCAGTTGGCCCGATTGGTCCCAGCAATAGAGAAGATAAACCAGGAGTGTTATGACAAGATCAACTCTAGTCAGTTTTTGCAGTACGATTGGTTGTAGCATGAAATGGGGAACAGAATAACTAGTATTTATTTATTTATTTTGGGTTTTACGTCGCTTTCAACACTGTACAGGTCATATCACGACGGGTAGTTGGAAGGACAGAGGAAACCAGTACATACAGTTCACCAGGGTTCTGTACTGTAAACTGCAGACCAATGGCAAGCAACTACCAGCTTTCCCACTTGAGGCCGTGCCGGGAACCGAACCCCGGCCTCAGAGGTGGGAGGCGAGAGTGTTACCACTCTGCCACCGTGGCCCCCAGAATAACTAGTATTAGACATTTAAATAAGTTGTAAGGCCTGAAGGCCATAAATTATGAGAACAGCCTTTAACAGATAACCCTTTCTGAGTGTTTCTTCAGTTTGTGAAAATATTTGTGGAATGTATAACACTTGTCACAGAAAGAATAACACTTTTTAGTAGCAAGATGGACTTTTTGATGTAATTTTGAGAAAGCACTAATTTTATTACATAATAAAATAAAAGTTTAACTTGTACCAGCTACAAATATCAATATGAGTTACCATTTTTTATGTAACAGTTAAATGTCTTGTCTCTTCAACATTTGAGAACAATACAAGTAATAAACATAGGCATGGTTACATCATTATTATTACAACATCTTACATTATTTTTCCAAATGACACTTTAATTTGAATTATATACTTCCGGTTTTATTGATATAGTCAGGAATTTTGATAGAAATAAAAAATATGAAAATTCAGGATACATGAACAAATCTGCTGCTTTTAATTCTTAAAAATTGTAGTTATCACAATGAATATTTCAGAAATATTTTCAGATTACAGATCAAACTTAAAATAACTTGCTATTACAAGAAATTACAAAAATATATGTTGTCATTTCAAGATAGGCTTGTGTTTATGAGACAGATCTGTCCAATATTTACAATATATAGCCTTATTATAGCTACTGTTACATCTCGCCCTGCAGGGTATGACACATACATGTACTACAATTTTTTTTGTGAAATTTACAGCTGTGAACAGACTTTCCTCAAGTTCTTGCAGCAAGTCGTAGCTGTGACCGGTTTGTTGGGGAAGTAGGTCTTTGCAAGTGCATGTTGCACTGGGGGGAGGGAGTAACACCCTCCTTGAAAAAATGTTAGGGATTTGACAGTGAACCCAAAGCAACAGACACAGATTAAAAGTTGAACATCCTGCACTGGTTCGTGCATGCAGCGGACACATGAACCCCCCCCTCCTTATTTAAAGCTAGATCCACCCCATAGTGACCATGCTGTCTGCGGGATAAAAATATCTTCAGAACACATGCATTACACTTGTGTTTCACATGTGTGTCACTTGCAAGTTTAGAATTTTTCCCCATGGCCAACACACAGGGACACCAATGGTGGGATATAGATGCTCTAGTAACTGTGAGATAACACTATGTATAAATTGGAAGACATTAAAAAGACATTTTGATTCCAAACTACATACAATTGTCTGCAGAATATGTATGTACGCTCCCCTGTTTTACGTTTTTACCCCCATACTCAAAGTAACATGTAAAAGTTACATTTATTTAAGTTTATAGAAAACTTTACAGTCAGATTAAATATAGCAAATACTCTCTCAGTTAAATACAAATTGTAAAAATTTTATTGTAATTTAACTTTTTATAAGTTAAATACTTACCTTATCCTCACTAGTGCTTACGTGTTAGCGGGAGCATACATGGACGACCAGACGAGAATATTGTTTTAAAAACGAATATCCTTGTCGGTACCAGTATGTACGCGCATGACCGCGCATGCGCCTACACTGGAATAACCCCTATTAGCCTCACTTTTAATTTTGGGAGTCAATACGTTGTATTGTAAACCAAAAATCTTGAAAATGTGGGGTTGGATGGGTGGGAATTCGAATCTAGTGAGGATAAGGTAAGTATTTAACTTATAAAAAGTTAAATTACAATAAAATTTTTACATTTTATTGCGTAAAATACCCTTACCTTATCCTCACTAGTGCTTGATTACAACCATACAGGTGGTGGGATTTTCAATATTTTTGACACCAAATGTAGGAATAACCAAACAATAAGCCAAAGAATCACTATCAAGTACCTTTATGAGGATAAAGTATTAGGCTATGTTACACAAAAAGTTAACTTGACAAAATAACACTTGTAAATCTGTTATATTTGTAAGACTAACCTATAGCCCTTGGATCCTTGGCCCTATGTGCAGTTTGAGTTTTCTGTATATCAAAGGCTGTTATCAACTTGCTTGAAAAGGTGGTTGCAACAATAATCAACACATAACATCAACTTCTAAACTTCCAACGAACCAACAGGAAATATTTACAAACACCTCCCTGGATGGCCTGTAAATATATCAAAATAAGCATAAAACTGGATAACACAACACAAGACAAGTTGAAAATACTTATGATTCATATATAGGTAAATTCATTTAAAATACGTACTATAAATGAACTATATGTTGAGCAGAAACCACAGAACCCAATGAATATTCTGCCCCCTCTTTTGACTTCCAAGATACATCCTTCAGATAGAAGTTAGTGAATGTCGTATGAGATTTCCAAAAACATGCACCTAAAATCTGATCAAGAGAGACTCCACCCTTGAAAGCCAATGAAGCCGCCATAGAGCGGACATCATGTGCCTTGACTCTAGATAATTTTTGAGTTTCAAGGTCAGATTCCTGATAAGCCAAAATGACCGTTTGCTTTATCCAGGATGATATAGTCGCTCTTTGAATATCTCCTGAAAAACCATTCTTGAAAGAAACAAACAAAAGGTGTTTTCCATCCCTAATGTCCTTTGTCTTATCAACATAGTATCTTAAAGACCTGACTGGGCATAAAGTCATGTCCTGAGATAAAGATGAGTCCAAAATTGGTTTAAGAGCTGGAATGACCACTGGTTGAACCACATTAGGTCCATCCGAAGCCAACTGGTTCTTGGACAGAAACACTGATGAAGGAGCCACTGTGACCTCCTTCCAACCAGCCTTATGTTTCAGGGATTTGAAGGTCCAAGCATGTACTTCACCTCTCCTTCTGCCTGATGCCAAGGTCATAAGGAACACTGTTTTGAAGGTTAGTAATTTCAAAGGAGCATCCTTCAGAGGTTCAAAAGGTGACTTAGTTAATGCCAGAAGGACCAAAGATAAATCCCAAGAAGGTACGCCTCTATCTTTTACTGGCCTATCTCTATGAAAACTCGCAATCAGTCTATTAAGCTCAAAACTGTGACTGATATCATTGCCTGCTGGTCCCAAATGATCTGCTATAGCTGTTCTATAACCTGCAATGGTAGTGGGTTTCAAATTTTTCTCATTGAATAAATGAATCAAAAAATCTGCTATTGTGGAAATAGATGGTTGTTCGAATTCCACCTGCTTCTCTTTACCCCATGATTCAAAAATGGACCACCTTGATTCATAGACCCTTCTGGATGAAAATCTCTGAGGTGCCTTAATTCTCTCTGCCACTGTGCTTGAGAATTTTTGAGGTGATTTGGTCTCGAGTCCAGATGCCAAACATGAAGATTGAGATAAGGAAGGTTTTGATGGAATTTTTGACTGAATGGTTGCTTCAGAAGCCACTCCCAATGTGGAAGAAACAGTGGAGGTTTTGTGGACAGGTCTATGAGATCCCAAAACCAACTCATCCCTGGCCACCCTGGGGCCACTACAATCATTTGACATGCATAAGACCTCATCTTTTGGACTACTTTGGGAATTAGAGCTATTGGACAATAAACATAACCGTCCATTGCCTCCCAAGAGATGTTCAATGCATCTACCGCCATTGCATTTGGATCTGGGACTGGAGACACATATAGGGGTAGCTTGTTGTTCATTCTGGTGGCAAACAAGTCTATCATTGGTTTGTGCCAAATTTGGCAAATCCTTAGAAAAATTTTGGGATGAAGAGACCATTCTGTCTGTATGACCTTGTCCCTGCGTGAGAGGCTGTCTGCTATCACATTGAGACAGCCCTGAATGTGTCGAGCCCTCAGCAAAATTGCTCTGGGATGACAAAAAGCCATGAGACGCCATAACATGAGACACATTTCTAGTGAATGAGTCCCCCCCTGTTTGTTGAGGTAGGCCACCACTGTTGAATTGTCTGAGGCCACCAAGACTCTCTTGTTCAAAAGATGGGTTTGAAAAGACCTTATTGCTAGAAACACTGCTTTTAGTTCCAGAATGTTTATATGCAAATTTGTCTCTATGTCTGACCACAGTCCATTGACTGTCAGGTCTCCCAAATGTGCTCCCCAACCCTTGACCGAAGCATCTGTAAACAACAGGAGATTGTGCTCCTCTGCATGTAGGGGAGACCCTGTCAAAACATTTTTTGGATCTTTCCACCATATGAGATGTTTTTTCAAAATTTGAGAGCATGGGATGATCTTGTCCAATGATTGGGGATACTTCCAATGGGTTTTCAAGTACCATTGGAAAGGTCTCATATGCAACCTGCCCATTGGGACTGTCTTCTCTAGAGCTGCCAGGATCCCTATGAAAGACATTAGGATCCTGGGAGTTGTTGTGACCCTGTTGTCCAGATCTTCTATGGCATTTTTCAAAATTTGCCATTTTTTTTCTGTAGGCAAAACCTCGCCCTTGACCAGGTCGAACCTGTAGCCCAGGAAATCGAATTTTTGAGTTGGTGTTAACTCTGATTTTTTTAAGTTGATCACCCAACCTAGTTCCTGCACGAATTCTACCAGTTGTTTTGACTGCTCCATGCAAATCTGCTGTGTTGGAGCTCGCAAAAGCCAGTCGTCTAAATACTGGTGGATGCGAATACCCCTGTTTTGAAGCATTAGCTTTACCTCCTTGACTACACGAGTGAATTCGAGTGGAGCCGTCGCAATGCCGAAGGGTAGTGCTTTGAACTGGAACGAACGCCCCCCTACATGAAACCGAAGTAGGCTTTGAGATCTTTGGTGAATAGGAATGTGAAAATACGCGTCTGTAAGATCTACAGAAACTACCCACTCCCCTTTGCAAATGGAGTTTCTTATCACCTCGGCGGTTTCCATTTTGAATGTTGGAACTGTTAAATGACTGTTGAGAACACTGAGATCTATTACTGGGCGCCATTTTTTCCCCGGCTTTGGTACTAGAAATAACCTGCTGTGAAATCCCAGAGTTGCAGACATTCTTACCGGAATCACTGCTTTTTTCTGTAACATTTGCTGTACACATTCCAACAGGAAGTCTTGTTTTTGTTGATTGGCATAACCACTGTGAATTGTGGGATGTCGAGCCAATTCGATTGGATCTTTCAAAATGATCTCGTAACCGTGTTATAGAATGTGCACAACTCTGGGATGACAACCGTTTTCTTTCCATACCTTGTAGAATAACTGTAAACGGCCTCCAGGTAGCAATGCTTCTTGAGTATAGTCATTTCCTTCTCCCCCCACGACCTCCTCTGGTGGCCTGTGTGGGTTTGAATTGTGGCTTGTTATCTTGCTGGCCACGAAAAGAATTCTTTGAGGATGTGTTTGGAAATGAAGAATTATTGTAGTCAGCTCTTCCTTTCCTAGAATTGAAAATGGGTTTCGAATCCATCTTCTGTCTTTTGGGAGAACGGCTGCGTTCGTATTTATTCTCCACATTGTTGAGAACTGAGGGCGAAAACAAATCTGTTGAAGTGAAACCAGATCTCCTCAATCTGTTCCTGTCGTGCTCGTGTAAGTGAGGGGCTGAGTACTTTAAGATAATGTCCCTCCTAGCAAGCTGCATATTGCAGGACATTGTCATTGAAGCTTCCACAACAGTTTCCAGAGCTCTTTCAATGGAAGCTATAGTTGAATACTGTAGCTGAATGTAAGACATCAGTTCTTCCATATCCTTACTGAGACTGTCTTCCATGTTGGAAGCACCAGACTGTACAATCTCCTCCATATTAGATGCACATTTCTCAAGAGCCCTAATAAAGTGACTGACAAACCCCAACACCTGAACATGCTCGCGTTTTACTGATTCCATAGTAGTAAACTGACGAGTTGGAACAGAAATGTAAGATGGAGCAGAGGTAGATTTTGAGCAAATAGATTTGAAGGAATCTTGACATTTAGGTGCAGAGATGGCAAATTCAGAAGTAGTAGACCTGTAGAACTTCATGTTGGGTCTGGTATAAGGTAGAAATGTATCTGAATTGAAAGGTGCTGAGTGAAGTCTCTCCCCATTCTCAGATGGATTCCCTGCAACTTTCTTTTCCAATTCTGACCATCTAGCATTAATTTCCACCACTGGAGGTAAACACATAGGTAAGACAGATAATTTCTTCTTTCGGTCCTTCGACCCAAAGATCTTCGATGGAACCTCCTTATATTCCTCTGGAGTTGAAAGTTCTAACAAACCCCTAATAGAGGCTAACAACTGTCTGTAGGAAGGATCTTCGTCTATCTCTTCTTCTTTCGAAGAAAATTTTTGTTCAGAGTGTGGAGAGAGAGAACGCGCTCGTTTGTGATGCGTTCTCTGCTCTATTTCTTCTTGGGCCACACTATGATCTTCTTCTTCAGTCGTAGCAAAAATGGACCTGGCATCTTCACGACTTGTAGTCTCTCCAAAAACCTCTTGTGTAGCTGTCTCTGTGGTTTTAGTTTCTAAAACCTGAATACGACCCTGCATAGCTTCTAGACGTGCTAGTATAAGCTGTAAGGGATCATTAGACACAGTAGAGGAAGAAGAAGTGGAAGGTAAATGGGAAGACTTTTCTTTACTGGTAGCTTGAGAGGGCTGAATATCTTCAGACCCTAGAAGGGAATGTTCGACCTCTTTAGAGATCGTTTCTTTAGTGGATTTTTTCTTCTCATAAGCTTTCCTTGCTTTGAGTTTCTTCTTTTGATCAGCCGTGAATTGGAGGCATACAAAGCAATCCTCCTCTTTAGAAGTGACACAGACGTCATCCCCTTTGTTCTTCTCTCTACAAGAGAGGCAGAAACGATGGTGATCCCATTCAAAAGAAGTATGGCGACAACCAGCCGCTAACTTCTGTCCTTTACTTTTTATTTGACCTTCTGCCATAGTTGAAAACAATCTTTGTTTACGATGTACACTCCCTGACGACCAAATTAAAAGTGAGGCTAATAGGGGTTATTCCAGTGTAGGCGCATGCGCGGTCATGCGCGTACATACTGGTACCGACAAGGATATTCGTTTTTAAAACAATATTCTCGTCTGGTCGTCCATGTATGCTCCCGCTAACACGTAAGCACTAGTGAGGATAAGGTAAGGGTATTTTACGCAATAAAATGGTAAAATATAACTAAAATATAATAAAACAAGATACTGTAACGGTGGAATAGATACAAATATTAAAAAAAATAGCATCAGAGATGCCCGTACCCCACAGCCTAGGGAAATTTTTTCAACACCATGAGATACAGAAGTACTGTATCAGTACAAACTTCAGGATACTTTCAGAGCACTGTCAGTTATACAAAGGTCCGAACAATGTTTAAATGGAGAAATAATGTTTAAAAGAAAGATCATGCATATAAAGATGAAGTATTAAAACAAGATAATTCAATAACAAGATGACAGCATTAATCAGTAAACTAAAATTCAACACTCTTTATCTACATCTGCAAGGACCGAATTATGGTTTAGATGGTTTGAATATTACCATTCATACAGAAGTGGTAATACATTTAATGAATGCTTATGTGTGGTGTTGGAGCAAAATCTGTGGCTCACTTGATGAAATTCTATCTCTTACAATGGGAAGTTATGAAAGTAAAATTCTTAATAAATTCTAATATGACTTTAATAGTGCTTAATCTCCATCAAAAGAGAGACCCAAAGGTGCAACAAGATTTTATAGGTCAAGGTCACTACGACAAGGTCAAAGGTCAAATTAAGGTGACACCATGATAATACACACCTATAGCCCCTAACCAATGTCCCTAGCAAGTATCAACTTCCTCAACCTTACGGTTTCCAAGATATAGCCCGGACAAGATTTTATAGGTCAAGGTCACTACGCCAAGGTCAAAGGTCAAATCAAGGTCAGATCATGACGTTGCACAACTACATCCCCTAACCAATGTCCCTACCAAGTATCAACTTCCTACACCTTACGGTTTCAGAGATATAGCCCGGACAAGATTTTATAGGTCAAGGCGACTACGGCAAGGTCAAAGGTCAAATCAAGGTCAGACCATGACGTTGCAGACCTACACCCCCTAACCAATATCCCTACCAAGTATCAACTTCCTACACCTTACGGTTTCTGAGATATAGCCCGGACAAGATTTTATAGGTCAAGGTCACTATGGCAAGGTCAAAGGTCAAATCAAAGTCGCACCATGACGTTGCACACCTACACCCCCTAACCAATGTCCCTGCCAAATATCAACTTCCTACACATTACAGTTTCCGAGATATAGCCCGGACAAGATTTTCAAGGTCAAGGTCACTACAGCAAGGTCAAAGGTCAAATCAAGGTCAGACCATGACGTTGCACACCTACACCCCCTAACCAATATCCCTACCAAGTATCAACTTCCTACACCTTACGGTTTCCGAGATATAGCCCGGACAAGATTTTCAAACTCAAGGTCACTACGGCAAGGTCAAAGGTCAAATCAAGGTCAGACCATGACGTTGCACACCTACATCCCCTAACCAATGTCCCTACCAAGTATCAACTTCCTACACCTTACGGTTTCTGAGATACAGCCCGGACAAACTATTTCCCGCCGCCCGCCCACCCACCCGCCCATCCGGACACCATGGGTGAAAACAATACCCCGACAGCCCTTAAGGGCTGTGGGGTAAAAAACAGCACATTGTTCAAGGTGACAGATAGAAAAATTTATAGTATTCTTTTTTGTATCATAAATGCTGAAATGTAAGATTAATTTGCAAAGGAATGTTGCATGATCGACTCATTGAATGTTGACAGTTTAGTCAATATACAGGAACCATTTGTTTTGACAAAAATAAACAATAGAACATTATTATCAATTTTAATTGAATAAATAAGTATAATGAAAAATGTATCATCGATGATAGGTGTATAATGAGAAAGCAGCTCAATATGATATCTGAGAATATAGATAATGTGTAACTTTTCTTCATTTTACAAAGCTTCACCATGAGAATCAAAAGTAAAATAAAAGAATTAGCATTAATATGTGTAACAGGCATAGCATTTCTATACATGTTAGGATACTTCAGCCGGAATAAACATGTGGATTCAGCAAGAAAGGTAGACCACATACTCTTAATTTTATAACTTTTACATTACAGAGTTAGAAACCATGTACCAGTGGTTTTGTTTGTGATTAGATTTAACATACACTGATGTTCCAAACACAATCTATTAGGTATCACAAAATAGCATCAGAGATGCCCGTACCCCACAGCCTAGGGAAATATTTTCAACACCTTGAGATTTAGAAGTACTGTAGCAGTACAAAGTTCAGGATACTTTCAGAACACTGTCAGTTGCATAAAGGTCCAAACAATGTTTAAATGGAGAAAATAATGTTTAAAAGAAAGATAATGCATGTAAAGATGAAGTATTAAAACAAGATAATTCAGTAACAAGATGACAGCATTAATCAGTAAACTAAAATTCAACACTCTTTATCTACATCTGCATGGACGAATTATGGTTTAGATGTTTTGAATATTACCATGCATACAGAAGTGGTAATACATTTAATGAATGCTTATATGTGGTGTTGGAGCAAAATCTGTGGCTCACTTGATGAAATTCTATCTCTTACAATGGGAAGTTATGAAAGTAAAATGGTTAATAAATTCTAATATGACTTTATATTAGAAGACAGACCCAAAGGTGCAACAAGATTTTAAAGGTCAAGGTCACTACAAGGTCAAAGGTCAAATTAAGGGTCACACCATGATAATACACAACCTATAGCCCCTAACCTTACGGTTTCCGAGATATAGCTCACACAAGATTTTATAGGTCAAGGTCACTATGGCCAGATCAAAGGTCAAATCAAGGTCAGACCATGATACTGCACACCTACACCCCTAACCAATGTCCCTACCAAATATCAACTTCCTACACCGTACAGTTTCTGAGATATAGCCCGGACAAGATTTTATAGGTCAAGGTCACTACGGCAAGGTCAAAGGTCAAATCAAGGTCACACCATGATGTTGCACAACTACACCCTATAACCAATGTCCCTACCAAGTATCAACTTCCTACACCTTACGGTTTACGAAATATAGCCCGGACAAGATTTTCAAACTCAAGGTCACTGCGGCAAGGTCAAATCAAGGTCAGACCATGACGTTGCACACCTACACCCCCTAACCAATGTCCCTACCAAGTATCAACTTCCTACACCTTACTTTTCACCATGCCCGCCCGGACACCCGCCCGCCCATCAGGACACCATGGGTGAAAACAATACCCCGACAGCCCTTAAGGGCTGTGGGGTAAAAATGTGATGACCCTTTATTAAATATATTAATTAAACTGACAAATAACAGAATATTGAAATAGTTTCCGACTTAAATATTTGAAATCTGTTCCTATAAAACAAATTTAGGGAAAGGCAGCAAAAATCGTTTCTTTTACATATATTATGATACTCCGGAATCTACCTTCATACATGAATTTACACATAATTTATAGTATCCATAAAACCCAATGCTAAGTATAATAAGTGAAATAAAAATCAGGTTTCCTTCATTATTTAAAGTATGTAAGAAATAAAACCTGTTGCTTAAAAGGGATTAAATTTAGGCTTTTTTTGTCTGCAACATACTCTAACACAACAATGGTTAAGTATTATGATTTTGTTGCAAACTTTTCGTAAAAAAGGAAAGTTAACAAGGAATGATCATCTGCAACATTCTATTATCATTCTTTGATTCTATAGAACTTACTTCAAACTGCTAAATATAATTTAAAACTAGAAATGCGAAGTTGATAGTAGATGCGAATAGAAACAGGATAGCATAGAAGAACACACATTATCATGTGTAATGTCCACCCCATGAACCTTTTGCCAAAATTGTACAGTAGTCTTACAAGACCCTGTTTCATTTGTAAACTAGAGATTGCGTCTCGACGCAGTGTATCCCCGGACGGGACATAGTTAAGGCGTGAATATGTCGGTCTTGAGCCTGTTTCCTGGAGCACCAGGTCAGGATTCTCCATAGTACCAGATTACTCCCAAAAGCTAATCACTAGTTCTTTCACTTATATATGTCTTTAAAAATTACATTTCATGGATCCAGAAGATCCATATAGTGATCCGGATCACTTCAAAAATTCAATCATTTCATCCTTTTACCTTTTCAGACATATCCTGAAAAATTCATCAAAATCCGTCCATAAATTTTTGATTTATCTTGTACACAAACACATCTGGCAGCCTGGATCCACATGATCCAGACAGTGATCCAGATCTCTCCCAAAATCTAATCACTTGTTCCTTGTCCCATTTAGGACATTTCCTGAAAATTTCATCAAAATCCAACCATGACTTTTTGAGCTATTTGTCTTTAAAAATTATATTTCATGGATACAGAAGATCCAGACAGTGGTCCAGATCACTCGCAAAATTGAACCATTTCTTCCTTTTACCACTTCTTCCTTTTACCATTTGTAACATATCCTAAAAATATCATCAAAATTCATCCTAAAATTCTGTTGCAGCCTGGGTCCAGATGGTCCAGATCACTCCAAAATGTAATCACTTGTTCCTTGTACCATTTAGGTCATTTCCTGAAAATTTCATCAAAATCCACCCATGACTTTTTGAACTATACTGTACACAAACACATGTGGCAGACTGGATCCAGATGATCCAGACAGTGATCCAGATCACTCCAAAAATGTAATCACTTGTTCCTTGCACCATTTAGGTCATTTGCTGAAAATGTCATCACAATCCATCCATAACTTTTGAGGTATCTATCTTTAAAAATTACATTTCATGGATCCAGAAGATCCATATAGTGATCCGGATCACTTCCAAAATTCAACCATTTCATCCTTTTACCTTTTCAGACATATCCTGAAAATTTCATCAAAATCCATCCATAACTTTTTGAGCTATACTGTACACAAACACATCTGGCAGCCTGAATCCAGATGATCCAGATCACTCCCAAAATCTAATAACTTGTTCCTTGTCTCATTAAGGACATTACCTGAAAATTTTATCAAAATGCACCCTAAGTTTTTGAGTTATCGGTCTTTAAAAATTAAATTTCATGGATCCAGAAGATCCAGACAGTGATCCGGATCACTCCCAAAATTTAATAATATCTTCCTTTTACCATTTTGGATATATCCTGAAAATTTCATCAAAATCCATCTATCAGTTTTGGAGTTATCTTGTTCACAAACAAACAAACAAATAGAGGGCCAAAAATGACCCTCGGTCAGGTACTTTGGCGGTCAGTGGATGACCTTAAATGAAGATCTGTAACCGGTAAGCCTGCATGCGGGTACTCCATCATGTACTCAACCTCCAAAGCCATTTTCAATAGTTTCCATGCAATGTAGTCAGCAGTAAGTGTGAAAATATCTCCAAATATGCCCAAAATGACCCTCGGTCAGGTACTTTGGCGGTCAGTGGATGACCTTAAATGAAGAGCTTCAAGGTCAAATTTCTGCATGCTTACAGAGGACATATATATGTATTATATATTAAGGATGGGTCGGTAGGTCCGGTATCTCGGTGTCGAGAGCATTTTACTGAAATACCGTGATGAGATTTTACAACCGCCACTTCGCTTGTCAGCACATATAATGGAAGGAAGAGTTAAAATATCAGAAACATACCTAAAATCTGAAGAAATTATAAGCTTTTATTCCATATTTTCGTCCATTTACAGTCTTTTATAAGCGATGCGATGTGTTGAGCAGAACTGCCATGTTTTGGTTACGACACTTTATAACCTCAAATTTCGCTTGTCAACTCATATAAATGAAGGAAAACTTAAAATATTGGAAAGAAACCAGAAATATGAAGACATTGTACGTTTTTATCACATATTTTGTGCATTTATGAGCTTTTATTGCGATGTCGTTGAGGAAACGTCCATGTTTGTTTGGGGTGAACTAAAACGCGGAGTCCCGAATTCGGTACGGTTTTGCATTGGCGACATCCCGATCTACATATTTTTCATACCGACCCATCCCTATTATATATACCAGCCATAGGATGATCTGACTTTCTGTATATGAGTTAAGTGTGAAAATATCTCCAAAAAGGCCAAAAATGACCCTCGGTCAGGTACTTCGGCGGTCAGTGGATGACCTTCAATGAAGAGCTTCAAGGTCAAATTTCTGCATGCTTACAGAGGACATATACATGTATTATATATACCAGCCATAGGATGATCTGACTTTCTGTATATGAGAACTGGGCCAAAAAGTGAAAAAATGGCCAAAATCTGACCTTTAAGTGACCACCAGTGACCTTGAGATTGAAGGTCAAGGTCACAAAACAATAGCGTTCGTGGCATTGCCCATATCTACCCACATACCAAATTTGAAAGTTCTAACTAAATTATTTTTTAAGTTATCGCATCCAAAAGGAAATCTCTGCGGCGGCGTGACCGTACTGAATCCTAAGTATCCCCGACTTTCGTCCGGGGATACAAATATATCAATGATGCTTAAATATTTATTAGTGTAGATGTAAATTATTTCAGCTTCATGCCTTTTTGCATTGGTTGGGTTTAAAATTTTGACGAAATCACTCTATCTTGCACGGTTAAGAAGATAGAAGCAAATTCCTGTTTTTCTATTTTTGGCAAAAATTTGAAAATTCAAAATGGCTGCCATTTTTGGGAAAAGGAAATTTTTTTTGAAAATTGCCAAGAGTACATTTGTTAGATACCCTATGGGTCGAAAATTTCAACGAAATAACTCTATTTTGCACGGTTAAGGCCAGTTTGTGTTTTTCCATTTTGGGCAAAAATTCGAAAAATTCAAAATGGCCACCATATGTGGGGAGGGGAAAATTTTTGGAAAATTACAAAGATTGCATTCCTTAGATACCCTGTGGGTCGAAAATTTTGACGAAATCGCTCTATCTCGTACGGTTAAGGAGATAGAAGCAAATTTGCGTTTTGCCATTGTTGATAAAAATTCGAAAATTCAAAATGGCCGCCATTTTTGGGGAGGGGAAAATTTTTTGGAAATTGCAAAGATTGCATTACTTAAATACCCTGTGGGTCGAAAATTTCGACGAAATCGCTCTGTCTCGCACGGTTAAGGAGATAGAAGCAAATTTGTGTTTTGCCATTTTGGGCAAAAATTCGAAAATTCAAAATGGCCGCCATTTTTGGGGAGGGGAAAATTTTTTGAAAATTGCAAAGAGTACACTCCTTAGATACCCTGTGGGTTGAAAATTTCGACGAAATCGCTCTATCTCACACAGTTAAGGAGATAGAAGCAAATTTGTGTTTTGCCAATTTTGGCAAAAATTCTAAAATTCAAAATGGCCACCATTTTTGGGGAGGGGAAAATTTTTTAAAAATTGGCAAGAGTAGAATTCTCAGATACCCTGTGGATCGAAAATTTTGCCGAAATCGCTCTATCTCGCACGGTTAAGGAGATAGAAGCAAATTTGTGTTTTGCCATTTTTGGCAAAAATTCGAAAATTCAAAATGGCCGCCATTTTTGGGGAGGGGAAAATTTTTGGAAAATTGCAAAGATTGCATTCCTTAGATACCCTGTGGGTCGAAAATTCTGTCGAAATCGCTCTATCTCTTACGGTTTCTGAGATATTAGCAAATTACTCAAAAGTAGTACTGAAAATACACAATGAAGTACCTAAATGGCTATTACTCATGTACTGACAAAGCTATCAGTACCAAATGCAATACCAAGCGAGCTATGGACATAACAATCTTGTATTCAAAATTGTAGTAAAATATCTTTAATTATTTTGGCTTAAATGCACGGAAACCAATGGGTACTGAAAATAGCTGTACTTAAGTATTACTCAGTAAGCAAAAGAGGTACAACAGCCAAAAGCAATCCCAAGCAAGCTACTGACCCAATAAGCCTGCATACCAAATTTGGTGACAATAGCTCTAATACTTTTCCTTTAAATGAGCGGAAACCATGCGTGACGCCGGACATCGGACACCGGACATCGGACGGCGGAAAAAGCAAAAATAATATATCCACCCCCATATCCTAATATACAACAGGTGAAAAAGTTAGTAAATAACATACATGACTTACAAACTTGTAACATACAGTTTAGTAGCTTGTATATACAACTTACTATATATGATTTGTGAATTTGTATATTCAAATTAATTAGGTCATATATAATTATATTCATCTTACATTTCACTGGCAAAGAGATAATTTGCCTTCAGTACTAGTTTCTTATTAATGACTTTTAGGTACACCGAAAGTGAAATTACATACATCTGTTAAGATGGAATAAACTTGTGGCTCTACCCTCAGACCCCCAATTTGTCATTGTAATGGATTCTACTCTATTTAAATAGGAAGCTTCTGTTCAACTTTCCTTGGAGTAAAACTACACTAAGTCTAACTGAACTTTTATGGCGCCTAATCTTCCATTTATTAAAGGGAATCTAAGGCAAAACAGCACAAAAAGTGATTCTCCAATGAATACGGCATAGTTTTAGGTTTGAAACTATGTGGAGCAAAAATTAAACAGATGTGACCTGGTTGTGTTTGGCCTATAGTGGAGCTGGGCATGTATCTACATACTGGAAGACCATATTACTGTGCCTAAAAAGTCTTTTAAAGTACCAACCTTGCATGAAAATTACTTTTCCTTATAGTTATTTTTGGTCTGTCCTTTTTAAAGTTTTCTCATTTTTATTCTTGCCCTTGTAATTTATCCTCCCTTTTCCATATACATGTATATATGGTAGAAAGTGAGGAAAAAACTTGCATCTCCACCATCGCTCAGCCCCAACATTACTGTCTTTTTCAAAAATACTCTTTGATTTGAAAAGATTTTTATTTGCATCAATGTACTGCTACATACTGTTTTTATGTTTTGCATATTTTGGTGATAATTTAAAAGAGAAATTTAGTTTAAAAAGTTAAAGTTAAAAAATGGATGCTATTATCTGCCAGCTGACAAATATTGACTTTATTGTTTTTACCATTATGTCAATAATCAAATTGTTATTTTAATGCTATCATTTTCAGGTATAAGTACAAATAACAGTACAGATATTGACATTCAGTCAACAAACTGTGCAATTCAAATGTTAGAACAAAGAATAACAAGACCACTGCCGCGGTATGTATCTCCCGCCGAGTACCGCAGGGGAAGAAATACTACATTGAAATTTTTCCCCTTTGCATAGGACACTGTTGTACCATCCTGCGGGTCGAAAATTCGCTTGAAATCGCTCTATCTGTTACGCTTTTCGAGATATTGACACTTTTCCATTTTCAGCAAAAATCCAAGATGGCCGCCGAAAGTGGCGAAAATTGAAATTTTTCCCCTTTGGACAGGACACTCTTGTATGACCCTGTGGGTCAAAAATTCGCTCGAAATCGCTCGATCTCTTACGGTTTTCGAGATATTGACACTTTTTCATTTTCCGCAAAAATCTAAGATGGCCGCCAAAAGTGGCGAAAATTGAAATTTTCCCCGTTTGCATAGGAGACTCTTGTATCACCCTGCAGGTCAAAAATTTGCTCGAAATCGCTCTATCTCTTACGGTTTTAGAGATATTCACACTTTTCCATTTTCCGCAAAAATCCAAGATGGCTGACAAAAGTGGTGAAAATTGAAATTTTACCCCTTTGCACAGGACATTCTTGTACTACCTTGCGGGTCAAAAATTCACTCGAAATCACTCTATCTCTTATGGTTTTCGAGATATTCCCACTTTTTCATTTTTTTCCGCTAAAATCCAAGAAGGCCGCCAAACGTGGCGAAAATTGAAATCTTTCCCCTTTGCATAGGACACTCTTGTACTACCCTGAAGGTCTAAATGTAATAGTTTTCAAGTTACAAGTGATTTCACTCATGATGGAAGTTAGTGAAAAATCCAAAAGTAGCTATTACTCACTTATCTATTGAGATAGACACCCAAGTTACTCACCATGTTGTTGCTGTGGGAAAAAGTAGGTGAATAACATATTTTAACAAAATGCTCTAAATACAATACTTTTCAAGTTATAATCAATTTAGTGCATGATTTCATTAATTTTAATGCATTAAAAATTATTTTAATAATTCATAAAAAAACTTTAGCATGTGAAATATCTCCAAAATGTAGGTGAATGAGTTATTTGAGAAATACTGGCTATCTGCAATACTTTTAGTGATAATAGGCAATTACTCATTTTGAGTAGGTGAGTAATTAGATATGGATCTGAAAATTCACTAATTGAAAGTTCTCCCAAAATATAGGTGAAGTGAGTTAGTTGAGAAATACTGGCTATCTGCAATACTTTTAGAGATAATTCACATTTACTCATTTGGAGTAGGTGAGTAATTACCTACAGGTTTGAAACTTCACCATGTGAAAGCTCTTCCAAAAGTAGATGAATGAGTTATTTGATAAAAATTGGGTACCCACAATACTTTTAGAGATAATTAGGATTTACTCATTTTGAGTAGGTGAGTAATTACCTACGGGTCTGAAACTTCACCAAGTGAAAGCTCTTTCAAAAGTAGATGAACGAGTTATTTGAGAAAAATTGGCTATCTGCAATACTTTTAGAGATAATTCGCATTTACTCATTTTGAGTAGGTGAGTAATTAGCTATGGGTCTGAAACTTCACCATGTGACAGCTCTTCCAAAAGTAGATGAATGAGTTATTTGAGAAAAATTGACTATCTGCAATACTTTCAGAGATAATTCGCATTTACTCATTTTGAGTAGGTCAGTAATTAGCTACGGGTCTGAAACTTCACCAAGTGAAAGCTCTCCTAAAAGTACATGAATGAGTTATTTGAGAAAAATTGGCTATCTGCAATACTTTTAGAGATAATTCGCAGTTACTCATTTTGAGTAGGTGAGTAATTAGCTACAGGTCTGAAACTTCACCATGTGAAAGCTCTCCCAAAAGTAGGTGAATGAGTTATTTGAGAAAAATTGGCTATATGCAATACTCTTAGAGATAATTCGCAGTTACTCATTTTGAGTAGGTGAGTTATTACCTATGGGTCTGAAACTTTGCCATGTGAAGGCTCTTCCAAAAGTAGATGAATGAGTTATTTGAGAAAAATTGGCTATCTGCAATACTTTTAGAGAGAATTCGCATTTACTCATTTTGAGTAGGCGAGTAAGTAGCTATGGGTCTCAAACTTCACAATGTGAAAGCTTTTCCAAAAGTAGATGAATGAGTTATTTGAGAAAAATTGGCTCTCTGCAATACTTTTAGAGATAATTAGTATTTACTCATTTTGAGCGGGTGAGAAATTAGCTACAGGTCTGAAACTTCACCAAGTGAAAGCTCTCCCAAAAGTAGGTGAATGAGTTATTTGAGAAAAATTGGCTATCTCCTATACTTTTAGAGATAATTCGCATTTACTCATTTTGAGTAGGTGAGAAATTAGCTATGGGTCTGAAACTTCACCATGTGAAAGCTCTTCCAAAAGTAGATGAATAAGTTATTTGAGAAAAATTGGCTATCTGCAATACTTTTAGAGATAATTCGCATTTACTCATTTTGAGTAGGTGAGTAATTACCTACGGGTCTGAAACTTCACCAAGTGAAAGCTCTCCCAAAAGTAGATGAATGAGTCATTTGAGAAAAATTGGCTATCTGCAATACTTTTAGAGATAATTCGCATTTACTCATTTTGAGTAGGTGAGTAATTAGCTACGGGTCTGAAACTTCACCAAGTGAAAGCTCTCTCAAAAGTAGGTGAATGAGTTATTTGAGAAAAATTGGCTATCTGCAATACTTTTAGAGAGAATTCGCATTTACTCATTTTGAGTAGGTCAGTAATTAGCTATGGGTCTGAAACTTCACCATGTGAAAGCTCTTCCAAAAGTAGATGAATGAGTTATTTGAGAAAAATTGGCTATCTGCAATACTTTTAGAGATAATTAGTATTTACTCATTTTGAGCGGGTGAGAAATTAGCTACAGGTCTGAAACTTCACCAAGTGAAAGCTCTCCCAAAAGTAGGTGAATGAGTTATTTGAGAAAAATTGGCTATCTGCAATACTTTTAGAGATAATTCGCATTTACTCATTTTGAGTAGGTGAGAAATTAGCTATGGGTCTGAAACTTCACCATGTGAAAGCTCTTCCAAAAGTAGATGAATAAGTTATTTGAGAAAAATTGGCTATCTGCAATACTTTTAGAGATAATTCGCATTTACTCATTTTGAGTAGGTGAGTAATTACCTACGGGTCTGAAACTTCACCAAGTGAAAGCTCTTCCAAAAGTAGATGAATGAGTTATTTGAGAAAAATTGGCTATCTGCAATACTTTTAGAGATAATTCGCATTTACTCATTTTGAGTAGGTGAGTAATTAGCTACGGGTCTGAAACTTCACCAAGTGAAAGCTCTCTCAAAAGTAGGTGAATGAGTTATTTGAGAAAAATTGGCTATCTGCAATACTTTTAGAGAGAATTCGCATTTACTCATTTTGAGTAGGTCAGTAATTAGCTATGGGTCTGAAACTTCACCATGTGAAAGCTCTTCCAAAAGTAGATGAATGAGTTATTTGAGAAAAATTGGCTATCTGCAATACTTTTAGAGATAATTCGCATTTACTCATTTTGAGTAGGCGAGTAATTAGCTATGGGTCTGAAACTTCACCATGTGAAAGCTCTTCCAAAAGTAAATGAATGAGTTATTTGAGAAAAATTGGCTATCTGCAATACTTTTAGAGATATTTAGCATTTACTCATTTTGAGTAGGTGAGAAATTAGCTACAGGTCTGACACTTCACCAAGTGAAAGCTCTCCCAAAAGTAGATGAATGAGTTATTTGAGAAAAATTGGCTATCTGCAATACTTTTAGAGATAATTCGCATTTACTCATTTTGAGTAGGCGAGTAATTAGCTATGGGTCTGAAACTTCACCATGTGAAAGCTCTTCCAAAAGTAAATGAATGAGTTATTTGAGAAAAATTGGCTATCTGCAATACTTTTAGAGATATTTAGCATTTACTCATTTTGAGTAGGTGAGAAATTAGCTACAGGTCTGACACTTCACCAAGTGAAAGCTCTCCCAAAAGTAGATGAATGAGTTATTTGAGAAAAATTGGCTATCTGCAATACTTTTAGAGATAATTAGCATTTACTCATTTTGAGTAGGTGAGTAATTAGCTACGGGTCTGAAACTTCACCAAGTGAAAGCTCTCCCGGAAGTAGGTGAATGAGTTATTTGAGAAAAATTGGCTATCTGCAATACTTTTAGAGAGAATTCGCATTTACTCATTTTGAGTAGGTGAGAAATTAGCTACAGGTCTGACACTTCACCAAGTGAAAGCTCTCGCAAAAGTAGGTGAATGAGTTATTTGAGAAAAATTGGCTATCTTCTATACTTTTAGAGATATTTCGCATTTGCTCATTTTGAGTAGGCGAGAAATTAGCTAGGGGTCTGAAACTTCACTAAGTGAAAGCTCTTCCAAAAGTATATGAATGAGTTATTTGAGAAAAATTGGCTATCTGCAATACTTTTAGAGATAATTAGCATTTACTCATTTTGAGTAGGTGAGTAACTAGCTATGCATCTGAAACTTAACCAAGTGAAAGCTCTCCCAAAAGTAGGTGAATGAGTTATTTGAGAAAAATTGGCTACCTGCAATACTTTTAGAGATAATTCGCATTTACTCATTTTGAGGTCAGTAAGTAGGCCAAAGTTCACCAAACCATTTTCCCCTTAGCATAGGATACTCTAGTACTACCCTGTGGTTCAAAAATTTGCTCGAAATTTCTCTATCTCTTACAGTTTGAGAGATATTTCTGATTTTTCACATTTTCACTAAAAGTAGCAATAAAGTAGCCATTACTCACTTGTACATTGAGCAACAGTTGTGAAACTTAAATATGTTACAGTTCACAAAAAAGTACATGAACAACATATTTGAGAGAAATTGTGTAGCTGCAATACTTTTGAAGATATAAGCCATTTACTCATTATGGTTATCATTAAAAATTGAAAAAGTAGCTATTACTCACTTAGCTATGGAGATACACTTCAAAATTACTGACCATGTTGTAGCTGTGGAGAAAGTAGCTGAACATCATATTGGAACAAAATTGTGTAGCCGCAATACTTTTGACGATATAAGCCATTTACTCATTGACAGTTAAAAGTCATATAATTATATTAGGTAAAAGCGCTATTACTCACTCAAAAGTAGGCCAAAGTTCACCAAACCTTTCCCCCCTTAGCAATAGGATACTCTAGTACTACCCTGTGGGTCAAAAATTTCCTCGAAATTGCTCTATATCTTACGGTTTGAGAGATATTTCTGATTTTTCACATTTTCACTAAAAGTAGCAATAAAGTAGCCATTACTCACTTGTACATCGAGCAACAGTTGTGAAACTGAAATATGTTACAGTTCACAAAAAAGTACATGAACAACATATTTGAGAGAAATTGTGTAGCTGCAATACTTTTGAAGATATAAGCCATTTACTCATTATGGTTATCATTAAAAATTGAAAAAGTAGCTATTACTCACTTAGCTATGGAGATACACTTCCAAATTACTGACCATGTTGTAGCTGCGGAGAAAGTAGCTGAACATCATATTGGAACAAAATTGTGTAGCTGCAATACTTTTGAAGATATAAGCCATTTACTCATTGACAGTTATAAGTCATATAATTATATTAGGTAAAAGCGCTATTACTCACTCAAAAGTAGGCCAAAGTTCACCAAACTTTTTCCCCCTTAGCAATAGGATACTCTAGTACTACCCTGTGGGTCAAAAATTTGCTGAAATTGCTCTATATCTTACGGTTTGAGAGATATTTCTGATTTTTCACATTTTCTCTAAAAGTAGCAATAAAGTAGCCATTACTCACTTGTACATTGAGCAACAGTTGTGAAACTTAAATATGTTACAGTTCATAAAAAAGTACATGAACAACATATTTGAGAGAAATTGTGTAGCTGCAATACTTTTGAAGATATAAGCAATTTACTCATTATGGTTATCATTAAAAATTGAAAAAGTAGCTATTACTCACTTAGCTATAGAGATACACTTCCAAACCACTGGCCATGTTGTAGCAGTGGAGAAAGTAGCTGAACAACATATTGGAACAAAATTGTGTAGCTGCAATACTTTTGAAGATATAAGCCATTTACTCTTTATGGTTATCATTAAAAACTGAAAAAGTAGCTATTACTCACTTAGCTACGGAGATACACTTCCAAACTACTGACCATGTTGTAGCAGAGGAGAAAGTAGCTGAACAACATATTGGAACAAAATTGTGTAGCTGCAATACTTATGAAGATATAAGCCATTTACTCATTATGGTTATCATTAAAAATTGAAAAAGTAGCTATTACTCACTTAGCTATGGAGATACACTTGCAAACTACTGACCATGTTGTAGCTGTGGAGAAAGTAGCTGAACAACATATTGGAACAAAATTGTGTAGCTGCAATACTTATGAAGATATAAGCCATTTACTCATTATGGTTAGAATTAAAAATTGACAAAGTAGCTATTACTCACTTAGCTATGGAGATACACTTCCAAACTACTGACCATGTTGTAGCTGTGGAGAAAGTAGCTGAACAACATATTAGAACAAAATACTGTAAATGCAATAGTTTCAGAGTTATAAGCCATATAATTATATTAGCTAAAATAGCTATTACTCACTCAAAAGTAGGCCAAAGTTCACCAAACCCCAAAAATATTGAAGAGCAAAAAAATTCATTAGGACTTGTGATTTACCAAAAATGTGTAACTGTAGTAGTTTCAGAGAAAACTGCGTGACACACGCACGCACGCACGCACGTACACACGCACATGGTGCAAATTATAATCTCCCTCCGGCGAGCCGGGCGGGAGATAATTACCCATAAAAACAATGATATGTAATCCAAAGTTAAAACAAATACTAACATTAAACAGTGGACTACATTTACTGAAAAATCAATATGCCAGTATATGAGGGTAATAAAGAGCCAATGCATGTGGGACAGACCATGGAGGGACTATTGGAGTTCAGATCGACAGATTTGCCAATATAACCTGGCCCCTCAGCAATCGAGTCAGCTCTGACATCTAACATACGGAGAGAAAGCTGGTTTCTCCATACACCACAGCTACAGGCTAGCCAGAAGTAGTACCAAAAAGATCATCTGAGATGACTATTGTGCCATTGCCTAAGGCTTAAAGAAAAAGGCAATTGTGGCCCTGAAACACCAGAGGAATGGATTGGCATGGAAGCAATATTGAGAGACAAATGGCAAATACCATATGCCTTTTGAGCTCTGGATGGAAAGCATATACAAAGGATGTCCCGCGGGAATAGTCAATACATGGCTTTCCATTCCATCATCACTATGGCCCTGACAGATGGAAAAAATTGCAAATTTTATTTCATTATTCAATTTAATAACAGACTGAGCCATGCCAGTAAGGTACTCAAGAGATTCTGACAGTCAATACATGAGGCTGTCAAGGACCAGGTACAATATTTGAAGACAAAAACTACCTGCAAAGAGTCACCAAACAGGTCAAGACGCAAAGGAAATTACTGAGAAGCTGTATTTTGGCTTGACCTGTTCGGAGGGAATTTGGCTGCATGGTAATTTTGAATGGACATGGCACAAACGATAGAACAATTAAAATACTATAAAAATAACTAAAATGTCAAATAGCCCACTTTCCCACACCCAGATCTCCAAAGTGAAAGCTCATTTACAACCACTACACTGTAAGTTTATCCTCCTGGACTACCCCTCCCCCACACAAATACACACATACATCCAGTGTAACATGAAACCTCAGACCGGAGAGAACACGTCCGATATCCTTTGAAGCAGTTTCCGAAAATGCATCAAGTTAATAATTTGTAGGCTGGACTTCACTGATCTCTGGATGACTTTCGCAGTATAAGCGGGCTGAATTATAAGATGTCAAATGGCTTAAGGATTTGGTTGGGGTTTAGTGCTCACATCATCTAAACCTTGACATGTGCCTTACTGTATCCATCCCTAAAGAGTAACCAAGCCTGGTAAGGTCAGTTCCCTCTTTGTTATAATCGTGATTCTTCTTGGTGTACACTAGATCACTGTTGGGTTCCTTGAGCCAGTTTGCTCCTTGCCACGTGCCACAGAAGTCATGTTAGATCTTTTCCTCCTACCCCTTCTCATGCCTTTCCTCCCTGTGTGTGGCCTCAAACTACTGTCTCCCTGGGGTAACTGGGTCTGAATCCATGTCTCTGGGGCAACATATGTGATGACCCCCCTCTCTAGGGGAATCAAATATGACTTCGCTGAGTAAACCATCTCCTCTTATTTATATATATCACAAATATCTAATCATATGTAAGTTTTGTTATTGTTGACATTTCCTGAAATTTTCATAAAAAAACATAAATAATCTTTTGATTGATTTTGCAAACAAACAGAGAAACAAACAAATGACTGCTACATGCACTTCCTGGCAAAGGTAAAAAAGATAAATAAGAATTATCTTATGAATGTAATATGAGCCTCCTAAATGAAATATAAACCCAACAGGAATGCAATTGGAATGGAAACTTTTCTCGAATAGCTTCCAATAATTATATGCAATGAACAATATTCGGAGTGATCGATGACTTGTTTGAAAGATCTCCCAATCCCCCCCCCACCCCCCTTTAAAGCATAATGACTGTTTTGGACTCTACTTGAATATCCAAACCCATCTGTTTTTCTGTCTAATTCATTCGATTATGCCATTTGACAAAGTGGAACAGCCCTAAAAATCAATAGTATAGTAACTTGAGTATAACTGATGTGTACAAAACTGCTATCGATATATTGATACGTCATAATACAATATTTTATTTTGATTCATCATAATACAAGAATATTCTGAGAACTATCATTAACAGCCTCGTAGATTATTATTATTTATTATCCATTACATGCCATATCTGACCTAAATACAAAGGAATGATAATGGTGATAATGGTCTTATTCTGGTTACCCCTCGATATGGGTAAGTTTGGCTAAAAATTTATTCAAACAAGTGCTGACTTCCACAAATAATTCAATAGCTATGTGAAATGCAAATATGTAATGGAAAGGTAATTTATAGCCCTTCAGCTTGTTAATGTTGCATTAAAATCAATACAGAAATAGGGGAGAGTTTTTAAAGTTAAAAAAATTGACTTTTCTACTCATTGATGCCTCTTATTAATACTCAGTACGCTCACAGCTTTATTTGCACTCTTTAGTTATTTTACTTGTGACTAATAAATGTAAATGTGACATGTACACTATATTTTCAAAGTTTATCACTCAAAAAGACAAAATTTAAACACCACACCCACTACGCAACTATAAAATAATTATATTTCACCTTCAAATGTTTTTTATACTGAACTTTAGATCTTTGATGAACTACTACTTAAAATATCTCCCATAAGTATATGTTTAAATTTACAGTTAAGGTGGATCACTCCTTAATCCTTATATACTTCACTCTGCATACAGGCAGGTTCACAGTTTTCCAATCTTTTGTCTCTGGTCTAATTCTGACACATTACACTGAGACAGACAGGGTTGGGAAGAAAAAGGCTGAAGACAACAGCGTTGTGCATATGTTGTCACTTTTATGTCTGAATCAACATTACAATTTTAAATCATTGAAAATATTAATATGATCCAGGTTTAAATTGATTATAGCTGAAAACATTGATGTTGACGTTTGGTCATCTGTGGGTCTTTAAAATTTTTTCTTAAAAAGGAACGATAGATGAGTACCTTGTGGAACAGTACTTTGTCAATTTTTGACAGAAAAAATAGTCATATACACACATAATTGTAAGAAAAGTTGTAGAAGTGAGGAAAAAAACAACAAAAGAAAAGGAAATATATTTAAAATTGTTACCAATATTTTGACCCTCTTACACTGTCAGCAAATATCAAGTGTAGACTTTAACTTTCATTGGACCTAAAACAGCCGTTTGGATTTGAAGTCATTTGGAACTTATCCAAAAAATGTGTTTCTGGTCTTACTTTCAAACAGTAAATTGATCAATATTAAAAACTTCTGTTTGCAACCTAATTTTTGAAGTGTGACAGTAATCCAGGTCGGGACTATATTCACAAAGAAGGACTAAGATGAGCTAAAAGAAAACTGAAGTTAACAGAAAATGGCTCAGTCAATCCTTGTCTTATTTCATGAAGTTGATTATTTGTATTACTTTATTAAGTATGAATAATTCCACCTCATTTCAATCCAAAGTTCAATCCATTTTGATGGGTGACTCATACAAAAGCCGAGCCAAAACTCTTTGTGAATACCAACCTTTTCCTAATCATTGTTTTGAATTAAAGTAAACTTTTTACTGATGTTTCGCCAATACCCTTTGTGAATATAGCCCCTGGCTGTCACAGTTCTCATGGAAAGTAAACTAACTTTTTACTGAAGTTTCACCAACACCCTTTGTGAATACAGTTCCTTGTATGACCTTGAAAGGGAAGTAAATTCCCAGCTTTGTGTTTGCTGTCACAGTTGTCATGGAAAGCTGTATCCTGATCTATTTCATTACATTTCAAAGCAGTTTTATCAGAGACCATCAGATACTGGGAGAAAGGTGAACTTCCAGATGTACGATTATGACACAGACATCACCGTACCAACTGAGGGTAAGAGCTGAGACAATGTCACATTGAATTAATTAAGGTTTCCTTGCCAATTTTATTAAATACTATTGTATGATCAAAATACCTCGTCACCAGTCATAATGTCAGCATTCTTTATTTATTTATTTATTTGTGGTTTTACGTCGCTTTCAACACTGTACAGGTCATATCACGACGGGTGGTTGGAAGGGCAGAGGAAACCAGTACATACAGTTCGTCAGGGTTCTGTACTGTAAACTGCCGACCAACAGAAAGCAACTACCAGCTTTCCCACTTGAGGCCAACCGAACCCCGGCCTCAGAGGTGGGAGGCGAGAGTGTTAGCACTCTGCCACCGTGGCCCCCTTAATGTCGGCATTCATTCAAGCATTCAGCCTGTAGTGAACAAGCGGAGTGTATGTGTACATTGTTAGAAAAGAACTCTACAACAGTGCATACTGATCAAATGTTGTAGTACTGGAAAAAATCATTCCTTTCAGCATGTTATCGGATTTTTCTGGGTTATGGGACACTCTTTATGGAACTTTCTCAAATCTCTTAGATTTGTAATGGAACACAGTCCCTAAATGTAACAAGATTATGCTAATTTTAGAAAAATAGATTTCTCCTACTAATTAGAATTGGTCAAAGTTTTACATTCTTCAGGTTTTGTTATTATAGCAACATGTTTACATTGCTAATTCCTCAGAAACACGAGAGAAACAATGTACTAAATAATTCATACTTTTCTTTATGTTGAAGATTCAGAAGATGAGAAATTATATGATCTGTCAGTACTTGAAATGGAGAATAATTATCCAAGATATTCTAACAAATACATTGCTTCATTTAAACGGTTTGATGTTGGAAAGATAAATTTAACATTCTTGAAAGAATTCAAAACACCATGTTGGTTGGAGCAAAGTAATAAAGGTAAGTTGTTCATATCCAATTTTTGTAACACTTCAAATTCAAAAAAAGAAATGAATTCAAAGTAACATGATAACCTTAAGTGCACTCCATGAGAACTGATCCCCTCTAAGGAACAATATCTGCATTATGGTTTGTGAGTACAATGCTAAAAAAAACCCCTTAACATTCCTGGCTTGAAAAGGTGATCTGGGTCACCACCAAAAATTAATCATCTCTTTGGTGTGCCATTATGGACATTTTCTGAAAAAATCATCAAAATTTGTCTACAACTTTTGGAGTTAAACAAACAAATGAAGCCAATTCCTTGACAGAGCTAATCAATGTATCGAGTCAAATGTAAGAAAATATGTAAATATATCAGCTTAATTTATAATGCAGATGGTAGTTTGTGGATCTGGTTTAAGTTTTCATGTAATCTTTTCATACATGTTATTGTACAAGTTGAGATTTTGTAGAACTTTCAACTCATCCAGACAGCCTGTGTTGATTTTATGAATTTTGAAGAATCAATTTATTAACATACATTGTTCAACTGAAAAATATGGAGCCTGTGCAGGTTTGCAAATTGAACAAGTCCAAAATTTGTACATGTTACAACGTTATTGTACAACTCAACAAATTGCAGCTTGTAAATATTTCTTGTACATATTGCAACTTGTTCAAAATCTCTAACATATATATATAAAAAATTCTTATTGTTCAATAATTCCTTGACATTTGGACGAATATCGTCTTGTCAAATTTTTTACCTTAATCTATAAAAATCATTGAAATTTTATTTTATGAAATACTTTTGATGTACGCCTTATGTCACTCTTTAACCTAATGTATGTTAATGGTCACAGCTTCTTGTTCATTTTAGACAATTTTACCTACAGCAAGAGTCGTATGATAACTGGGCCAAAATTTATGAAGAAAAATTGCTTCAAAGATGGACTGAAAAAGTCAAGGCCTCTTTTCATACCGCTACCAGGCAAGTAACTCAATCTTATTTCATCTTTTTACCAATATAAATCTTTTTAAGTCAACCTGTTACACATGAATGTACATTTAATCTTGCTTATTAGACTGACAATTAACATTGTCCCAAATATCAACTTGCACATGCTCGGCTAAAATACAATACATAAAAGTGTACATACCATCCTTTGCAGTTAGGTGAAATGAATGAATTATTTGCATTTGTAAAGCAAGAGAAACTGTAGACTTACACTTAATGTCTATATGTATTCCTCAGGTATTACTGAACCTCAAAGACTTCGTTGTTTACCACATTTCATGCTGCTTGGGGTTGCAAAATCTGGAACATCTGACATGCAGTACAGGCTTCGCAAGAGTGGCTATGTCTCAATGTCTTTCAGCAAGGAACTCTACTGGTGGAACCAGTACAGATTTAATCCCAATGCAACACTCAGTGATTATAGTGACTTGTTTGACTTTGGTCTTAAAGACATGGTGAAGCTGAAAGAGATTGCCGGTGAAAGGCCATACTACCCTGGAATTCTTGGTGAAATGACCAGTATCACTCTGTCTGATGTGAGCTACTGGCGAGAGGACGCTAGAAATCGAGGTCTGAAAGAGCCAAAGTATCTGACACCACATGATCTTTATGGTGTGCTCCCACATGTACGTCTATTGGTTCTTATGAGAAATCCCACAGCAAGGCTATATTCTCATTACAATATGTGGGCGTCCGTAAGGAAGGTAAACAAATCTGCAGAAGATTTCCATCTAAAGGTTGTAAACTCCATAGCATGGTGGAAATCGTGTATTCAGATATTGCCTGAGAGAGGTTGCCTGTATGGTTCACCACCGGAGATGCCGGAAGTTGAGCATACTCTAAGTTCCTGGTGGCCAAAGGATAGAAACTACACGGGTGAACTTCGAACTGGATTGTATTATTTTTTCTTGAAGGATTGGCTCACTGTCTTTCCAAGAGAACGTTTCTTTTTCATCAAATCAGAAGAGTACAGTGTTGATAAACTGGGAACAATAACAAAAGTTTTAGAATTCCTCGGAGTTCCACCTTTGATTAAGGAGGAAGTTGAAAGTGTTGAAAAGATGGAGAATGTCTTTCAGGTTACATATGACAAAATATTACCAGAAACTAAAGAACTTTTAGATGAGTTTTATCAACCATTTAATCAGAAACTTGCTGACCTTTTGGGCGATTCAAAATGGACTTGGCAAAAGTAAAGTATTTTGCTCTGATTCCCAAGATTACTCCATTATTATAAATATATGACACAGTTTAAGCCATTGTGTTGGATTTAAGTAAATTATTTATTATTTTGAGAATTGTCACATCTGCTTATGACGCTTCTACAAATAGTGGGCATCATTTTGAGATTTTAGCGCATTTAAATAATGGTGTACTTTGTCACAGTAATTTTGTATCTGTTTAGTCAAATAGATTTGGTCAATATATACATGCAGTCCTATTATTCTGACATCTAAAAGCCATTAATATTTCTCAGGTACAAACAATTTTTCGATATTTTGGAGAACTACTGAATTAAAGTTATTATTTTTCAGTACCTATAATTATCATATATCTATAACTTTTTACGTAACTTAAAGTATTATTATGTCCTATCATGATGCCACAATAATTATTGGGAATCAATTTGAAATTAAGTGATTTACATGATGTTTTGTGTGTTTTGTCAATTATTTTCTGCATGTTTTAAATTTACACTCAATAAACACACTATGTTATTCTTATATTGAAAAACCAATTTTGGTACAAACATTTATTGCATATGTTGGACAATTTAGAAATAATAAATTGTAGTTAATAATTTGACAGTTTTAGGTTTGTATGTTTATGTTGGTATGCCAGTAATAAAAAGAAGTTGGTACTATACATACATATGCAATATCCCACTTCTTCTGCACACATGTTATTGCCAAAGCAAAAGCAATCATAAGAAAACTAGAAAACATTCATTGAATATCAATAACCATAGTTCAAAAACACCATTGGAAAAAATACAGACCTGAGCAGTATGGAGGCACGGCTAGAATCTTCTTCAGTATGAGGAGAAGAAGGAAACTATGCATTTCTTTTTTAGTTTTAGGTGGAATTATTCTGATTGGGTTACGAGTGAAACAGCATACCAAAAATGATATTTTTTATAACACGAAAGTGGAAGGAGATAATAGTAAGTCACCTACAGATGGCACATTTCATAAACAAGGTATTTACATATTTATAGATAGTTTTAAACCATTTTATAGTATTAAAATATCTGAATAACATCTAGAGGTCCTCAGGTGCCTCATGGTTAGTAAGTTTGGCATCTTATCAAAGGCAATCACCTCTGTGTGGGTTCAACTACCACAAGTGGCAATGACAAACACCTGTCCCAAATATGACTCTGACTGTTGAATAGGATGTAAAACACCAACATTGACTGACTGAATAACATCTACAGATGTGTGTGTTTATGTGTAATCCAGTTTATATGGAAGGTGTCCATTTTGTTCCTGAGTAAACTTCAAGGTAAGACATTGGAAAAACATGTTTATTTTGTTGTAAAGCCAATCCCATGTACTTTAACAGCAAACTTGACTCTAACATTCACAAACTGTGGATATGGCTGACAATTACAAATTCAAGCGAATTGAAAAGTAATTACCATATTTATTGGAATAAACGCCCCCTCCCTATTAACTGCCCCCCTTTCTTCCTAGCTTTGCAAAGTTCAAATTTCGGGGTTTTACAATCCCTCTCAACAGCCAACACCTTTGTGATTCTAGGATTCCAAAAAATGATGTATTTTAGTACTTCCCAAGCGAATATCGCTTATGAGAAATAAAGAAAATAAAAACAAAACACGGCAGTTTGGGTCACAGACACATTGAAATCTGCAAAAATACGAGATAAAACTATATAATATCTTCAAATTTAAGGTTTGTTTCCAATATTTTAAGCTGTCTCGCCATTATACAATCATGCTAGCATGCGAGATCAAGGCAGCAAGTGTCCATTATCGCCCATTGCCACTGAACTTGAGATTTGATTTTGTTTATCTGTAATAGTCGCCCCCCCCCCACCTTTTGAAAAATTGAAAAATGCATTGCCCCGGGGCATTTATTCCAATAAATACGGTAATCTTCACTGATGAGAAATTAAGCTGTAATCATTGCAAAATATCCATTGATTTACCAACCAATGATGCCAACACGAACTATACAATGGTTATATGTGTATTAAATTTTAATGATATTTTATGGGATAATTTTTCATCATCATCTTCTTTGATTTAGCACATTTTTCTGATATATTATAAATGAAAAGTTTTGAAACTTAGTGGAGGAATATATACAACAAAAGAAGGATTAATTGAACCATTTTCTCTATTTAACATTACGTTTGACTATACATATTATTTGACAGAAAAGCATAGCTGAAACTGCTACACAAGGTCAAGGTTTCAGTATAAGTGTAACAATTTGTTGCTTATTTGAGATCTATATTGAGCAGCAGACCTTGAGCAGTTCAAACTGTACTGGAGATTCAGGTTTTATGGAAGTCTGGAACAAAATGGGAACCTTTTGCAACAGAGAACATTTCTTCTGGCCTCTTGGTCCAGCAAAAGTAATGAAAAAGTAAGATGATTCTTAGAATCTAAACATAAGAAAACTAAATCTCATCAGACAGCAAAACATTTAAATAAAAAATATACCAGTTCATATATCAGACAGATTACCACGGATAAAATATATCAGTTAATCAGTCTTGAGATGGCTTCAATTCCAGAAGTCAACACCTCGTTTGTCTCTTACATTACCGTATATGATGAACGTTCACTATGAACATTTTGTTTCTTGCTGTGATACTTTTCAGAAATAAAATCTCCAGGAATATTTACAGAGGGAAAATATTTTACCATCTACCAACGTAATTATACGAAAAGCTTCACTAGATTTGATACTGGGAAAGCACAAATAAGGTTTTTGCAGAACTTCAAATCCCCTTGCTTTCTGGAAACACCACCAGGTAAATCTTATTTTATTACAAACAGATATAAAGTATGAGAATAAAATGTATTATGGGATTATCTAAGATGAGTTCTTGACATTTTAAAATCTCTTGTGGAAGAATTTTGACTTATTACTTATGATTTGTCATCAAGCTTGAGGTCATACTAGGTTTCAACTTCCATTCAAGCTGATATCAGTTGTCTTGGTAATGATTTGACATCGCAAAGGATATCATTGGTTTGTATGTTGAAAGTTTGTTTAAACTCATCTCACTCAATCTATACTTGATACTACAAGTTCAAATCACAACTTGAATAAAGTCATAAAACTTTAATCTGCTTGAAACTACAACTAAGAAATGTCGGCTGTTCAGTATTATTAAACACTGACAACTTAAACTGGTGTTCACCTTGAAGTTTTTGAACCATAACAATTACATCTAGTTAACACCTTTCCTTACTGGAATCATGAGAAACAACTTGTACAGGGTCACCTACTTTTTGTTTCTAATTCAATCTGTTTCTGGTAGGACATGATTTTGTGTACGGAACTACTTTTCTAAAATGCCTGTCACAAGCTTTACAAGCCATGCTGAAACATATGTACTGAAAGGATGAAGGGGGTCGGGTGGATATTTAGGGAGGCTCATTCTTCTACATTTACAACCCAGTTAAAAGGGCCTGTTTTCTGTGGTATAGGGACAAGGTGGTCAAGGAGGGCTTAAACTCACACAAAACTGTAAGGAGAGATGAAAACTGGCCATAAGATGCAGGTTTTACGGCCAGTCTTTGTTTCATCTGACCAGTCTTTTCCATCAGGGGAGTTCTCTCGCTCCATTGTTTACAGGATCAGTCATTGCAGAATCCAAATTTTAAAATTAGCCAGGTCTGTTAATTAGTGCAACAAGGAATTCAATCCTCCACCTAAGATTGAACATTGTATTATTGACTGCAAATTTATTTGTAATATTCTGTAAACTTGGTTCATAGTTTTATTAACACTGATATTCACAGTGATTTGCTTTTCGTTGTTTCTTCAGACACACCCACTTACACTGGCAACAGAATGATTGAAGAGCCACACTATCAAAAGAAGGATCACTTTTCAAAGTCTATTACCTCATCACAAGCCACACTTGTAATGGATAAGAACTATACAGGAGGACACAGGTGTAGGCTAAGATGCCTGCCCTATTTCATGCTTATTGGTGTTGCAAAGTCTGGGACATCGGATTTTACTCGCAGGATTTCAAAACATCCTTTAGTTTTCAAAGCAGCTAATAAAGAACTGTACTGGTGGAATCAATACAGATTTCTAATTAATTCTACTCTGAGTGACTATACAGACTTGTTTGATCAGAGTGTTAGATACTTGATACTTGACCCATCCAATGATACATTTCACTTGCGACCTTACTTTCCAGGTGTGACAGGTGAAATGACCAGTATAACAATGACAGATGTTGCTTACTGGAGAGAGGATCCCCGAAATACTGGGCTGCTGGAGCCAAAATATATAACACCACATGATTTATTTTCTGTAAACCCAAATGTTAAGTTGATCGTCCTAATGAGGAATCCTGTCAGTAGATTATATTCACATTATAATATGTTTTCTCGGAGAAGACGTTACAAAACAAGTCCCCAAGACTTCCATATGAGAGTTGTGAATTCTATAGCATGGTGGAGAAGATGCAATCAGCTATTACCAGAAAGAAACTGTCTTTATGGATCTCCGCCACAGATGCCAGAAGTTGAACATCTCCTGACAACTTGGTGGCCAAAAACAGCCAATTACTCTGGAACAATCCGTGATGGGCTTTATTATTTGATGCTAAAAGACTGGCTTGACATATTTCCAATCAGAAATTTCCTGTTTATAAGATCAGAAGATTACAGAGAAAATAGAGGAGATACATTTGTTTACAAGGTTTTTCCATTCCTTGGCCTTCCAAGGATGGATTTTCAAAGTTCAGCCGAGTTGTACAATTTAGGGTTTTCTATGTCAAGGAAATATGAACCCATGTTAAACATTACTTTACATATATTAAATGAGTTTTACAAACCGTATAATGAGAAATTGGCTGAATTGTTGCAGCATAATAAATGGAAATGGGGTATGTAGGAAAACACGATTACAACTACAAGAGAAAACTCTTATTGTCTATATTATATCTAATGTATAAAAATATCTCTTTCTTATGCTTTTAAACATTTTATAATTATGTTGAACATGTAAGGAGCATACCTATTACATTTACATGTTTAGTGTCCATACAATAAATAAATACACAAAAAAGTCATAGTAGTTACCAGAAAATCAAAAAATAATCTATCACTATTACTGGCATGCATTAAAATTCTAGCTGCTGGATTCTCTTCTGTGGAAGATTCAAATATGATTTACATAAAACTTGTACTTTCCAGTGCTGTTCTAATGGGGCCTATTCACAAAAGGTCTTGTCTTTTGTCATAACTTTGGACAAAAGTTTCTGATATTTATTTTAGTTTAAGTGCAATACACAGAAAGTCTTATTCCCATCTTAGTCTTACCTTGGGCCATGACCCTAAGACTGGTAAGATGTTGTCTTAAATATTTAAGACCAGTCTTACATGTATATTTGCCACATTACACAAAATGAAAAGGCTAAAAATATGTTAAATGCCTGTCTAGGGTTATTTTGTTTGTTCTCTTAAGTGGTTAGGAGGTTTCAGCTGTAAAACTTATCCCTTTCCGATGCAAAGTCAACGTTATGGTTTTACATCCTGTTCAACAGCCAGGGTCATATTGGACCAGGTTCTCAGCTTTGTCACTTGTGAGAGTCAAACCCACACAAAGGCGACAACCTGCTTACCCACTAGGCCACTGAGGACCTCTCCCTTTCTTGCAAGTGTCAGCAGTAAGTGGACAAGTTTTGCAGTAGAGTAAGAAATCTAAAATTCGCCACATATCTGAAATTCGCCACATGTGAAAATACTAATAAAATAAATGAATTGTGATGAGATTTTTGACTGTATAGTAAATTAAGGCTTTTTGAACTGAAAAATACCAATTTTTGGACAAAAACATCATTTTCTTCATAAAATTAACTAAGGTTTTAGAGGTGGCGAATTTTAGATTTCTTACTCTATACATCAACATATATCCAATGAAACACGTATCCAGAATGAATGCATTAATTTAATGTACATAGCCTGATGTTGATAATGCTTCAATTTGTTCAGTTCTTTGTCAATTTAGTGCATTTTTTTTCTTGTACAATAACTCTACATACACAATAAGAAGATAATAAAATTATCTTAAATTATAAAAAGCCAACCGCATTACAATATAGGTCATGCAACTGACATAAAATATATTTACAGTTGAACACATTTTTTTCTTCAAAAAATATGTTTTACTGACCTTCACATATTCTGTGGGTGCCCTGCGTTTTGTATGTGTTGATTTTGTTGAAGTGCCACATTAGGTCAAATTAATTATTTTTTTTTATAAAAATACAGGGGTAATGTGAATACCTTTTTTTGTTTTGTTAGATACGCTTACATTTCAGTGTTTGTAATTAATATATTACTATAATTTTGTTTTCCCTTTGAAATGTGAACCTAAATGTTAATTTTTTATGTAAAATTTATTGGTCAAAACAAAACAAATTTATAAATATAAAAATACTGATGATTAAAATGGACAAATGCATACGTTTATGCCTCTCATCAGAACAGATAATTTGTGAGTATTGATGCTTTCAGTTCCATGGGACATACCATCAGGCAATTATTATATGCATAGCTGTATAATTGATGTTTTATTGTTTTATTTTTGCCATCACAAAATGTGATAGCAACAGACATGACACCAGCAGAGTATATACTGTAAACAGTGTACAAATAACGTTATGTGACATAGAAAACAACTGTGGTTTGAAAAAAATCAGTTGTACTTTTTTTCTTAACTCTATTACGTTTGTCCTGGCTAAGACCTGCTTTGTGAATACCTATTTATAGCAATTCTTGGCTGGAATAAAAGCTTAAATCTCTAAGACTGGACTTACCATAAGATAATACTAAGATTAAGATCTCTAATAAATACAATCCCTGATTTATTATTAGATTCAACCTTATTTCAAAGTAATATGCCCACCCGATGTATGCTGTACTGAACCAGGACCTATGATAACATGTTCTATTTAATTATATCATAGTAATATAGCCTTAAATAATATTTATTTTGCTATTAACTCAAGAATTCTGATAAAATATGACTCTATATATGAAACGGATAGAAAATCTCAAACAACTTTTCCATTTGTACGTCATTTATTGGAAGTCAGCTTATCACTAAAAATAGTTATTGATTTATGTTACTGTTTCAAATGTTACTTAAAAATAAATAGAAGGGAAATATCAGGAAATATGCCTGAACTTTCCTAGAAATAAAGACTTATATTGCATAAATACATACAAAGAGATATAAAATATTAGAGCAGTTTGTAATAATACTGTTATAATATTTTTTCCCCAAGTACCTGCAAAACTAGAACTAAACTTAAAATAGATACAAAATAATCCAAAGTAGAAACATTTCAGAACTTAGCCAAAATTTATACCAGCTTTATTCCCTCATTTTTGAATTACTTGTTTAATGTGTTTTTCAATTCAAATATATGGACAAGCAAAACTCTGCTCTTTGTCATTCATATATTCACATTGTAGAAATGAAGCCTGGGAGAGTGCAGTTATTCAGACCTACCTTATGTTGGAATAATAGTTTAAGTGGTAGATCAATCATCATGGGAACTATTAGAATTTCTTTTGAATGTTATGAAAGTCATAGAAACCATCAGCTTTTTTGCATATGCTTATATAATAGTTAAATACAAGTATGTAAGTGTGCAATAGATTGAAAACACAATGGTTTCTCAGAGAGATAGTTTTCTTCAAAAAGGATTTCTCATTAAATTTCTCCCAACCCTCCTATTGGTCATTTTTAATCGAGTCTAGTGCTCTGACTCATGAAAATAGATTATTAGTTTCCTCAGTCTGTCCCAGTAAGGCCACAGGCAGGCACGGCATTGCCACGGCCACACCAGAACAGACTCCACTTAAAGTCAGTTCCCAACAGACCATTTCAAGTTTGTCTTTGGAGCCAACTCAAGACTTACCTGTTTAGACTAGCATACCTACTACCAGGGCCACCACCATATTCAAACTCCCCTTGTGGATGCTTACTGGGTTACAACTTTGTTCAGTTTTAGGACTGTTCATTTTTGGATTCCAGTGCATTAGAGGATCCACATCAATTTTGCACTATGCAATTGTTTCTATTATTATTATTAGGGAATGTGTTAGGCCCAAGTCCTTTATGTCAGATTGTCATCCATTGTTGACAGCTTTTGCATTCAATACAGATTTCCAGTTTTAATCATTACAAAAAATGTGATGCTATTGCTACGCCAGTGAAGTCATTACCCAGTAAAAGTTTATTTGATTTTATGACATTATTAAAATGAATTCATTTCAGTCTAGAGTCATAGTTTACATGCAACATTTTTATAATTCTAATTCTTATCAACTTTTACTGTCCTTAATCTCCACTCATAAGCAGACTCTAAGACAATATTCAAAGATATGTGGACAGAGAAATGGTCAACACTTCGGAGATGTAGAATTCTAATTCTAATAGCATTTTTATAGTGCTTAATCACCATCTAAAGACAGAGTCTAGCCGTTCCATACAGAAAAAGCAGAAATCCATAATCATTAACCTGAGAAATAGCAGGGGTCAGCACTACGGAGAAAGAATGGGAAAAGCAAAAATAGCATCAGAGATGCCCGTACCCCACAGTCTAGGGAAATATTTTTAACACCATGCGATATAGAAGTACTGTATCAGTACAACGTTCAGGATACTTTCGGAGCACTGTCAGTTATATAAAGGTCCGAACAATGTTTAAATAGAGAAAATAATGTCTAAGAGAAAGATAATGCATGTACTCTTTATCTACACCTGGCATGGCCGAATTATGGTTTAGATGTTTTGAATATTACCATGCATACAGAAGTGGTAATACATTCAATGAATGCTTATGTGTGGTGTTGGAGCAAAATCTGTGGCTCACTTGATGAAATTCCATCTGTTACAATGGGAAGTTGTAAAAGTAAAATTCTTAATGAATTCTAATATGACTTTAACAGTGCTTAATCTGCATCAAAAGACAGACCCAAAGGTGCAACAAGATTTAAAGATCAAGGTCACTACGACAAGGTCAAAGGTCAAATCAAGGTCACACCATGATGCTGTACACCTACAACCCATAACCAATGTCCCTACAAAGTATCAACTTCCTACACCTTACGGTTTCCGAGATATAGGCCGGACAAGATTTTATAGGTCAAGGTCACTAAGGCAAGGTCCAAGGTCAAATCAAGGTCACACCATGACATTGCACACCTACACCCCCTAACCAATATCCCTAGTAAGTATCAACTTCCTACACCTCACGGTTTCTGAGATATATCCCGGACAAAATTTTATAGGTCAAGGTCACTATGGCAAGGTCAAATCAAGGTCACAACATGACGTTGCACACTACACCCCCTAACCAATGTCCCCACCAAGTATCAACTTCCTACACCTTACAGTTTCCGAAATATAGCCCGGACAAGATTTTATAGGTCAAGGTCACTCCGGCAAGGTCAAAGGTCAAATCAAGGTCAGACCATGACGTTGCACTTGCACACCTACACCCCCTAACCAATGTCCCTAGTAAGTATCAACTTCCTACACCTCACGGTTTCCGAGATATAGCCCGGACAAAATTTTATAGGTCAAGGTCACTATGGCAAGGTCAAATCAAGGTCACACCATGACGTTGCACACCTACACCCCCTAACCAATGTCCCTACCAAGTATCAACTTCCTACACCTTACGGTTTCCGAGATATAGCCCGGACAAGATTTTATAGGTCAAGGTCACAGGTCAAATCAAGGTCACACCATGACGCTGCACACCTACACCCCAAACCAATGTCCCTACCAAGTATCAACTTCCTACACCTTACGGTTTCTGAGATACAGCCCGGACAAACTTTTTCCCACCATCCACCCGCCCATCCGGACACCATGGGTGAAAACAATACCCTGACAGCCCTTAAGGGCTGTGGGGTAAAAACTATGGGTGGGTATGCCTTTTCAAAAAGATCGGTTTTGAGCTTCTTTCTAAGTGAGTGAAGAGAAGTGGCAGAATGTACATCATCAGGCAAATCATTCCAAATCATTGTGGCATCATAAAGCAAAGCTGAGGCCAAAATGCTTAGTAGACTTATATAATGAAGTGGCAATGTGTGGGACCTCAAGGAACCACCATCGGCTTTGCTTTTACGTGTGTTATAGATTCTATGTCTACTAGGTTTAAGGAAAGGTGCAAAATATTTTGGATAACCACTATGTAGGGAACTTGTACACCAGTAAGGCAGTCTTAAATATAGAACGCTCTTCAATAGGTAACCAATGGAGAGACTTCCTGACAGGAGTGGTGTGTGAGTACTTACTGGTGTTGGTAATGATTCTAACAATGCTATTTTAAACACATTACAGCTTACAAAGATCAAGAGTCGAGAGACTCCTAAACAAATATTACAGTAGTCAAGATGATTCCCAACCAAAGCATTCAATGACATAAGAGCAGTATAATGTGTGAGTTATGCAAAAACAGGACTAACAGATATCCTGGGTCTGCCTCGAAAACGAAAAATAACTATCAAACCATACACCAAGGTTCCTTACTGCCTCAACAGGAGAGAGCAAACTACCAAGAATATTAACTGGGAAAGATTTGTTGAGCTTTTCACATTGTGTTTTTGAACCAAAAACTAGAAATAGGCCGCCCTGTTGATAGTAGATGCGAATAGAAACAGGATAGCATAGAAGAACACACATTATTATGTGTAATGTCCACCCATGAACCTTTTGCCCAAATTGTACAGTAGTCTTACAAGACCCTGTTTCATTTGTAAAATATATCAATGATGCTTAAATATTTGTTAGTGTAGATGTAAATTATTTCAGCTTCATGCCTTTTTGCATTGGTTGGGTTGAAAATTTTGACGAAATCACTCTATCTTGCACGGTTAAGAAGATAGAAGCAAATTCCTGTTTTTTGTATTTTTGGCAAAAATTTGAAAATTCAAAATGGCCGCCATTTTTGGGAAAAGGAATTTTTTTGAAAATTGCCAAGAGTACATTTCTTAGATACCCTATGGGTCGAAATTTTCAACGAAATAACTCTATTTTGCACGGTTAAGGCCAGTTTGTGTTTTTCCATTTTTGGCAAAAATTCGAAAATTCAAAATGGCTGCCATTTTTGGGGAGGGGAAAATTTTTTGAAAATTGCAAAGATTACATTCCTTAGATACCCTGTGGGTCAAAAATTTCCACGAAATCGCTCTATCTTGCATGGTTAAGGAGATAGAAGCAAATTTGTGTTTTGCCATTGTTGGCAAAAATTCGAAAATTCAAAATGGCCGCCATTTTTGGGGAGGGGACAATTTTTTGAAAATTGCAAAGATTACATTCCTTAGATACCCTGTGGGTTGAAAATTTCGACGAAATCGCTCTATCTCGCATGGTTAAGGAGATAGAAGCAAATTTGTGTTTTGCCATTTTTGGCAAAAATTTGAAAATTCAAAATGGCCGCCATTTTAGGGGAGGGGAAATTTTTTTTTTAAATTGCCAAGAATACAATGCTCAAATACCTGTGGGTCGAAAATTTTGACGAAATCGCTCTATCTCGCATGGTTAAGGAGATAGAAGGAAATTTGTGTTTTGCCATTTTTGGCAAAACTTCGAAAATTCAAAATGGCCGCCATTTTTGGGGAGGGGAAAATTTTGGGAAAATTGCAAAGATTGCATTCCTTAGATACCCTGTGGGTCGAAAATTTTGACGAAATCGCTCTATCTCGCACGGTTAAGGAGATAGAAGCAAATTAGTGTTTTGCCATTTTTGGCAAAAATTCGAAAATTCAAAATGGCCGCCATTTTTGGGGAGGGGAAAATTTTTTGAAAATTGCAAATATTACATTCCTTAGATACCCTGTGGGTCGAAAATTTTGACGAAATCGCTCTATCTGGCACGGTTAAGGAGATAGAAGCAAATTGGCAAAAATTCGAAATTTCAAAATGGCCGCCATTTTTGGGGAGGGGAAAATTTTTTGAAAATTGCAAATATTACATTCCTTAGATACCCTGTGGGTCGAAAATTTTGACGAAATCGCTCTATCTGGCACGGTTAAGGAGATAGAAGCAAATTTGTGTTTTGCCATTTTTGGCAAAAATTCGAAAATTCAAAATGGCCGCCATTTTTGGGGAGGGGAAAATTTTTTGAAAATTGCAAATATTACATTCCTTAGATACCCAAATTTGTGTTTTGCCATTTTTGGCAAAAATTCGAAAATTCAAAATGGCCACCATTTTTGGGGAGGGGAAAATTTTTTGAAAATTGCAAATATTACATTCCTTAGATACCCAAATTTGTGTTTTGCCATTTTTGGCAAAAATTCGAAAATTCAAAATGGCCGCCATTTTTGGGGAGGGGAAAATTTTTTGAAAATTGCAAAGATTGCATTCCTTAGATACCCTGTGGGTCGAAAATTTCGACGAAATCACTCTATCTCGCACGGTTAAGGAGATAGAAGCAAATTATTGTTTTGCCATTTTTGGCAAAAATTCGAAAATTCAAAATGGCCGCCATTTTTGGGGAGGGGAAATTTTTTTAAAAATTACCAAGAGTACAATGGTCAGATACCCTGTGGGTCAAAAATTTTGACGAAATCGCTCTATCTCGCACGGTTAAGGAGATAGAAGCAAATTTGTGTTTTGCCATTTTTGGCAAAAATTCGAAAATTCAAAATGGCCGCCATTTTTGGGGAGGGGAAAATTTTTCGAAAATTGCAAAGATTGCATTCGTTAGTTACCCTGTGGGTCGAAAATTTCGACGAAATCGCTCTATCTCGCACGGTTAAGAAGATAGAAGCAAATTAGTGTTTTGCCATTTTTGGCAAAAATTCAAAATGGCCGCCATTTTTGGGGAGGGGAAAATTTTTTGAAAATTGCAAAGAGTACATTCCTTAGATACCCTGTGGGTCGAAAATTTCAACGAAATCGCTCTATCTCGCACGGTTAAGGAGATAGAAGCAAATTTGTGTTTTGCCATTTTTGGCAAAAATTCGAAAATTCAAAATGGCCGCCATTTTTGGGGAGGGGAACATTTTTTAAAAATTACCAAGAGTACAATGCTCAGATACCCTGTGGGTCGAAAATTTTGACGAAATCGCTCTATCTCGCACGGTTAAGGAGATAGAAGCAAATTTGTGTTTTGCCATTTTTGGCAAAAATTCGAAAATTCAAAATGGCCGCCATTTTTGGGGAGGGGAAAATTTTTGCAATTTTCTTAGATACCCTGTGGGTCGAAAATTTCGACGAAATCGCTCTATCTCGCACGGTTAAGGAGATAGAAGCAAATTTGTGTTTTGCCATTTTTGGCAAAAATTCGAAAATTCAAAATGGCCGCCATTTTTGGGGAGGGGAAAATTTTTTGAAAATTGCAAAGAGTACACTCCTTAGATACCCTGTGGGTTGAAAATTTCGACGAAATCGCTCTATCTCACACGGTTAAGGAGATAGAAGCAAATTAGTGTTTTGCCATTTTTGGCAAAAATTCAAAATGGCCGCCATTTTTGGGGAGGGGAAAATTTTTGGAAAATTGCATAGATTGCATTCCTTAGATACCCTGTGGGTCAAAAATTCTGTCGAAATCGCTCTATCTCTTACGGTTTCTGAGACATTAGCAAATTACTCAAAAGTAGTACTGAAAATACACAATGAAGTACCTAAATGGCTATTACTCATGTACTGACAAAGCTATCAGTCCCAAATGCAATACCAAGCGAGCTATGGACATAACAATCTTGTATTCAAAATTGTAGTAAAATATCTTTAATTGTTTTGGCTTAAATGCACGGAAACCAATGGGTACTGAAAATAGCTGTACTTAAGTATTACTCGGTAAGCAAAAGAGGTACAACAGCCAAAAGCAATCCCAAGCAAGCTACTGACCCAATAAGCCTGCATACCAAATTTGGTGACAATAGCTCTAATACTTTTCCTTTAAATGAGCGGAAACCATGCGTGACGCCGGACATCGGACGCCGGACATCGGACAACGGACATCGGACGGCGGAAAAAGCAAAAATAATATATCCACCCCCCAGGGGGGTGGACATAATAATTAATTCAGTTTTATCTGGGTTCCGCTTCAACTTGTTTGCAGCTATCTTTTGACTATCCGTGGAAGTTATGTCAATATGGAAGTTGAAATCCCCACAGATCATGAAATTTGGGCTCACTGAGGCCAGGTACTCAACAAGTTTGAAAAATTTGTCACAGAATGCATCAGTGCATGCACCAGGTGGCCAATAAATACAAGTTATCACCAAAGTTGATGAACCCATGGTAATTGCAATATTTATAGGAAGGACTGTGTGCTATTTTGATCTGAAAATTAAGATTTACAAAAAGGCCCTAAACCCTCACCGAGACCAAGGTGGAATTTATTTATTTGGGATTTTACGTCGCTTTCAACACTGTACAGGTCATATCACGACGGGTAGTTGGAAGGGCAGAGGAAACCAGTACATAGAGTTTGTTAGGGTTCTGTACTGTAAACTGCCGACCAACGGTAAGCAACTACCAGCTTTCCCACTTGAGGCTGTGCCGGGAATCGAACCCCGGCCTCAGAGGTGGGAGGAGAAAGTGTTACCACTCTGCCACCGTGGCCCCCGAGACCAAGGTGGAGTAATAAGGCAAATCAAATTGCCAGTGGGTTGTATTTGAGTTTTTGTAATTACAAGTAGGTCCAGTGACTGAGAAGACACAATGTCGACAATAGGGAGACCTTTATTTCTGACTAATCGACAGTTGATGACACGAAAAGAAACAGGACCTGGATTTAGGGAAATATCCCTACACAATAAAAGTAAAACAGAGATGTCTCTGAACTTGGCAGTTGTAGGAATATTTTTCACATTTCGGCAACAACTTGCCTGTCTGAAAGAATGAGGGAGCAGAAGGCTAGAACTATGAGCAGCCTTAGAGATATACCTGTGTGTGATATATTTACAGAGAAAAGGCACAAGGCAAAGGATTAATGAAGAAGTTATTGTGAATATGCTTTCACAAAGCGGTAACATTTAAATTTCTTCCTGAAGGAGACAATAAAGGAGGACGCAATAGCCTCAGTAGGCAACCCAATCCACACATTGGTGTATCAAAACCAAAATTGTTAACAAATTACTTTACTGATTTATCAATAGAGGAACATAACTGCAGTACGACAAGTTTACCCTTACCTCAACACCACCTAGTATGGTACAGACTAGTATAAAGTGAAAAATATACATCAAAGTATTTAGGGCAAGCAGTTTGAAGAAACTTGTAAACCTGTGAGGCAGTTTTAAAAATTCAATGGCAACCAACAGGCAACCATTGCAATTTCTTATGAACAGAGGTTATTCTAGTGAATCCTGTTGAGTTTTTTTACAGTTCTGACAGTACTGTTTTGAATGCATTGCCACTTACATAGATTGGATTTGAATAGACTTGGAAAAATAGAATTATAGTATTCTAATTGACAACTATTAGCCTAGTAGGTGCAGACCTTTGAAATTATGTTGATTTAGTGTTGAAAATTGATCCTGACGTTTATGTACTCTTTTAAACACTAAATCTACGTTAGTTATCTGACTTGAAAAAAAAAATGGTTGTAATTTATGCAAGTTATCTTGGTGGTTAAGAGATAAAAATCGATCCTGATATTTATGTATATATTTTCAACACTAAATCTAAGTTAGGTTTCTGACAAGAAACAGCAGTCTTGTTTTAGAAGAAACTCAACACTAAATCTAGTTTAGATTTCCAACGAAAAATGTTTTAATTCTTTAGGGGATATGTCAATGTTTTGACAAAGAGACAACTAGGCAGTGTGTTTTACTTGAATGGTTGCCACATAAAGTTTCTCTGTTTAACAAGCTTGACCAGATAGAATAATCAGACACATAGAAAGCAAAGATTGTTCTTTCTTTACTAATATTTAATCTATTTTAAAATATAATTATAAAGTCATCAGGCTTCATAAATTTGGTTTACCCTATTATATGAACAAACATAATTGATATCTAGTTGGAAAATATAAAAGATCAGAATATATACATATGCTAAGCAATGAAGCATATGCATGAATTAATGGAAAAATACTGATTTTGTTAAAACAGTTTGCAATATCTACACACATTTCAACCAGATTTCACCCATTGTATTCAACCTGATTTCACTGATTGATTTCAACATGGGGTCACTGGTTGAATAAAATTAAAATGATAACAAGGTTTCCAGGGGACTTGAACCTGCAAGTTCTTACTCCAGAGGCCAACAGTCAACAGGTGAGCTCTAAGAGGAACCCTACTAGCCAAGCCAGTAGAAGTGATTTCTACACATTGGGTTCTGTCACATTATGTCTAGCCAATTTTGCAGATTAAGATCAATAAACAAGAAAGAAGATGAACCACTTGAGTAAAGAGTATCCATTTGTTTGAATTTAAATATTGCTCCATTTTGAGACTTTTAATGGCAATACACGCACTCTAGTAGCTGAAAACAGAGTGCATCAAGCAAATAATAACCATTTACAACACACCCTAGGCAATTTCTGCTTAAAACACGGAAATTGCTTTTCTTTCCCAATTTTGGGACACCGCAAACTGCATGGTATCATTCTGAAGTTTAGAGGGAACCATCAATTCGAAGCTTGTTGCATCCTCACGCGGGATTGTTTTTCTTGGAGAGAAAAAAGTCTCGCGAGAGAATGGTTGCTGACTTGTCAAAATATCAAACAGGATTATTTTGTATGGTGAGAGGATTCAGGTCAGACATTTGAAATAATTTGAGTGTAAATTGTAGGAATACTAAGATATTATGAAGTAAGGGCACCATCTTCTCTTTTAGGAGGCGAAATATACAATAAATTGCTTTATACCTCAAAAGGAAAATGACCTTCACCTTGTAAGGACGTCTTTTGATATTTGTAAACAATTCCATTCAATTTGAAATTGCCCAAAATATACACAAATTCATAGTTTCAATATGCCTCCTTTTCGCAAACGGCCTTGTAAGGTCAAGTGGGTAAAAACAAACACGTCTGTGACATAAGAAACTAGGAAGTAGCGAAAATTAATTTATATGGATACTTTATATTAACACATATATGTTGTGAAATTATTACTGGAAATGGAGGAATAAATTATATAAATTAGTGCTGTATGCACTATAGAATATATGTAAATTATATGCAGCAGTTTTAAGACAACATCTCCTATTTTCGCCCACTGCCAGTTGTCTAAATAGTATTCTCATTGACAACAAGTGCTAAGTTTTGTTTGATATTTTTGAAACCTACATATGTATTACATACATTAATAGAGAGGTATTTTTTCAGAGCTTCTGTTCGTTTTTGCTGCATAAAAATAAAAAAATGGATGAAAAATCTGTTTAAAAATTGAAGTTTATACATTCAATAATACCTGGAATAGAACTCAGATGGTCACCCATTTAAGTACTAACCAAGCCCAGTGCTGCTTAACTTCAGTGGTGAGATGGATACTCATCAAGCTATGCCATATAAACAGACTTCCAAATTTAAGGGATAGACTTTTCATGGCACTTAATCTCTACTTAAAAGATGAAGGTTATATTAACATTGATAGATTCCCAGGGCAAAGGTTTTAGCTTTTGCTTATGATCTTGCCTGTACTCTTTAATTAATTATACTGGTGCCATTAATATTTTTTAAAAATTTTCATAGGTTTTTTATCATTGTACTTAAAATCAGTATTGGAGGTGTACATGTTGAACCTTGGTGGAGATTTGTTTGCTCTAAGTACTCAGATAGCATATTACACCACTGAACCAATATTGGCTATTGGTCACTTATGGTCAGCAGTTTTTATCATCCCTGGGCCAACATATTGGGCCAAATATAGCCGCCTTTCAAAGCACTATTCAAGCTGCACATGATAGCACATCTCTAGATTTGACCTCATTGGACCAACAATTTATTTAAATTTTAAAGCTTCTGAAACAACCAACAGATTGCATGAAAACTAAGTCAATCTACTTCCATTGATCAACACACTCTTAAAGGTCAGAGGTCAAACTACTCAATAATACTACCATTGACCAAAATCTTTGAAATATCCCAACCATACATTATCTATTCATGAATGTCAAAGGTCAGGCAACTAAAGCCCATACATCTGATAAATTCTAAAATTCCTTTAAATATGAAGCCCCAACAATCACAAGGGCAGCAAAGACTTAAATTCAAACCCAAGACCCAAAGGTCATATAAAGGTTATATTTGCTGATATAAGGTTAGGTATGCTTATATATATGAGGGTTGTTGTAAACATAGCAAATATTTCCTTGGATAGAGAAACACAAAAGCCACTAGGCCAGTAATGACCTCAGATTCAAACCCAAGACCTGGAGGTCATGCACATTCAATTTGAAGCACTTTATAGTACATCCCTAAGTTTGTTATATACTCTCACAAAGTCAAGTTCCTCACAATAATGGCACCAGACCAAAACTTCTGCATATTCATGATTTAATACTTCCACATCACTTGACCAATGCATGTACTGACAAATCCAGTAATAAAATTTTTACCATAAAACCTTTAAAAACAAAAATAAGCAGAATCTCCAAAAATCTGTTACAAAGTTTCCTAGACACTGTATAAGTGTTTTTGTCGCGAGGAATTTATTTTCGCAATATTCGTGAGTAAGTACTAAACGCAAAATTAAATTCTCGCTAATATATATGTATACTTAAGGTCATCATATCTATAGATAATGTGGATATTTATATGCATGGATAAAATAATGTGCAATTTTATAATAAATACCTTTTAGCTTTTATCAGTTGTATTCTAAATATTGACAAAGGAAGTACAAGTAACCAAACAGTTTTATTCGTGAAAGATTTATTACGACATTTAGCCAGAAATATAAACCAGTTGTAAAGTAAAAAAAAGAGGGGAAACGTTTGGAAAACATCTGACATAAAAACACCAGTCCACATTTACTTCACACAATATACACCTCTTTGTCTTTTATAGAATCTACTTATAACCTCCTACTAGGCATGCTTTATTCCAATCAAGCTTTGTGTGGCCTTGTCACTCAGCAGGTACACCAGACCTGTAAATCCTCATTGCCCCTTGTTTTGATTTGTTTGGATACCTCATTAAGATTACACTTTGAAAAGACTTATAGGTAGCCTTTTAAGTCTCCATTATAAGACACCTCCATAATTTAAGCCATTTTCATAGTGGTCTGCATTCAAAACCACTGATCTTTAATAGGGTTTAATCAAAGAACTTTATTTCTGTGCTAAGGTAAAAATTTCAACATCTGAGTAACTTTGCCTTTACAACAAATAGTAAAATAGTAGGCTCCAATCCATGTATGATTGAACAGCCTGAATAAAAAAATAGAACCACTGAGAAAGTTTAACAATATTACATGGAAGTGTTTTTTTGTTTTGTTTTTTAAATCCACTGAGAAAGATTAACAATATTACATGGAAGTTTTTTTTTTTTTAAATCCTCACACATACATTAACTTGCACTTCTAAGTACATCAGTGTGAGCCAGTATGTTTTCCATAAGTGTATTTTTAACAAAAATTAACTTCAATGTGTGTTATGTAAGGAAACGTATATTAGTCATTTTTCACCATTTAAAAATCACTTCCTGGTTTAGATTCCTACATTTGTTTTTACCCACTTGACCATTCAAGGATGTGTGCTGGAGCATGTGCAGACGAAACCGTGATTTGACTTATTTATCCAAAACAATCACAGTTACATAATAAATTACCAATGTATATGATCAATTTGATAATTATCTATGATGTGGTAAACATCCATCTTCTCTACGAAAAGTTATAAATGTTTAAGAAAATTGACGGTGGGCGTGAATAGGTACCTCTGACCAAGAAACTTAAATTGGGCGTTCCCTGGTAGGCGGGCGTTTACTGGTAGATGGGCACTACTGCTTCCCTGCATAAGTTGGCCGCAGTCAACTGCTGCGGCCAACTTATGCAGGGAAGCAGTAGTGCCCATCTACCAGTAAACACCCGTTGGCGGCGGGTCGTAAGTTGGCCGCCATCACCATATTTGGAAATTTCTATAAATCTAAAGGCCTGTATCATTCTTGAATGGTCTATTATGATAAGATTTATTATAACTACCACTTTTAAAACCTGTGCAACCACACATTTGTCTGTTTGATACATTTAAATGAGTGGCGGCCAACTTACGACCCCCGGCCAACTTATGCAGGGAAGCAGTAAGAGGATTAACATGTTGGGCGATAATTGGATATAATTTACTTCAAGAGCCTAAGTACTGCGAGGAAATTATTAACACTCACCGGAAATAAACAGCAATAGGATTAAACCATATATGTATCCATAAATAGCTTATTTTTCCACAAAGTTGTAAAACATTGCTGATACGTTAAGCAGTAAACTTTGAACCGGTGGCAGGATATCGGTGACTACTAAAGTTTGTACTAAAAGTGGCGACTACATCTACATCTTACTTAGTATACCCAACGTTTGCAACAGCCCGACACGATTCCAGCTAAAACAGTGTATGACCGACTGAGAAATTTTGTGTGATTATGTTGGAGTAATAACTTGTTTCCTAAATCGCAAGATTAGAAACAGTGTTAAAAATAACCACAATTATTTAGATAACTTTTTTTGTAAACAATACAATCATTTGATTATTAATTAAATCTATACACAGGTTGGTTAGAGTGGTTATATTTTGCAAAATACATCTAAGAAATGTGCCTTTTTTGTCTCTTTCGGTCAGAAACTTTAAAAGAGTATTCTTTTTTGTTGTAATCTTATAAAATCTATTATATTACTGACATTTTGTCTCTGTCAGGAAGGAATACTAAACCAGGTACAACAGTATTATTGCAATCTTTTTGAAAATAAAGATGACACCCTGCAAAACATAAACTTTGAAAATTTAGGTATCAAATCAAGCACAAAAACCCTAGAAGGTGACACTGACACACCTTTAATTGTTGATGAAGTAGGATAAACCCTGAAGAAAATGAAATCAAACAAATCCCCAGGTATTGATGGCATAACAGTTGAATTTGTTAAAGTATTTTGGCGTCAACTGAAATACTTCATTGTAAATGCTATAAACTGTGGATTTTCAAAGGGATGTTTGCCAGTGTTACTTCGGCAATGCATAATAACATGCCTACCAAAAGCCAAAAAAAATCGATCACTAGCTAAAAATTGCGTCCTATTTCCTTGCTGAGTGTAATTTATAAGTTAGCATCGGGAACCATAGCAGAATGACTTAAGAAAACCTTGAATTATGTAATTTTGGACTGTCAAACTAGTTTTATCAAGGGAAAGTATATAAGTGAGTCAACTAGGCTGATCTATGACCTTTTACATGCGACAGAAACCAAAAATATACCAGGATTACTTATGTTAATAGATTTCAAGAAAGCGTTTGACTCACTTTCATGGAAATATTTGTACAGAGTTCTTGAATTCTTAGGATACAGTAAAAATTTTATACAGTGGATAAGGCTTTTTTAATACGGAAATAACAGGATATGTCATACAGTGCGGTTTCTTATCAAAACCAATAAAAATTAATAGAGGCTGTCGTCAAGGCGATCCGATCTCAGCATATCTGTTTCTTATTGGAGCAGAAATTCTAGCTAGACTTATCCAACTCAACCCAGATATCGTGGGTCTACAAATAAAAAATAGTGAATTTAAACTAACACAGTTTGCAGATGACACCACACTGATACTGAACGGTAGCCAGCACTCCTTATAAACAGCCCTAAATACTCTTGAAATATACGGAAATCCATCAGGCTTAAAAATGAATAAAGAAAAACCAAAGTAATCTGGATTGGGCGAAAGAAATTTTCCAAAGATAAATTAAACGTCACTACAGACTTAGAATGGGGATGTACCAACTTTACTTTATTAGGCATAGAATTTTCAACAAATTTATCAACAATGACAGAACGTAATTACACAAAGGCTTTAGAAAAAATTAAAAGTTGGTGAAAACATGGAGTAACAGGTATTTGACACCTCAAGGCAAGATTACAGTCATTAAGACTAACCTGATATCACAATGTGTCCACCTTTTATCCTCCATACCAAGATCAGAATCATTTCTCAAAACACTGAACACCATTTTGTACAATTTCTTATGGAATAGAAAGCCAGATAAAATAAGAAGGTCGACCATAGCTTCAAGTTATATGCAGGGAGGTATGAAAATGATTAACATTCATAATTTCGATAAGGCACTTAAAATAAGCTGGATGAAAAAAACTAATTACTCAACCGAACTCACAGTGGTATAATGTAAAAGTGGCATGATGTCCAAGAGTGGATGTCTCTCAGTAAATTGAAGCTCAACCCTGAAAAAACTGAGTTTATTGTCTTTGGTTCCAAGGCTCAACGTCAGAAGATTTCCTCTCACTTTCCTGTTAGCATTCTTGGTAGCCTTCTTCATCCGGTTGATTCTGTTAGAAATCTAGGTGTTTGGTTTGATGCAGATTTTTTATTCTCTGAGCATATCAAGAGGACTTGCAAAGCGTGCTTCCTTCAGATGCGTGACCTCTGTAGAATTAGAAAGTATCTCACTCCTGAAGTGGCAGTCCTTGCTGCAAATGCCTTGGTTAGTAGTCGTCTGGACTATTGTAACTCTCTGTTCAGAGGTTTGTCCGGTTTCAATCAGTACAAATTGCAAAGTATTCAGAACACCCTGGCTCGTATTGTTACAAATCATGGAAAGTATGCTCATGTTACACCCATTCTACAGAAACTCCACTGGTTGCCTGTTAGGTACCGTTGCATTTTCAAAACTGCAACACTTGTGTATAAATTTTTGCATAGTGGTTCTCCTTCTTATTTCGAACCGTTCTTGTCTTTTAGTAGTTGTCCCTATAGTACTAGACATAGTCACCCAGATCGTCAATACCTTACAGTTCCTCCTTTCCATTCATCAGTCTTCAAGTCAGCCAAACATTTCGGCCATAGTTTTGCCTTTGATGCTCCTAAGATCTGGAATGACCTCCCTCAAGATGTTCGCGGTGCAACATCAGTTGCCTCCTTCAGAAAGAAGCTTAAAACATACCTGTTTGCAAAAGCCTACCCACCATAGCCTCCCCCATCACATCTGTGTCTCCTTGGTATGACCTGGCTATGTCCCTTGATTAACGCTAACTGCCTTGCTTTATGTTTAGATGCGCCTTAGAGTCCATCAGTGATGGAGATTAAGCGCTATAAAAGTTCACATTAGATTAGATTAGATTAGATTATAAACTCATGTTGGTAATGTATGAAAATATTGGCCAAATCTTAATTTTTGGAGATCACTGGTATAGTAAAAAGTCTCCAATTGTGCATAATCAATTCTGGCATGATGTATTCAAAGATTGGCAAGCTCTAAATAAACTACAACAAGCACAGAATGACTGTGAACTACTTAGAAGCTGCATTTGGTACAATTCTCGAAACTCTAAAAACAAAATATTTTTTCCCAACTGGTACAAGAAAGGTATTTATTTGGTAGATGATATAATAAATACAGACGGCAAAGTCATAAGTATTAGAGACTTAAATAATAAATTTAATATAAATGTAAATATTCTAAACTATTATACTATGAAAACTAAAATGGAACTATTCATGTCAAAATACAGAATTTTAGGTAATTTGACATTAGAAAGGCCAACTTATCCCTTTCATGTAGATGTATTCTTTAAATTAAAAGGTGGCTGTAGGAGTTATTACAATATATTTAATAATACAAAAGCTCAAAATAATAATCAAACTTGTGAAATAATGTGGACAAATATTGTTCAAAAAGAAAATTTAGATATATCGGTTAAAGAAAGATGGAAATTAATATACAAAATTTGATTTTATTCTGTACGAGACAATAATGTAACTTGGTTTCAATACCGTATACTAAATGGCATCCTAGGAACTAAAAACTATTTGAAAAAACTAAAATAAATACAGATAGTGCATGTTCTTTATGCAGAATGTACGATGAAAACTTGGAACACCTATTTTACAAATGTAAAGAAGTAACACAGCTATGAGATAATGTTCAACAATGGATTAATAATAAACTTAGAGTAAACCTAGTTCTAACAAATTTAATGAAATTGCATGGCTACTTAATAAATGACCACAAATTTTGGCCCTTAAACCTAATACTTATGATTACTCGGAAATATATATTCTGGTGCGTAAAAAAACACTTATAAATTAAATATCTTCTTCCTTCAAAAGGAAATCAAAAAAATCTATTTGGAACAAAAAGCTTTAAGCCTGATAATTTCACAATCAGACCAATTCATAAAAAGGTGGAACCTTTGGAAACATATTTTTGATGGTATTGAGTAGTAGAAAAGTCTGGGTAAAATCCTAACTTAACCCCAGAGTCAAGACTTCCATATGCCCTTCTGTTATTATTGTATTAAATTACTACTGATACTTATATCCATTACCGATAACAATCCATAAAATGTCTGTAAGTCTTACATGTGAGTTATAACAAAATTTGTTAACTCAATGTAATTACAATTGCATTTAATCAGCATAAGTAATACTGCGTATATGACAATTTTTGTAAGGCACCGATGGGAGGTTGGCCACTCTTGCCCCCCCAGATGTGACAAATGTAATGGGAAAAAAGAGTGAATAAAAGCAATTTTTGGGAAAAAAATTATCTCTGTGATTCATAGCACATGGCCCTAAGAAGCACAAGACCCTAAGAGTTCTGTTCCATTTCTGGAAGTGTGTGGTTTACAATAGATAAACGACTGTAAATAATAAAAACTTATTAAAAAGATGACAGTACAATGGGTTAGCAATGTTATGAATCTTATATGAATTGGAAAACATTTGTGATAATTTCAAGGTAGTCAGATATTCTCTTAATTTGTTCCAGATGGACTCTGGAGTGCTGTACTCACAAACCTATTTGGAAGTACTGTATTTTCCATACAGGATCTCTGTATGATGGCTTTAACATCATTAAGATGTATAAGATTCAGTTCCTGATTCTAAAAATTTTGACAATCCGGAACAAGGTTTACGTTTTATCAGACAAATGGAACACCCACATGAAGGAGACACAAAATTAACTTGATGCACAAAATTTTATAATGTAAATGACAGGGGTTCTTAGTTTTAGTTGTGATAGTTACTCCCAAAATACTTAAAGTTATTGATTGGCCTAGTGCCCCTAAGTTTGACTTAGTCTTAAATTATTTTTTTGTATCTATCAATATACAGGAACAGGCCCTCAGCACTGCCACACATGGAAGTCGTACCCACAATAGTCTGGTTTCCGCTGACCCTACTCTGCAATATAGGGTCAGGTATCGCCCACCATCTTGGGTACAACGCTTCCGTAGTTAGTTTAAGTATTGTCCATCTTCTATTATCACCCAAAACATGTTTTGCTTCTAAAGATTATTGTCATTCCAAAATATTTTTAAGTTTAATTCACAATAGTTGATGTTATAATTTCAATAATAAATGTTTAAAATGTTTTAAATACATACAAAAAGCATATAAGTAATTAAAATAATGATCGAGATATCCCGATAATGAGAGCTGGCAATGATGTCTTCCAGCCCATCGTGGCCGATACCAGTCCCTTTATTGTTAAAGGATGGCTGGTTCCTGTCTATACCCACAACAGAGATGACAGTCTGTGCTTTGATGGCACATGCTAACCTCTTGGCCACTAAGGACCTCTTGACTCAAACCCTCAATTAAACAGTAATTAAAGTGATTTTTTGGGGGGAAAAATATACAAAGATCTTCACATTTGGCCGCTACAACTACTGTATACAGGGGATGTGACTGGTAAGCCAATTCAGTTACAGATTAAAAATGTGGAGAGAGGTATCTGCCACATTTTGGAAATGTGAAATACATTTTTGCAAGATTTCCCAATATTTTTTTCCAAAACAATTAACACCAAAATAGCTTTATGATACCATTGAAATACACATTCTTATATTTTTCAAAAGTCATGTTTGTCTAACCCATAGAAATCGTATAAAAAATTATATGCGATTTCATGTATTTTTACAGAACGTTTAGATTCCACCGTCATAACCGGAAAAGGAACCTGTTCTAGGCAACAGTAAACAAATATGGATTCCAACTTGTTTTTTAGTGTCTGAAAACTTTTAATTGGATTACAAACAAACATTGTTAGTTCTAACTGACAGTAACTGATAGGTATTAAACTTATATCATTTTCCAAACGTGTTTGTAATTCATGTATGCATAATTAGATTCAGTTTCCACCCTCCTTTCTGTGGATACTGTACGGTATCAAGATGTTTCGACCCACCTAGACCGAGTTTCTGTCCCGTCGCGTATTGCTGTTGATATTTCTGATGGTAGGCAATGGCGAGGGACAGAGTTCACATGTACCTGTTTTCTGTGTAAAGTTTGGACGGCATATTTGTACACATCTTCCCACAAATATAACACAGTGGCTATTCTGCCGACAGTCAGAAGCCATGCTCTATTTTACCGACGGTCAGCAGAATCAGGTTCTGGCTGTATCTCTGACTACTTATATTATTAAAAATAGGGTTTTACACATAGGGTTGATAAATTTATCAGTGTACAAAATTCTGTTCTGAATATTATGCATTTTACCTTTATTATTTTGTTAGGGAAATGTTGGGAAAGTGGTAGCTAAATTTTCTTTGATTTTGTGAAAATGTTAAGAGGGGAAATGGAAAGTATCAGTAATAACACTATTGTACACAAAGATCAAATGGAAATAATCAATGAAAAGCTAAATACACTGCAAACAGCAGCTCACCCATTAGAATTAGAGAACTTAATTAAGTCATATTCATGTCCACCCTTTCATTTTCCGAGTGGGTGTGATCAGTTCTACTGACGTTCTACAAGCTGTTCACCCAAAACATCAGTTACATGCAATAACATAAAGTCCCCAGTGTGTATAAACATCATACATATTATTAAAAGGGTGATTACAGTCAGTAAAAGAGCCTGAACCTTATTCTGCTGTCGGTTAAATAGCCATGCTCTATTTTACCGACGATTGTCGGCAGAATAGCCACTGTGCAAATATAAAGTGTTATTTGCATGGTTTCTTTAAGGTATGTACATATGCCGTTCACTTATATTTCATGCCAATTAAACAGGCATGTATATATTTCAACCAATTTTCAAAATGTAAACAAACCTTTAACATTACATAGTTATCTACAAAAAAAATTCCTGGCTTCTAAAAGCAGTTTAATTTAACAACATACTGTATAAGTGGGTTTTTTCGCGGGTACTTAAGTTCGCGAATGTACACTGTAGGCCTGGTTCGCGAGAATTTATTTTCGCGGTGAAATATATTCAATTATCGCCCAAACTAACAACATATGTTCAAATTAAAATATTACGCGGACTTCTGCTGGTTTGATTGGAAATGCATAGTTAACGTCTTTTCTTTTATACACGTTGTCAGTGTGTGAACCTACTCTGGGAGATTATAAATTTACGAAACCCAATCGAACACACTTTCATTGATCGGCGCATTATCAAAGAAGTTGTGTAGCGGGGTCGTGTAATTGAATTAATCCCTCCCTATTGGTGATAAAGATCAAAGAAGTTAGGCGTTTCTGTGAATGGTACATTTGATAAAGCAATGGAATTTATTGTTTCCGTGACAGTGTCAAATATTGTATCTTGCACAATCTTGTATTACCGCTCACGCTAGACTGGTTCTACTGAATATAAATATTGGCTAGAAGTTATTTTCGCGTTTTGTAGTCACTTGCGAATATAGCGAAAATTAATTCCACGCGAAAATAACCACTTATACAGTATATGTATTGGAAACTGGATACAGCTATAATAGACATAACAATAACTTTTTAAAGTTAATGCAATAATTCCACACAGTTCAAGATTTACACAGAAAACAGGTACATGTGAGCTCTGTCCCTCGCCATTGTGTCCATCAGTATATCAATAGCAATTGGCGACGGGACAGAAGCTCGGTCTACGACCCACCATATACGTTTCGATATACACATACTTATATATTGGCTGTTGAATTAAAGCTTGCTGTCGGTGAAAATAGATTAAAACAAAGACCGATAATTGAAATATATGGTGTTTTACTATTTTTTAAAATAAATGTTAAATATCTTTCTGTCTTTTACAAAATACTTTTAATAGATAAAATATGTGGATTTTACGGAAATTCATGAGCATTGCCAATGACAACCAAATTCCAAATTCATATATTATTTCACATAACAAAATCGGGGTTTTAATGCACCTTCCATTAAAATTATTTATTTAAACTAAACTAACACATGTATATAATTATAAAAGTCATCATGGGGAAAGACGTTTTTGTTTTTAACTATCTTAAAGCAAATAATTTGTCAACCATTTTCTTTGGTGGTTCTGAAAATGATTGTGTTTTAATCCGCTGTTCTGAAGCCACAGCATTATTTTTAATAGTAAAAATTATTAAGATAGAGTTTCCTGTCTTGTCTTGTGCATGGATTTAAGTGGTTTATTTATCACAAATGTTGATATGATAATTATGTAACGACCCTTAAGCCCAAAGTGTATTTTTCAATACAGTTCTCACGTTGTGTTCAAAGGTGGCAGGTCGCCAGATGTCAGGTTCGGATTGGAAAATCACCAACAGAGTTGTAATTATTGACGCCTGTGCCAATAGACTCAGCTGATGATAATTTATTGGTTAAAAGTTGTAAAGAACAAGTAATTATATAATCTTAAATGTATATTTATTTTAAATAATCATGGATCTATATATATGTATATATGGGGAAACAAAAATGTACAGAAATGCAAAAATGCTGTTCAGTAAAATATCAGAACAACATGACAACAATTAAGTTACTACAGCCTTGGAATAACTATACACGTACACGACTAATAAGAAACAAGAATAGCAATAACACTGCAGTCAGTAACTAATGATGATGATAAAACACTGCAGTCAGTGAATAAGAATGATAATAATACTGCAGTCAAAGTAATCAGTCAAAATAATAACACTGCAATATTTAGTCAAATATGCATCCTAACTATCAGTAAAAATAGTATTTACACCTGCACAGTTATAAGACCACAGTTTGAAATAATCCCATAGCAAGTCAAGAATTACTCTCAGTTGTAAGAACTGTCAAAAACATGAGGATTTGTTTATAAACAAATGGGAGGGAAACGCCCCCATCTGTCAAAATGACAGAATATTAATAAACTAGAAAACCAAGTTTACTGGGAGTTTCTACAAACTTGCAATGAGATAAAAGCAATGATTTAATGCAACCGGATCCGAAAATAAATCGAGCAAATCAGACAAAATCGAATAAATGTCAGTAAATTCAGAAGCACTGAGTGTACCTTCCGTTAGAGCGGCTCAATACACCGAAGAGCTGTTGATTTGCCGCGCCTTATATAGAGGATTCGTAACCTAATTTGCATACACCGAACACCGCATCGGTGGCAGTTCAGCACCGCTTATGGGGATTCGTAACTAATTTGCATACACCGAACTCCGCATCGGTGGCAGTTCAGCACCGCTTATGAGGATTCGTAACTAATTTGCATACACCGAACTCCGCATCGGTGACAGTTCGTCCTGGATCGCTTACAACAAATAGAAATATATATTTGTGTTGAACTCGAAGAGTGATGACGTCATCACACAAAGATGGACGACACAGATCCCAGCAATATTCAACAAAAATAAAATAAAATACTGCGAATATCTTAGGTGACAAGCTTAAGTGTAATATTTAAAACGATCTGCACATAAAATGCTACAGAATGACACCTTTCACAACTCTGTAGAATATATAATAAAATATCTCGCGGACTCGTCGATCCGCAGCAATACTGAAGCACTTTGTAAACTACGAGATGACAGGGTCATCTCAATTAGGACAACTCAGTTTATATATTTCCAGTATACACCCCACCCCCTTTCAGGAGATCAAACTTTTGTCATGTTTTCCTTACCAGAGTGTTGTGTCTTCTATTATCGACGGTTGTCCATTATCGACGGCCGCGTATTAATACATTGTAGTTCTGTGCACGTGATTTTCTTGTCAGTGAAAAATGAACTAAATGAAAAATAATGAACTTAATTTGGAATATATAACAAGGCAATAATTGAAATGTTGTTTTTCATTTTATAAATTAATGTTTCTTAAAGCAGGGTACACTAAAATTCTGATTTTGTTAAATGAAATACAGCATGAATTTTCAAAATAAATAAAATATGGTTGTCATTGGCAATGCTCATGAATTTCCATGAAATATGCAAATTTTATCCCCATGATATACAGTAACAAGTTATTTTGTTAAAGACAAATCGATTTATAAGATTTATTTTAAAAATGAACATATTTTTTAACTATTGACCTTTATTTTATTCTTTTGTCACTGACAGGATGCTCTATTTCAGCTGCAAATATAAGAAAAAATGTGGAGTAAAATATTTTGTTTTTGGATATTATAATAAAAATAAGCCATGTCAAGGCTCATTAACATAAAATTATGTGCTTTGTCTTGACACAAAATGGAAGAAATAACGTTCAAAACCAACTTTAAAAATTAATCATGTGATAGTCTACAAAAATAATTTTATGTGTATACCTTTCAAAAAAGAATGTTATTTGCAATGTTTATGATAATAATTAATGGCAATAATTATTCAGTTTATGTGTTAAATTATTAATTTAAAGGGGACAAAGTAAAAATAGAAAGTTTAGAATATATTTTGAATACCTTTTATATTGATTTGATTTTACCGTCGATAACAGACAACCATTTGTAAAACTAGAGATTGCGTCTCAATGCAGTGTATCCCCGGACGGGACATCGTTGAAGCGTGACATACAGAGTAATAGAGTATTATGGTTGACACAAATATATATGGGGAGGGGGCCAAAGTTTTATGGGAGCAACTTGTACTGACACTAAGTAAACAAAATGTTTGCTTATTGAAAGATACAAATGTAACTAGACATAGCGCATCAGAGAACCGATGAAAATTGTATCCACCAGAAAGAAAACTCACCAAAGCCAATCAACCATCACTTAACCTTGAAGGAGGAGCCCAGGGTAAAATCTGACCACATCAAAAGATTCTTAGCCCATGATTTCCAATAGGTTGGAGTGACATTGCAAACCTCTAGGAACACGAATAAGCGAGTTATAAGCACTTTTAATTTTGGCTATCATCATTTGACCTTGAAAGAGGGGCAAAAGCTCAAATCTGATCACATCAGAAGGTTCCTAGCACATGATTTCCTATAGGATGCTTTCACATTACAACCCTCTAGGACCAAGAAAAAGCGATTTATAAGCACTTTAGATTTTGGTATCCTTGTTTGACCTCGAAGGAAGGGCTCAAGGTCAAATCTGACCACATCAAAAGATTCCCAGCCCATGATTTCCTATAGGTTGGTTTCACATTGCAAACCTCTAGGACCAATAATAAGTGAGATATAAGCACTTTTTAAGTTTGGCTATCCTTGTTTGACCTTGAAGGAGGGGTCCAATGTCAAATCTGACCACACCAAAGGATTCCCAGCCCATGATTTCCTATAGGTTGGTTTACCATCTCAAACCTCTTGGACCAATAATAAGGGAGATTAAGCACTTTTCATGACTGACAAAAAACGCCTGTGGCGGCCATCTTGTTTTTCAAAATGAGGCCCAAAATATTTCCAGTCAAGATTTTGTAATGCGGAACATATTCTGCGAATTTGAGATCTCTACCTATAATACCCTTTGCTCTAGAGGGCCAACAAAAGTCCTTGCTTTAAGTCAAATAAACATCCCTGGCGGCCATCTCGTTTTTCAAAATGAGGCCAAAAAGATTCCCAGGCAAGATTTTATGGTTATGAATATATCCTGGAAATATATGGAAAGTCAAAATAAATGCATTAGCAAAGAAAATCCATAAAGATTCCTTATTACATGCACAATTTGTATATGATAAATGAAGAGTATTTTAAATTCATATTTTGACATATTCAGAAATATTACCTTATACTAATATCTCATCTCATTACTACCATAAGGAGGTTATGTTTTGGATGTGTTTGTCGGTATCTCTGTTTCTTAATACTCGAAAAGACATGAACAAATCTGTATGAAATTTTTTATGTACATAGGGCCTGACTGAAGGAAATGAAATGAAATTTTCTGAAAAATCCACATCACATTCTGGATACAAAATCCCTGAATTTTCAAATGTTAAATTTTAATGTATTTTTGATTTTTTTCAAATGGTTTTGGTTTATTATGAATTTATGATATCACTCTGTGGCGTCTTGTCTGTTTTGAGAGAATGGAAAAAGCCTTAAATTAAATATATCCTGGAAACAATTTATGATTTCACATTTACAGCTTCAGTTTCCCTTCAGCCAACCTCTAGCAAAACTGATTCGTAAAAAATACTACTTTACGAAACACAATAAAGCTCACATTCTGCTTACAGTTTAATACTGTAACTGCTACAGTTTTTAAATAATCCACTTTTCGATCAGATACAAAACAGTAAAGCTTATGTTCTGGTTACAGTCTCATACTGCAACTGCTACAGCTCGCCATCTGGGCCACTCATTTTTGTTAACCAAAACCTTTTTCTAGTTTGTATACAGGCACTGATTTGTACACAGATTTAATAAAAACATGCAGTCTTGTATAAACCCTTACCCCCCAAAAAGCTTACTAATGTGACATAACTGACTCTATCAGATGCTTGCGATACATCAAACAACAAGATACCTAGATCTTGATCCAAAGACTATTATTTTTGGCTTACTTGACTATTATTTTTGACTTCCTTGAAAAGGAAGCAGACCTTACCCCCCAAAATGTTATTATTATTTTTGCAAAAAAGTAAATTTTGCATGTTCTAGAAATTCAAAATTACTTCACCTACTTGGTTTTAAAAATTATCTAAGATGTGTACATTGTTCAAGTATATATAGCCAAAACCAATAATCAGTTAGAACAGTTTAATACTAAGTGCAACAATTGGTTTGGAAAAGTTTGAACCAGTTGTTCGTCAAACCAAAGCAACCAATAACCAGAAAAACCAGTTTTCCTTTACCACAATAAAAAATTTCATTCTGTGGTAGAATCAGAATGTTCTCTTTTGAAACACTGTTTGTCATACAAGTTAAATATATACATGTATACATAAAATCTGTGAGACAAGTGAATTTAATTTATTATTTATTTATCATGACATAGTATACAAAATTTAGATACAAAAACATGGATATAAGAAACTAAACATGCTACCCAACTCTTTTTGGGGCCTATGAGTCAAAGTATTAACAATAGTTTATGTAAACAGAATCAAGAAATGTTTGAAGTTTTACAGGATATAAAATTGCTGCTGTATTAATTCCCATGTGCATGAGAATTAAATACACAGATATCGTAAAACATCTCAATAAACATATCTATTTAACTATAACTTTTATTTACGCATAGCTTTTCAAAATATACATCACAGATACTATTCATGCTTGGAATTACATACACATAATCAGACTTAGATGGTATATATTAATTAATAATAATTATAATCTTTACCTCTTTTAAGGGATTTGCTCATAAATATTCTGTGTTTGATAGTAATCTCTTTCTGCTACATTATCTCTAACTTCATTTGTTTCCTTTTCTTTGTATAAGATACATATTTGTACAGTGATTCATACTTGTCTTAAGTTGTCTTTAAACTTGTAATTTACACAAACTGCATTATGTACAATGTCAAGAGTCTTAGGACATTTGATTGGTTTGTACTACTTTAACCTTGACTAATCTCAAAAAGTCAGTTATTTGTTATGTACTACAAATTTTAAAAGGTCAAGCTTTCAGATATATTTCTTTAGTTTATAGGTTATAACACATCTCACGGCACACTGATATTTTAGGCTTGATTAATGGCTCATTTTGCACACAGTTCCTTTCTTTGATATGCAGTTTTTCAATGTATAAATTATGCTAAACAGGGCTCAATTTTCTCTGTTTTTTTATGTGTTCACACCAACTGTGAATTATTTCATGCCAGCTGTTTTATTTCAGCAAAACCTTTGGTACAGTGTCTAAACTATTATGCAATATTACATTAATTAAATCTCTACAAATCTTTAACTTGGCATTCTACTGAGAACAACTAAAGTTAGTTCATTGTAATTGTTCTTCAATGTAGTATCAATACCACAATTCACTTTTTTTAGTTATCACAATTGTTAACGTGTTAACCACTTGGGCACTGATTTTTTCCCAGAAACAACATTTATTAATTAAATTATTTTCAATTCTGAAAGAAAGATTTTAATGCTGCCACAGCTCCTGTGGAAGAACATTGTAATTTGTGCCACACGCAGTTTACAGAAAATTATATTTGCTACAACCAAGTCCCATGATATGATATTACTCTTAGCTTGTTAACTTTATTTTAAATAAACTATAACTTGGTTTCCATTTGAAGAAGTACATGTTCTCTTTTTTTACTGAAAGCATCTAATTTTCACCCCTTTAAGCCAAAATTGTGTGAGAGCTGTTAGTCCCACCCTGAAAATTCTGCACATAATTAATTCACAACTTTGTCATTTTACAGGAATTATATGTTTTTTATATCATGATTTATCATCTGTACTTATTTTAGAGCCAATCCTACACACACATCAATGCTAAGGTATATCTTTTTGTTAATTTTCATCCCTCAGCTTAAAATAAGTTCTGCAGATTTATGAGCCACTATGTCATCAAATACTTGGTGTAGTTTATGTACTTAAATACGCCAGTACTCCCATAAAACAAACATAAAAAATTATGATATTTTTATGTGAAATTTCTGATAAATTGCCTAATATTACACAGCTGTGGGTGCATGTTAAAATATTTTATGAATGCAAAACTAAACCAGAAAATTGCTCTTTTCCCCCAGTTTTGTACTTTGGCTAGCTGGCTGTTCTCCAACCAGTGAGTAGAGACATCAGAGGTGAGTGACTTAGCAAATCTGTTAACTACTGGGCCACTGAGGTATAAAAGAATATCCATAGCTTTTGTCACATCTTCCTCATCGAACTGTATTTCTTCACATTATCCACTTTGTACTGTTAGCAGTCAGACCACACTAAATAGTGTCCATAGAACTGCCTCACAGACTAGAATAGTTAAACAACTTTCTGAGACATTACAATTTAGATTGATTTAACTAAACTCAGTTTATCCAGTAGTTTCTGATTCAAAATACAAAACATGGAGTATTGAAGATTCTGTGAAGCCTTAACCATGTATTCCTGTTATTTTGCACAGCAAACACAATACGTAAATACATAATTTATTATGTAGAGGCTAACTATCAATAGAGGTCCCACATTGAGACAAATCCCTGGCTATTTGATGCACTAGATCCATTAGTGTACTTTACAGAAGTTGGGCAATTCTTAAAGCTGCAATAACTTCCAAGTCCAGACATTTCTGTGCCCCTTTTCACAATATTCACTAAGTGCCAGCTGAGCATAATTGAAGTGTGCAGAGTTTCCTCTTGCCTTAAAAGGGCATGTCACATTTGGTGGTCTATTGCATGCAGTCATGTCATGGAACAGCAAATTAATTCTAATTAGCACATTACAATCTGACACTTGTGATATTAATGTCACAATTTCACAAATAAACAATTATATAATTCTTGAGTAAACAAAAATAAGGTCCAGGGAATGCTACCAACTTAAACTCTTTTCTACAAACTTTATAAAACATTCACTCTTGAAGTAATACAGATAAAAAGCGCCAAAGCTGAAAAGGCCCAAGTGTTTCCTGTTTTTTTACTAACAGTCAAACACCTTAAAATAGAACTATATGAAACAGAATATCCCTTAGAACAAAAGTAATCATGTTTTTGGTAGACCTTTTAATTGGAAATACACTGCAATGTGGAAGAACTGCTTAAGTAGAAGCAATTTCTGGCCCATGTAGAGTCCACTTAATTGGTTTTAACTGTATTTTAGTGTAATTGATTGAAAAAAAAATTTGATCAAAGTCGATTAAAAAAAGTATTAATTATACATAAATGGTCTTCATAATTGGCAATAGATTGTTGATAATAAAATTCAATGTGGCATGTGATTTCTTGTTTCTTTCTTTCAGTTTCTCCTGACAAGTAAAATTATACAATAGTTTGACTGCCCCCCCGCTCCCCCCCATAACAGAAATCTATTGACTAGAGTTCCAGTCAAACAAGAAGTAGATGTCTGCTATGGTACTTCTAGGTAAATGACCCTGTTATATGGGCTTCCTGGTTAGGTTGAAGTATTTTTCTGTTAACAGGTGTACTCTCTCAGTCACTAGGTCTATTCTCACTATAATAGGATGTATAAGATGAAGTATCAACCTTTATTTTTGACGAAAAAATCTTAATAAGTCAATGTAGACAAATTTTTAAAATTAAAACATGGGAAAATGGGAATTTTATAAACAAAATACTGTAAATTTGTCAAAATTATATTAATCGCACAGTGTGTAAAAAGTATATATGAGTATACTATTTTTTATTAAAGCAAATAATATTTCATACAATTTACTGAAACCAAGTACTTTAGTTGAAAACTTGAAGTTACAATAATATTATTTAAATAAAAAAGTTCAAATCCAGTCAAAGATTATAATTTTTTTAAGCTTAGGTTTACTCAGACATCATTATCTATTTCCACCAAGAGCTTATAAAAATGAAAAAATGTGACACTATACCTTTTGATCTGTATGAAATATATTTCTGAACAGTAATTATTAATACAGCAAAAAGTTTATATTCCATCCACAAAAGAAATGATTTCATTCAGAAGTCCCAGTTACTTAAAAATTTATATATATATATTCATAACAAGAAGGTACTGTATGTGTGGGAATTTTCTCAATGCATGAATTTTGGCTACAGGTGTAAATAATGATGGAGAATTAAAATGATTTCTTCATGAAATGTTAACTCTGTATTATTTTTTTTCTGTAGAATTTTCTAGTTAGGGTCGCATACTCAAATCTGAGAATTAAATATGTGACACTATTTAACTGAGTCTGCAGCTTGAGAGTAGCTTAGGTCTGAAACAACAGCCCCCCTCAGTGTAAGGGAATTTCTTAGAATTTGAAAACTATTGAAATTTTTCTGTCACCAAAACTTTATACTAATATACAATATTAAAAAATGTCTGTAGTGTAGACATGACTATGTATCTTGCATAACATTAATTCTGTGAAATGAATCACATGATACTATAGATTGTACACTGTATATGGTATGTGTCCTTTCAAATAGTTTCAACTGAACTGTTTGAAACTATAAGAGCCACCACACAGTGTTGAATCTCAAGTAGGTGTATCCGTTCCACACAACTGCATTGCACAACAATGTATGGAATAAAACCTCCATAAATATTGTTAAATGCTATATACAAATGTCTAAAGCTGAAAACAATTATGATCTATTTAGTAAAATCACTGATTGAATATTTGACCAGGGTATTTGGTGAATATTCAAATATTTGGTATCTGGTTTAAAGTTTGTGTTATTCAGTTTGTTTCTTATAGAAAATTAAGAAAAAAAATACACACGTCCACTGCTCATATTATCAGAAAATTCACCTTGAATCAGGAAATTTGGCATAAAAATGAGAGTTTAGCTTCACTTTTACCTTCAGCTAATATAACTGTCTGAAAATTAAAAGTAGGAAAAAGTTTGTAAAGAAATTTTCATGAAATATTAAGTTTGCATTTTATTATAAAGGCTTGAAAAATACCTTGAATGTAAGTTAAAAGTTATCAACTATTTATTGTCATTTGATATGTGATTAGTCAAGTGCTTGCGAGCAATTAACAAATATCTAATATTTGCCTTTCAGCCATTAAAGTCATGGTTAGGCCTCAGACTCCAACCCTGAGGTCATTGGTTTAAATCTTAGCCTTTACCCTTAGAAGTTCAAGGTCAAATGTCAACAATCAATAGAATTTTAAATGATAAACTTACAAACATTAACCCTGAACAGAAACTCAATGTAAAATCTGCACAACTGGCTGTCCCCTGGTCTTCTGTGACTAATGGAATCCACAATGTCCCAGGGGTCAGCAAGTTGGTCATCTAATCACAGACTGTCACCTCTGTGTGGGTTTGGCACCCATGAGTAGCAGTGCTGAGGGCCTGTCCCTATATGACCCTGGCTGTTAAATGGAATGCAAACCCCAACTTTGACCTTTGTGTGACCCCTAATCTCACTGGGTTTATGAGTGGGCTATCTAAATTCTCTCAACCATGAAGATAAACTATAGCTCAGCTTGGATAAGATTCCTTTTGATTTGCACACAATAAAATGAATACAAGTCTAGTAGAAACTATTACAGGGGCAACGTCAAGAGATCGGATAAATACTTGAAAGTCCAGACAGTGGTCAATTTTACTGGATCTGTTTTTACTTTAATGACATACACTAAAAATATCATGTGTGCACATTTAGACCGTGAATTGTAATTGTAAAGCATAATCTAACATGACAATATATTCATAAATAAGAAATTCACCTTTATCTGTGAAAAATTATGTTGCTTATTGATTGTGTGGGACAAAACGGCTGTTCCATCAGTTGAACTGGAGGTTTTTAACATCCAAAGATTATGGCAATGTAGACCGTAATTTTCAGCCAGTCAGATTCATGGACACTGCCATGTCATGTTAAAATTCTAGTTTAAAGGGAATTCTGCTTGCTACAGTTTATCCCTTATTCATACCACCGACTGATGGGACAAAAAAAAATGATCACAAAGATTAACATGGTCACCACATGAACTAATTGAATATAATATTGGATTTTTATAACTCTATGTAAATGAAACTGCTGGAATATTCCTCTCATTGAACTAACCACAATTGTAAAAAAAGGTATCAATTTCCTATTTAAACTGGTGATGGCTTCAGATACAAACAGTTTTGCAAATCTAATGAATGCATTGTTTTTACTGTTTTTCTCATATATAAATATTGCAGACATACGGTAGTGATGTGTAAAGTATTACATTATGGATTACATGTACTTACACAATCTTTCTTCAGGTTAACACTCCAGTAGACATGCCAGGGGCGCAGGGCAACCTGTCCCTGTTGTCCAGGGGTATCGGAGAGGTGAAGAAGAATGGACATGAAAAAGTGGATGTTGTACTGGAACCAGAGGTTTGTGGCTTGTAATCTTATAGTAATTTGTATGCTCAATGCTGTACGTGTGGTAACTGTAAGATTAAAGCTTACGAATTGTAGTGTAAAGAGAGAAGTTATTGATTGGTCCTACTGGGAGTCGATTCCACTGACTTTGGATTACACACAGATATAAACACAAGTCTAGCTTTTGAACCAGCTGAGCTAAAGGGGAATCCCTGGAAGCCCAGGTGTTAACAGAACTGATATACGTGAGGATATTACAAAATGGGAAAAACCAGTCACCAATTCGTGTGGTTCGTACAGATGGTAACTGTCCCCCTTCTTCACTTTTTTGGAATAAAGCAACTTGATAGAGTATATTTATTGTCCCCCCCCCCCCCCCCCCCCCCCCCCCCCCCCCCCGCCCCCCCCACCCAACAAAGAACAGACTGCTCTTAATCTTATAATAATTTGTATACTGGCTCCTGCGTGGTAACTGTAAGATTAAAACTTAGAATTTGTAATGTAAAGAGAGAAATTATTGATTGTTTCTGCTGGGAGTCGATCCCATGGACTTTGGATTACACACAGATGTAAGTCTAGCTCTTTAACCAGCTGAGCTAAAGGGGAATCCCCGGAAACCCAGGTATTAAGAGAACTGATATACTTGAGCATATAACAAAAGTGAGAAACCAGTCACCAATTTGAGTGGTTCGTACAGATGGTGACTGTCCACTTACCCCCCCCCCCCCCCCCTTAACTTTTTTGGCATAAAGCAACTTGATAAAGTATATTTATTTTCACCCTCCCTACCAAAGAACAGACTGTGACTGCCTTGTAATTGTCATTCAATATTAGAATCTCCTGGCTTGGAGTGAGTGGAAGGTATTAAAAGTCATATTTATTTATTCATTTATTTAAGTGACCTGTATAATAGCATAAAAAAATGATAACAATTGAATAGCTACATATAGTATATACCCAGCCCTGATGGGCTTATTAGTCACTATAAATACAAAAAAAAGAAAAACTTTACATTTGTTGGAAACTGTGGATTTAACATTCTATTTTTGAAATATAATGTTGTTTCTTGTAAACCACATTTCTGATATGAAATTACTCATTACCTTTACATCTAAATGACAGATAACATTTATGTACTGTTCCATAAAACTTTCATTAACATCAATATTTAGTTTAGTAAAATAACATGATCTAATGTTATTCAAAGTTGGGCATAAGCATATAAAATGTACCTCATCTTCTACATCAGAGTTACACAGTTTACACAATCTTTCACTTAACTTTTTTCTTGTATATCGACCAGACTCAATTTCTAAAGGCAAAATTCCAATCCTTAACTGACTTATTAGAGATCTTTTAGATTTGGATAGATTGGAAATAATGTATGGTTCTACATCAATGCTATGTTTAAAAAACGAAAAAGTTCGCAATTTTGGTTTAGATGGAATTTTTGCACTCCATTCTACATTCATTAAATCTTCTATTCTATATTGAGCCTCAGAAATGTCTATTTTTTTATTTTTATCAAAATGATCAGTCAAATTGATATTCTCTAACACTGTATATAAATTAAATTCCCATGTATCCGGAGTGAAATTTTGAAGACTCCATTCAAATATTTTCCTTGTTAGGTTATTTTCATCAAGATAACAAATTTTATTCCAAAACCTTATCATGGAAACATAGTATCTGTATTTTGGTAAATACCAGCCCATGTCTGCTTGGTATCCAAGCACAGGGGCATTTCTGTGTAACCCTAAGTAAAACCTTGTTGCTCTGTTATGTACTTTATCGCTGTTATGATAATTATTAAATGACCAGACACTAGAGCAATAATCCAAAATTGGCCAAACACAACTGTCATACAGTTTTGTAAATGTGCGATAGTGAAGATCTTTAAATGTTTTAAACTTGCCTATGATTTTACAAAGAGCCCTCCCAGCTGAATCAGCTAATGTTTCTGAACAATCTTTAAAGTTCAGATGTTCGTCAAGGATTACACCCAAATACTTATATTTTGATAAAGTTTTTATTTCAAGACCGTTTACTTTAAAAATGTGATGTGTCTGCAATTTATTTGTTTTTCTAAAGTGTACAACACCACATTTGGCAACATTTACAGAAACTCTCCATTTTTTACACCAATTTGTTAAATAATTTAACATTTTCTGTAATTTTTCTTCTGAATCAGACAGCAAGACCATGTCGTCTGCATATAATAATATGCACAAATGATTTTTTCCAAAATTGATACCCAAGTGTAGTTCATTTAGTTCTGTTGCTAAATCATTTATGTAGATATTGAATAACGTGGGGGAGAGGGTGTCACCTTGTCTAACTCCACAGTCAGAAATAAACCAATCAGTGTAATAGTTATTTATCCGTATACTGTTATAAGTATTAGCATACAATGACTTAATGGCCCAATATATATTTCCAGTGATGTTATATTTCAACAATTTATAGAAGAGTAGAGTACGATTAATTCTATCAAATGCTTTTTCAAAGTCATACGATCCTCTCACTTGTTATAACCTTGCTATAACTGTATTTATCAAGGGTCACACGATGATTTTTTTTTTCTGCTGCCTTTTTTCTGCCCCCTGTATGCCCTAAGTAGAGTAAGAAATCTAAAATTCGCCAGGAATCTAAAATTTGCCACCTCTAAAACCTTAGTTAATTTGATGAAGAAAATGATGTTTTTGTCTAAAAATTGGCATTTTTCAGTTCAAAAAGCCTTAATTTACTATACGTTCAACAAATCTCACCACAATTCATATATTTTGTTAGTATTTTCACATGTGGCTAGATGTGGAGGTTTGTCAGATTTGACTTTGATCTGGTATTCCGTAGTTTCCTGTCAAGTGAATTTGGTTTCATTCTAGGACTACTACAACTACACACAGGATGCACACCGTATCTACTTGCCCCCCATCCAACCAAAGTACAACACCTACATGGACACAAGCCGTTCTAATGCCAGTTCAGCACGGGAGATACACGAACTCTACCTGCCAAAGACTTTCATGACCAGGAAGGGGGCACTACTGCTATTCAGCGAGGATTTCGCCAATAAAACAAAATCTACTGACTACAGGTACAATATTCTAAGTTATTTCTAAAAGTTTTGTCAGAAGATAGCTAGCTATTTCCATGGAATATTCAGGAAAAGAGTAATCCAAACTAATTTTACACAATAAGAATGTTATTGAATATGTCCCCCTGCCCATTTCTGTAGACTATAGCTTTTATAACTATTTGTATTCTTGGAATTTTTTTCTGTTTCTTACGTGAAGGCTTGCAAATGTAAAAACACCACAGAATCGCCGACTAGAAGTACAGGAGGAGATCTGCTTATAGTTAAAGTCTGAATATTATGTATTTTATATAAAGTTTAGACAATGATGCCTAGATACCAGTAGAATGCCTTTTTAAGGTCTCTCAAAGTTTTAGAGTTGACCATTTAGCTATATTACCAGCTGCTATCACAGGAACCATTGCGATTTGGTAAGTCCAGTTTTATGCAACAAGTGAAAATTTGTTGATAGAGATTTCTTTAGTGTAGTTTTATACGACTGGTTACCTTATCAGATATTTTTTGTCAACAAGATTTTCTTAGATTATTATAACTCTGTGTTTCTTTTTGGAATTAATTAGTAAATGTTATGACTTCATATTGTGACTTAGGTAATATACATTGTTTTTCTTCTAACCAGTTTTAGTCTGGTCTTACCACTGTGGTCCTATGTGTATATTCTATGCATGATTAAGTATATATTGTTACAATTACTCTGCAGCAAAAGTGTAAAGACAAAACCGCAGTGGGAGAGTATGTTTCCAACAGAAGCCTTGTGGAGTTGGGAGGATTACTTCAAGTATTATATGTTACTGCATGCCATCTCACCTTTTTCATTTTTTTAACCGTTGATGCAAGTTGTTTTTTAGGAATTTCACAGTTATTTTTAGGAATTTCACAGTTAACATTTAGGATTTTCACATTTTTTTAAGGAATTTCACAGTTGGTTCACTGATAGATTTTACTCAGAATATAGTATTTACACTGTGTTGCATGAATGTGATTCACAATTGGAGAGAAGAATCTTTTACGATTTCAAAGGTGTTTCATGATTGTAGAAGGATTTTTTACAGTTGCCTTTTTCTTGCTTTGTCAGCACTAATAAAAAAATTGTTTTTGAATAGGCTTTTTTTGTACTTTTTTGGTCGATACATGTTGAATATTTTATCAAAATTAAGCAGAAATTGTGAAATATAATTATGTCCACCCCACTGGGGGGTGGACATATTATTTTTGCTTTTTCCGCCGTCCGGCGTCCGGCGTCCCACTTGGTTTCCAGACATTTTAGGCAACAGTTCTTATCCTATCTTTACCAAATTAGGCATGCAGGTTTATTGGGATAATAGCTTGTATGGGATTGCTTTTGGTGATGATAGCTCTATAGCTAACTGAGTAATAGCTACTTTGCTACTTTTGAGTAGCTCTTTGGTTTCCAGACATTTTAAGGAATGCTATTAAGCCTAGCTTTCTGAAATTTGGTATGGAGGTTCATTGGGTTAATAGCTTGTATGGGATTGCTTTTGGGGGAAATTGCTTCATAGATGAGTGAGTAATTAATTAAATAAATGAGTAATTAGCTATTTTGAATACTGAAAAAGGCAAATGTGCTCATATCTCCTAAACCGTGCGAGATAGAGCGATTTCATCGAAATTTTCGACCCACAGGGTATCTGAGCATTGTATTCTTGGCAATTTTCAAAAAATTTTCACCTCCCCAAAAATGGCGGCCATTTTGAATTTTCGAATTTTTGCCAAAAATCGCAAAACACAAATTTGCTTCTATCTGCTTAACCGTGCGAGATAGAGCGATTTCGTCGAAATTTTCGACCCACAGGGTATCTGAGCATTGTATTCTTTTCAATTTTCAAAAAATTTTCACCTCCCCAAAAATGGCGGCCATTTTGAATTTTCGAATTTTTGCCAAAAATCGCAAAACACAAATTTGCTTCTATCTCCTTAACCGTGCGAGATAGAGCGATTTCGTCGAAATTTTCGACCCACAGGGTATCTAAGGAATGTAATCTTTGCAATTTTCAAAAAAAAATTCCCCTCCCCAAAAATGGCGGCCATTTTGATTTTTCGAATTTTTGCCAAAAATGGCAAAACACAAATTTCCTTCTATCTCCTTAACCGTGCAAGATAGAGTGATTTCGTCAAAATTTTCGACCCACAGGGTATCTAAAGAATGTAATCTTTGCAATTTTCAGAAAATTTTCCCCTCCCCAAAAATGACGACCATTTTAAATTTTTGAATTTTTGCCGAAAATGGCAAAACACAAATTTGCTTCTATCTCCTTAACCGTGCGAGATAGAGCGATTTCGTCGAAATTTTCGACCCACAGGGTATGTAAGGAATGTAATCTTTGCAATTTTCAAAAAATTTTCCCCTCCCCAAAAATGGTGACCATTTTGAATTTTCGAATTTTTGCCAAAAATGGCAAAACACAAATTTGCTTCTATCTCCTTAACCGTGCGAGATCGAGCGATTTCGTCGAAATTTTCGACCCACAGGGTATCTGAGCATTTTATTCTTGGCAATTTTCAAAAAATTTTCACCTCCCCAAAAATGGCGGCCATTTTGAATTTTCGAATTTTTGCCAAAAATGGCAAAACACAAATTTGCTTCTATCTCCTTAACCGTGCGAGATAGAGCGATTTCGTCGAAATTTTCGACCCACAGGGTATGTAAGGAATGTAATCTTTGCAATTTTCAAAAAATTTTCCCCTCCCCAAAAATGGCGACCATTTTGAATTTTCGAATTTTTGCCAAAAATGGCAAAACACAAATTTGCTTCTATCTCCTTAACCGTGCGAGATAGAGCGATTTCGCCGAAATTTTTGACCCACAGGGTATCTGAGCATTGTATTCTTTGCAATTTTCAAAAAATTTTCCCCTCCCCAAAAATGGCGGCCATTTTGAATTTTCGAATTTTTGCCAAAAATGGCAAAACACAAATTTGCTTCTATCTCCTTAACCGTGCGAGATAGAGCGATTTCGTCGAAATTTTCGACCCACAGGGTATGTAAGGAATGTAATCTTTGCAATTTTCAAAAAATTTTCCCCTCCCCAAAAATGGCGACCATTTTGAATTTTCGAATTTTTGCCAAAAATGGCAAAACACAAATTTGCTTCTATCTCCTTAACCGTGCGAGATAGAGCGATTTCGCCGAAATTTTTGACCCACAGGGTATCTGAGCATTGTATTCTTTGCAATTTTCAAAAAATTTTCCCCTCCCCAAAAATGGCGGCCATTTTGAATTTTCGAATTTTTGCCAAAAATGGCAAAACACAAATTTGCTTCTATCTCCTTAACCGTGCGAGATAGAGCGATTTCGTCGAAATTTTCGACCCACAGGGTATCTAAGGAATGTAATCTTTGCAATTTTCAAAAAAATTTCCCCTCCCCAAAAATGGCGGCCATTTTGAATTTTCGAATTTTTGCCCAAAATGGCAAAACACAAATTTGCTTCTATCTCCTTAACTGTGCGAGATAGAGCGATTTCGTCGAAATTTTCGACCCACAGGGTATCTAAGGAATGTACTCTTTGCAATTTTCAAAAAATTTTCCCCTCCCCAAAAATGCGGCCATTTTGATTTTTCGAATTTTTGCCAAAAATAGAAAAACAGGAATTTGCTTCTATCTTCTTAACCGTGCAAGATAGAGTGATTTCGTCAAAATTTTCGACCCAACCAATGCAAAAAGGCATGAAGCTGAAATAATTTACATCTACACTAATAAATATTTAAGCATCATTGATATATTTTACAAATGAAACAGGGTCTTGTAAGACTACTGTACAATTTTGGCAAAAGGTTCATGGGGTGGACATTACACATGATAATGTGTGTTCTTCTATGCTATCCTGTTTCTATTCGCATCTACTATCAACAGGGCGTCCTATTTCTAGTATTATTGCTAAAATTGCTGAAAGATAATTCTCATACATAGATTTAGTTTCACGTATCATGTATTCCTACTTGAGAATCACATGCATATAGTGCTATAGACTTAGATGGTGCATATATCATTGGCTTTTCATATCCCTCACATAGTGGGTACATTGTTACCGATATTGGTGATATTTATTGTTTTGGAACTGCCTTGCCAATATTGATGCCTGAAAACGATTTACCCACTATGGGCATCACACTGTCAGTACTTATGTTAGCCGAGTGCCAGTGAGTAATGTTGTATATTAAGTTGAGAATGAAAGATTACACAATGGATGTCAAAAGACTTCTTCTTGAATATAAAATCTTGATTCTCATAAAATTAGACCTTAATTCTTGTCAAATAGTAAGTTCATAAATAAATATCACTTTTCATTGCAATGCGGGGGTGGAAGGTGGGGAGGGGGGTGTTTAATTTATATTGCTAATTGACTGACTTGCAGTTTTTGACTGACATAAGTACTGATGATCCAAAGCTTGACAGCAAATGAAACCACAGCACTTGTTTACACAATGGCACATAAAACACTTTTTAGCAGGCTCTGCTGGGCCAACAGTTAAAAAGTGATGCTTTAATGGGCAAAGTATAAGACATGTATAAAATGAGCATTGATACATTTGTATGTTACAATGTTACTTAGTTTTATAGATATTCAAGGAGCACATGTTTCTTCCACAACACTATTGGCATTTCATATGTCTTAATTTTTTAAAATGTAAACTGGCAAAGTCAGCAAGAGAAACAGTACAAGTTTCATTTTATATGAATAGTTAACAAGACAGAAAGTTAGCTTGGATAAAAGAATGTTGATAAAACTAGCAGTCAATTGATCACAAGAAAAAAATTGACTAAATCACATTCAGAAAAAAATAGAAATAATAATAATCAATAAAAAAATTAATTAAAGAAAATAAATTGAATGTGATTATTTGGTGAAAAATTCAGCTTTTGAGTTGTTCATATAATGGAGGTTTTGTAGTGTTAGTAGGAATGGTTACATTGGACTGTAGATTCACAATGCTGTAGATATCATGATTGTAATGCTTTAAATGTAAAACTCTCCAAATAGTGCTTATAATAGATGTGAGTACATATGAATAAACATCTTTGGATGTCATAGAAACTATAAAAGAAAGAAACTTTTATTTTTATATGTCAGAACTTTTTTTTTTTTTTTTTAATGGAAAATTTTGAAATAACACCAATTATTTTCTGAAAGATCACTTAGCTTCAAATAAATGCCTATTTCAGTCTTTTCAGATAAATGTTTGATTCAAATAATCACCTGTTATGTAAAACCAAGGTAATAATATTTACCGCTACAAAACTACATTGTTAGTGATGACACTTGAGAAGTACTCAGGATAATTATGTTTTACCAACAACTTACGAGAGTGGCCGGTAGTACCTAGTCTGTGCAGGAAGTCCTGCTCCAAACCTATTCTTTCTGTTCAGTAATAGGAGTATTAGTCTGGTCGAGTTGCATGGAGATTAATGAAAGAAATTTTACCCGAGAGACATATATTCATCTGAGATTTTACACGTCAAAAGCTTGAAAGGTTTTCATATAATTTTTGTGACAAGGTCAGAAACATGCGTCTCTTCCTCATAGCAGGCTTATATTTATCACAGAACTTAAGCCAAAACTCAAGGTGAGACGTTAAGTAAATGCAAGTAAAGAAAAAAAAAACATCTAAAATCTGATAAAAATCTTAGATTTGACAAAAGAACACTCAGAATTGAGACTTTTAGTCCTTTCATGAATATCACCCCTGATGAACAGAATTATGAAAACAATCAAGGCCAAGGGTGTTTTTTAAGAAAGACAATGTACTATCAGAATGTCCCATAAACCACAGAAAGCAGTCTCATATTTGAGAGATCGGATGCACAAATGATAGAGGTTATGCAGTGAGAAATATTGAATCCACCTCAGCCTGTGAAATACACCACCATTGTAGGTCATCGTTTAGGATGAAGCAAAGAAAAGCAAGATTCACTGTGACAGTCATATTGCAGCCTATTTTAATTGTCTAGAGTAAGAAATCTAAAATTCGCCACATATCTGAAATTCGCCACAGGTGAAAATACTAATAAAATAAATGAATTGTGGTGAGATTTGTTGACTGTATAGTGAATTAAGGCTTTTTGAACTGAAAAATACCAATTTTTAGACAAAAACATCATTTTCTTCATAAAATTAACTAAGGTTTTAGAGGTGGCGAATTTTAGATTTCTGGCGAATTTTAGATTTCTTACTCTATATTATAAATTGTCTATGATTGTCACAAAAATCACAAATTTGAAAATAAGTGGCAATAATTCAAAGTAAACTAAGTGGATTCGCTTGGTGTATTTCACACACTATTATATATAATAGCACTTGTTCAAATTTCTCCCTCTATCAAAACTATAGTTTAGTGTAGAGTTAGTCTGGTATAGAGTCAGATTGGTGCAAAGAAATCAAACTTAAGTTGAGAAGAGTGGTAAATCTTGTGCGTTGAATGCTGTTTTACCATTACTTGAAAGAAAATGGCTTCTGTGGCTATTTAATATGGTTGACCAACAGTCTATCTGTTTTGTTTAGATTTTCAACAAAAAATCTTCCATGATATTTAACTTGAAAAAAAAATCAACAGTATCATTTCTCCTGAGGTAAATTATTTAAAGTTTGAAAGATATATTACAAGTAGAATCATTATTTAACAATAACAAATAGCATATGTTTTTGGTATATTTGTTTAAATGTATTTTCAATGACTTTGGCTTTCAGGTCATCAGCTACTGCAGTGGTTTTGAAGAGTCCTTTTATTTTATTTTTCATTTAAAGTGGGGGATAAGACTTGGCCAAATGAAAAAGTGATTACATTTTGGGATATATTTTGATCATATTTTAGAAACAAAAATAATCCTGGAAGTGTGTCCTGGTGGAAGTCTGCACTCTATGAGTGCTTTCTGTTTTTTGTTAGTTTCAGTGGATGATTAATCATAATAAGATAAACTGTAATTTTAATATTATTTTAACCTGTAACATATTAAATTGACATGTTATATTATTCATGGCATTCTGTTGTGTGCTCATTTGTTTGTTACAGGGCTTACAAATGAAGTATCCCTCACATTTTTGTTAAAATTTTGAGAGATTGTAGTTATCCTGGGTAAAGATTTTTTTTTCTGAAAACTCGAGTATAGCTATTACACTGGTACTAGTAGTCTAATATTACCTGTGAACTACAGCCTTGGATCTTGCATTATTTTTCATGAATTTTTAAAATATTTATATTTTTTGTGGAGTTTTTACTCAAAATATCAATACTTTTTGATGATTTTCACCCAGCCTGTTCCGAATACTTTTCTATTATTATCTTATGTATGTATAATAACCTGAGTGTACTTCAACCTCTGGTGTGTTTTTTTGGGGGTTTTTTGCCTCACAGTTTCTGCGCCTATTGGTTTAAAAAGATCTGAAGTGTATTTTGTTATGTGTGTACTTGTTGTCAATGAACAGACCTATGGATGCTGAGGACACAGAGAGGGAAGCACCCATCTTACAGACAGTGGAGGATCTCAGTAAATCCATCCTGTCGTATGGAAGCAGGGTAAGAGGCTCCAGTACCAACACTTGAAACAAAAATTCATCTTTCAAACTTTTTAAATGTTTCTTTTCAAAGCATTGTCAAAATAATATATGTATTGTAATACTAATATTACTTATTCTTGTATTTATATATTTATTTTGTAATCAAATGTGACCTGATCAAATCCAACCCAAAAGTGTGTAAATTAATCTCTTTTAAGTTTTAATCTAAACTTCTAACCTGATCAGTCAAATAGAGGCAGGTGAGATTTATTTGATTGACCAGAGTGAATGACTTCTACATGGCTGTCTGTTGTATTTGAAGCTAAACTTTTCATTTTCTGTTAATTTACATACGAATATATATGTAGATGTGTGCTGACAATGGCCATTAATGGACTATAAGTAACACCCACGTAAAACACAAGTAAAATCTAGATCTTCTCTAGGTATTTGCATAAAACAGATAGCATGCCATGGTTGTAGAGAAAAAAAATTGTATTATTTACTGTGTGGCCATAGAAACAAACAACATGTAGCCAGGCCATAACATTCACCAGCTTTGTAAGGAGGCTGTCCTTGCAAACATCTACTTCCACCATAAACTGCCCAATTGTCATTTGGTTATTCATGTTTGCCCCCGCCAACACGTAAGCATTAGTGAGGATAAAGTAAGGGTATTTGACACAATAAAATGGCCACAGCCATAAATTTAAAAAAAAACAACTCCCAGGGCCCAATATGGCAGGATGTAAGAGGAAGCTTAAGTATTTAAAAAGCAGAATCGAAAACAAATTCATAAGTTAACCAAGGATTTGTCATTACAAAGTTTTGATTACAAATAATTGCAAAAAATTTATGAAAGTACATCAAGCATGTTTGAAATATGTCAGTCTTTGTGTTTGTTATTTATCCAATCTTATACACGTATTTAGAATATTTCCAAACATGCAAAACTTTTTCATTGTGATACTTATGACTGAAGTCCACTTAACATAGAGTGACTACAAGTAACTGGGACAAACACAGTACTATTTAGGCTTATAAAACTATTTCTTTTGGTTTTGTTATGATCACACATTTATGATGATATGAGATTCAAAGTATAAGTTTTGATATGTATTTTCCCTTGATATTTGGCTCTTGTAAAGTAGAAAATTCAGAAACAGTCTTTTTTTATTTTTCCCTCTATTACAGAAAGAGTCTGAGGTGAGCCTGTTTGTGTACGACAAGAAAGAAACACCAAGAAAAATACGCCCAGGGTTCTCAGCCAAACGTTACCTGTCACGCCTCACACGCAGCTTTGATGAGAGTTTTCTCGACAAACTCCTCAATCAAGGTACAGTGTAATCACAGAGAGTCATTTCTATTAAGGAAACTGCCTTGTTTAAATTTGTGTGTTTTAGTTGGCAATGCATGGTCACATCAGAAAGTAGGGATGGGTCGGTAGGCCCTGTGTCTCAGTATCGAGAGTATTTTACTGGAATACTGTGACAAGATTTTACAATTTATTGCAATTTCATTGGCAGGAAACATCCATGTTTTATTGGGGTGTACCAAAGCGTAGACACCCAAAATTGGTAGGTCTTGTATTGGCAACCTGTCAGTCTAGTAAATCTACTAATTTTTTATACTAACCCGTCCATATCAATCATTATTATGATAAGTAGACCTTGGGTATATATTTTCTTTCATCTGCCAGAATATGCTATCCCCATAAAACAAATCAGCTCTTTAGTACAATCTTTAAAGTACAACTCCTCGGTAAGAATTTAATATTGGGTTGTGGATTTTTTTTTTAAATGAGAGACTTACTCTTACAGCTGGTAGTGTTTTCTCTGGTTGTGGCACTTCAATAGATTCCACTCAATCTTATCAACGTACCGTAGTAATTGATATCCCGATGTTTTATTATTTTATTTTTGTTAATTTTTTTTGGTGAATTGGTTACCACGATTTAACAGGTTACAAGTAATTCAAACCACAGTTACACCAATAGTTAGTCATCCCATTACCTTCTTCAGGATAAAGCTCAAAACTTGCCGGTTCATTAAAGCCTATCCACCTTAACCGTCCTGCCTCCATGTGTCTTCTTTGTTATGACTTAGCTATGTTAATCTTATTCAATATGTTCAGCTGCACCTTAGAGTCTGTCAGCTCTTGGAGATTAAGTGCTATGAAAGTTTGTATTAAATTAGATTAATACCATTAATGTTTGCCAACATAATTTTGCACAGTTGGAACAACAATTGTTTATTTGTGCCTGTTTTTGTATAATTGTTTAATAATAATTATTATAATATATGTTAATTGCAATATGCATTGACACAAACCAACCATATAAATATGCTTTACACATGTTCAAGATGCCAACTAGTAGCAAATAATCAACCTTTTCAGGTGCTTTTTAAGGTTCTGATAAATATAATTCCTACTTAAAATTAGACCCCACCTCCCACACCAGTCAACGCACAGCTAACAATTAGTAATAATAACTTTTATACTAGTCATCCTGATTGGCTGTAGTTGGAGTTCAATGTTTACCTTCTTTTAATGCCAATATAGGGATGTGCCAATTTACAGAGTTGCGTAGTGGCCACTCGCCTAGGAACAAACAGATGACCCTCTGTTATTGGGTTCTATCCCCAGTGGCAGGTTAAAGAACCTTAAGGATGTTGATAAATGGTCACCCATCAGCCTCTGTCTCCTCAGTCAGGGGAATGTCAGTAATTTGAGAGTAGGGCTGTACTTGTACAGTCGGGTAGGTCACAGCGCTTTTAGTCCTGCAGTACATGGTGATATTACGCTGAGTATAAATGCAAAAAAATACAAAGTAGTATATAACATACTACAAATTATAATGAAGTTGTTAAGAATTTTGGGTTTGACTTTGGTATCTGTATTGGCCAGCAAACTTTGATGTAAATTGATTATCAATTGTAACCAACATTTTCAAAACCAGTCAAAATAAAGAAATCAAACATAAAATATTCTCATTTTGTGGCAATATGATAAAACCATAAATCCGTAGATATTTTGGGAAAATTTCACCGTATTTTAAATAAAATTAGGTTTTATGAATGGGTAGAAATAGCATCCTTTGTAAAGTTGGTGATTTCTAAATGTTTTGTGGAGTCCCTGTTTCAGATGTTTGAACTGAACTTCATTTTCCAGGAAAGTCAATGAGAGAACTATCATAGCTCCGCAAACATTGTCTCAGGACTAACTACAAGGTGGCTTATAACAACCAGTCCTCCTTTTTCAGGCTATGTGAATGAGAAGACCATTTACCACAACAACGTGTTGATGCCACACTTGCGTCACCGTATCAATGACGACCTGTCCGGTTACCCCATGCCATACCGCATCATGAAGCAGATGCTCATGGCTCCGGGAATCCTGTCTGGTTATACATTCTACACCGGACCAGTGGAAAACCCTGGTTTGTACTGTTTTGTTAAAAGTGAAAGAAAAAAAGCTGCTTAGTATTGCTTTGTAATTGATTTAAGTTAACCTTTCTGTGAATATTTTGTGAACAAGTAAACAGCCATCTTAGTGTTTGCATGGAAATAAATAATAGACACAAATTCAACGAGAAGTTATTTTATATTGTTTTTTTTATATTATATTGAAATATTTTATGTATCTTAAAATTAAAGTTTAAAGCTATAACTTACGCGAGATAAAATATTACCAGGGGTACTGTCCATACCAATAGGTTGAAGAAACACTCCACATCCAGGTAGGGAGATAGTGATCAAAAAGCTTTGAAAATTTACAAACAAAGTGAGGTATAATTTACTTTAAAGAAATGGGCCAACAGACAAACAGACAGATCTGGATGCTATAAACAAATTTTATGGTCAGGTGAATAGGTTATTATGTGATTCTGTTAGTTTCTCTGTAACTGTTGTAGTTTCCATGAAGTCCATGGCCCTATACTCACCTGTCCAAGTACTAACACAGTGACAAAGTGTGAATAACTGTATCAGCTGACATAATGAACACAACGTCCATCTTTTTTCTCTACAGGCAATAAATCATGCATTACAAGCATCATGAATTCTAACCAGAAATATATTCAGCACAGAGTAAAAATGCTGGTTTGAAGCTGTTACAATAAGAAATGTAAAATTTGCCAAAGCATGCAAAACTCACCATATTTGCCCAAAATACTGGTTCACTATTTGCATGTATTCATCAATTATTTTCACCCATTGAAATTGGCAGACAACAAAACTGTACTGTAGGGATACAGGCAATATAATATGGGTAAAGTTTGGTTAAGCTGGATTGTCAGATAAGCAAAGAGTCAATTGTAAATTGCTTTAAAAAAAAAGTTTTACTGAGGTAAACCATTTCATTTAGAGTAAATAAAATTCAACAATCCCCAAAGCTTACATTGTTTAACCCCAGACCTGTTGCAAATACTTGTTTCTTTTGAATTTGATATTGTCTATAGTATACACATGTTTCATATGTCCAGCTAAATAGCTCAGAACTGAATTTTTATAATACCTCAAGAGTATTCCAAAGGTATATCATAAGTTTGTGTTTAGAACTGAGCATGGTGATGGAAGAAGATGAAGAATACAATGAAAGGGGGAGAAAGCTGGAGATCATTGACGCAAAGGATGGGGTGGCCAAGTAAGTACTGCGTGTAATATTGGGGTCATTAATACTAAGTATAAAGGAAGACCAAGAACGTAGTGTTAGTAATACTAAGTATAAAGGGAGGGAAAGTAAATAGCACTAGTAATATAGAGACTGTAAGTATTAGGTATAAGGGAAGGCTAAGTAAGTAGTGCAAATAATATAGAGGTCGTTAATAGTAAGTAAAATAGAAGATCATGCAAATGGTGGAAATAAAATAGTCATTATGTCCACCCCCCTGGGGGGTGGATATATTATTTTTGCTTTTTTCGCCGTCCGATGTCCGATGTCCGTTGTCCGATGTCCGATGTCCGGCGTCCGATGTCCGGCGTCACGCATGGTTTCCGCTCATTTAAAGGAAAAGTATTAGAGCTATTGTCACCAAATTTGGTATGCAGGCTTATTGGGTCAGTAGCTTGCTTGGGATTGCTTTTGGCTGTTGTACCTCTTTTGCTTACGGAGTAATACTTAAGTACAGCTATTTTCAGTACCCATTGCTTTCCGTGCATTTAAGCCAAAATAATTAAAGATATTTTACTACAATTTTGAATACAAGATTGTTATGTCCATAGCTCGCTTGGTATTGCATTTGGGACTGATAGCTTTGTCAGTACATGAGTAATAGCCATTTAGGTACTTCATTGTGTATTTTCAGTACTACTTTTGAGTAATTTGCTTCTATCTCCTTAACCGTGCGACATAGAGCGATTTCGGCAAAATTTTTGACCCGCAGGGTATCTGAGGAGTGTACTCTTTGCAATTTTCAAAAAATTTTCCCCTCCCCAAAAATGGCGGCCATTTTGAATTTTCGAATTTTTGCCAAAAATGGCAAAACACTAATTTGCTTCTATCTCCTTAACCGTGTGAGATAGAGCGATTTCGTCGAAATTTTCGACCCACAGGGTATCTGAGGAGTGTACTCTTTGCAATTTTCAAAAAATTTTCCCCTCCCCAAAAATGGCGGCCATTTTGAATTTTCGAATTTTTGCCAAAAATGGCAAAACACAAATTTGCTTCTATCTCCTTAACCGTGCGAGATAGAGCGATTTCGTCGAAATTTTCGACCCACAGGGTATCTAAGGAATGTAATATTTGCAATTTTCAAAAAATTTTCCCCTCCCCAAAAATGGCGGCCATTTTAAATTTTCGAATTTTTGCCAAAAATGGCAAAACACAAATTTGCTTCTATCTCCTTAACCGTGCGAGATAGAGCGATTTCGTCAAAATTTTCGACCCGCAGGGTATCTGACAAGTGTACTCTTTGCAATTTTCAAAAAATTTTCCCCTCCCCAAAAATGGCGGCCATTTTGAATTTTCGAATTTTTGCCAAAAATGGCAAAACACTAATTTGCTTCTATCTCCTTAACCGTGCGAGATAGAGCGATTTCGGCAAAATTTTCGACCCGCAGGGTATCTGAGGAGTGTACTCTTTGCAATTTTCAAAAAATATTCCCCTCCCCAAAAATGGCGGCCATTTTGAATTTTCGAATTTTTGCCAAAAATGGCAAAACACTAATTTGCTTCTATCTCCTTAACCGTGCGAGATAGAGCGATTTCGTCGAAATTTTCGACCCACAGGGTATCTAAGGAGTGTACTCTTTGCAATTTTCAAAAAATTTTCCCCTCCCCAAAAATGGCGGCCATTTTGAATTTTCGAATTTTTGCCAAAAATGGCAAAACACAAATTTGCTTCTATCTCCTTAACCGTGCGAGATAGAGCGATTTCGTCGAAATTTTCGACCCACAGGGTATCTAAGGAATGTAATATTTGCAATTTTCAAAAAATTTTCCCCTCCCCAAAAATGGCGGCCATTTTAAATTTTCGAATTTTTGCCAAAAATGGCAAAACACAAATTTGCTTCTATCTCCTTAACCGTGCGAGATAGAGTGATTTCGTCGAAATTTTCGACCTACAGGGTATCTAAGGAATGCAATCTTTACAATTTTCAAAAAATTTTCCCCTCCCCAAAAATGGCGGCCATTTTGAATTTTAGAATTTTTGCCAAAAATGGCAAAACACAAATTTGCTTCTATCTCCTTAACCGTGCGAGATAGAGCGATTTCGTCGAAATTTTCAACCCACAGGGTATCTAAGGAATGTAATATTTGCAATTTTCAAAAAATTTTCCCCTCCCCAAAAATGGCGGCCATTTTGAATTTTCGAATTTTTGCCAAAAATGGCAAAACACAAATTTCCTTCTATCTCCTTAACCGTGTGAGTTAGAGCGATTTCGTCGAAATTTTCAACCCACAGGGTATCTAAGGAATGTAATATTTGCAATTTTCAAAAAATTTTCCCCTCCCCAAAAATGGCGGCCATTTTGAATTTTCGAATTTTTGCCAAAAATGGCAAAACACAAATTTGCTTCTATCTCCTTAACCGTGCGAGATAGAGCGATTTCGTCAAAATTTTCGACCCACAGGGTATCTTAAGAGTGTACTCTTTGCAATTTTCAAAAAATTTTCCCCTCCCCAAAAATGGCGGCCATTTTGAATTTTCGAATTTTTGCCAAAAATGGCAAAACACTAATTTGCTTCTATCTCCTTAACCGTGCGAGATAGAGCGATTTCGTGGAAATTTTCGACCCACAGGGTATCTAAGGAATGTAATATTTGCAATTTTCAAAAAATTTTCCCCTCCCCAAAAATGGCGGCCATTTTGAATTTTCGAATTTTTGCCAAAAATGGCAAAACACTAATTTGCTTCTATCTCCTTAACCGTGCGAGATAGAGCGATTTCGTTGAAATTTTCGACCCACAGGGTATCTAAGGAATGCAATCTTTGCAATTTTCAAAAAATTTTCCCCTCCCCAAAATTGGCGGCCATTTTGAATTTTCGAATTTTTGCCAAAAATGGCAAAACACAAATTTGCTTCTATCTCCTTAACCGTGCGAGATAGAGCGATTTCGTCAAAATTTTCGACCCACAGGGTATCTGAGCATTGTACTCTTGGTAATTACAAAAAAATTTTCCCCTCCCCAAAAATGGCGGCCATTTTGAATTTTCGAATTTTTGCCAAAAATGGCAAAACACTAATTTGCTTCTATCTCCTTAACCGTGCGAGATAGAGCGATTTCGTCAAAATTTTCGACCTACAGGGTATCTAAGCAATGCAATCTTTGCAATTTTCAAAAAATTTTCCCCTCCCCAAAAATGGCGGCTATTTTGAATTTTCGAAGTTTTGCCAAAAATGGCAAAACACAAATTTCCTTCTATCTCCGTAACCATGCGAGATAGAGCGATTTCGTCAAAATTTTCGACCCACAGGTATTTGAGCATTGTATTCTTGGCAATTTAAAAAAAAATTTCCCCTCCCCTAAAATGGCGGCCATTTTGAATTTTCAAATTTTTGCCAAAAATGGCAAAACACAAATTTGCTTCTATCTCCTTAACCATGCGAGATAGAGCGATTTCGTCGAAATTTTTCAACCCACGGGGTATCTAAGGAATGTAATCTTTGCAATTTTCAAAAAATTTTCCCCTCCCCAAAAATGGCAGCCATTTTGAATTTTCGAATTTTTGCCCAAAATGGAAAAACACAAACTGGCCTTAACCGTGCAAAATAGAGTTATTTTGTTGAAATTTTCGACCCATAGGGTATCTAAGAAATGTACTCTTGGCAATTTTCAAAAAAATTTCCTTTTCCCAAAAATGGCGGCCATTTTGAATTTTCAAATTTTTGCCAAAAATAGAAAAACAGGAATTTGCTTCTATCTTCTTAACCGTGCAAGATAGAGTGATTTCGACAAAATTTTCAACCCAACCAATGCAAAAAGGCATGAAGCTGAAATAATTTACATCTACACTAACAAATATTTAAGCATCATTGATATATTTTACAAATGAAACAGGGTCTTGTAAGACTACTGTACAATTTGGGCAAAAGGTTCATGGGTGGACATTACACATGATAATGTGTGTTCTTCTATGCTATCCTGTTTCTATTCGCATCTACTATCAACAGGGCGGCCTATTTCTAGTTTATACTTAGTATGGGGTAACCCAATAGGTAGTGCAAGTAATATAGAGGTCATAAATAGTTTTAAAGAAGGCCAAGTAAGAAGTAAAAGTAATGCAGAAGTCATTAATACAAAGTATAAGGGAAAAGCAAGTAAGTAGTGCAAGTAATAATGAGTCCTTTATACCAAGGATGGGATGACCAAGTGAGTAGTGCAAGCAATACTTAGGTCATTGAGACTAAAGATGGGATTGCCAAGTGAGGAGTGTAAGTAATACAGAGGTCATTGATACTAAAGATGAGATGGGATAGCCAAGTGAGTAGTGTAAGTAATACAGAGGTCATTGACACTAAAGATGAGATGGGATAGCCAAGTGAGTAGTGTAAGTAATACAGAGGTCATTGATACTAAAGATGGGATAGCCAAGTGAGGAGTGTAAGTAATACAGAGGTTGTTGACACTAAAGATGGAAAGACGAAGTGAATGATGCAAGTAATGCACAGATCATTGATACTAAGTCTGGGATGGCCAGGGAAGTAGTGCAAGTAATATAGAGGTAATTGGGACTATTGATGAGAAGACCAAATGAATGGTGCAAGTAATATAGAGGCCATTGAGACTAATTGTCGGATGACCAAGTGAGTAGTACAGGTGATGCACAGATCATTGATACTAAGTCTGGGTTGGCCAAGTAAGTAGTGAAAGTATTATAGAGGTCGTCAGTACTAGGATGGGATGGCCAACTGACTAGTACAAGCATTTTCTTTTAAATTATTGTGGATTATTATTATTTTACTGTTGTGGTTACTTTTGAATTTTTTTTTTAAATGTAATTTTCACTCACTTAATTTTATCATATTATGTTAATTAGGAGCAAAAATTTGACTGATTTCGGGGGTAGGATATTCAAGTATGTAACAAGCATTATAATAATTGTTCTTTCAGTTATTTTTACGAGTCTTTATTTAATTTCATTATTACTTTCATTATAATGATTTCATTATGTAAATAGTATACATGATTTTACTGAAGGGAAAACATTTACTACCTAAGTTACCGCAGTGTGTGACTCTGATTTTTGATATTTTAGTTATTTTGTGTTTGAGTTTATGTCTCTGTTGATTATATCACCACATTATTCAGGGAGGAGAGGAGACAAAGTTTACAAATTGTAGAACAAAAGGATGGATTAGCTAAGTATGCCTGTCTGGTTACACATGTGTATATAATATATTATTGTTTTATTTTTTAGTTTTGTTGTATTGTTGTATATTTATCATATTGTTGTAAGTTGTTGTAGTTGTAAAAGATAGCCATTTTACTCTTAAAGGTGCTGTCACACTTGTCCATTTGAGGGCATATAAGTGTGGGTAGTTTTGATTAAACATAGTAAATGCAATCATTATAGAAAAAATGGTAAAGGGTGTATTTTAACACATTTTGAATTGTGATACTTAATTGAAATATAGATCCATCTATTACTGCTGGTTTTGAATGGAAATTTTACTTTATACACATAAATCTTCAATTTGGAATTGCATATCGATAAATATTGAAAATATTGTTTTCTTGCTGTAAAATTCATCACATGATAAATAAACTCATGCTTAGTTTACTAATATGTTTGGCACGATATATTTAAAAGTCAAGTCAACATAGCTTTGATAAATCATTGCAATAAAGCTTGAATGCATCAAATTATATCTCAAATAAAATAATGCCAGATGCTTTTATATTTAGTCATTATATATTTTATAATACATTAGTCATTATAAATTATAAAACATTGTTGAGATATTTTACTTGGACAATCATGAATTTTGGCACTTTTATAGGTTTAATATTGATATCAAAATTCGGAACCATTGTCAATCGATATTGGAATATCAATACAGGATACCAATGTGACTATTATCTATATCATAGAAAGTATCACTGCATACGTTATTCCCCTGTTGAAAACATAGCAGCAACTTCTATTACGAACAATTTGAACATTTTGAAATATTCATAGAAATTTAGAAAACATCAAAAACATGCACAAAAATATTCACTGACTTAGGAATATGTTCAGGGGTGTATACTACTTCCCTTGTAATTTGGCACAGACATCATATCAGCACAAATATGAAGTAAACAATGATTTTATCTTCACCCAGTAAAGATCACTGACATATAAATATAAGGATTTGTAAGTTGTGTTTTTATTGCGTTAATATATCTTACCTAGTGGACCAGTGCATTTGTCCGGCGCGCAGCCGGTCCCGCCAAACGTTAGACAAAAACGTCCTGAGCTGGGCTCTGACCGGGACCGGTAGTGTACTCCTCATTCGCCAGGTGTCGTGACTGCACCCAGCTCCCCTACTGCGTGTGCGCGCGCATGCGTACTTCCTCTTTTTGTTTGGCGCCATAGTGTTTTAGCGGATAAATTTCAGTAAAATAAACTTTAAATTATATTGTTTCTTTGCAAACGTGTTAGAAGGAAAGCTTTGGATATTGCAAAATATATTTATCATGGCATCACCAGGACAGAGGCGTGGTAGTTGTGGCCATGTTATGGCGGGGTTTGACCTTCATAAAAAGTGTGCCCGCTGTAGGGACAAAAAGGTGGGAGATGACCCTTGTGTCAAAGGTCAGGACTGTGAATTGTGTGATGCGTTGTCTGACTCCCAGAAAGGTATGCTAGCAACCCCACAATATCAAATCCGAAAAGACAAAAAAGCAGGGATTTTGATTTCTCCCAGTAAAGTTACTGTTGTGGGTCCGGTGGAGGAACAGGATGAACTTGAGATGTCTCCGGACACTGCGCATGCGCAGGAACGGATTGTTGCCGGTGCTTTCCCGGTTTCTGACCAGACAAGTACTGGAGACTTTGTCTCCCGTCAGGATTTTGAATTATTGAACAATCAGTTGGAGGAAAAATTTGCCCGTTTTGAGGCTCTCCTTACTAGAACCAACATATTTTCTACTCCAAAGATGCCTGTTTCAACGGGTCAAGCCCCTATCTCTGACACGCCCTTTATCAATCCCTCTCCTGACCCTAGAGCCACCGGTCCGGTGAGGCCTCCGGGTCAGGACGTAGAGGATTCTGCTTCTTCTGTTAAAAAACAGAAAGGGAAATCAAAACACAAGAAGTCTATCAAACCGGCCGCTGCTGCCGGTTCTGCAAGTCAGATTGCTAGGGACCCTATTCCTCCCAAGACAGTGGTACCCGGTCCGGGTTTACAAGTTCTTGGTGAACCGGAGGAAACTGTGCCTGCTGTCACCAGTGTCTCCTCCCTAGGGTCCGCCTCTCAACCGGTCATCACCGGTCCACAGTATACCAGTACTTCTGCTTCCTTTACACAGGATAGTTTTGCTCAGCCGGATCCGGCTCTGTCAGACGGGGAACCCCTTCCGGACCGGTCAGATAAGGAATCTGGTGAGGAAGGTGAACTTTCAGATACTGAAATCAATGAGAAAAACGAGGAAATGAACTACAGAGAAACGGTCCGGTCGGTCCGATCCTTTCTTGGCTGGTCTCACATACCAGATTTTGAAGCTTCAGCCAGTGATGCAGACAACCGTTCTGACAACCCTTGGAAAGGAAAGCATCCTCGTCGCTCAGGCAAAGTTTCAGTAGAGTTACCAGCTGACGACTGGCTTTGCTATAAGATGGAGAAACTGAACACTCGTGTTGCAGAAGGTTACCCTTCTCGTTCCCAAGAAGCCGCAGGTCTGAAACAAGACCAGTTTGTCAGAACACCCAAAAGCCAGGCAAAGTGGTATACACAGTCACGACTCAAACAGGATATAAATCAAAGACCTGGGCGTACAATCTTTGGCTGGTCGGGTTCCGAAGCACGCCTGAACTCTCAATTCTCCCGTATTGCCAAGACTTCCTCATATCCATCTTCAGGACCAGCATCTAGGCCTATCCCTCAGGAGATTCTTAGAAGGTGGGAGCAATGTGCTAAGGAAGGCTCTTTGATTACCAATCACGCAGCAGGATTCAACAGGTGCGTTAGTGAAATTCAGGACAAAATGAATCAACATATTTCATTTTTAAACGCTACCATTGTTCAGGGCAAGGCCCCTAAGGAGGTCACCGACGCCATCAAGGACTTGAAAGACTTGTCAGCTTTCCACAGTAGTGTTTCTGTTGCCTTAGGTACTGCTTTCCAGCACCTCGCAGACAGCTTATTTGTTCAGCTAGCCAACTTCATTTTGTTGAGGAGAGATTCTTATCTCGAGTACGTTAAACCAGGCCTGAAACCTGATACCTGGAATAAACTACGAAATGCTCCCCTGTTCACTTACGGGCTATTCCCGGATGATGTACTGGCAGTAGCGGAGCAGGATATTCAAAAGTATGATTCAAACAAGAGTGCTACTGGTCCCGGCCCGGGCACATATCAGCACTCAAAGAAGCATCAATTCCGGTACCAACCATATGAAAAGAAAGAGAGTCGTCAATCCGGCTTCTCCTCTTCCCAAAATCAACAACCTTGGAGGCAATTCTCAGGCAGAGGCAGGGGTAGGGGTCGTGGTAGAGGTGGATCTGGTTCTACTTACTACTCCAAGCCTGCCCGTGGTACAAAACCGTATAAATGACAATCAACATCTACTGAGTCCCCCAGTTGTGTTAAGTTCAAGTTTAGGGGATCTCAATCTAGTGTCATCAGCAAACAAAGAGACTTTTCTAGAGACTGTAAATTTGCATGTTGTTCCTCCTGCACCTTCTGTAAAAGGGCTGTTACAAAAGAAAAACGTAAGACCCTCTCATTCTCAAATAGGAATAAAATCTGTGAACAGTGCTTTGTCTGTAAATCAGTGTCTTTTTGCCCCAAATGTAACAAATGCCCCATGTGTTGCAAAAGATCCACCTGTGGGAGGCCGTCTGCAACTGTTTTGGCAGGTTTGGCTCTCCCTGGGTTCAAATCCAAGGGTAGTCTCCATCCTCAGGGAAGGGTATCAACTACCCTTCAAGGAGAGACCACCTCTGGCAAGATTTCCTGTGATTTTCAGTGGTTCATCAAATCCCTCTCGAAACAAAAGTCTGAACGAGGCATTGCATTCCCTAGGTCAAAAACAGACTATCGAAAAGGTGGCCGTTCAGTCATCTCTGGGTTTCTACAACCGGTTGTTCCTGGTGCCCAAACCCAACGGGAAATGGAGGCCCATTCTAGATCTAAGCCAACTGAACCTTTACCTTGCCCCAGCAACGTTCAAGATGGAAACTCCGGAGACCATCAGACTCTCCCTGCAACAGGGGGAGTGGGTCACTTCGCTGGATTTCAGCGACGCTTATTTTCACATTCCCATAAACCACAGGTCGCGAAAATATCTCCGGTTCCACTTAAAAGGTCAGACTTTTCAGTTCACAGCACTTCCCTTTGGCCTGTCGACGGCTCCGTTGGAGTTCACAAAGGTGGTCAAGGAGGTAAAACTCATGGCTCAATCGAGGGGTATTCGCATCCACCAATACCTAGACGATTGGTTACTGAGAGCCCCATGCTGGGAAATTTGCCTACGTCATACCCAGATCCTTTTGGACCTTTGCCGCTCTCTAGGTTGGGTAGTCAACATGGACAAGTCAGAGCTGGTTCCCCAACAAACCTTCGACTTCGTAGGTTATCATTTCGACCTATCTCAAGGGTTAGTCAAACCAACTCAGGACAGGTGGAGGAGTCTATCTCAGAAGCTCAACCTTCTCCTGGGTCTGGAATGTTGCACGGTCAGGCAGTTCATGTCTTTAATCGGCCTTCTGACAGCAACAGAAAAACAAGTAGTATCGGGGCGACTACATATGAGGCCCATTCAGTGGCACCTAAAAAAGCATTGGCATGCCCCGGAATCTCTGGAAAAGGTCATCCCAATTCCTTCATCTCTCCATGTACATCTAAGGTGGTGGTTGGACCCGGCCAAGGTGCTCTCCGGTCAACCCTTACACCCTCTTCAACACGCCCTTCAACTGTTTACAGACGCCTCAAACGAAGGTTGGGGCGCTCACTTAGGCGATTACATGGCAAAAGGAGTTTGGTTAGAGTCAGAAAGCGCCTTGCACATAAATTTGTTGGAACTCAAGGCAGTACTGCTGGCCTTAAAACGGTTCGAGCGGTTATGTTGCAACCAGATAGTTCTTGTTTGTACAGACAACACCACTGTGGTCTCTTACATCAACAAGGAAGGGGGTATGAAATCAGGCTCACTCTGTGCCCTCCTTTGGAGACTGATGCTTTGGTGCAATCAAAGGCAGATTGTCCTGAGGGCCAGGCATATTCCGGGTCACCTGAACGTCATAGCCGACAAACTGTCCCGACTCAATCAGGTGATCCAAACGGAATGGTCCCTCCTCCCGGAGGTGTTTGCTCAAATATGCCTGCGTTGGCACCGCCCGTCTGTGGACCTGTTTGCCACCCGGTTCAATCACAAACTTCCCCGGTTTGTATCCCCGGTTCCAGACCAATCAGCGTGGGGAGTGGACGCCTTAAGTCTCCCTTGGGAGGACCTGGACGCTTATGCCTTTCCACCGACGGCCCTTCTTCATCAGGTGGTAACGAAACTCTTGGACCACGGATTCCGTCGTCTCATTCTGATAGCACCAGGTTGGCCCAACATGCCTTGGTTTTGGGACCTGGTCAACATGTCAGCTCAAGTTCCCCTCCTGCTCCCTCAGGTGTCGAAATTGATCACTCAACCGTTCAATCAGTGTCCTCACCGGGACCTGCCCAATCTGAACCTTCATGCGTGGCTCCTAGAGCCTCTGCCATCCAGCAGGCCGGGTTCTCGGCAGAAGTGGCAACAAGAATTGAGGCTCCTCAAAGACGCTCTACCAGAGCCATTTATGAATCAAAGTGGGCCGTTTTTGTCAGATGGTGTGAAAAGAATCAGGTGGACTTCAGAACTCCCTCTATAGAGCAAATTGCGGATTTTCTCCTTTCCCTTTTTCAGGAGAAACATCTTCAACCTAGTACCATAGAAGGCTATAGGACTGCCATAGCCGACAAAGTGGGGAATTCCAGAATTAACATCAGCAAGGATGAAAACTTGTCCAGGTTGTTGGACAGTTTTCATAGGGACAAACCAAAAGGCAGGCGTGGGGTTCCTACGTGGAATTTGTCTTTGGTCCTTCACCAACTTACACAACCTCCTTTTGAACCTCTCAGGAAGGCTTCGCTGAAGTACCTCACCTTTAAGACTGTCTTCCTTCTAGCCTTGGGCTCTGGGAAACGGAGGAGTGAAATTCATGCTTGGGTCCACAGGAACATTAGGCACCAAGAGGATTGGTCGAATGTTTCATTATCGCCTTCTCCTAGTTTCATCTCTAAGAACCACCTGGCTAAAGAGGGTCCCGCTTGCGTGGCCCCTGTTATCATTCCAGCCTTGGCTTCTTTATTGGACAAATCCCTCAAGGAGGATAGGAGTCTGTGCCCGGTCCGGGCACTACGTTATTACTTGGACAAAACCAAAGATCTCCGTTCAGGCAAGGAATTGGTTTTTGTTTCCTTTAGGAAGAGTTTCCAGAAGGATATTGTCCCTGCTACCGTTTCCTCCTGGATCAAACAAACCATAGTCCTTTGTTACCAGATGTCAGACCAACAGGCTCAACAGTTGCATCAGGTTCGGGCTCATGACGTTCGCGCGTTCGCGGCGTCCAAAGCCTTTCAGGGGGGTGTTCCCTTAGACCAGATTTTGGCAGCCTGTCACTGGAAATCTCATAACACCTTCACCCAATTTTACTTGAAGGACTTGGCATGGGCAGACTCGGATGTGTACCATTTGGGTCCTGTGGTAGCTGCCCAACAAATTAGGGACTAAGTAGAGGCTCCCATGTATATAGTGTATAGTGATGTATATATGTATTCATACATGTACATAAAAAAAAAAAAAAAAAAAAAAAAAGAAGATGGGGGACCATCTTAATCTTCAATTCCCCTTCTTCACTTCCTCGGGAACTCGTCAGCTACAAAACAAAAGGGGGGGGGGGGGGGGGGGGGGGAGAGAGACTGTACCTATCCAGGGTAGTTAGAAACCCTTCCCGGGTGATTTCCTCTGGATTTACGGAGTATATATGTAGATCTTAGAGTCTCGGTCTCCCCTTTGTCCATAGCTACCCTCCAACCACTGGGTAGTTATTCTGCACTGGTCCACTAGGTAAGATATATTAACGCAATAAAATGGAAAATTTAATGGTTAAATTAAATTTTTATTAGTTAATATCTTACCTAGTGGACCAAGAGAGTCCCACCCTACCTGCCCCGCAATAGCTCAAAGGGGGACATTCTTAGGTAGGCCACAAAAAGAGGAAGTACGCATGCGCGCGCACGCGCAGTAGGGGAGCTGGGTGCAGTCACGACACCTGGCGAATGAGGAGTACACTACCGGTCCCGGTCAGAGCCCAGCTCAGGACATTTTTGTCTAACGTTTGGCGGGACCGGCTGCGCGCCGGACAAATGCACTGGTCCACTAGGTAAGATATTAACTAATAAAAATTTAATTTAACCATTAAATTTTCCAGTTTATTGGTCGTGTACTAATTTAGGGCATTGATTTCAAGTATTTCAAGATATTCTATTATCCCTCATGAAAAGTACTTCGAAAACTGGTGAAGACATTGTGTGTTAGTTTCATTCTTAACTTGCATTTGTTTAAATGACTAGTCTTAATTAAAGAATTGTATGCTACTTTACACAAAATAATCAGAAAATGAACCATTAATATTTGCGTTGTGCCAATTAAATTATCAAGCCAGGTGATCATACTGATAGACTATAACACAGCTAACAGAGTAAAACAGCCCTTGAACGGATGTGTGAGACAGCTCCTTAAGTTAACACTGCCACATGATGTTATTTGCACCTTATTTGTAATTTTAAAGAGAATGTTTACAGTGTCTGGTCATGGGAAAGATGGCTGTTACTGGTGGTGAATTTTGACCAACTAGTGTACAGTGTTTTTCTCCACTCCTTATTAAAAGCACTTATTTAAAGTTTAAACCCAGATTAATTCAAATTCATCCCTTTTAATAATGGCCTTTCAAAAAGTAAGCATGTCAAAATTTTATTCAAAACATTGATTTTTTTTTTTTGTTTTTTTTTTTTTTTTTTGTTTTTTTTTTTGTGAAGAAACATTTTCATTGTACAACATGTACAAACTAAAGTTTACTAATTGTTACGCCAGTTTCTTGTAGCAAATGTCTGAATTGTAGTTGAGTTTTTTTATAGTGCTGTTGTCAGTGTTGTCACATCACATTGTATTTAGTTGTATTTTAAATAAATAATGAGCCAAAATATTCACTAAAAATGCATTGTTCTGTTAATGTTGGGCCTGATGTTTTATTTTAAGTTATGTTGTTGTTTACTGTTTATTGTATTTGTTGTAAATGTAATTGTGTACAGTATCAAGAAGTTGGTGATTTCTGTTGAAAAATGTGTTGTACATACAGTAGAGGAAAGGTGTTACTAACAACAATATATTTCAAATGTGGATTTACACAAAATGGCTGCTGCAGCATGAAATCTCACTGAAAAGTGAAAAAAATCTGAAAAATGTTGCCAAAGGGGGTAATATTCCCCGCGAGGGGAGCATTTCCCAGGAAAATAAAGAGCACAGTTTTGGTGTGTTGACTGTTGATGTATTAGAGGTGGACAGGAGGTAATTCTAGTGGGTGGGGGTAAATATCCATGAAAATCTGTACCCCTGTGCCTATAATTTCAATGGGGTAGAGTAAGAAATCTAAAATTCGCCACATATCTGAAATTCGCCACATGTGAAAATACTAATAAAATAAATGAATTGTGGTGACATTTGTTGACTGTATAGTAAATTAAGGCTTTTTGAACTGAAAAATACCAATTTTTAGATAAAAACATCATTTTCTTCATAAAATTAACTAAGGTTTTAGAGGTGGCGAATTTTAGATTCCTGGCGAATTTTAGATTTCTTACTCTATATCGTGCTGCACTGGTATCACTTATCCATTTGATAACGCTTAAAGCATGTGTGGTTAGAGTCAAATATAGTTGATGCAGATCGTAGTGGGAGATTTCAAGTTGTTGTAACGTTTTGATCAAAATGTAAATCTTCATTGATAAGATTCATAGAAAGTATTACAACTTACTTTTAACATCAAAATGAAAAAAAAAAATTATGACAGATTAATTTTAATTGTAATAATGAAAAGTTAAAGTTATTTGCAAGATTGACAAATGTGCACAAGTACACGAAAATTATAATGACCCATCAGCCTAGTAGTTGGAGTGATCGAGGTTTGAGGTTCCTGTTATTCATAGTTTACACTATTTGTGCCAAGATTATATATTACTAGCTTAAAAGCCACACTCCATGCAGTAATTGAAGATAACTTCTGCATTTCTTATAGGGCCTACATTTCAATGCATCAGCTAGGGTTTTCAGACAGATCTTCAGACGGAGAAACTTTCACATTCATTAATATAGATAGGCTGTAAATGTTTTTTTTTTGTTCAAAGCAGAACCTCTGTTATCCAAACATGCTGGGAAAGTTTAATTTTGTTCAGATAACAGAAGGCTCATACAATACAAGATACACTTGAGTATAAAACAATAGCAAAATACTAGTGGGTATACTGTTTATCAATATTGGCAATATTTATTGTTTTGGATAGGGCAGGGTCGGTAACACCGGTATCTCGGTATCGAGACCAATTCAATTCAACACCGTTGTGACACTTTACGGCCGGTATTTCGAATGTTAGTATATAATATTGTGAGAAAACGTAAAGTATTAGAAACAAACCTCAAATCTGAAAAAATTATGAACTTTTATCCAATATTTTTTATATATTTAAGCACTTTTATAGTGATTTCTTTCAGAACTTCAATGTTTTTTTTTGCAAATCTTACTTCCGGTTGGTGGACCTATTCGATTGGGGATAAACTAGAACGCAATTTCTTCTTTCGGTATCCTGGAATTGGTACGGTTTTACACTGGCGGGATACCGGATTGAAAAATCTGCTACTGACCCTGCCCTAGTTTTGGAACAGGTTTACTGATATCGATGGCTAAAGATATAGTATTATATCAGTATCACCATTTTAAGTAGGACTGTCAACTTACATTGCAAATGTTTGAAGTAAAGCCTAAATCTGAGGAAATTGTACACTTTCATCTCACATTTTTGTAGTTTTCAATGTGTTTTTGATGAAAACTGCTGTGTTTTGTTTTGGTATATTTCACTTCCTGTTAGTGGTTGGAGATATGCTAGAACAAAATGTTTTCGGTACCGCAGATTTGATCTATTTGGTTGACAATATTACACCCTGATATCAGCCAATATTGAAATATTTTTACATTCAATATTGATATCCACACAGTCAAATGATTTATCCACTACAAAATACTGATTTTAGTGAGGGTGGGATGAGTTAACAGACCAGATATTTGGATGATAGGAGGTTGGTTAATAGAGGTTATGCTGTATTTTATATCCCATAAATAGTAAATTTTTTGGCTATTTTTTCACATTTTGGTCTATGTGATATAGCTTGGGTCATCTGTACCACTTGCTGGGGGTTTTGTGTGTGTATTGTGTCAAATTTATTATAAGTCTTAGATTCTTTGCTTTGAGATGCAATGTCTATTTTATTTTTTTCCCAGGTCAGTGAGTTACAGTGATCTGAGTAAAGAGGAGAAGGAACAAGTTTTGGCAGATTTACTGGTGAAAAGTGCCATCAACCAGGCACTGGAAAAACAGAAAGAGGTGAGATGCTGTGAATGTAATAAAACTTTAAAAATAACTAAGTGCCCTATGCACTCAGAACAGCCCCTTCTATCTCTGCAGAGTAAATAAATCAGTAACACTGCAGTTTTGCTGGTAAAAAGTGCCACCAGTGAGGTAGTAGAGAAACAGAAAGATTTGAGCTGGAGTGGATTTAATAAAACTTTAAAAAGTATTACACTTATTGGTTGCAAGTGCCATCAGTCCGATAGTTTAGAAACAGCAGAGAGGGACAATATGAAGTCAGATCTGGGGGCATATATGGACTAACATAAGTATTCTAAGCAGATTCTTGTTCTAAAAATTTTCTTACAATTTCTTCTTAACATTCTTTGATTTTTTTCTCAGAAATCCCCTATTTTGAAGAATGACAATTTTTAAGAGTAGTTGTGAAATAGTACTTTTAGTAAAGTTTTTGGAAAAGTAATAATTCCATGCTAAGCCTGACCAACAGCTGAAGTGCTGATACCAATTGTTTTTCAAACAGCTGTTATTTTGTCTTTATTTCCATTTCAATTTTAACAATTCTCAGGAATTTAAAAAATTCAATTACATTTCTCTGTTCTTAGAAAATTGAAAGAATAAGATTAATTATAAGAAGATGAATGTTAATTAATATATACTCAGGTGAAGTTACATAACAACTTAAAGGTGCTGTGAAATTACTTCAGTGCATTTCAAGTAATTCTTGATGTCCATGACCTTACACCATTGGGAAAGGTAAGAATTGCACTACAAACACTTCTGGTCAACCTCATGTACTTCCTTACCTGTGACTTCTAACAGGTGATAGAGCATGAAGCCTCCATGATGCAAATTTATGTAAAGTTAGTCCAGAAAATTGCTCCTCATTTCGGCTCTATATTCTGGTGCCCATTTATTATCTCCCGCTGGGCTTTAGCCCGGGAGGGAGATTATGAAATGATGCCTGTGTGTTTGTGCGTGCGTGCGTGTGTGCGTGCGTTAGTTAGTCACGCAGATTTCTCCAAAACTACTGCAGCTACAGATTTTTTGTAAATTAATAGTCCCAATGAGTTTTCATGCCCTTGAAAATTTTTTTGGTTTTATGGACTTAGGCCTAAAGATAAGTGAGTAATAGCAATCATAGCTACTTGGAGTAAAGGGCTCATAACTCAAAAACTATTGCAGATACAACTTTTTCTTGAAATATGTTGTTCAGCTACTTTGTCCTTAGCTATAAGATGGTACATAGTTTGGGGTTCTATTGCATACCGTAAGTGAGTAATAGCTATTTTCTCATTTGTAGCTAAATAACGACATGAGTAAATGTCAAATATCTTCAAAAGTATTAGAGTTACAGAAATCTTTTCAAATATGTTGTTCATCTACTTTTTGGTAAGCTATCACATAGTAAAGTTTCAGACCTGTTGCACCTTGGATAGCTGAGTAATAGCTACTTTGAAATTCTGACTGTTGAGTAAAGCCATTGTAACTCCAAAACCATTGCAGTTAGAGTGTTTTCCTAAAATATGTTGTTCAGCTACTTTGTCCTTAGCTATAAGATGGTACATAGTTTGGGGTTCTATTGCATGCCATAAGTGAGTAATAGCTATTTTCTCATTTGTAGCTAAATAACAAAAGAAGTAAATGTCAAATATCTTCAAAAGTATTAAAGTTAGGGAAATCTTTTCAAATATGTTGTTCATCTACTTTTTGGCAAGCTATCACATAGTAAAGTTTCAGACTTGTTGCACCTTGGATAGCCGAGTAATAGCTACTTTGAAATTCTGACTGTTGAGTAAAGCCATTGTAACTCCAAAACTATTGCAGTTAGAGTGTTTTCCTTAAATATGTTGTTCAGCTACTTTGTCCTTAGCTATAAGATGGTACATAGTTTGGGGTTCTATTGCATGCCATAAGTGAGTAAAAGCTACTTTCTCATTTGTAGCTAAATAACAAAAGGAGTAAATGTCAAATATCTTCAAAAGTATTAAAATTAGGGAAATCTTTTCAAATATGTTATCCATCTACTTTTTGGTAAGCTATCACATAGTAAAGTTTCAGACCTGTTGCACCTTGGATAGCTGAGTAATAGCTACTTTGAAATTCTGACTGTTGAGTAAAGCCATTGTAACTCCAAAACTATTGCAGTTAGAGGGTTTTCCTAAAATATGTTGTTCAGCTACTTTTTCCTTAGCTGTAAGATGGTACATAGTTTAGAGTTCTGTTGCATGCTATAAGTGAGTAATAGCTATTTTCTCATTTGTAGCTAAATAACAGAAGGAGTAAATGTCAAATATTTTATGACAGGTGATAGAGCGTGAAGTGTCCATGGAGCAGCCAGGTGATGGCATGCCACTGGGTCCAGGAGGTGAGGGAGGTGTACAGGAGGTGGTGACAGCACACCGAGGGCAGGACACTGACCAGATGGAGGATGGGGAACAGTGGACACTGGATATGGCTGGTGCCGTGAAGGTAAGCTGCCAGTAATGGACACTGTACAATAGAACCTCCATAATCTGATTTGGGGATATGCAATCAGTTGGATAATCGAGGGGTTTCAGATAGATGAAATGGAGTCATGTTCGGCCGAAAACTGGGGTAGTGTACACTTTTAAGTAAATTTATTTATTATAGTGACTTGAGCTAGGTGTGTTTTGTTGGTAACGCAGTGTTGATGTTTAAATTTTGATAAATGTCTTCATGCATTTTGTCAATGTAAAAACTCTGGAAGATTTCTTATTGAAAAACCCAAATCGAACATGCCTTCAGGGATTGGATGTTCGGGGGTTGATAATCACTCTCTGTGATTGGCGCGTTAATAAAGAAGTTGTGTAGCGGGGTCTTGTACATGAATTATTCCCTCCCTAATTGAAACAAGGGTGATAAAGATGAAAGAATTTAGGCTTCATTTGTGGATGGTTGGTTTTATAAATCACTAGAAATAATGGTTTTCGAGAATATGTAAAATCCTGTGTTATCGCTCATGCTTGACCTTGCATTATGCATATTTGTAGGGAGACAAGGTTTCAGATCAGTTAATCCAGAGATTCGGATTTAGTATATAGAGGGTCAGTAGAGAATCTGCTGCACTTACTTTGATGTATATATGTTAAGGATGGCTCAGTGGCCTTCTGAAACTGTAATCTTTTAAAACACTTCCGACGCCCCCCTCCCCCCCCCCATTTTAATGTCTCTCAATCTTTGATTTTTATTCTTCTGCCAGAAATACCTTAGCCTGACTTTGAGTCTGTTTTTTGATGGAGATTAAGCACTTTTAAGTGTCATTAGAATTAGAAAATAAAAAAAACTTTATCAGAGTTGAAGTCTGTGGCAGTGGAACTAAATATCAGAGTAATAAAGATCTGTACTGGACTTGAATATCCACTATCACCCCCCCACCCCCCCCCCCCCACCCCCCCCCCCCTCTCCCTTTTTGCTAACATGTCAAACTTGTGGTTATTATTTTCTAACCTGAATGTTTTGGGATCACATTCTGGGAATCAGTAGCTTCTCAATAGTAGTCTTTTGACTATATAGAAAAGTAAACTGGGTTTTGGTTATGTGGGACCAGCTTAAAAAGGTGAAAATCAGATGAAATTCACAGAAGTTGAAAATAGTTCAACCATAACAGCAAAGCTCGTTATACATTACATTAACAATTGAGTAGCAGTGTACATCAATGTACACAGCAGTGTACATAGATGGGTGTACATCAGGAGAAACGGCTTTGTATCAGCCTTGTTTTAGGTAAAGGCATACCTCTAATGTGAGCCATATGCTGGTGTTATATGACTTTAAAGCATATTAGCATAACAACTGCATACAAGAGGCATAAGCACTTTTATAAAATTAATAAAATTTTTGAGGTAATTGAAGAAGCTATTTCGGTTTTAGCTCTACAAACTTTAAGGCAAGTAGAGATATACTGATGTCACACATTTGTATAAAATATTTGAATACATTCTTTTAACTTGTGACTGTTTTCAACTTAAGATTTCTTTTGGATAATGTCTGAAAGGCAACAGTAGCTATATTATTCAAGTAATTTCATCACTTTAAGGTGAATGTAATTCTTATAGTGTTTCAGAGGTCAGTTTCGGGATTTCTGTTACTGTTATGGGGTATAAAAATGTATACATAAATATGTAATGATGTAATTAACATAGTTACTGACATGCTGCCACTGAATGTCAAATCCATTTGATTGGTGTAATGTTATAATAACAATGGTAATTTAACACCTCTCCCCGACTACCACAAACCCCACAAAAAATTTTAAAAATTTGAGTTAGGTTAAGAAGTAAACTATGCATTCATAAATTATATCTGGTTAAAGCGGTTTGACTTACGGTCCAAAGGTTTCTCTTACTAGAAATGATTTGTTTGTCAGTTAAACAGCTGCAGGGTATAAGTCAACACGGAGCCATCACATACCAGAGTGAAGTGTACACACCCATATATCCACCCATAGAACTGTACAGTAAGAAAGAGGAAATCAGCAACAGTATGTTAAATTCGCCACTTGGGGGCACCTTTTAAAACTAAGACAAATTACAAAAATCTGTGCCGATTTTACATCTGGGGAGATCGGAGTCCTAATGTTGTTATAAAATCGCAAAATGAGTCAAGACTTTACCAATAGTCAAGGAAAAATAGAAAGATGGGCTTTTCTGACTGACAAATTTTGCACACTGTAGCACACTGTTTACGGTAAACTTTCTGTAAAATCCTTATATATCAAAGCTTGTTAGTTTTAACACAATGGCCTTTATGCTGTCTATTCAATGGGAATACAAGTGAATATCTTTTCGGGAGCCTGAAAACGATCCTTCAAACAGCTTTAATGAAGCGAGGCTGTATTAGATTGTTGGTTTTATGAGGTATGAATACATATGTTTACAGTGCTTACAGATAGAGTAGAACTGAATGTCATGGTACACATGTCAACATTTACCCCATGGACAAAATTGGCAGTCTTAATGCCTGTTAAGAACATTAAATTCACTTGTTTACCCTGGGCAAGAAAAATTGACTTCTTAGAAAAAATGCCTACATTTTAAAAGTGCCGTCATAGAAATATACTTACCTGGAGTGTATACCCACATGTAGAAGTGCCCACATAGAAGTATATAATCATAGAAAAGTGCCCCAGTTAGAAAGTGCCCACATAGAAAAGTGCCAGCAGAAAAATATATATTCCCAGAAAAATGCCCACATGGAAATATGTTCACCCACAAAGTGTCCACATGGAGAAGTGCCCACATAGAAATATGTACTCATAGAAAAGTGCCCTCAGAGAAATATATATTCCCAGAAATATACCCAAACAGAAAAGTGTCCCCATAGAAATATTTTATCAGAAAAGTGCCCATATTGAAAAATGCATGCTTAGAATAAATTACTCATAGATAGTGTACTCATAAAAAATCACCTATAGGTGTATGGATGGAAAATATATGGAAAAGTGCCTACATGAATCATGTGTCCTCAAACAGGGACAACATGGAAAAGTGTATTGTTGAAGTTAGCCTATATGAAAGAATTTCCCTCTTACCCCATTTGAAAAATGCCTCCCCCCCCCCAGTTTTATTCTGCTGGAATAGTGTGACAAATAGTTTTGTTGCTGAATTATTTTTGATAGATATGATATAACAGTTTTTGTTGTATCATATTAACTTACTTTATCCTTGTAAGTGTCAAAAACAAGCTGACAGACACAAATTGAATGTCAAAAACTGTAAAATATTAGTGATGTCCTGGTGAATTCAAATAATGGCATTTTTTATTTTTTAGATTGAATAGTTTTGACTGATATACTGAATTGTGTAAATTTTAAAATTTCAACCAAAAAAAAAAAAAAAAAAAAAAATCACTGATTCTCACATGTTAAGAAATTCAATAGAATTTACTAAGCTTTACTTATGATCATATTGTACTGAACAATATACCGTATAACACTTTTGTGACTCGCAAGTAATTACTTTAATTTTGCCACCCAAGCTCTTTAGTTTAATAGTGAAAATCATGGTAATGGGGCTGATGTATGATGAGAACTTGTTATTTTAAGTGAAATTTCTAAAATGGGACAAAGTTACAATAGAATACTGTAAAGTTCATTCAAGGCAGAATTGGAGATGTAATAAATTTTCTCTGGATTTGGACGAATAAATTATCACTTTGACAAAAAAAAAACATGTTCTTATGAAAGAAGTGTGAAGTTTCTGTGCATGAGAAATTGTTAGTGAAACTAATGGATTGTAATGAAAATCCTTGTTTACATGGTTTACTAAATGGATTCTAAAGAACGCTTGTGTCACCCTTTCAATAACGATTGCTAAGGATTATATGTCAGAATAACAGAGTTCATGCTTCAGTTTTAAATCACAATGAACATATAATACAATTAAAAAATAAAGATTGTACAGAATCAAAGGAAGAGTGTAGCAACTTGGCAGAAATTTGATGTGAATGGGTGACTTACAAGGGACAGTGAAATGGTTAATCTGAAATTGTGTATTAACACTTTAAGATCATTTTAATGGATGACAGAGCTGCTTATGTTGACAGCATTTCCAGATAAGGGAGGTATCGGTGATGGAAATATGTGTATACGAGTGCTTACATTTATGCACTTTTATATATCAAGGAATGTATTTAATTTACTAGTTAATGAATAATATTAAAGGATCATGATTTTTTTTGTGATGATAAATTTAGAGTTTCTGAAGGAATATGTGTGCTTGTGTCTGTACTGGTTAGATTCTAATCAAATGAAGGGATTATGGCTTCATTATTGTTCTGCCAAATATAACAGTAGATAGCCCTAAAAGGAAGATGCAGTAATAGGAGACAAAACTCTATTGTATTGAGTGATCTAATAGAGTAAGAAATCTAAAATTCGCCACATATCTGAAATTCGCCACAGGTGAAAATACTAATAATTTAAAATAAATGAATTGTGGTGAGATTTGTTGACTGTATAGTAAATTAAGGCTTTTTGAACTGAAAAATACCAATTTTTAGACAAAAACATCATTTTCTTCATAAAATTAACTAAGGTTTTAGAGGTGGCGAATTTTAGATTCCTGGCGAATTTTAGATTTCTTACTCTACTTCTAAACTGGTAAAGTATTTGAATGAAAAAGAATTTTATCTCATGATGTACAGAGACAGTGATTTAGAAAAGTCAGGACTTGGAATACTTAAATTAACAAAGAAAAATAATTTTAGCATTTAGATCAGGAAAAAAATTAAATTTGTCACTGAGACCAGTGATTAAAATTAAGCAGCAACAACCTGAATTGGAATCTGATGATGTCTTTATCATGTATACACCTCCACCTAAAATGACATTAAACTTTATCACTGGTCCAATTCTGAAAAATTATTTTCATTGTTTTCTTGTGCATAAAGAAAACTTGTTCTTTATGTGTTGGTTTGGATCGGATCAATTTGGTCTGCTCAGACGCTGTTGAAAAAGAAATTTTAAACTTTTTAATGAGATATGTACAAAGATTTTAACCACATTTGGCACATTTCTTCTGAAGTTCTGATTTATGTCTCCACAATCACTTGGTATAGTATTTGTCTGTAAAAATAGTTAATATTTACTGTGTGTATGAGCTCAAGATGTATTAAGCATTGTAATGAAATTACCGTGAGTTTGACTGCCCTGTGATGATATCACCACAGCATTGCTGATGATGTCACTACCTTGTATTAGCGAGTAGAGAAAAATATATATGGAATACCCAAAACTCCTTCATTGTGATAAAGCTGACCACAACTCTCTGAATCCCTGCTACCAGTTTCACATTGAAGTATTTTTAAGTGCGAGCAGAAGCTTCTAGAGATCACTTTTGAGGTGCGAGCTCTAACGAAGCTCCTGCTCATAGGGATCACTTTTTTTGTCTCCAGACTTTCATGAATTGTGGCGTAGCATGATGAGTACCTGTCTCATCACTGAAGTTATGCAACACTTGGATGGGTGACCACTTCAGTGCACTACTCGTGTCTCTGATGGCTTTGTGGCTCGCACTAGTGGACCTAGACCTTGTGCAACATCCTTTCATTCCACATTTCTGTATCAGTACATTATGATTTTGAAGGGGGGAATTGTCTGGCTGAATGAGAGATCAGAGATAAAAGTGACAAGTAAAACTAGTGCTGCCATCTGTGGATTGTAAAGAAAAATTGTGGTTATGTACACATGCATGATTTCTTTTCCACTTGTGATTTCTTATTCAGTGCTTAAAAGCGTGCAGAAGTTGAGACTTGTAGCAAGTCTTTAGTGGACTGAAACCCCTTTTGGCCTTGTTTACAAGTGTACTTGTTACCAGTATAAACCAACAAATAAGTAGTCGTACTGTTTTTGCTGGTAATATACAAAATGTAGTATTTAAAATGATTGCCATCCCTGACTACCCATCAGAGGAATAAATTAAAGACTGGGCAATATTTATGCAATTTATGGTATGTCACCATGTGCTATAAATCAAGATCATCTTCAAGGATTTGAGAAACTCTTGATAAGAGCATATTTAAGCAGCATAAATCTGCAGATACGTGTGTCTATATGCAATGTTTACACGAGGGTTAAGTGGCCAATTACTTCACTGGTGATTTACACCAGCATGCTGTCACTAATTAAAATAAGCATTACATCTTTGGTATTTTTTGGTATTAAATGGATACCATGCTTATGGAAAAGTCTATGGGTCAGTAAATACAATTTGCATTTTTAGGCCAGGATTTTATGTTTTCATGTTGGCTATAATTATTGTAAGAAAACAACCAATCTTTATTGAATAAATATTGACCAAATATGGACACAAACATATGAAATGGCAGATCGTGATTGAGTACAGGGAAACATGCACTTAATTTTACGACTGCTGGCCGGCTACTGAGACCTCACTTTCTCATGTGCTTCAAACATTTACTAGGTTTTTCATTGTTGTGAAAAGCCAGATATCTTAAATCTGATATTACATAACATTTCTAATTAGTTTTACCCACCTAGGTTTTACCAGGTATATACAATTATCACAAGTGTATCAATGACAAGATTAATGAGTGATTATGCACCAGTTTTGTGTTTTACAGATATATTTACACCATATGATCATACATACTTAGGATTATGTCAAGAGGTAAGATTAAATGCTCGTAATTACTTGTCATTTCCATTGATTCTTCTGTATATCGTATCAAATTTAGGTTTGCAAAGAGAATACGTAATGTTATAAGCCAAAAGCATTCCTTTGAATGTATTTAATTTTTTAGCATCATTTAACATGTATGAATGATTCTGATGATTGTTCGACAAATTATATATATATATGAAACTGTAGAATTATATAATTTTATAAGAGAAAGGTTTTCATTCCTGGATAAAACCCTTTATAAATTAGCCCCAGACGCTGTCATACCAGTGTCTGTTCACTAAGAACTGTTCAATAAAAAGCTGAGATAAAACTGCTAACAATGAACAATGAGTATATATGATAAAAAAGAATGATGTATACTGAAATTTGGAGTGTTTTGAATATAGATGATACTTAAGTTGATAATTTCACATGGTTAGAGACCATTTCAACGAAGTACTAGTATTTATGCCAGATATTAAGTGAAAAATGTGCTTTCTTTAAATGAAAAATGGATATTAGCATTACATTACACTGGAAATTTGGCAAAGTTATTAATATTGTAGTGCCTGATTATGGAAATAGCCAAAGTCAGATTAGGCCATTGTTGTTTCTATGGGATCACATGACCATTAAAATAGACTTAAATACTTGATAGCACAAATGAAAAAAACAATGTTAAAAAGCCTGGTTGACAGTATATTGAAATGTTGTTATGTAATGGATAGAACCATTAGTTTTAAGACAGAATTACTCATGGCTGTTACTCAAATAAACATCACGTAATATCATAAAAAAATAAAGAAGGAGAGAATATAATTACATCAAGTGTACAGCACTTGCTAATGTTATGCATTAGATATGAACATACTGATGAGATACAATGTAAAATTTTCATTGGATGAGCTTTTTACTTTTACAATTATGGCAGCAGAAATGAAGTGAAAAAAATGATGGGATAATGTGTAAAATTATGGCAAAATCATAGTTTTTAAATCATCCAGCACAAACAAAAAGATGGCCGCAGTGGACACGAATCAATGGCTAGGATTATTTCCAAGTTCTCCAAGAACGGTTCAGACCATTGCTGAAGCCAAGAAGTCATTACCCAAACTGGAAATCACCCCTACTCTTTCATATATCAGCAAGAAATCAGGACTGAGTGGCAAATTGCCATCCAAAGGTTGCCCTCTGACATTAAGCCAAGAGAATGTGACAAGATGGACAAGACTAAAGGATGCACAGGTGAATGTTTATGATTACTATGCAAAGAGTGAAAGACTCTCCTACCCTGTAAACCCTCTGGAGATCTTCCAAAAACTACAAGAGGAATATCTAAAACTGTTGCAGCTGAACAATCTAGAGAGACGTAGAAAAAGCAAGCAAGGATATGGTAGACATTCACCAAATAACACTGATAGCTTATATGGTAAGTTGAAGTTACCGCCTATTAGTGCACATTTTTTTGACAGTGGGGAGTTCGAACATCCTCGCCTTCGAACTGGAAGTAAAGATGTCGACAAAGAGTATACCAGACATGGACCAAGTCATGAAAGACTTGAACGGAAAAAGCTTCCCGACCATGGTGGATATATGAGGACTATTTATGAAGACAGAGCTTTATCTAATGAGTGGAGTGATTCAGAAGCGAGAAGCGATGAAACAACTAGTAGTTGCTATGAATATTATGAAGACTCAAGTTACCAGGACAGTTGCCATGCTGACCTTGGAGATGAAAGTGAAGGTTCTAGTGATCCCTCAGATTTTGAGTTATCTTTAGACTTGCCTAGTCTGGACAAACCAGGGGTTCTTGTTCCTTACAATACGTTTATTTCCAGTAACGGCGATGATTTTGAACAAGATGTCGATGAGGTTTCTTTACACAGCGCTGGACTTATTATTGAGGATTCAGACAGGTATGAAAAGTATTGGCCAAGTCCTGAGCTTGAAATGAATCCAAAATATGCAAGAAATACATTAAATAGCATGGATGAGAGATATTTGTCAAAATCCTTTCCTCAGTTGCCAAAGAATTGTTGGCTATCGCCAAGAATGGGGAATATTGACGATTTGTCACACATTGTGCCAAAGAGAAAGTTTACAAGTGACACGCAGCGTTCGAGAAAGAAGAGAGTGTATTTTGTGGAGAGTTTGAGTATCAGTCAAGAGGCGGGAGTGAGTCACTCTCAGTGTGTGTCATGTGAATACTATAGTCCCCGGCCACATGTGGACTGGAAGAAGATTGACTTGGTAAGGATACACATAAGTAAAAAACACTGGATGTGTGTACATCAAAAAATGTAAAAATTATATTTAGAAAAGGCAAGAATATACAGTAAACTTTACAATCCTAAAACCTCCAATATCCAAAGGATTTGGTTCATTTCAAAGCTGACTTCTTCTGATACCCACAAAAATATAGCGTTTCCTGAATAATGGTTCTACTTTTACAAGTTAAACTTGTACTGCTTCATCTTACAGAGAGTTCCTCAATCCAAAAAAAGTATTGTACAGTCAAGTCTTCTTGACTCAAGGATCGTGTAACTTCTAGTACTGCCATATTTTAAAATAGCCGAGCGTCTGCTTTTAAATTATAAAAGACAAAATGATGCAAGGCTACCAAGCTGCCATTTGCTAAACCCAAAATAGTCAAATCTTAAGGGACCAGTAAACTACATTGTAGTTCAACTCAAAGAGGCCTTCCAGGTAACAGGTTTCAAAATGTTAATACTCCCTGTCAGCCTGGTATGAATAAGTATATATAGTGTGTATATTTTTGTACTATTTACAAAGATATGGCTAATACATTGAAACCTCTATTATCTGAACTTTGTTGTCTAGAAATTGAATTTTGTGAGCCAGTTTATGTTTATTGGTTATTATTATTATTTTTGTACCTTCTCTATTAAAGCAAATAGATAGTGGATATACTTGACAGTGAGTGATACTTTGATTTTGTACCTTTTTATGGATTATTTTCTGCCTTTATAATTTATATACATTTTCTGTATTTTAAATGAGAAAAAAAAACTATCTGAAGTGACATCTGTAATATGCAAGAGGTTGGCCTTAACTTACTTAAATATTTTTGCATACCATATTTTTTCAGCATATATCGGTAGTTTTAATCAATAATTCAACACATGCATTAATTTGGCTTAAAATAAAAAAATAAATAATAAAGTAATCTGAATAACCACCAATCAGGGTAACTAATCAGGATACACATTGAGCATTGTAAGCTGTACTTTGATTGGTCATGTAGCAGTTTGAGGCGTTGATTTCAAGTAAGAATTATAGTGTCACTGCTAAAAAGAGCCTTTTGAAGAAAAATGAACCTAATTTGAATAAAACAAATGCAGTTAAAATTTTATGTTCAAATTGGGGGGTTAATTACTGAGGCAGTACATGATAAGATGCTTAATGTTATCAGATTGTTTGTAAGTGTATTTCCTATATTTTCAGTCATACATAGACTCTCAAGTGACGACCACCACACAGGAAGCAAGCTCTGACACGTCTTACATGACTCCCAGATCATTCCGCGGCAGCAAAATACCTGCACACTCGGTCAAATCCTTTGAAGGTATAGAGCTTACAAAATAACAACATAGAGCAGGAAAGTTGCAAGTAAACTACTTAACAGGAGGAACAATTTATAACTTTCTACATCAGTAACAGTAAAATTACAAATAAGTACCACATAAAACTCCAAAATAGGGCAGGTATTCACAAAATGGGTCAGCAACAAATCAGCGAAAAATCAGCTAAAGAATGCCACCTTTTTAAAAACAAAGCTGAAGCTGATTGTGGCTAATCTTTCTTAGTTTCTTTTTGTGAATGAGGCCCCAAAGGAATCAATTACTATGTTATATTCAGTTTGGTGGAATGAGATACTATTTTGAACTGGACATCTCTTTGTAATATGTAAGCTGAAGCCATAGTTTGAATAGAAAATTTATAAACTTTGAAATGTTTCTGAAGCACTTTATAAATGCTTCCGTGTGTATTTTTTTTCAGGATTTAATTTTGTAACTTACTTCTCAACGCAGTCGACTCTGTTCATAACTAGAATCTGTATAAGTGAAATTTACATGAAAATCCAATAGATATTTAAGGTTCTAGTTATACAGGGTCTACTTTATGTACACTGCATTATATCAGTGTTATATTATGTCACATATTATGAACTTTTATTAAAATAAAATATTTTTTTCAGGATGTTTGAGTTTCAACAAGATTTAATGTTGGGAGTATTCTTAGGAGTTTAAGTGATACCACAAAAAGAACTACTATTGAAAACATTCTAATGTTTAATTATGGTTATTTATTTATTTATTTTTTTCTGTTTTGTTTTAGGTTTTATGGAGAAAAGTATAAACTTGTCAGATCCAATCATTATGAGCATACTTCTAGCTTTTTTCACTTTTTAATCTTATATATATGTATTTGTGTCACTTCCTTGTACTTTTGAAACTTTGGTTGTCAAGGCAATTTTTAAGGTCTTCATTATAATATATATATAATATGTTGAGTATATGTGGGTTGTAAACCACAGTGTGCGCATTGAAACATAATTATTACTGAGTATATCAATTAACAATAGGTTTTGAAGTTTGCTTTATTAATTTTGTGTTTATTGAATTTTTTTAAAGTAATACACATATATAAATCTGTTTTAAAATTTATTTAACATTTCACTAATTTTTGGTGTGAAGAAATTGCTGTGTCAAAAATGACCTAGATTGTATTTTAATAAATGTATGATGTAACTTTTTCTAGCAAAATCTCTTGTCATAGTTGTTTGGTTTGACCTTGTCATAGCCAAATGTTTTTTGAAGTTGTGAATTTGCATTGACTAAATTTATTTTCATATAATTAATTGGTCACAGGCAGGCAGCCTGTTCAGGGGAGTCAAAATACTCTAAGTCACTTCATTCCACAGAATCTAGAAATGAATGCTAACCACTGATACACAAGAATCAGTTTTACCCCACTTCTCCCAAGAAGTAGAAGAACAACAACAATAGGTCATTGCCGTGGAAACCATTTTAGGATATACAAATTTTGACCTCATTTTAGCCTCAATAGAGTGATCTTTATTGTGTTTAGAGTGTCAATATATTGTGCCATATTTTCAATTTTGCCTGACAAAAGCCCTTGAAAGCTAGACTTTAAATTCTCTGTTATTTTTATATTAGCTTCAGTAATTTGATTTCAAACTTGTGTATTTGTTTGGTTGATTTTTTGATTTATTTATTTTGAAGTTTGCTTTTTTTAACAAGAATTAACTACGTATTTTTGCAGCTAATCCATTTGAGCCACTGCCTCAAATTCCTGTACAAGGTGGGTGTGAGAATATTAAACTCTATTTTGTTGTGACATTAAGTCAGAAAGGTTGTATTAAATTATACCATTTGTATTTTCACAAATCTTAATATTTAAATTTTTTTTTCTCTAAAAATTAAAATTTTGAAGAAATATTTATTTATGATAAAATGTTTTAACCGTTTTAACTCAATATAGTTCTTTTATAATACTTGTATTTTCTGCTTTCTGAATAATTTTGTAGTTTTAAACCAATTTTGAAGCAATATGTTACACATGGATAGTATGTAGCTTAAAATCTATAAAGTTAAGGAAATATTTCTGTGATTTATATATGCAGCATGTTTTAAATTTGGAAATGATTGAAGTACTTAACAGTATTTTTTGTGTGTTTTTTTAAAGTGTGAATTTAGAGATGTACAATTTAAATTTACTGAATTGCCTGAATGTTTTATTACTGACTCTATTAATAAGTGAAAACAATGCAACTCACTTTGTAATATTAATGATATTTAAATTTTTTGTCATTAATGGTGTATTTTATAGTGTATGCTATCAAGATCTATATACACTGACATCATTTTTTAAAACTTTTTGGGGTTTTGGTGACTCTTAGTAAAGTTTTTATCTTTTCAAAGCAATTAACTTTGTCATCTGCTGTTGATCCGAATTTCAGCCATAATTTGAGTTCAGTTCATTTTTTGCTACTCCTTTTTGTGAGTTGAACCTCCGTATGTCAGCTTATTATAATAAATATAATAAATTATGTTTCAATATACATGATCCACAGTTTGCAAACACTTTTTTTTTTTGGCTTTCTTCAGCATAAAAACAAGTGTAACTATATGCTACTAGTCAATGGCAGTTGCCTATTAGTGACTGAAATTTTGCTTGTTTTCAGATTAGCATAAATTTTTCAACAGTAGATGAATTTTATATTTTCTATCAGTATTTGTGGAGTATTTTTTTTTCAAAAGTAGGTGTGTGTGTGTGTGTGGGGGGGGGGGGGGGGGGGAGAGAATATCCAATTTATTATTATTATCTGGTGATGGTTTTTCTTACATCAGTGCACACTACTATACAGAGTACACACTGATCGCTTGCATGGAAACTTACATTGAAGTAATTTAAGAGTGTTTTTTGTATATTATTTGTAACACTCACTATTAAAAACAGTTGTTTATTTATTTATTTTTTTGACATACAATATATTGTTCTCGGTTACCTAGGTGAAGCTATACACAAAGACAGGGACACAGGTAGAGTCATGTGACACACAAAATGATTGGTTACCATGGAAACAATGAATCCTGTAAACCTATGAAATATGGCTCACTAATGGTGGCTATTTTTCAAAAACATCAAATGAACACATTTGAGCAAGATTTTTGGCAGTGTCTGTTTCTCCAGATTTTTTTTTAAAAATCTCCAACAATAGTGAATATAATGAAGGAGCCAGATTGAATGGGTTTACATATAGTTAAACACATTTTTTGTTGTCATTTATTTATCCTGAGCAACAAAATCAAATTTTTATGGCTTGTGTCGATGTTACCATCTTCATGGCATGAAATAGTGAATTAAAATTAAAAAAAATAAATAAGTCAAAGTTTTCACTTTCTTAACATTTTGATTATTATTTCTAGAAACTTAAATGAATTGTTGCAGAGTAACTTTGCATAGATTCATTTCAGTAACACATTAGTTGTACAGTAAATGTTGATACAGTTTTAAAGATTTGATTGTTTGCTCTTAAGCACATAATATAAGAACAAAATGCACCACCAAGACATGGTAAACAATAAAATGTTTAATGTCAGATATAACCAGAAATTATGATGCTTTTTGTTTTTAAAATAAGAATCATCTTATTTCTGTGGTTTCAAGATTACATCACTAAAATATTGATTTTTTTTATCACCAAATGGCACAATGTATAATGATAATGTATCTACTTCCCATATAGAATACTTAATTAATATAAAGTTTTACCCTAGGGTATAGAATTTTCCATTGTGGGGAATAACCTGTGAAAATTATGCTACAACAAATTTATTGAAATTACTGTTACTTTCTGTAATAAATGCCCCAGGGCTATGCATTTTTTGTATGTTTTACAGATCTCCCAAACTCTGTCTTCACTATAGTACTTTACTTGATTGTTGTTCAAAGCAAGATGACTAACTATCGAAACAAAGGCTGTTGGGTGGGATGGGTAGGGCAATAATTGGAGAAGGGGCATTCATTGCAGTAATTTCAGTATTCAGTAGATGATTAAATAAATCATGTAAAATTGTCATAAAAGTAACATGGACTATGCAGTTTATGCAAACGTCCTGTAATTTGAAGTAAAAGCATCCTGTGATTTAAAGTAAAATGAGGGGCTTTAATTCCGTTGTGATTTGGTCACTCAGTTATGCTGCTATGGTGAACTTTACATTAATTACTCGCTCATTTGTACAATAAACACAGAATGTTGTTATTAGTATGTAGTTAAAATATGTGGGTAGTTTTATCAAATACTACATCAAATTCTGTAAAATTAGCAACATGTAGTTATTTACATATTTCTCTCTTAGTATTATTCTGTAGAAAATAGAAAAGTATAGCAATAAATTTGATTTATAAATTATTTGGAAATAAATCACTAACAAATTGCAATAAGTCCATTGATTTCATATGTGTCAGGGACTTAATCAAATTTATGTTTCTTTTTAGTTGAAATTTTAGAAATTAGAGAAATATGATTTCAATTAATCGTTGTTAAAGTTTTGTTTAATGTTATATGAATATTAGCCCACATATTTCAGTTTATTCTCATATAGTTTGGTTTTCCCCAAAATGATCACTGTTCAAAATTTTACACTTTGAAACTTCAGTAATCAACATGACACCAACTGATTGGTTAAACACATGCAACATATTGAGATCAGGCAAAAAAGGATTTCAGATCTAATTTAATCTTATTAAGGGAGAAGGAAATGCTACAATGAATCCAGTGGCAGATCTATTTAACTGGATTTTCCTTTCATGGATTTTTGGTTCCTAAATTCAAGTCTCATATTTTTAGCCGATTGTCAAAAAACAGTCTTTTCTAAGGAAACTATGTCTTAATTCCACAACATGGGAAGTGTTTCATATCCCTTTCAACTATTGGAGTGATATAAGAGACTGTCCCATTGAAAGGAACATAAAGCCTGAACTTTGACCCACTTTTACAGCACAGTGAGCACCAGCATATATTACCTGTGTCAATCTTTCTTGTTATGTTTGTGAATTAATAAGTCCAATTCTGGCAATCGTTTATTTGTGCTTATGTACGCTTAAATCACTGGCACCGAATATTGCACCTGTATAATGTTCTGTTTTAGTTCTCTACCCCTTTGTACATATTTACATGTATGCACATTTTAGCTGTGCACAGTAGACTCTGTAGAAGGGGAACCAGTATAAGTCAAATAGAAATATAAGTTGCAACAGGACTTTTTTGGTCCCAACATAAGAAAATACAGCAATGTTGTAGGTATAAGTGAAAATAGCCTTAACTAGATACCAATCATGTGTAACTGCATCATTTTACTTCTACAGAATCTACTGTACAGTATTATCAGTATATATGTATATGTATATTTCTATGTGTAAAATTTATCCCTCTTACTCCTAAAATTAAGGCTTTGCAATAATTAATTATACTTTACTCAGTTACCCCGCATATTGTTGTAATGCTACCTATTGTAATCCTCAGCTACTCACTAACCCCTCCACCCCAGTAGCCAACCCTCCATATCATCCCCAAAGGAAAAGAAGAATCTGATGAGTCATATCACCACACATCACCACACCCATCTGTCTTCATTGTTCCAGTCATGTTGATACATCTCAAACTGTTCAAAAATAGTCCCAACAAAGCGGAGTTTGTTTTGTGATTTTAGGAGATCCATCACATTGCGTATGTATATTCAGTGTGCCTGGCAAGTCGGTTTGTCCCTGATATATATTTTGTACAATTGTATATATTTTGTACAATTGTATATATTTTCAATGAAACAGCCCCCAAAAAGCGGAGCCTGTTGAGCGATACTTCAGGACATCGGGAGTATGTAGGTGGCGTCCCAATCGCCTCCTTGAAGGACACGCAGAGCGTCAGTAGCTATGCCAGCTCCTACATAAGTAGTTCCAGCTTCTCTAAGTCCTCCGTCCAGGATCCCTACGCCCCAGTGCAGCCAGTTCTCTCCCCCATTATGGACGTGAATTCTGAGGCGTATGGGTTGTCGAGGGAAACATCTCTCAACCCCCAGCAACCCGTCCCGCCAATCAAACCCAGTGTCAAGGTCATAGGTGATTATCTGATGCTAATAACTCAAGGTCATTTATATTTGTCAAGGTAGAGTGTGAACTCATTGATGGCTATCTCATACTGATATCTTAAGGTCGTATATGATTATCACATGTTTATGTCAAGGTCATGGGGGAATATTGCATGCTAATAACTCGAGGTTATTAATATGTACAATGAAATTTTGAAGACCACACTGTCTCAGATTTTACTTGAAATGTAAAACGTATCTGGTCTATGTGTCTGAGTGCTCTTATCTAGTGGTAATGACATCAACAAATGGGGTTGGTTTGAATCCTAGTGAGACTTAAACTATATAGTGAGAAAGAGTAACAAATTTTATCATGTAGCGAACTTTTTAAATTTTTTTTTTTACAAAATTAAGAACATTTATAAATGGTACAGTCATTTTGTATTACTTAGAATTGTAAATAGTTACACTCTAGGATGTTATATGATTTGTTTTAGTTTATTTTTTGTGAACTCACTTTTTCTGAAGACAGTAATACTTCTAATGTACAGTTCAATAGGTAAAGGAATTTTATTTAAAACATTTCTTGTTTACATTTTCAGTTTATTATTACTTCTGCTTTAAATCCAGTGGAAAATTTTCATCTTCTATAATCTGCATTATAGTTTTCTCATAAACAAATAAAAAAAATTAGGGAATTGAAGAAATCTTGCACATGAAGGCTGAAACACACTGTGCCGAATTCTGGATCATTAATTCTTTGCTCATTATAGAGAATACCAAGAATTATGGGGAATACTAAATCTAACTACTTCTTACCTAATATCTGATTTTGAGATGTTATATTTTTGGCCACTTTTTTTATTTCCTGGGTGACCGCAAACATAAAAATATCCTGTCTAGAGATTTTATTGTGGATGTTGATTATTTGCCAGTGTGTTTTGACCTTTTTCATCTTGGACACGTTTATTCACTGTGTGTACTACACTCTCTGAAGAATACGTACAATAAAACAGGAAGCATGGGTCGGTGGTCATACTATTTTCAAGTTGTCTTTTCACAAATACTATTTACTTTAATTTCTGAACCTCTGTCACTGAAAATTGTTCTATTTAAAATATTTGGGGTGATAATAAGATAGGGGTGTTTAAAGTGTTTCAAATAAAATCCACCTTTGTCCATGTTTTCTGTATATACCTCTTAAGGTAGATCTGTAGCCTTTGTAGAGTACATTATGCATAACACAGCACGTTTTGTTTTGTCACTAGACGCCTCGTTGCCAGTCCCTGGCTTCAACATACAACCGCCCACCCCTCAGACCTCCAATCTCACCAAGTCGGCCAGTAAATTTGTTGCCAAAAAACCTGCACAGGATTTGGTGGTAAAATCCCAGGAATGGCTTTCGGAAAAGGGAGATGACACTGGAAGAAGTAATTACTTTAATTTTGATATGGCAGCAGAATTAAATTAATTTTTTTGTTGACATTGGAGAGAATTCATTATTTCATGTTGCATTTTTAAGAGAATTCATTTTTTTCATTTTACTGTGAAATATTCCATTATGTCACTTTGAAAGAATGAAAAGGTCCAGTTTTTCAGTTAAACTGAACCAACAGAAAAAATTTCTTTTGAAAAAGGTACTTGTTACGTCAATTTCCAGTGGCTGGTATGACAAAGTGAAAGGATCCAATTGGTTAAAATCAATAAAAAAAATTGGAAATTCTTGGGCTGACTTACCAAGTAAAGTGGTTCAGTTTTTTCTGCTCTATTTAGAACTATGCACAGTTATTTATATATAGATAGATATAATATGTTGTTATAGGTAGAATTAGAGAGTTTTATGTTTTTATACAACAAATGCATAACCAATCTGTGCAGTAATGACATACTGGTGGTTGTACTAGGTATTTGTTATTATTTATTTATTTTGTATATTCAAACACTTTTATGTATTTTTTATGTTTACAACATCGTTTTAACCTTATATAGTAAGCCATACTTTGCACTTAACCCCTTTTTAAGCACTGAGCACTTTTCTGGCACTGAATATTTTAAATAAAATATAGAGAACACTTCAAGTATCAGTCACGATGTTTCTTACACAGTCTTGATTTTCTTGAACAAGTCATTAATAATTTTCATTTTTTGGCAAGCTTTATGATCTAAACTACAAAACTTAGTGTTTTAACAATGTAATCAGCAGAGTTACATAAAATCACTGCAATGATATATCTATATCAGTAAGCCATGAATTTTAGTTCCCATCATGTGGACACACCTCCAAACTCCCTGATATTAACCAGAATTTTAAAATTAAGAGGAACATTAAAATAAATAAAAGAAATAAGTATAAAATATATGAGTATTTGCTTGTCCAAGAATATTTTCTGGCACACTGATGCACAACCATAGCAAGTGTTTTGTTTTTGTTTGACTTTGTTTATATTTCTGCACCTTTTAAAATCACAAAAAGGTTCCGTCTCTGAGTCAGCAAGTCATGACATCACCACGGGAACGGAATCTGACAGTGAGGCTGTGCGACAGAAACGCAGGACGCGTAAACGTGCTAGTCGCAGCATGTCACAGCAAAGCCTTGGTGAAGGTAGGGGGAGTTTGATGCTGGAATACAGCACATGTCTTAAAATGGCAGCAACATCAAATAATCAGTAAACATAGAAGCGTGCTGGCGACAATAATGCAAGATGTGCCTTAAACTAAAACAACGATGATAAAAACAGTAAGTGTTTGCAATTGGAAATATGTCACAGTAAAAGCTATAAGAGGATAGCCTAGCTTTGATGGCATTATGTAGCGCATGCCTTAAATAGGCACAGACTGGAAGTAAACAATAAGCATATGTATGCTGGAGATTGAAATGTGTTTCCCCACCATATTATAGCACATTTCTTAAAATTGATACAAAACATTAAGTCCCATTAAGATTGTTGAAACAATAAATTCTGCTTTTATGCTGATTCAGGGCACCCCAAATTTGGTTCGTATTTTTGCTTAAATCTTATCACTTTTCTTCAAGTAAAGGTCCTGACAACTACATAAAATAATTTAAAACATTCTTCCATCAGCTAACAATTCTTCATCTTTTCAATAAAAGTCAGTCTGAAAATATAGTGTTATTAGTCACACCACAAGCCTTGAAAAGCGGTATTTAGCTGCCTGTCTTCAAGGACCAAAACATGAATATAAGGTAGGTTGATTTGACTAGGTAGGCTGGCTTAAGCTCCTACTTTTGCAATGTTACAGCAAATACCACAGAAATGAGTCTCTCAAATAGGTCTCACCAATGGTTAAAATAAGATCCAGTCTAATGTGGAATTGTTTTCCGTTGGAATAAATTTCTAAACCAAGATAGCAATTCACAGATAAAAATAGTAGTTACTGTTTTTTTCTTATTTATCAATTATTGCTTTTGAAATTTGTTGAATATTATGAGAAATATGATGTACTTGGGATATCATATAACCTTTAACAGCGAAATACCCTCACCATTTTCTAAAAGTAGCTTCCTGTTGGAGCCATCCAACCCAATGGCCAACGCAGAGATTCAATTTTTAAGGTTATCTAACAACCTTAACCAAGCCAATGGGTTACAGTAGTCCGTTCTCTCGCCAATTAGGTCACATGACCCCTTTGTTTACTTCATTATTTCCAAATTTGTACACCTGCTTACCGGGCTGTACCCATATTTATTTGAAGGTGGCAGTATGATCCCATCGGGAGGACCCCACCTGGCCAGCAGTACAGAGAGCGTGACGTTTCAGCGCAGTATGCGAGGAGGGGCGTTAAAGAAAAGCAAAGCCAGCAGTGTGACTTCTTCAAGAAGAGGTGAGAGTTATATACTTACCTGCCACCGTGGTCAAAATTAGGAATACATTTAACAGAAATAACACTGGTAAGAAGAGGTAAAAGTTATTATAAATAGTAATCTTATGCCAGTATTGTGTATGGTTTGATACACTGGCAACACTAGCAGTCTTTGAGTCCCAGTCTTCTGTTTGTAGTTTAATGATGTGTCAAGAGGCCTTTCACTTCCGTTTCCCCCTTTTACCGAATCGGGCATTGAGTAGTACTTATTGCTTCCTCCCCATGTTAACATTGTGGGAGAATCTTGACAATTGACCTAAAATTCTGAATATACACCTTTAAAATAATAAAGTAATGAGTATTCAACATCCATTGTACAATACTATGAGCAGTGTGTACTTTTCTGGCAAATTACTAATATTTGTAGACCTCTTGTCACTTGTTGGTGGTGTAATTTATTTTATTGTGTAAATGTTTGACATATTTCACAGGAAAATGAGCCATCTCTGTGTTCTGTCTCTGAAAGGAGGGTATATAAGAGAGGCAAGTAATGATGGTGAACACAAGCACCAAACTGACCACCTTTCCCAGACCTATGCCTGATAAAGCTTCTCCCATTCAGTAGACTGAGTTGTCTATACCCAGGCTATTGTATTTCTGATTGAAATAGTTATTTGTGCAGTGGGTGACACACTGCCCACTCACCTCTTTGGTCATGGGTTCAGGTTTGGGCTAACCAATGATTTATAGTGGTAACTAGGCCCTAGTCACTAGGGATGGGTCGGTAGGCCCGGTATCTCGGTATCGAGTCCATTTTACTGAAATACCATGATGAGATTTTACAACTACCATTTTGCTTTTGAACATATATAATGGAAGAAAGAGTTGAAATATTAGAAACATACCCCATTTTATTGCGTTAATACATCCTATCCAATGGACAATTGCTAATCCGGTCGGCGCAGACCGGCCCGCCAAACGCCAGAAAAAGACGTCCTGTGTTGCCACCGGCTGGCCGGTCCGTAGTACTGTGCACTCCCCAGATGGCGCCTCGTACTTCCTTCCTGTCTAGACAACCTGACGTCACAGCATCTTTTTCGTTTGGCGCGTGTACTGTGCAGACGTGTTTTCAACATCTCCAGATATTCTAAGCAAAAGTGTGCATTATGACGGATTTTCAACCTTATATGTGGAATTTTTCAGTGTAGAAGTGTTACCTACTGTTCAAGCACGGATATACATTTAGAAATCTGTTGGAAACGCTCCCTAGTTGACTCAATTATTGTTGATGATAGGGCAGTACGTAATCGGCGGGAAATATGAAGGCAGCCATTTTGCTAGTTTCCTCCCATTCAACCATTGTGTTGTTAGGGGCAGATCGATTTTATTGAGGAATTATGGATATACTACTTACAGGTATTTTTATCCGTCTCCTTTGTTTTGAATGTACCATCTATAACCTTCCAGCTACAGTCACCATAGAACTAGAAATCACGGAAACCTCAGTCTACGTAGTTTTGAACACTGTAAATAAAAGGGGATTCCTCATGGAAGGTGCATTCTTCATCAGAGCGCACTGGTACAGACTTCTCTGCTGTAAGGCATCAGTCACACCAGCCAGCTCGAGTATATAGTGTTTTTTCATCAGAAGCATGAGATGAATTCTTCAGATTTCTTCAGAGTGCACTGGTACCGACTTCTCTGCTGTAAAGCATCAGTCACACCAGCCTAGCTCCAGTATTTTTTCATCAGAAGCAAGAGATGAATTCTGCAGATTTCTTCAGAACACTCTCAGTCCCACCTTTATGGACCCGGCACTTGTGTCGGTAGTAAGGGCAGTGGATGGCCAGGAAACTGGTTTGAGTGTACAGCCGGCTGAGAAGATGAACCGACTTCAGACCGGCCAGGAATATCATCTTCAGAGTGCACTGGCCCAGGCTTCTCTGCTTTTAAAGCAACAGCCGGCCGGCCAGCTAAAAGAACGCGACCTCTGACGTCATATCCAGTCAGCCAATCGCGTGTCTTCACGAAACTGGTCACGTGTTTTCACCGACCAGTCACGAAGTTTATCACGTGATTCACCGAACAAGAAGGTCGGAAGTACATTCTTTGCACTCACGTCTACTGTGATTCCAGTTTTTAGTTCCTGTAATCCACCTCCAGCGTACTGGTACAGACTTCTCTGCTACAGACATCAGTCGTCCAGTAAGCTTACGTTTACTGGGATATAGGAAAGAACACGTCTAGTGAGGGCATCTCCCCGAAGTTGGTCACGTGATTCACCGACCAGGTCACGAAGCTGATCGTCATCTCTCATCAGCCAATCACGTTGTCCCTCCGACCAGCAAGCTGGTCACGTGATACACCGACCAACATTTGTTTCTAAATATAGCTCACAAGGGCTTTCCCAGCAACTGTCAAATCTACAATTAAGACGTACGTTCAAAGAAATACTTTTATTAATGGAGGAAACCTACAGCCAGCTGAATTCAACACAAAATATAGTTGTAAAATTGCTTTAGCAATGGGTTACAGAGTGCACCGACTACACAGCCTTATACCCTTGCCTCAACAACTAGTTACAGAGTGTACCGACCTGTACCGGCTACACTGCCTTATACCCTTGCCTCAACAACTGGTTACAGAGTGTACCGGCCGGTACCGGCTATACAGCCTTGTACACTTGCTTTAGCAATTGGCTACATATGGCTTCAACCTACCGGTTACAAGTCTACCGACAGGGTACTGGCTACACAGTCCTTACTGTACAGTTTTTTTTCACCCTACTGGTTACATAAACTGGCTAAATATAGACCAGTGGCTGTCTAAATTCGTTGCTGACCCCAGCCTGCCAGTTTTTTGCCAGTTACAGAGAATTGCTGGTTACAGCTAAGTACCGGGTATGGAGTCCTGGTACCGGACAGAGTTGCCTAAGGTTAATTTGGTTACAGAAAATTTTTAGACCTGTCAATGGTCTTGGTGATGTGACATGACAGTGTCCCAACCTACTGCCAGGCAACCTTTCCTTATCACATCTCTCAACAATCTGTTATCAGTGCTGGACTTGGCCGGAGAGATAATAAATTTTGTCATCAGGTCTGGCCAGGGGTCAGACATCTCACGAATAACAATTGCTCTGTAAATGCTGCACCTTGCAGGCTGCTGGCCCGGGGCGAAGAGTCTATTAATAGGAAAAGTTGTGTCAGCCCAACCAGACCACATTAAGAACACAGAGACTGTTAACCTGGATCATTGTCACCAGACCGGACCAGTGTCCGGAGGGACAGAAAATGTTTTTCAAAATACCAAATGTCCCAAATGTGGCACACAATCTGCCTGTAGGGTCCAGACTAAGCCCTTTTTTCAGGAACTTAGGAAGCCTAGGGGGCTGGACCCTAGGTATTATAAATGTTCAAGGAGGGATACCTACTCCCATATACTTATACAAGGACAATCCAGGTAATGCCTGAGATTTCACATCCAAGGTCGGGCATACCAGTTCAAGGCCCTGCCATTCAATTTGTCCACAGCACCTTTGGAGTTCACTGTGATACCAAAGGAGGTGAAATTTGTGACCATACACAAGGACTTAAGAAGCCACCAGTACCTAGACGACTGGTTGGTGAGAGCCAGATCCCCAGGCTTGTCTCCAAGATACACAGGAACTAGTAAATAATGTGTCAGCAACTGGGTTGGCTGATGAACTTACAGAAATCAGAGCGGGAACCCAAACAAGACTTTGATTTTGTAGGCTACCAGTCCAACTTCAGGTCTGATCGGTTCCGACCGACTCTGGACCGGTGACAGAACCTTCAAGAGACTATGTTAAAACTGCTATCCCTACCGGCTTGCCCGGTCCGGGAATTCATGTCCTTGATAGGTTACTGACGGCTACAGAAAAGCCAGTTAATCTAAGTCGACTCCATATGAGACCCATACAGTGACATCTCAAAACAACTGGAGGGTACCAGAATCACTGGAAAAGGTGATCCAAGCCCCCAGGTCCCTGCACCCGCCATTTACAATGGTGGCTGAAGGAAGACAATGTTCTTACAGGCCAACCATTACACCCAATTAAACATGCTCTGCAAATATTAGGACGCTTCAATAGAAGGGTGGGGCGCTCACTTAGATGAGCACTTTGCAAGAGCAACCTGGTCCCCTCCGGGAAGCAGGTTGTATATATAAACTATCTAGAATTTCAAGCAGTTTTTCTGACTTTAAGAGTTCTAAGACCTTTGCTCAGGCAAGATAGTACTTGTAGCAACTGACAACACCACAGTAGTGTCATACATAAAGGAAGGAGAAATGAGGTCGGGCCCACTTTGTGCCCTACTATGGGGAATCTTGACCTGGTGTACCAGGAAACAAGTGGCTCTAAAGCACGACACATTCCAAGCCGGCATAATGTGGTAGCAGACAGGCTGTGCAGGCTAGGCCAGACCATCCAAACAGTGGTTTCTCCTTCCAGAGGTCTTCCACTCTATGCAGTAGGTGGCACCGGCCCAAAATAGACTTATTGCCACGAGGTTCAACAACAAGACACCTCTGTTTTGTGTCACCGGTACCGGATCCCCTGGCCACAGCAGTGGATGTGCTCAGTCGGCCATGGTAGGATCTAAAAGGATACACCTTCTCACCATCAGCCATATTGGGCAAAGTGGTGGAGAAGTCACAAGACTCCCCATGTAAGAGAATCATTCTGATTGCTCCGGGGTGGCCCAACATGCCTTGGTTTTGGGATCTAGTGGCCATGTCCAGCCACATCCCTCTGATCCTGCCCAATCTGCCCAGCCTGTTCACAGCCATTCGATCAGATCCCTCACAGAAATCTGACAAATCTTAATCTCCATGCAGGGCCCCTAGAGCCTCAGCAATCGAGGAGCAGGACGTGTCTGAGGCAGTGGCAGCAAGAATTGAGGCTCCTCAAAAGGGGGGTCAGTCATATCAGTCTATGAGGCAAATGGGTCATTTTTACCAAGTGATGTATCATTCATCAGGTGGACTTTGGGCACCACCTGTGAAGTCAGTTGCTGACTTCCTTAGGTACCTGCTTCAGGACAGGAAGTTGCAGCCAAGTACCATTGATGGTTACAGGTCAGCCATTGCTGATAGTCTGGAAAATTTGCCCATCAATGTTAGTAAGGAGGAAAATCTCACTCGTCTCCTGGATAACTTCCACTGAGACAGACCCAAAGGCCGGAGGGGAACCCCCTCCTGGAACCTCTCCCTGGTTTTTGCACCAGCTGACAAGGTTCATTTTGAACCAATTGAAGGCCTCCTTGAAGCATTTGACCTTCAAGGCAGTTTCCTCTTGGCCCTGGGTTCGGGCAAGCATAGAAGTGGGATACATGCTTGGCAAACAGCCCAGCACCATTGATGGTTATAGGTCACCCATTGTTGATAAACTGGGAAATTCACCCTTCAACATCAGTAAGGACGGAAATCTCGCTCGTCTCCTGGATAGTTTCCTCAGAGACAGACCCAAAGGCAGGAGTGGCATACCCTCCTGGAACTTCTTACTGGCCGTGCACCAGCTAAGACTCCATTTCATCCAATCAAGGAGGCCCCTTTGAAGCATTTGACCTTCAAGACGGTATTCCTCTTGGCCATTGGGTCGGGCAAGTGCAAAAGTGAGATTCATGCCTGGCAAAACTGATATATTGGACACCAATCCAATTGGTCAAAAGTGTCCCTGTATCCATCACCCAGCTTTCTATCCTAGAATCAGCTGTCCATAGAGTGTCCAGTGTGGCCCCTGGGGTTATAACAGCCCTGGCCCCGACTCTGGATAGATCCCTCAAGTCTGACAGGTCCCTCTGTCCGGTCAGAGCATTGTGCTACTATTTGGACAGGACCTCAGACATCAGGCAGAATAAGGAGGTGTTTTTTTTGTGTCTCCTTTGAGAAAGGTTTCAACAAGGACATCTCACCTGCCACAATCTCCTCTTGGATCAAGCAGACTGTGATCCTATATTATGAGCTCTCTGACCAGGAGGCCCACTTTTAACATCAGATTAAAGCCCATGATGTCAGGGCCTTTGCTGCTTCTAAGATCTTCCAGTCGGGAGTCACCTTAGATCCAATCTTGTCAGCCCGCCACTGAAGTCACAATACCTTCACACAGTTCTATATGAAGGTCGGGGCTTGGGCTGATTCAAAGCTTTACCAATTGGGCTAGGTAGTGGCTGCTCAGCAGATCCACAAGTGGCCTTTGGATTGAGGAGATTTGTATATGTACATAACAGTTCTTCATGTACATAAGAATTAAGTGTGGCGTGCTTCCTTCGGGAGGTTTATTTGCATTCTGGGACTGAACTCATCCCTCTCTTCCCCTACCTCAGAGCAGGTCTACAAAAGGGGGGGGGGGGGGCGACGGCGGTATAGCCCCGGGTAACCGGCTGCTGGCAACCGACCATGGCCTTGCAGGGTTTCCTGACCTTAAAGTCAACCCAGGCCTGGACCTATAGGTCTCCTGACGAAGTCAGCCTAGACCGTAGGTTAAAATTTGCTATTACTTGTGAGTTCACATGAGTCCCTAGTAACTTACCCGCCGACCAAGCGGTAGTTATTCAGCAATTGTCCATTGGATAGGATGTATTAACGCAATAAAATTGCAAATTTAATAAGTAAATCAAATTTTTATAAGTTAATACCCTATCCAATGGACACACAAGACCCTCCCACCGACCCCGCTATCAGCTTACTAGGGGTCTAAGAGGTTTAGACAACGAAAAAGATGCTGTGACGTCAGGTTGTCTAGACAGGAAGGAAGTACGAGGCGCCATCTGGGGAGTGCACAGTACTACGGACCGGCCAGCCGGTGGCAACACAGGACGTCTTTTTCTGGCGTTTGGCGGGCCGGTCTGCGCCGACCGGATTAGCAATTGTCCATTGGATAGGGTATTAACTTATAAAAATTTAATTTACTTATTAAATTTGCAAATTTATCTCCAATTTTCATGCAATTGCAGACTTTATACAGTACTAGCAATTACATTGAGTAGAACTGCCATGTTTTGGTTACGACAATTTATAACCTCAGTCTCGCTTGTCAGCTCATATAATTGAAGGAAAACTTAAAATATTGGGAACAAACAAGAAATCTGAAGAAATAGTCTCATATTATGTGCATTTGGCCACTTTTATTGCGATGTCATGAAGAAGAAACATCCATGTTTGTGTGGGGTGTACTAAAATGCGGAGTCCCAGAATCGGTACGGTTTTGCCTTGGCGACCTCTTGATGTACACATTTTTAGTACTGACCCTTCCTTAGTGTTGACCAACTTACTTACTTACTTATCTGCGTCTCTCTTATTGGAGAATACGGCCACCCGCAACCTCCAAGCTGGTCTGTCCTTGGCCAGACTCTCTGCTTCACCCCAGGTCAGCCCCATGTCTTTTAACTCTGCCTCCACACTCCTTCTGACCAACTAGTATGCACTATTTTCCTCCATCACCCCAGCTACCTGTCATGATACGACGTCTGCAAGGTGCTGAAAGTGACCTCAGTCTATTGATTTAAGATAATATAGTTGAATAACTGTGTTTTCAATGATTTTCAGATCTCTCTGATAGAGACTCCCCAATACAGGGAACTATAGTGTATGCCCCAGGAGGTGAAGCGGTCAAAGTGGGAGAGTCCTTGACCCATAAACATGAACTTCAACAGGAAGTGGCAGCGGGGGAACAGGAACAGGATGTGGGCCCTGAAATCAGTGTCATTCGTCAAGCAAATAGAGGTTGGAAGTCGTGTTGTTTAGCTTATTTAATAATAATAATAAGAGAAACATTTGTATAGCACAAAATTATGAACATTCTCTAATGCACTAGAAACAAAAAAGGGGATAGTTCTTAAACCTGACAAAGTCATAACCAGGGGAGAATGGCTATGGTGGTGGATAAGCTGATCTAAACAGGTTAGTTTTAACTTGTCTTCCAAAGCTTGAAATGGTCCATTCAATGGGAGCCTATTCCATTCCACTGACGCAGCAGTGACAAAACCATGTCTGCCTATGGCCTTTCTGAGACAGGCTATAGAAACTGATAGTTTGTTTCCATGTGTCAGACTACTACTAACTAGACTTGATCGGGGATGACAAATAGTGGGGTTCACAGAGGTTTATGGCTTTAAAAATGAGGAGGTTGTATTTGAAAAGGATACAATATGAAGCCAGTGGAGTTTTTCTAGGTAGGATATAACATGACCCATTTTGTCCAGTCTGAAAACAATATGACAGAGCGCATGTTAAACTTTCTGAGGTTTAGCAAGACTGCCTTTGCTGAACTCATACAGTAGGGAATTACAGTAGTCTAATCGGCTACTGACCATAGCGTTTGCCACAAGAACTCCAGTATCAACAACTAGGAATTTATGGATGTGTCACAAATCCCTAAGGTGATAATAGCAGTCATGGCAGACCTTACCTACATGACTGTCAATGGTGTCTAATTGTACCAGTATACTCTCCAACATTGGGAACGATCAAATGTACTATAACACAGTCTGAGTCATATGTTCTATATCGCAGTCACTCTATACTTACAGGGTAATATTTTATACATTAATCATTTTGAAATGACTCTTTTTACCTCAGTATAACTTTATTGCCACTGGAGTCTGATAGTAAAGCTTTACTTCAGTTCAAAGCTCCTAACATGCAATGTGATTGTCATCATATATTCTGTCACTTTACAGATTCAGAAGGCTTACAGTCACCCACAAAAGATGCTGATTTTGGTAGGTTACTGTGCATTTGCTTGGTTGTATTCTAGTTTAGTAACTTATAAATTCAGCTTTTGTCCATTGTGACAATGTATACTGTATTTTTCAGTTAATATTTAACAAAAGTTTGATCAATGCTTAATGCCCTTATTTTCTTACTAAAAGGATTGTTTTCTTTGCTACTCTGAAATTTTAATTGTGTCATTGAATTTAACAAAGAAAAACATTGTGGAAAAGCTAGAAAGCACTCATAGAGCACAGACCTCCACCGAGGCAGTCAAATACGCCCGTATTGTAATTTCATCCAAATGCTGTTATTTAATATGTTTGGAGTAATTGAAACCATGAACTCTTTTATCTGTACATGAAAAATCCCATTGCTGTGCCAACAAGTTACATGGCCTCCAGTAAATAGCTGTTGTTCAGTTTTTGAGTATTGAATATATTGAATATAAATTTAAATTAATAAATAAATGTTTTCCAATTTTTCAGCAGAAGGAGCAGAGTTTGAAGATGGAACCCAGTCCCCCAGTCGCCATGGACGCGGATCTGAAACTCCGCGGGAAAAACCATCCAGCCGTGCTCCGTCCGTGGCCAGTAAGATGTCAGGGTACACCAAGATCAGAGGTAAATGTCATGTTTACTGTTGACCATAACATGAATTGTTGAATATGTTACAAAATTGTTTTTGGGCCACACCCACTACAAACCCACTGATTTCAGCAAGACGCTATAATAACAGTTGTACACAAAGGATACACCAAGTTATAAATGTCAGTAGTGGAGTTAATACCAGTAATGCAATGGTGACATTCTGATGAACTTTGGTGAGAATTATTAATCAACATGGCATGAGAAAGGGAAAAACTTACTTACATTTAATTTAGTCTAATGGACCTTTGTCACTGAAAAGAATAATAGTCTATGGAAACCTATTTCAGAGATTAGTATGAGATTCAGTGATGTCAACACCACTAGAAATATTGTTGCCAAGTTTTTATATAATTCACAAACTAGTCAGTGAAATGTTGTGTAAATTAATTAATTGGAACTTCATCTGTTTCAAATATATTTGAAGCCAGAAACCTTATTTCAGAAATTGACGTCACATCGGGTGATATTGACGCTACAAAGAGTATTGTAACCCAAGCTATACATGCAAATGCCCCAACAGATGAAGAGAAACACGAAATGTCCGATATCGATTCTGTCGATTCTGTAAAAGGTACATACACCGAACTGTGTGCGTGTGAAGTTTTAAAAGGGAGATGCCGTTACACACGAGAGTTTATTACTAACATCACACATTCTTCAAAGTTACTGAACATTAACATTTAATTAAAACCTACATATTTCACTCTGTGAGTGTATTGTGCAGTTCATACTGATAACCTTAATAACAAGCCGAAAGGTGTTTTGGTCTACTAGTGTGAGCCGCAAGGCCATCAGAGACACAAGCAGTGTACTGAAGCAGTCACCAATCCCAGTACTAACGTATCCCATTGCTGCTTCAGACTTCAGAGAACAGAGAGATACTCATCATGCTAGGCCACAATTCATGAAAGTCTGGAGACAGAAAAAGAGTGATCTCTAGTAGCAGAAGTCTCGCTAGAGCTTGCACTTAAAAACATGAATGAACGCTGACGGTATTCATTATAGCTATATGTATTTGGAACAGTGGGATTTTATGGTTTATTCTTTCAAATTTGTACACAGACTGAGAGCATCATAAAAAGTCTTACAAGAAGAGATTGGTTGAGTGACGTTTGTATTGTAACAGATTTTGAGTTTGAGACACACTTTCAAGTGTCATATAAATCTTATGTAAGGGTTTGGAAATTGTTTTAATATAATCATTTTAACAGACAATCTTAACAAAAATACTGATTTTATTTGCAACACTAAGAGTTAGTGGTGTGGCGATTAGATGTATTGTCAATTAATCGTCGGTGACAGTGTAGAATAGCGGCCGGTCACTTACGTTTTCTAATGATCGATTATTAAGCTTATATCTTACCTTTCCTGATTTATATCAATATCCACGTATTTTAAAAACATTTTAGGTATTTTTACTTGATAAACTGACAGTTTTGTCTTGAAATTCAAATTTGTTTATGTCTACCGCCATATTTACAGGAAGTGGGTACTTTCGGTAGATTCTAAATGTCGGAACACCATTATTCTTACCGGATTGACCTATACCTTATCCCGGAAAGTGTTTCTTAAATAATAAACAATAATGGAGTAAAATAATCGATTATGGGTCGATCATCGCTCAGAAAAATGGACGAATAATCGACCATGCAAATTGGAGGCGATTCCCAGCACTACTAAGAATGTATTGTGTTTGAGGTACACTGTTGAGTCTTATAACATATAAATCTACTGTTGAAGATTAGGAAATTATTTTGATTTAATCATTTTGGCAGAAAATCTCAGCACAAGTCCTGAATTTATTTAAAACACTGACGGTGTGACAGTCTTTATGTGGTGGAGGCTATACTTTCAGTATTTTCCACAATATATTAATCTACTGACGTAGATCGAGAATTCTGATGACTTCATCCATCCTGTTTCAACCGCCTTCACCTACCCAAGTCCCTGCATTGTACGTCCCCACCCCCACCCCCCCCCCCCCACCCCCGTTTCAGATGATATAATAACAGGAAAATTTGCCACATGTCTAATATTTGCCACTTATAAAAAAAATCACCCTTATTAAGGGCTATAATTGTAAATGTACATTTTATCATGACATTCAATTTCCTTTCACTAACTACATTTCTAAGAGCCCGGTTAAATGACCTTGGTCTTGTGATGACATGAGGGTGAACAACCTATAAAGGTGGTTCTCTGCATTTCAAATCCCATTCCTGCTCCTGCCATCGAGTTGAATGTCTCCAGACAGTAACAAAAAAATACTAATAAAAATGGTGAACTTGTTCAAATTTAGCTTCTTGTACTCTATTTGTTACCCAGTATTGTGGCAAATTGTAAATATGGGGCAAATTCTGCTGTCATTATGGTACATTACGGTGTGGCAGTTTGCTGTGTGGCGACAAATTGTTTTTTCAGTTTGGTTGACCCCCCACACTAATACCCCGTGTGAATTGCTTGAGGCTTTTGCTTTGACTGTTCTTGTAATTAACTCTCCATTTATTAACACAATTAAAAGATTGTACAAATGAACCCTATTAATTTAGTGGACTTCCAAGATACCAGAAAAAAACTCACTTTTTACTTTACAGAAATATTCCAGATTACGGGGAAAATTTCCTAGGAAAGGGCCCTCTGGTGACTGGGTTCCACTGGAAAGTGAATTCCGAGTAACAAAGTTCTGCATTTAGTGAAACTAAATGAATTTTTAATAAACGAAGTTTTGTTGAAAGAGGGATTGTAATTAATTGAGCTCTACTTAAAATCAATTGCAAGTAATAAAGTTCTACTTTTAATGAGATTCTCAGTAAATGAATTTCTACATAAAACAAAATCTCAAACCAAGTTTTGTTGAAAGGGGATTGCAATTAACTGATTTCTACTTAGAGTCAATTCTAATTAACTGATTTTATATTTCAGTCCGAATTCTAATTAACTTAGTTCCACTTTCAAGGGTTCAGCTGTATAGTTAAAGTTTTCTTTTTGTTTTTCATTGGATCACAAATGCTTATTGTAAAGAAATCAGTGTGCTTTGACATTGAATTAACTCCCATGTTTATAGCAAATCTATATTTCTTGCATGAAAATACAGTGGTGTTTACTTCTATGCTTTATATGCTGTCTAAAGTCAACATGCACAATAGACTATCCAAAAAGAACATCTGTCAAAATTATAGACTCAAACTTTATTTTAAGTAAATTTAATGGCCACCAAAGATGAAGTGCCATGTTCAGTAGATATGATTTCATGTCCTTAATATCTGGGTGTTAAATATTGAGATGCTTTATTCCTCATTCACACTACAGGCAGTATTGGACAAAATGCCCTGTCCGTCAACTACCGTCTGATGTCTGTATGCCAACTTGTGACACAGTGGCCAACCATCCAATTCCTCAAGGGTTCTGTGGAAATTTTAAAATGTTTTAACATTCTGCCTCTAAATCTGCAACTGTGAGCATGTGAAGAAGAATTTTTTAATATATGGTAACTGTAGTTGTGGTCGTCAGTTTATATAAGCCTGTGACTCGGTCGTGTTTTGGTTTGAGACGTTAGTGAGATGGCAATGCAAGGAGAGTGGAGGTAAATGGAGGTTGTGTCTCAGTGACACACGTTTCTATTATTCTCGTCTTACTGCCATCCTTCTGTTATTTATGGTTAAGCACCATGTCCAATCAGTTGCCATGCGCATCATACCTTTTGGATACACCAAACCTGGGAAGATATGAGGCAATCTGGGAGATGGTTCCACCGCTACCGGCAAGTCAAACTTCTAACCACGGGATAAGCTACCTGCGGTGTGAATGGGGAATTACTGACAGAGAGATAAAGACACCTTCATAATTTCATTTTTTTTTTATTTAGTTTGTCTTTAGAACTGTTTTTAAATTTCATTTGACAATTAATAATAATTTAAAAAGCAATATATTTCATCATTAACATTTTATACTTCATCCTTGAGTTATTGTTTTGGTTTTATTATTATGTAATATTAACACCAATTGTGATCTATAAACAGTTCAAGATTTAAACATAAATTTATATTCAATTCCTTATTTTTGTAAATTCTGTATAAATATGGTGAATGGGTGAGGATACTTTTCAGTAAAATTGTCACATTTGATAAAACTGGATCTAAATTTGATATTATTACTTCAGATCTGTGAATTTCTGTTGAATCTAATTGATTTGAATAATACACCCATTTAAATGGGAAATCCAAAAAGCAGGACAAATTTGAACACAAAGGATCTGACATTGATTTAATAGGGAATTCTTCTTATCACAATCATGCTTAAAAGGGTAATATTATATGTTTCCTTGAAATTTTCAAAATTCATTTAGTTTCATCAAAAGTGACAAGACATACTACTGCTATATTGTTATGTTGCCTTATGTAAAACATTGCATTCCTTATATACCTTTTTTGTGTTCACAAAGATCACTCTTCACATATGAATACATCATTTTTGATTAAAATTTTATTTACTTGAAAATTGATAATGTTTAATCAATGATTGCAATAATGAGAGTCATTATTTTGAAGACATTCTCATACTTAGTATATCTGTAGGGTAAAAGATGTGGATTTTCTGTAGTCTCTACAAATCACTAGTGAGGGAATCCCTGTATTTAATTATCAGTAATTATTCTTTCCAAATGTTCCTGTGACGATTTAGGCCATTTTTGTGATTCATTGCAGAATTTCAATTAATTTTGCTTGTTGCTGTTAAATTTTATGTCATAGTCCAAGTGGTGAATATTACATGCCATGAAAATTTCATGTCTTCTCAGATAAAAGCAAGTAGTTTGAAACTCCATAATTCTGATCCTGGGTGGAGAAAATCTTTGTGACACTTTGCTTCAGTAAATAATACCATCAGTGTCTCCTATTCTAATTTTCCCTTTATACATATGTATTTCTGTCTTTTATTTCATCAATAACAATTAGACGAGTCCCATCAGGCCGATGTAGGTGGTGAAAGACCCTCATCTGTAATGTCAGGGCAAGAAGGAGATGAAATGACTCCAAAAGTTACAAAATCCCAGACCATGGTCTCCAAGCCTCAGTCCAAAGCAGGAACGACCTTGTCACAAAATGAAATCAGTGGCATGGAAACCTCCCAAACAATGATACAGGATGGAGAGCAAAAGGAAGAGATAGTTGCCATGGGTGATGAAACTGGTAGTCGACGCCCATCCAGGTTGTCAAGAGCCAGTAGTGTAAACAAGGATGGTCAGCATGGGGATGAAACTAGTTTTGCAAAAACATCCAGCCGAGCGGCATCAAGGAAATCCCTCAGGAAAACGCCATCAGTGGAACCAGATGGAATCGGTTCTGTTGCCATTGGCAATGAAGGTGGGGCTTTGAGCAGGAGTGAAAGTCGCAGAAGCGGGGCAAAGTCTGTTCCCATGGCAACTACTCAGGAGGCACAAGTGATGGAATATAAAGGTTACGATACTGACACTGTGATTTCAAATGATTCTTTCTCTTCGACCAATCGTCCGTCTTTTCACAGGTCGAAGAGAAAGAGGTTTAGTAAGCGCCATGGCCAACTCTCTTCTCTCGATGGCAATGTTGTGAAAAATATCACTGCTAACCTTGCTGTAAAGCTCGCTTCTTCTACTGATGCCTCTAACATTGATGTGGACTCTTTGCTACTAAGCTCTAGATCTAAAGGTATTTCCTCTCTCTCTCTTTCTTGCTTTTTTCTCTACTTGTTTTTCCTTTTGTTTCGCTGTATTTTCTCTGAAATATTATCCCTGGGTGTGAATTACTGTCAGTCACTGCTGGACACAGCAAGAAAAGCCTCAGTAGTGAAGTGGTTTGGTATTTAATCACTGAACAAAATCCAGTACAAAATGTAAAAATATTTCTGAAAATATTGCAATCAAAGTGTTGCTTCACCAGAGTTTTATTACCCCACAGCCCTAAAGGGCTGTCGGGGTATTGTTTTCACCCATGGTGTCCGGATGGGTGGGCGGGTGGCGGGAAATAGTTTGTCCGGGCTATATCTCAGAAACCGTAAGGTGTAGGAAGTTCATACTTGGCAGGGACATTGGTTGGGGGGTGTAGGTGTGCAACGTCATGGTCTGACCTTGATTTGACCTTGCCGTAGTGACCTTGAGTTTGAAAATCTTGTCCGGGCTATATCTCGGCAACCATAAGGTGTAGGAAGTTGATACTTGGCAGGAACATTAGTTAGGGGTTGTAGGTGTGCAACGTCATGGTCTGACCTTGATTTGACCTTGCCGTAGTGACCTTGACCTTTAAAATCTTGTCCGGGCTATATCTCGGAAACCGTAAGGTGTAGGAAGTTAATACTTGGTAGGGACATTGGTTGGGGGGTGTAGGTGTGCAACGTCATGGTCTGACCTTGATTTGACCTTGCCGTAGTGACCTTGACCTATAAAATCTTGTCTGGGCTATATTTCGGAAACTGTAAGGTGTAGAAAGCTGATACTTGGTGAGGACATTGGTTGGGGGTAGTGGGTGTGCAACATCATGGTGTGACCTTGATTTGACCTTGCCGTAGTGAACTTGACCTATAAAACCTGGTCCGGGCTATATCTTGGAAACCATAAGGTGTAGGAAGTTGATACTTTGTAGGGACATTGGTTAGGGGGTGTAGGTGTGCTACGTAATAGCGTGACCTTGATTTGACTTTTGACCTTGCTGTAGTGACCTTTAAACTCTTGTTGCACCTTTGGGTCTGTCTGTTGATGCAGATTAAGCACTGTTAAAGTCATATTAGAATTCATTAAGAATTTCCTTTTGCAAGTTCCCATTGTAACAGATGGAATTTCATCAAATGAGCCACAGGCTTTTCTCCAACACCACACATAAGCATTCATTGAATGTATTGCCACGTCTGTATGCATGGGTAATATTCAAAACATCCAAACCATAATTCTGCCATTTTTGGGTTACTGATAAATGCTGTCATTTTATTATTGAATTGTCTTGTTTTAATACTTCATCTTTACATACATTACTTTTCCTTAGATATTATTTTCTCCACTTAAGCATTATTTGGACCTTAATATAACTGACACTGCTCTGAAAGTATCTTGAACTTTATACTGTTTCACTACTTCTATATCACATGGTGTTGAAAAATATTTCCCCAGGCTGTGGGGTACGGGCATCTCTGATGCTATTTTTTTAACAGGTATTAATTTTGAGTGGGGTGATATTTTATAGATTTACGGTATATACTCTTCTTTTACCTTAAACATCCTTACACATGTTAAGCAAATGCTGCGTCTGCTGTTGTAAGGGATCAATTCCATGTGCATGCAGTTAATTATCCGTGACAGAGTGACATCGCTGTCAGTTGTTTAAAATTTAGAAAAAAGTAGAAACAGAAAATGGGTAATTTGTTGGATACCAAATGTCAAAAACCTTTGAAACAACCAAAATTCTCACCATTAATGTATTAATGTGCAGTCCCCTTCAAAATGTATTTTAGAGTGTCAATACCAACAAAATAAGGTGAAAAATTTATTCTGACTTCATGATTGTGTTGGTGACTCTACTCGTCATTCAAACTTGAGAAAATTGTGGTTAATTCCCAAAGGTATTCTTTCATATTTTCAAAATCAGTAAAATAACTTTTTTTTTGTGATCAGAATACACAGAATTTTGCTCAGCAAATGATTTATTGTCCGTTGGCTGTATGATTGGGATGTTTGGGGTAAATGGTTAAAAAGGAACAGAAATGTAAAGATTGCCATAATTATGGATTACCAAATTTGTACAAACAATTTAAACTTTATCCATCAAAAATGCTTACTTTTAATTTCAGTTAATCATGTGCACCAAATCTACTTTATATTCGACTTGATTTAAGCCTAATAAAATGTTTTAAATAATTAACTTTTGCCCACGTGTTTGTGGGGCTAGTGTTTCACAAACTCAGGTGGCAAATTTTTTCCATTCTGTGACCTGTTATAGCCTGTAATAACTTTGTTTTGTTCATTTCAATGTAATTCATTACTGTTAGACCTTTAACTCTTCCAGATTTAAAAAAGAAGCTTAAAGCATCTCTGTTTTAAAAATGTTATAAAACTCTGTGCCATTCAATATGTATTTTATAAGGCTTCAAGTTTTGTACTTAAGCACATTCTTACCATTTATCTGTTCATGAAGGGCTCATCTAGGTAAACAACATATAATTGGAAAATGTACGATTTTCCTTCAAGAATTAATTATTAAGTACTTAGAGGGCCCTAGTATGCCTTCTTATGTGGAAATTCTGGTTTAGGTAAAGTATCTTGTTGTCCATTCAGAGTCAATTTAACAGGATGGACCTGTTTTTGAAATGTATTTTTACTTCACCAAAAACTGAAGGCATAGATTTTTAAAGGTCCAATAATAATGAATTATATGCTATCTTTTATTAACAACATGTATCCTTCAAGTTTTCCTTTCCACATGTATAGTTCCTATGGAAACCCATTTGTAATATTCAGAAAGAACTTTTTGAGTTTTCTCTGTTTTCTTTCTCATAATTACAAGAAAATAACTGCTTAGATGGCTGTAACTTTTACTTCCTGTTTGAAAATTTTTATATTAATATTATTTATTTACATATATATATAAAATATATATATGTATTTTACTATATGGGGTTCCATACAGTTTTCTACTTGATCTTTTTTTAATTGTATAATGTTCTTTTCAAAACTTGTGAATGCAATTTAAAATAGTAAAATATATTATAAGTTAAATGTCTGCAAAATACTCTGCAAATTATTTCCGCATGCTTAGTCAATGTTCTGCTTTCCTTACCTCATGTTACATTGATCTTCCTGATTTATACCCAATTAACCATAGATTTTTTTTTACCTCATTTATACCAAGTACAGCAGAGATATCTCGCATAAAGATATGAAAAAAAAACCCTCAAATATGGGAGTTTATAAAATATAAGGCATTTATTATTTTAAAGATTTCTCAGAATCCCTCCTGGTCACACCCACAATTCTGGATTACTGGCCCTGAACGCCCCTCAACTCTCCCTAATAATTTATGATAAATGATTTTTGTTTAACTAGCGCACTGAGGTCCCCTTTGTGGGGAAGATATTGCACCTGCAAAGCAGTAGATTAGATTAGATTAGAATCAAACAGTTTTGAGCGATTAACTCCCCTTCTAAATTTTTCAACTTTTTCTATGATTGATATTCTATGAAAACTGTGACACAAAAAAGTTACACAGTGACCTTAGATTAAATATGTCATCCTTTCAGTTTTGTTATCCTATTGAACTAGTAATGTTCACGTATACCAGTACGTAACTTCGCAGATTAAACAAGAGGACAGTGGAAAGACTTTTTAAAACTTCGCTATGACTGAAGTGATCTGGGCAAAAATGCAGTTTCTCGATACTTAAAATTTTTAAAGTTTTGATTAATATGATGATTAAGGTAATATAAGAGTAAACTCACCATACCCCCTATTTTTAAAAAGTATTTAACATGTTTTACAGAAATATGTTCTGGAAATTTTTACCTAGAAAATTTGAAAAGAAGAGCAATTAAAAAGCTTAGTACTGGCAAACTGCATTGTAGCCGTGATCTGCCTCTCCTCTACAACAGAGTTGAAAAGAAACGTCTCTTGGTATATGACACATCATGTGATATTGATGTTTGAATCTTAATAATCTCTCCCACAAGGGAATACGATAGTATATGAATGTAGGGATGTACCATGAAATCTACAATCTATGCAACTTTAGACCATGCATTGGTATCTTAGATCAAAGGCTAACATGGAAACACTTTTGTAACTTATAAACTCATCGTTATCTGTGAAAAAGTTGTTTAATTTAATGGTGGTTTGGGCAAAACAAAATGACTATTTATTCTGCCGAGGGCATATCAATGAACAGCCAAACTTTTGGACAATTTAGACTATAGTTTTTCAGCCAATCAGATTCACTGGCCCTGTCATATTATAATTGTAATTGTTTGTCCCACCCTACATCTTAACCCCTTAAAAACCATATATGCCGACAAGCAGTAGACAGAAAAGTGTATTCATCAGTACTATATCTCTGTCGAGTAGTAGTAAACACCCCTCTATGGTTAGTTTACTTTTCATTTAAAATATGATGCAAGATGGCGTTATGGGTGATGAAGATAACTCAAGGTGCGTGTTTTAGCAATTTAAACCATCTGAAAGGTCTTCATCCTGGAATTTCCTATGGTATAGTAAAATATTGCCCTGTTGGTGGCACAGGGATTATGCACAAAATCTTGTGAAAAAAGGGACTAAAATCGACTGAATTTGCACATTTGTAAAATTTTCAATATCAACCTCTTTCAAAAAGAATAATTATTCTGAGAATGGCTGCATGAGTGACAGTCTTAACAAATGTAGCAATCAAGTCTTCCAAGTATATTACAGACTCTATATTTTAGTATTTAGAAGCAGAGATAACATTGCTATTGTATTAAAAGCAAGTCTATTGAAAATGTTTCACAGAGTTTAAATTGTGGACTGTCTTGTGGTGACATGGATAGAGTTCTTGGACCCTGCAGATTGAGGGTCTGATTGTCATCACCACATACCCATTGCAAAAACATTAGCTATAAAGGGATATATCTAAAATGATTTGCAGTTGATTTCAAGGTAAATATAGGATAAACATAAAAACTGTTGCTTGTCTGTGTCAGCGAAATACAATCCACAATCCTTGTGTGACAGAACTCACAAAATAAATCAAGAAGAGAATTCACTAATACTGGATTCATTCTAGTTGAGGGGCTTCTCAAATAACTCAACTGACACAGTGTGAGCCTGTGGAGTGAAAGGTTGGTTCAGGTCCCTGATAACTTTTATTCAATGACATTTGGCACCATACTTTCTTGAGGCTGACATTCAGAAGCTTGGTGAAAAATTAGTCACAGGAGAAGGTATTCAGAGTTTTGAACCTGCAACCTGTCACTCCAGAGGCTCGTACTCTGCCAGTTGATTTACTTCTTGGTTTCTCTTGCTCTCATTTCCGTATGTCGAAAAATGATTGCCATCGGTAATAAACAAAAGCAATTGTTTTCATTGAAAAAGCCTAAAACAGACAAGCAGACGTCTTAAAAATTGGAGGGGTTGACATTTTAAGTCGAAAATGTCTTTTGCGGATCGTCAGTTGAAAATTACAAAACACAATCATCATAAAATATGAACTGAATAGAATGTTCTTGCCTTTCCCACTGTATAGCCTCCACTGAAAGCCTAGGATCTACATCTCGTAAATCCTCCAAAGCCCTCAGCGAACAGGAACTGGTGGAGGCACTGTCTGAGCATGCTCACAGGATTGCCGAGTCTGTACTAAGTAGACCAGAGACTGGAGTTGACTTAGTGCAAGATGCACAGGTAAGGAAATATGTATTTTGTTTTAAAAAGTTCTATTAAAAAGTTCTATTATAACTTATAACACAGGGTCGGAGATTATAAATGCAGTTTGTGCATAAATTTGTGATGTTTCCTTATTTGAACATTCACTGCAAAACTACAAGGTGCATTTCAATGATTTCATGTATATCATGTTTGTGACTGTATTTACACCCCATGAAGATAAACACTTTATGGTAGCCTTAAAAACCCCAAACATACTGTAATTTTTGTAACTTTAAGGCCACCAGCCTAATGGTTAATTGTTCTATAAGCCACATCATGGATTTCATTTATTGTTGGTATGTGGCTGTATTTTAGACTTGCTCCAAGTCTTTGTATTTGTATCCATCAGTAACCAGAGTAGTTAAATTTAAATTGGAAACTTACAGGAGTTCATTTTCCCGCGAGCAATCTGGAGTATGGGGGATAGTCTCAGAAAAAACAAACAGGGCTGGTTGTTCCTCCAAAAGTCATACAGTACCCATATATTAACAAAACACAAAGGACTTGGTGAAAGTCTAGGTGTATTTAGGCCCCAAGGAAATATCTACTTTGTGGTAGCCTTTGTAGTTTTGATTTCATAATGCCCCAATCACACTACGGGTGGTATACCCCATGGTTAGAAGTTTTACTCAGCCGCAGAACCGCCTCCCAGTACACCTCATATCTTCCGAGATTTGGCGTATCCATAAGGTATCAAGCACATGGACCCTGATTAGACACGGTGTGTAACCATGGATAACAGTAGGACAACAGAAGTACAAACATCAGTCAACGAGAGGCAACCTTCATTAACCTTAACTCACCTTCGGTAACCATCAAATGGACACGTGCTACTGAAACACAACCGAGTCACAACCTTGTATAAACCATGGACACCTTCAGTTACCATATGAACAATTTATTTGGTGAAGGTCACAGTGAGAAGTTCAGAGGCAGAAATTTTAAGTATTTTAAAATTTTCATATAACATTCAAGGAATGGGACGACGGGCCACTGTATCACAAGTTCGCATATGGAGATTTAATGGTTGTTGAAGGACAGGGGTGTTTTGTCTATTGCCCAGCAGTGTGAAAGGTGTATTATATTCAGAAAATGATTCATTTTTGCTACTATTAGAAAAAAATCCTGTGGATAATTGGAGGTTCCAGTTATACAAAATTGGCTGCATTTTATGTGAGTTTGCTAGATCCTAGTTGTACAAATTCCAATATACTATATGGTGGAAGTTTGCTGTAACCAGAACTAAATCCGGTGGATGTTAAAGGTTCTAGTTGTACAGAGTTTACTCTACAGAGTGGAAATTTGGCATAACTAGAACAAAATCAGTGAATATTTGAGTTGTAGTTGTGCAGGGTCCTCTCAGGAAGTGACTTCCACTCTTTTAAGAAAATTATTACAGTATGGTACTTGTGTTTACAAAAGTTTCCCAAAGTGATCACCATTCTGCTATCCTAACAAAATAGAACTCTTACAACATGGTCAGATGATTCAGGCTGTTGTGTACATATCATTCTTACTAGTGATTTAATAGAGAGCAACAATTATATTTATTTATGGAAACTTTTCTGAAAAAGTTACAAAAGGTTTAGGTATTCCAAATATTTGACAACTTTGGTTGTAGAAATACTTTATTCCGGCCCATTGTGTTTGAATATAGAAGTGAAATGATATATAATGATCCTTGAATGTAATGCATAATGAATAATTGACCACATTTGCCTTTGAACTTTTGAATAGGAAGCAGCTAAAATGTGGGTAGATACTGACAGAACAGAACACGAGGCAACAGATGATGTAAGCCATGGCACATACTAAACCTCATTTTAGCACCTGTTTTTGGTTTGATGATTTATTTGTTTTATGTTTTTTAGTTTGAAGTACTTTATACTTTTTGCTCCACTCTCTTTCAGGTATTGTTGCAGTTGATTTTGTTTTTGTATTAATATTTTACTTTTTCTCTTCATTAGTTGATCGTTGTGTATAGCGAATCTGTTGTGTAAATTTTCGCCGCACAATTTTGCACTTGTAAAATCACAATTAACTAAGTAGAGATCATATTTGATGATCAGTGCAACATTATTGCAGATTGTTAGAGATTAAACATACAGTAAAATAGCTAATTTGTCAGTTCAGAGGATCAAGTGGTTTAGTGGTCAGTGAGTCTGACATTTGGTCACTTGTGTCTCATCTGGTCTTGGGTTCGAATCCAGCTCATGGGAACACATTGGATTCACTGGGCACCTGTCCTGATTTGACCTTGACAAGCTAAGCCACTACTTTGATCTTTGTCACTTCCAGCTTGACAAGATGTGGAAAGTACTGATGGGTTATTTGCCCTGCCCCCCACTCTTAAAAGGGTATTTATAGATCGTTTTTGTTTAGTTTGGAGAATCTTTCAGTTGAAAATGTATGCTGTTGTACCAATAAAATAATTTATTTGACTAATATTCTAAAATTACAAAAATTAAAAAAACAACATTGTATATAAATACAATATATCATCCCATTTTATACTGTCAAAGAATTGTATCCAAGTACATATTATAATATGTACTTAAACCATAATATTGAAACTTGAGAGTCACACTATGGCAGATATAAAGGATCAACGAATTACATGTTACCTTAAAAGTATGATTTATACTTTTTGCAAGTAATATACTTAATCACTTGATGTGTGATCATTCCAGTCTAATTTTCATGTAACTTCACAAACATAAACAGCATTAACAGTATGTGCAATCTAATTGTTATTTTATTGAGATAATAATCATAATAAAATATATGAAAGCTTTGAAGCTGAAAACTATGATTCTATCTAGATTTTTTTTAAGAGAGAGAGAGAGCTCTCAGTAATCTCACATTCACATCTCATCCTCCATGAAGATTTTCAGATGTTACACTACTGCTAACAAAAGGTGGCTTAAATTTGAATAAAAGCTGGAAAGAATAGTAATTTTTTTCATATCTGAGTAGTTTTTCACCATAGTTTTCCTGTTTTAAACCAGGGCCCGTATTCACGAAAGGTCTTAGCCAGGGCTTAGGCTTAAAGTTGAGACTTTTGTCTCAAGTTTCTGCCCAAAAACTGCTAAGACTTTGTCTTAGGCATAGTGGTATTCACAAAGAATTTAAGACCAGTCTTAGGCTGAGCCAAGGGCTCAACTTTAAGACTGGTTGGTAGTGGGCTTAAATTTTGTAAAGAGGACTTAAATATGGCCGCCATAAACTTTTCTCCACTTCAAAATTTGAAATGGCTGTAAATAAAGTATAATTATACAGAACACCTCACTAAAGCAGTCTTTGGGAATTTATGTGTGGTAACAAGGTTTTCCATTTCAAAACAGCACTTTTCCTTAGATAAAATGCATTAAATGAAGGATATATGTCACCAATAGTATAGTTTGAATAGAAAAGAAAGGTCACATGGCACAGAAAACCACTGTGGTTATTTGAGAATCTTGGACTTAGCTAAGTCACCCTTTGTGAATACTTTTTTAAGACAAAACTTAGCTGAGACAAAAGTCTTAACTTTTAAGACTGGATTTAAGCCTAAGACCTGGCTAAGTCTAAGACCCTTCGTGAATACCAGCCCTGGTCTCTTTTTCAGACATTAAACAAACAGTAAAATGGCTAGTTTTTCCTGTGAAATAAAGTCTGAAATTAATCGATTTTTTGTCAAGTGTAGTGCTGTTTAGGTGACTGTTTTATCTGCAGAAAAAATAAATAAAACTTTAACCAGAGAAGGATACTGTTGCAGTCAGTTTTATACTTTACAATACTTGTTACCCTATTCTTTACTGTGTACTGTCTCACAGTCGTCGTGGTTACTGATCTAGTCCTCATTATTTTTAGTGTATATGTTATTATTGTGGTGATTGTTAACATTCAATCTGATGTGTTGATTGTTACATGTTAGTTATTCTTCCTTCTTTTCCCAATATATACTCTCTACTGCAAAGCAAGAAAGTTAGACATTAAGAAGTTTTATAAAATGTTCAAAGCATCAGTGGTTATATAAATATACAATCTGTTTTCCAAACAAAGATTCTGTAAAATGGTGTCCATTTTTGTATTGTGTTAGTTATTTAGCAATACTTTAACAACAAGATTTAAGACCAATATAATATGTAGTACTTCATCCAATTGAAATTATAAGATTTTTTTTTCTTTGTATGAGAATCATTGGGATTATGTTTAACAGTCTGGATATAATGAAGGTACAAATTCAGAACCTAAATGTACAGTCACTCTTAAGTGATTTCCAAATGACCTGTTGTTGGCTGAATTCTTCTTGAAGTTTTGCCAAGGACTTTATAATTGATCATAAACTGAGTTCGGGTTTACACCAAGTAAAAATTATACACCAAATATCGATGAATATTTCAAAAGTGTTTCCACAAAGAACTTAATGTTTTTGAATGTGTTTTCATGCAGTGACCAATAAATAACATATAACCATAAGGTATCCTAACCCTATTGCTAAAAATGCTTAAAATGACTGTGACATTTTCTTGTAACCATCCTATGCAGCAGCACCTTCTCTTAGTATAGTGTACAGTTTGGCACAAATTGACATGCTTCAGTCTTGAACAAAAAGTGACAATAATTATTCCAAGAATTGTATGCATTTTTATGTCGATCGTCACTCTGCGGTGTGGACGTATACATACACGTACCTTGAGCGACTTCTCCGGTGAAACTACAATGCCTAGAGACATGCTGTTTTTTTAAAAGATGGCTTATCTATCTAGCATGAAAAATTGGTCAAGGCATGCAGATCTGTTTGTTTGTCTGTTTGCTAGAGCCATTACAAGTAAGGCACCCCCCACCAAAAGTGTGAAAATTTTAACACTTTATCACAATTTTCTCAGTGAAGATTGCAGGGAATTTTCTTTCTCATATCTTGCACATATGTACTGGGCCACAAGTAGATTCCCTTGTGTGAGTGTCAGACCTGGATCTTTCTTAATTATTTTTTAAAATCATTTTGTTAAAATATGTTATTCAGCTACTTTTTCCATAGCTACAACATGCGGAGTAATTTGGGTGTCTATCTCAATAGCTAAGTGAGTAATAGCTTCTTTTGGACTTTTCAGTAACTTCCATAATGAGTAAAATCACTTGTAACTTGAAAACTATTGCATTTAGAGAGTTTCATATAAATATGTTATTTAGCTACTTTTGGGTCAGCTATAACATAGTAAAATTTCAGCTTATTGCATCGTTGAATAATAGCTAATTTGAGTTTCTCACTGTTGAGTAAATCAGTTGTAATTCGAAAACTATTGCATTTATAGTATTTTCTTTAAATATGTTTTTAACTTACTTTATACACCTTAACAGTTACCTTGTTAATTTCCTTCTGAATACCATTTCCAGGGCACAACTTTTGTGTCCTTTTCTTCTGTCTCTTCTACTCTGAAACTCAAAACACACAGTCAGCTGACACAGAGCCCGTTCACGGGCACTGATTGCTTGTTTGGGTGACAGCATGGTGTCAACAATCCTGATTGGCTAAAGATTGCTAAAACTTTTTTATATCCCTTGGTCCCAGGTTAGGACATGTGCCAAATAAAGTTCCAAGGCACCAGTCATCAGCAGTGACAAGGTTTGACAGACCATCAGTGTGTATATTTGACAGGGTATCAATGCCACAAAGTAAATAACTAGACACATTTAAATAGTTATTGTACGTTTTGATTTTCTCTAGGTTGTGGTGACTGAGTGTGTCATAACTGAGGAAGAAGAAGCTTAGTTGTATAAGCAATCCTGAATTTTTAAAGTTTACAAAATAATTGTTAATTTATGTTGTTGTCTTTGCATGTCAATAATCATACAATCAACAGTGACCAGGTGTAATGGACCAGCAGTAGGTATTTGACAATGTTCAACAAAAAATCGTTTGATTTTTGTAGGCTGTGTTGACTGAGTGATAACTAAAGCTTAGTTGTATCACTATTGTTGTTATCCTTGCATAGCACTGATCGTGTAGTCAACACTGAACAGCTGTTATACAGCTGCAGTAGGTACAATGTTTAAAAAAAAGTCATTTGATATTTGTAGGCTGTGGTGACTGAATATATGACAACTCAAGAAGAAGATGAAGCCACAATGGAAGAGTACAAAGAGATGCTGAAAGACACCTTAGCAACCGTTGGTAAGGAGCTATATTTTGGAAATCTTGTTCACAAGTGAATTTATTCTTTTATTGCACATATTCCATATTACTCGAGACTACTGAGGTCGATATCATCTGTCTCTGTACTAGTACATATAGAGTAAGGAACCTTAAATTCACCAGAAATCTACAATTCGCCACATCTTAAAAACGTTAATTAATTTTGTGAAAAAAAAATTTTTTTTTTCATTAACTTTGTATTTTTCAGTTCAAAAAGCCTTAATTTACTATACATTCAACAAATCTCACCTCAATTCATTTATTCTATTAGTATTTTCATATGTGGCGAATTTCAGATATGTGGCGAATTTTACATTTCTTACTGTACTACTCTCTTGCAAACTAGCATCTCCATTATGATAATAATACACAAGTGGTATTGTGTCTTATAACTAGCTTTTACAATCAAAGTCCTGACTTTACACTGATCTGGAAGAACCAGTGCTGAACCACCCAGTAGTAGTAGTAGTAGTAATTTGAAACATTTATAAAGCACCAAATTGATGAAAACATCCTCTAAGGCACTGATGTCCAAGAAGGGACAGTCCAATTTCTGAAAAATAGTCCATATCCATGTTAGGGGAGAAGGGCTATGGTGGTGATTAGGCTAACCTAAATAGGTAGGTCTTCGACTGTTGCCTAAATCCATTAATACTATCCTGAGTTCTGATGGCCTGAGGGAGGTTATTCCATTCGGTGGGAGCAGCAACTGCAAAACTACACATCCCTATGTGTTTATTTGGTCTGGTAGAGGAAACTGAGAGGCGGTGGTTGCCCCGTGTAAGGTCACTACGCTTAATTAACAAGGACAGATATGGCAGTATTATTGAGGTTGTATTTAAACAGTATACATTACTGAATTACTTGCTTGTACTGGTAATCATATTTTAGATCTATTGCACTAAGTATCAGTTTGTACCTGTACCACATACTTTCAGTGTCCAAGATATCTGGGGAGCAGGAGGAGGAGTTACGGGAGGCAGAGGTGTCACCTGACCTGGTGGAGGCACTTGCCAATCAGGAGATCGCTGTAGAAGATATTGGTAAGAAGCTCAAAACTCTTTAAAAACAGCATCTGCGTGTAAAAAATTGACAGAATTTCTTTGTAAGGCAATCAGGCAATTACTGAGGAAGACATTGGTTAAAACAATTGACTGAATTTATTTGAGCCTTTCAACCGATCTGGACACACCTTCCATTGATTTCTGTACGAATTTGCCTAATTTATTGTTGAGACAGCATCAGTTAAAAATGTTTGAGTTTAATATATTGGATTTAGTTCAGATTACAAATGAACAATTATCAGCACACTGTCAAAGTCTGTGAACTGACATTAATACTTAATGTTTATTGTTTATTGGCTACAATCACAAGTCACTGCATAGGATATTGTTTCAGATGCTATGAAGGCATTACCAGCATATGGTACATTAACAGCAAATCAATGAGCTAATGTATAGGCAGGTATACTGGTTTTAACTACATTAGGGATCTTTGCAATCTGTGTTTGTTGTTACAGGGTAGATAGCATGTTTTATGCTGAGCTTTGTCAAATTCTTTAGTAGAAGATTGATAAGAAAATTTCTGTGAAGTAGCAGTAAAATTAAAGTCCTTATAATAGCTTACAACAACTAATAGTATTGTCCATCCCACATTTAAAGAAATTACAGTAATTTGTAGTCATATTTTTCTCAAACATTGTACATAACTCCCTGTCTTTTTATGCTACCAGAAATTACCAAGGATGAGGACACAGGGAAGACAGTGATTCGTGCCAAGTCAGTTGCAAGCTATCGTAGTAGTAACAAGGGCGAGTCGAGTCGTAGGAGTAGCCGCCAAAGTATCATCATAGATGTCCCAACAGGAGAGGTCATAGGTAGGTCACATGGCAGGTCACATGACCAAGAGGTCATCATAATAACGTACCTCCATATTTTATTTGGTATCATTGTTGATGTTTTTTAATCAAACATGATTTAACAGGAGGAGTTATACATTGGTCATATGACCAGATCACATGACCAAATATTTGTCACAGCTGAAAAGTTGGTTTGGTATTGTCATTGATATTTTTTAATTAAAAGGTGTCTTCACAGACAAGGTTATGCTCAGTTCACATGGCAGATCATATATGATGCAGAGATTGTCTTAGAAATAGCAGCTGAATAGATGGCTTGTTTACTGTTTTCATTAATGTTTCTTTCTCATAGATATCTTTGCAGGAGAGATCACATGATTAGTAAGCAAGATGCTCAACATAAAAGGGATCAGCTGAAATTTTCCTAATTATATCATTTTGTATAATAGTTTCTATTTTAACTTTCCAGTGCAGTTGGTGTTTGTTTCAGGTATTGTCACACTATATTACATTTCTATAGAATTGCCAGCTGGTTCTGTTGCAATGTTATAGTATCTCTTCAGCCCTGATGTCTGGCATCTCATGTATCATGCTTGTGCTGTATGTTTATGTAACCTGTGTCCAGGTGGCATACTCAAAAATAAACACTTGTGTCACTGTGTCTGGGAAGTACCTGTTTGATTTTTGATTTGACACACAAAGCAGCAATAGATGTCCAGTGGTTTTTTTTGGTGTGTGCAATATTATGGCATGAAGCAAAAATAAATTTGCATTGTTAACTTTTTGGGAGAGGGCTTCTAGAAGGATGTGTTCGCCACAATGTTGTATATATGTTTGTGGCATCATAATGAGGTTTCCTTAAATTATGGAATTAAATATTGAAATTAAAATCATGGCATATGAATAATTTTTACTGTTTTCTTATTTTAGGTTACAAAGAAGAATAAATTATAAATAAACTAGTACGAAAAATCTCAGCAGGTTTTTCATCTCTCTTCAGAAAATCTCCAAAAATAAATTTATAACTAAGAGAAGTTAATTGGTAAGAAAACAGCAAAGTTTAGATACACATCAGTGCTCATAATCTGAACAAAATTTAATATGTCATATATTTGTGTAAAGCCAGAATTTAACATCCCAGTTTTTATCAGTTCTTATTCACAGCTTCAGTTGAAAATGTTGCTTATCATCCCATGTATAAAACCTGGGGCCATATTCATAACAAAGCCTTAGATAAGGTGACCTTAGACATAATACCTGATTTATTTCTACTTAAAGTACATTTTTGTGGTAATCAGAGTTCTGCTTTGTGTAATATCAATGAAAAATCCTGTTTGACCATATGGTTAATACATTTTCTCTATTATCTTCACTGAACAAGCCTTTGTTTCATTCAATATGAAGCTTGTGTAAATACATCAGTATATGCAAATTGTGGTGTCGGGTATGTCAAGCATATCAACATTTTCAGGTGTTAAACACACTGCAAAGGATAAGAGCCGACAGCAAACTCCTTCCATGACCACCAAATCTCCCTCTTTGATATCGAAAAGCCCTTCGAAGGAGGTGTCCATGCCTATACCTGAAACCTCTGAGGAAACAGATGATATGACTGTTGAAGAAAATTTGACTGAAGCTCCGACATCTAAGCAATTGAGCAGGCAAAAGTCACCACGAAAGACACCTTCACCCACAAAATCGGCAGCCAAAGAAGGTTCCTTACCTGTACTGAATGGAGGAGGAACATTTGTTTCTGAAGAAATACGTGAAGAGACAGAAGGAGAGGATGAGGCAGAAGATGTTGTTGAGGATAATGAGGATGATGATGTCATTGAGGATAATGGGGATGAGGATGGTGTCGATGATCAAGAAGAGAAAGAAATGAAAGAAAAGCCAGCCAAAAGTCCAACCAAAAAACAACCCTCTGTTTCCAAATCTCCCACTAAACAAAAGAAGCGAGACAGTTCAAAAGAGAAGAGGCCTGAAGAACCGCCATCACCAACAAAACAGAAAAAGAGGGATAAATCTAAAGAAGATAAAACTGGAACAACACCATCACCAACAAAAATAAAGAAACGAGACAGGTCCAAGGAGGATGACTCACCATCCCCTTCAAAATCTAAGGCTAAGTCACCACAGAAGGATCCTAGTGGGGGTAAAAGTAAGGACACCAAAGATGTCTCACCACCAAAGGCAGCACCGGATGCAAAGCCTGTGAAAGAGAAACCATCAAGGTCAAGGTCAAAGGCTTCTTCCAAAGCTGGTGCCCAATCACCAGTGAAGCAGCCAAAAGCAGTGTCGGAAGTAGCCAAAGTGGCAACAGAATTATCTTTGGGTCAAGAGGGGACAGAGGCTTCTGATGCCGCTGAAGGTATCAGTGAAGAATACACAGGTTTGGAGCAGGAAGCAACCATGGTCTCATCTGTACTGGAAGAAACATATGAAGGAGATGACCAGACAGAACAGCAACCAAAGACCAGATCCCACACAATGGTCAGTCAGCAGATGACCGACATTGTGTCCAAAACACCAGCGGCTAGTGTAGTACCTAGTGTTGTCCCTTCTGCAATGTCAGTTGCGAAAGACCCATCCATTGTCTCCACAGAAGCATCACGCTTTTTCCAGGAACAATCTCTGATTAGTGTTGAACAATCAGCTTTAGAAAAAGAGCAGTCTGTTGCAACTAGACACCCTTCCATTGTTGTTCCAGAACAGACATATGTTGAAAAGGAACCCTCTCTTCTAAATAACGAACCATCAATGGTCAGCAAAGATCCATCTTTGGCGCCGATGAAAGAACAGACCGTACCTGGAAAAGACCCATCTATGATCATGGTGGCTGAAAATTCAGTTGCCCCAAAAGATCCGTCTTTGTTGAGTAAAAGTCCAACACTAGTTGTGCAAGAACAGGCTATAGTGAGTAAACATCCCACTCAGTTAACTCAAGAGCAATCCTTATTTCAAGAGGCATCTACAGTGGATGATACAAAGGCAATGGGAAGCCGAGATCCAACTCTTGTACAAAAAGATCCAACATTAGTTACAGAAAGCCCCATCATTGACATGATGTCTAAAGCAAATACAGAGGTACCGACTAAAGAAGATACCATGGTCTCTTCACCAGACAAGAAACGGAGGGAATCCAAAAGATCAAGGGGGAAGCACTCGAGAGAAATCACAGATGTTGCAAGGGAACCAAGAGGAGAAGAAATCCAGAGTAGACAGCAGACACAGGATGAAGAACCAGGGAGAGATTCTGTATTTATCTCTAGGGAATCAACAAAAGATTTACCACAAGCAAGTAGGGAGGCCACTAAAGAACCTTCATCCATTCACCAACCTACAACGGATGAAATGAGTTCAAAGGAAGCCAGAAGAGCAGCCAGGAGAGCTGGTAGAGAGGCAAAAAAATCCAAGTCCAGGTCCAAATCACGGGAGTCGAGTAAACTCCCACAAACACGTGAGGGGACAGGCTTTCCTCCCGCGACAGCGGGGGCGAGTTTAGATGAGCGTGACGAGACTATGGGAAGGAGTAGTGTGGGTGATGGCACAACACCAAGAATACCAAGTATACTGCCCACTAAGAGCAATACCCAAGGTAGTGGTTTTGGACACTAGAAGAGGCATTTGACAGTGTGTGGTTGAGTGTGTTCTTATGGTTTGAAATTTTATTATCTTATTACATTAATAAAATATTTATATTTAGTTCGTTTAAAGCTGTGGCTTTGGCAACAAAGTGCATGTATTGCCCTTTTCTCCTGGAGTGTATTTATTTTGATTTTGTGAAAAGTTTACTGAATGATTGGAGTGGCTTCAGCAAGAATCAGAACTGAATCAGAACTAAGTGGGGGATTTTTGTGTGTGTGGCTATAATATATACAATATTATTTATGTGCAACTTTAGAATATTTTGTTATAAGTTCTTTTTATTACCATTTTTATAATTTCAGTAGTGAAGTGTCTTAGTCATGTATTTCTCTGTAGAATACTGCATTCATATATCAAATAAAATAACCTTTAAACATCATATGTCTCTTATTTTCTTTGAATGTTGTTCAGTATTCATTTTTTCATTAATGAGTGAAGTGGCTTGGACAAAATACATTTCTTAATTTAGTTTACTAAACAGGACAGTTATTTCCTTAAATAATCTTAAAGTATCTTAAATAGGTTTAGAATCTTTATTTCAATTTTACACATTGAGCATATGTTATTTCAGAACATCTGATTTTATTCCTATTCTAGTCTATTTTGTACTTTTATAGCCCTTAATCTTTGCCAAGGTGGACTCTAAGGTGCAACACCAGAAACCAATCAAAAATCATCATTCCACAGAGACGCTGGATAGTTTATAAGCATGGGTTTACACCAAATGTTTACCCCAAGAGGATCTAGAGCTGCTTAGGTTTTAGGACTATCTGGCAACAACTGTTGCCATGGCAGTGTTTGTAAGATTTTTGGGTCTTGAACTACATATTTAAAAAGGGATACTACTAAACTCATGTTACCCATCTTGTGGGTTCTGTATACGTCTTACAACTGAAGTTGTTCCATAGATATTCACAAATCTCAATGTGTTGCCCATTTAGTTGTACCTACAGACTGGGCTTCTTGCCTTCCGATGCTGGCTGTTTTTCCATAAACTTCATATCAAATCTGAGTAAACTTAAATTGATTCTGTATATTGTACCAACGGACCTGACATTTTTTTAAATATTCATAAGTTTATTCTCAAAAAAATGTAAATATATGATGGAATATTATCAGAATGACATCACAGACCAGTATAACTGTCTTTATCAGTACATAATGCATCAGTCAGTGCCCAGGCTTATATGATGGCTGCTTATTTCTGTTACTGAGTCATGAAGTGACTCGTAATAATTCTAACTTCTCAGAACAGGATTACAAGCCATTGCAGTTTTACCTCAACATCCAGTGCTGGAATCTGTTTATACTCTTGGTTGAAGAGTGCTTATCCACAACTTTGGCCAAATATTAACCAATCTAAGGATGTTTATCTTTCATATTTACCAGTTTGCAGATGTGATGTGATTGAAACAGTTTCTAACATTGTGTTATTTGACTGTACTACTTTTTCCATTTTAAATGATTTCCCATTTACTTTTTCTTACAATTTATATTTCTAGTTTTGCAGTGATATATTATTTAGTTGACATCCTATTATCAGTTAACTCAACCCTTGTTGTATTTTCTTTCTCTTTGTTTCAGTGAAGTGATGATTTTATCAAATTGACTAATAAATCCTTCAATTTTCAGACATTTTTTTTTGTGATTGGGTTTTTCATATTTTGCCTTACTACAATTACATTTATTTGACTTGCATTTAAAAATAAAGCTGTATTGATACCTATTTTTAGAAAATATTTATTGTTGCTTTGATAAATTATCTTAAATGTAAACTTTTTTATTTAATTTAACAGGTAAATATACTATGGCATAGATATTTGCATGGCAATAATCCCTTGCATTGCTGTATAACTGATCTAAGTGATAATCTTCTTATGTCTCCCTTGAATAATGTGATTTTGACATAAATAACTGTAAAATTGATGATGTTATTTAATCAATATTGCTGCTGATAGCCTCAATACAGAGTAAGATTCTATCTTATTACCTTTTATGGAAGTTATTCTTTGATGCCCACTTAACTATTGATTAAATTATATTTCTTTTATATGATGATTAAGTCATATTTCTTCCCTATTAGACTTAAAAAATAGAAAAAAAATACTTGGAGATTTATGCAGTACACCTTTTTGGACACTCATACTTTGGATTGGATGTAAACTTAGGTAGTCACAGTTAACTGTGGTAAACACAAAGAAAAGTGGGCCAAAAAGGGTGGAATTCAAATAGTTTTATCTGTGACATCACAATCAGAATGTAGAGTAAGAAATCTAAAATTCGCCAGGAATCTAAAATTCGCCACCTCTAAAACCTTAGTTAATTTTATGAAGAAAATGACGTTTTTGTCCAAAAATTGGTATTTTTCAGTTCAAAAAGCCTTAATGTACTATACAGTCAACAAATCTCACCACAATTCATTTATTTTATTAGTATTTTCACATGTGGCGAATTTCAGATATGTGGCGAATTTTAGATTTCTTACTCTATATCATAGAAAGTATCACTACATAGCTCTGGCACTGTAAAACATGGCAATAAGGTAGTGTTACATTTCTATGAAGTGAGAAAACGTACCCTTTGTATTAAAATACTCGGTGCTTGCAGTTTCTACTGAAAATAATTCATACAGATTTATTGTAACATTTATCATAAATAACCTCCAGAAAATTTTCAGAATTTACAGAATTTGGCCTACATTCCAGGTGTAATTAACCTTCATAAACTATATTCTAAAAAGGGCGTGATATAGCCCTTGAACAGACAAGTCAGAACTGAAAGCTGTCCTTTAGGGCAAGTGTTTTGTAAGTAATCGTAGTATAACTCCATCATTGATTGTGTGACTTTATTACTGTATTTTGTACATCACCCATCTTGTGTCTACATTATTGTCATACTGACCATTGCAGTATCTGAAGGGATTGAAGCTGAACCCAGTACCCTCACAGAACAACAGACCTCCATAGATCAGTCAAGAGGTACAGATTATAATAATCTACTTGAGAGTGTCGTGTATATAACCTTAAACCTGCTCATCTGTATTGGATCCCTGAGTCCTTTAATGTGTGGATTTACTCAGATGTGAGGATAATAAATTTATTATAGATAACTGTTGGTGTTGAGAAGTGGTAGTGCACTGTTTGGTCAAAGTGAAAATAAACATGAAAATCACACAGAAATTTATTGAAGAACCATAAAAAGATCACAAATATTTTTAGGCTGTTTATGAATGATATTTCATGAGAACACAAAAAATATATATACAAATTAAGTAGGTGTCTTTGATACAAATCTAAATTTTGGAAGACTGAGGATGTTTTTTTTTGGGGGGGGGGTGGGGGTGGGGGGTAACTGTTTGTACCTAATCTGCCTTCAGACTCATACATTCAGTGATTAAACACTATAAATGTTGCATGAAAATGTGGTGATGGTGATTAGGCATTATCGGTACACTCTTCACTGCTTGTCATTGTTGTCACTTAACACAGACAAATAAGCAATGCTTGATATTAATATTAGATGGGAAAAATAGGTATATTTTTGAGTTACAATATTCTTGCTTTGAATAGTTGTGTTATCTCAGATTAGTCGCTGTATGTATCTGGATGAAATATTTAAAACTTGGCAACGCTTTACTTGTTGTAGTGTGTCGTATGTTTGTCAAACTTTAAAGAGACGGATAACAGAATGTTAAGACACTAAGAAAGTGAGGCTTTACTCACGTTTTTACTCTGACCTCTAGCTCTCATGTTGGTGAGTAAGACTCCCTGATGATAAGGTTCAGAATAGATTTTAAATCATAAATGTCATTGTTTGATTTCAGAACCAACAACATTAACAACAGGTGAAGAATCACAGGTGTTGACTGAAGGTGATATGTTTTATGAATCACTAGCATTTTGTACCTTTTTACATTGACTTAATGCACCGTTTAGTGTATATTTTAGTTTGCTGTTTTGTGCACATTTTTGGTCTCAGTACTTTTTTGAATGAGAAGAACGTATTCACAAAGTGGACCGATGGAAGATGAGTTAAAAGCCAGGTTTACTCTAGAGAGTTGTAAAAGTGAACTGAGTCTAATCTCTGGCTGATTAATTTAGTGATGACGACTTTAAGTTCCTATAGAATAATGTTATATTGAAAAAATACCTTTTTATGTTGTTGGATTTTCTTTGATGTTGTTTGAAACTGATGTGTTGGATTTTCTTTGATGTTGTTTGAAACTGATGTGTTTTATTTCTAACAGCATCATTTGTACCAAAGTGCCTTTTTAACAGTAATATTTCCCCTTCAGAAAATATCTGTTGAAATATGTCAATATGTCTTGTTTAAAATTGGTACTTTGGAATATTATTTCCACAAAATACTTTTAAGAGTTTTTCCTCATACACGGATATATTTTAACACACGGTAAATATTAAAAGTAAAATTCATATTCTCTGCCATTAACGCCCTGATATCTGTTTAAATATAACTTTTTTTTGTCCATTACAAACTGCCAGATGAAAATGTCGTACCTGTTTTTCTGATTAAAATCAATATTTTAAATTTTAATTCCACAAAAATATTTTTGAATATTATTTTTGAAAATTATTTCATCACAGCCCTCACACATTTTAACCCGTTGAATACTAATTATAATATTTTGATATCATTTATACCTAGCCGCCTAATATAAGTGTAATTTTTGTCTGGTCAAAAATATCATGCACATCAGTCATATTTATTTTGGACTTTTTTAATTTTATTAACATAAAACTTGTCCACTATCACTAAAGCTGAGGAGGAACTCGGTGTTCTTTTTGCCCCAAATGAAAAATATTTTTGGGGGAAAGTAATTGTTAATATTACATCAATTTCTCATATAAAACTGTGTTGTGACGTGTACAACTACCACACACCAATACTGAAACCATGTTTCACCTTTATGTTCAGTAATGGACAATAGAAAAATCAATAAAACTGATGAGGGTGGGCAACTTTTGAAAAAAATAATATATCTAACAGCTTAAGAGGCTCGTACTTCAAAAGATCACATTTGTTGTCTTTTTTTTCTCATTTTTCTTTAACAGTGTTTACTGTGATTGATATTTGTGATATATTATAATTGCCAGGGATATATAAATTATTAGTAATTAAAATTTGAGTTTATGAAAGTGGTTAACCCACATGACTTGTAAGATAGTACATAAGTTTGTGTAAGTCAGTTTATGAAAATTTAAATTAAGAGATATAAGTCATGAAACAATAAAATGGCTTAAACATAATGCATCAGTACATTAGAAAGGCCGATCAAGAAGTATTAAAACTTAAAATTTTGAAAAAAAATAAAGGGAAATAATAGTACATGAACTTAATTCACGATGAGGTATATTGCCACTTTTAAACTGAAAAATACAATTGAAAACTGTGGTAAATTTATATGAAAAAAGGTAAATTGAGAAATGAACAGGTAAAAATGCCATCCTCCTGTTGCTGACTGTGTTTCCATGCTTTCTACAGGTACAGATCTGACCAGAGATCCCTCCTCAGTCATTGATGACATGCAGAATACCGGTAACTTAACTCTCCTCTGTCTATTCTGTTTATTTTACTATTAGAGTAAGAAATCTAAAATTCGCCACATATCTGAAATTCACCACATATGAAAATACTAATAAAGTAAATGAATTGTGGTGAGATTTGTTGACTGTATAGTAAATTAAGGCTTTTTGAACTGAAAAATACCAATTTTTGGACAAAAACATTATTTTCTTCATAAAATTAACTAAGGTTTTAGAGGTGGCGAATTTTAGATTTCTTACTGTATTCATTATTTTTTTGTTTACAAATGTATTACCAGTGTTGTTCATTATTTGCACTCTCCAGTAAAACTTATGTTTGCCATTCAAAGTTGTTTTTTTGTTTGTTTTTTTTTTTTGTATGTATTTTTGTGATGTTTGATTAGTAATTATTGTACCAAACATGATCTGTCAGAAGCTTAACACATATATGATTCCTGAGTGATGTGAAATCGTTTAGAATTTTTGGTTCGATGTTTGGTATCTGTACAAGTTAGTGATCGTCGATCTAGTTGACCTGTTGCAGAATTGTTATAAATTTTGCTTTTTGTTTGAAAGTTGCATTTCTCACACTAATTACCTTAATACAGGATACTGTACCACTTTCAACATTCACTTTTCAATATGGAAAGATAATGAATAAAAAGGTTTACTTTTTTTCTCCTATTCCTGAGTTGTATTGAGTAGAATTAAATTAATTCAAATTACTAAATTTGATAAACAAATGGGCACCTTGTTGGCTGAGATAAGTATTATTTTGAAAATTCTAGTTTGGATGAAACAGCTCTATATGCCCTTCCCACAAATAAAAAATTGAAATTTAATATACCTATTTTTTAGTGTATAAACTATCATGTTTTTATTGATTATTAAACAAAGAACATACCTTTTCAGTGCTGTTCCTCGGGTTGATGACCAGTTCAAATGATTTCAACAGAAAACAACACTATACTCCACTTTGTTAATTACAGTCATATTCTATTTAAACTTACATTTGGAATAACATTAGCTATATCCACAGGTTTGAAAATGTGGCAAGTAATTAATCCTACTCCAGTGTCACATCTGTATGTGTGTGCGGTTGTGCTTCAAATGACTTTAAAATTTGTGAAATATTATTTTCCAAAGACCGCCTGATGAACATCAAAATATGTATTTGTGGACTGTATCAGATGAGATGTATTAGAGTAAGAAATCTGAAATTCGCCATTTATCTGAAATTCGCCACATGTTGAAATACTAATAAAATAAATAAATTGAGGTGAGCTTTGTTGAATGTATAGTAAATTAAGGCTTCTTGAACTGAAAAATACCAATTTTAAGACAAAACATCATTTTCTTCATAAAATTAACTAAGGTTTTAGAGGTGGCGAATTTTAGATTCCTGGCGAATTTTAGATTTCTTACTATATTTACATCCAGTGTCACAGTTGGTACAAAATTTTTTTTTTTTTTAATGTACTTTTCAGTGCAGACATTTTGTGGTGATTGTGTTTTTACTGTTGAGAAGACTCATGTCATGTATTAATACATGCACTCATCCATCATGACACTTGTTTTGTGTTATTTTATTTAGACACAAGCCTGCACATTTGCTGTTATTTGTGTTTGCACATTTGTTTTAAACTAAAACCATAGTAATGATCTCTTGTTATTTTGCACCAGATTTCCATGAATACACTATAACCTCTATCATCCAACCTCCTATTATCTGAATATTGTAGTCATTTCTATTAAAATCCCAAATTAATTATGCCCTATTGTTTTGTACTAAAATATCTCTTCTACTTTATAAACCTTCTATTATCCAAACAATATCTCACTCTCTCAACCTGTTCAGATAATAAAGGTTATACTGTACAACATGAAGTAGATGATCACTGAATGCACTATTTTGTCAGCTTCTCCTTTTGAAGTTTTTGCATATTATGTTGATGTGATTTCCAAATAGTGACTTAGAACATATATTATGTGTGATTTTATGGGTTTCTTTTTATTGTCAATATTTTTCCTACTCAAAGGAATGTGGATTTACTACTTATTATTAAAGTTATGCAGATTTTACCCCCATGGGTACGCACTTAACAGACACTATAAAATTGCTGATTGGTAAAGTGGACAGTCATGTAAACATAAACTTACTGTGTGTATTAAATGTTGTATTTTATTTGTTGTGTTTTTAACTGTTGTGTGTTGTCATTAGACTTCCCAAATTGTATTTACACAGGTAGATTTTTACATGTTCATGTGATTTTTTTGTGTGACTCTTCAGTTTTGCCAACTGTAATTTAAATATGTTTTGCTAATTACATGTATTTTTAAAATTATTATATATTATTATTCATGCTTTCCATTCATATATTATTATTTTACTAAATATTGTGTTTTTACTGTGCATATTCTGTATGTGAGAAGATTTGAAAGTTTTACCTGTTTTTCAAATGACTGTTAAAGAATGAAGAATGTTCTTTTTAATTTTTTCAAAATTAGATTCTACAAATATTTGTTGATGATTCAAAAGTGTAACAAAGCTACTAGGGCCTTTACTGGTTAACATGTGTGTCATTGAATCACTTGTCTCCCAACAGTGTAGTTGTGGGTTCGAACCTATTGCCTTACAGTTTGTGACAAATACCTGTCCAAATATAACCCAAGATGTTACAAAGTACAGGTCAAAAACTAAACCTTGACCTTGCAGTAAATATCCATTCAATATGAACATTTAGTTCAGTTTCATTTGCTGATGGAAAATATTCAGCTTACACAAACTAATTAGCTCTGTCACAGTGATGAAAAGGTAAGTATTGAGAAGACGAGTTTGAAACTAACTGCTACAATGAATTGGATTGTTTATATTGCAGGGAGAAAAATGTCAGTACCCAAGAAACCCAGTTCTATAGCAGGCAGTGAGCAGGAGGTGAGTGAACGGATACACTCAATAATTGGGTCAAAGGTCATACAAGGTCAAGTCAAATTCTGATTGGACTTTCATAGTGCTTAATCTCTGCATAATCAATATTCTAAGGCACAACAAATTCTGTTACCCTCGTCCAAAATAATCAGATGTCTGGGAGCATAGAACCAGTAACTACAGAAACACAGAGAAAGAACAGAAACAACGGTGGATACACCTGTGAAACCAAGTAGGCACAGTATAATATCCTTACTTTTATATATCAGTATTTTTTAACACACCAGACTTTATCCTATTAAAACAGAATAAGATCCAGCCAGTGTCTTTCTTCAGATTTGGTTAGATGTCCCAATGTTCCCTTCTTGCAAGTAAAGTGAGGTTTAATTGTCATAATGTAGTCATATAAGACCAGAGGATTGGACTATGGACTAGTCTCATTTTTTTAATATACATTTAAAGAACAATGACAGGTCTTCAGTGAGCCAAGGGTTTTGATGTTTTTGTGCAAATCAACATAATGTAACAGCTTCTATGTCCGGGGAGTAGTGTCAGAATCAGAAGAAATTTTACTAGGACAAATATATTTTACTTGAAAAGCAGACCGTCTTGACTGATTGTATGGATTTAAAGAATCAATGAAGCTATTGATTTACTGATCTCAGACTATTTAGAACAAGGTAGATTTAACTATGTCATTTTGTATGGCACAGATGAATCTGTATACCAAAACATCCAGGTCGAGAATTTACATAAACCACACATAGCAATTGTTAAGAGTGATGTGTGTTTTGTATTAAATCTATTCATTTATAACTTTTGCCCATGAATATTGTTTAACACATTAGTATTATGTTCTAGACTGAAGATGAGGTTTTGAGAAGGGAAGATTTTGGCTATTGAGTTGTACATAAAACATGCAGTTAGCTTTATCCTTATGTCAGTCCCAAGATCATAAAAAGAAAATTACTACTTAGCATGTTGTACGCATTGGAATCTGATTCAGTGCTATACAAGTCTGATTAGAATATGTTTTCAATGTTTTCTCACAAACTTATCCTCAGGACAAGGGTGATTTGGGAATGGACGTGATTAACTACGGGGAGGCAGACAAACCGGAGGCAGAGAAAAGTGACACTATCGTCAGACCCATGCAACAGACAGACAGACGCCGCAGTAGTGTGAAGTCTGGTACTAAGAGTCAGGTAATAGAAAATATATATTTACTGTAAAAAGTGACACGATTATAAGACCCCAATATACAGACAGATGCTGCAGTAGCATCAGATCCAGTGCCAAGAGTAAGGTAATGGCTTAGAAAATATATATCTACTGTAAAAAGTGACACAATTATAAGACTTCAGTAATGTACAGACAGACACCGCAATAGTACTAGATCTGGTGCCAAGAAAAAGTAATGGCTAGAAGACATGTATCTATTGTGAAAAGATGACACGATCATAAGACTCCAATATACAGACACACGCCGCAGTAGTATGAGATCCAGTGCCAAGAGTAAGGTAATGGCTGGAAAATATATATCTACTGTAAAAAGTGACACGATCATAAGACCCCAATATACAGATGCTGCAGTAGTACTAGATCTGGGCCCATATTCACAAAGAATCTTATTCTTAGAATTAACCTTATTCTTAGAATTTTTCTTAGAATTGTCATTTTTCTTAGAAAAAATATAAGAATAAGAATTTTCCTATTCACAAAGATTCTTATTCTTAGAATCATACTTATTCTTAGGATTTTTTTAAGAATGGCTTTTATTCTTAGAATTTTTCTACGAATATGAAATTGCTATATGCACAAATCTCTTATTCTTGACACCAGAATTGCATCCAAGTACAGAAAGTCACTTCTGGGCCTGTATTCACAAAGATTCTTAGAATTTTTCTTTGAATTACACTTAGTCTAACCTGTGCACACAATTATGTTTACTTCTATTCTTAGAATTATTCTTAGCTAAGAATTGTTTTGTGAATAGGTTTTTATTCTAAGAATAAGAAAATTCTTAGCAAAGAATTTTTCTTAGACTACTGGCATGATCATAAGATGGCAGTAATGTACAGACAAATGCCGCAGTAGAAAATATATATCTACTGTCTCTTATAATAACATCACATTGTATTAAAAGATACTTATCTGTCGTGAAGAGTGACACAGCAACTGTGTGATCTGGTTCCAAAAGTGAGTTGATGATCAGAAAATAAATATTCTATGATGTCAGGTAAAGCAGGTAGTAACACTGACAAATGATACAATATCGAGACCGCATCAATGAGCAGCGAGACGTCACAGTGATATCTGGTACCAGGGGACATTAAGTTATTATTGTGAGTAGTACAGCTGTAAAGACCAGGTACTGCTGTACCAGGACACTCTATAGATGGTTGTTTGCAGTGAGTCTAAGTTCCTGAACCATTGACCTGTTTTAAGTAAATCTAATCAAACTGCAAAAGTCAGAGAGATGTTGCATTAGTTTGGTGTCTTTTGCTGGGATTCAGGTGGGAAATAATTTACTGTAACAGTTGTAAAGTCTGGTAGAAATCAGGTAGCAGACTGTTAAGCTGTAGCCAAGTTAATCACAATTGTCTATGATCTGTTACCAGATCCCCCCAAATCTCAATTCTTAGCCAAAACTTACCCAATTTTCTCTCACATTTGAGATTTTTTTTTCTGGACTGAATTTTTTTTGCTCAAATAAGTACTTTTACAACAGAAAATAATCAGCTGGGATGTTACCTGTCAATTAAAATCTTGAATATGAAGATTTTTATGTAATGACTGCCAGAAAGTGGCACAACTTACGTCATACTCTTTACAGTGTTACCGGTGCTGTGCTCTATATCATTTATGTTTTCATAAGCATCCCCTCTCAATCTTACGTTATCACCAATAAATTGCTAATATATTTGTCATTTCAAAGGAAACTAAATCCAAAAAATAGGTCTATAATTTGATTATTTTATAACCATTTTCAACAAAATATTTTCCTTAATTTAGCAGCTATTTCACATTTTATTGCAAAGAGCTTTGTTTACATCAACCACCCTTTACTTCCTGTTGGTGTATGCTAAAATGCGAATACACAAATATGGGTGGATTTTTTGGGAACAGCCAGCTGGCTTTCATTTAACTTTTGCAAATATTTACTCACATCACCAATGAGCATTACACAGCACCAATACAGTATATTTAATATTGAAACATAACTTATGCTAAACACTGTGTCTGAGAGCTGTTATAAATAAAAACTGACTGAGACAAGAGATTTGAGACTTGACGACTTTTGTGTGTCTGGCAGACATTCCAAGAATTCAGGTAGGAAGAGAAGACAAGTCCTTGCTTTGCTTATAGACCTCAGAAAGCAGTAACTTTATAATACCTACCTAATGTCTATGTTTGAATAACACTAGTATCACCTACACCGAGTCTAATACATAAGCAAAATGAACTATGCCAACATGTGTATTGTCATTTAATCACAGTTTCAACCTTGTTTTTTTTACCCCACAGCCCTTAAGGGCTGTCGGGGTATTGTTTTCACCCATGGTGTCCGGATGGGCGTCCGGGCTGGCGGGTGGGTTGGCGGCGGGAAATAGTTTGTCCGGGCTGTATCTCAGAAACCGTAAGGTATAGGAAGTTGATACTTAGTAGGGACATTGGTTAGGGGGTGTAGGTGTGCAACGTCATGGTCTGACCTTGATTTGACCTTTGACCTTGCCGTAGTGACCTTGAGTTTGAAAATCTTGTCCAGGCTATATCTCGGAAACTGTAAGGTGTAGGAAGTTGATACTTGGTAGGGACATTGGTTAGGGGGTATAATTGTGCAACGTCATAGTCTGACCTTGATTTGACCTTTGACCTTGCCGTAGTGACCTTGACCTATAAAATCTTGTCCGGGCTATATCTCAGAAACCGTAAAGTGTAGGAAGTTGATACTTGGTGGGGATATTGGTTAGGGGGTGTAGGTGTGCAACGTCATGGTCTGACCTTGATTTGACCTTTGACCTTGCTGTAATGACCTTGACCTATAAAATCTTATCCGGGCTATATCTCAGAAACCGTAAGGTGTAGGAAGTTGATATTTGGTAGGGACATTGGTTAGGGGGTGTAGTTGTGCAGCATCATGGTGTGACCTTGATTTGACCTTTGACCTTGCTATAGTGACCTGTGACCTATAAAATCTTGTCAGGGCTATATCTCGGAAACTGTAAGGTGTAGGAAGTTGATACTTGGTAGGGACATTGGTTAGGGGCTATAGGTGTGTATTATCATGGTGTGACCTTAATTTGACCTTTTACCTTGTCGTAGTGACCTTGACCTTTAAAATCTTCATGGACCTTTGAGTCTGTCTTTTGATGCAGATTAAGCAAAAGTCATATTAGAATTTATTAAGAATTTTACTTTCATAACTTCCCATTGTAAGAGATAGAATTTCATCAAGTGAGCCACAGATTTTGCTCCAACACCACAATAAGCATTCATTAAATGTATTACCACTTCTGTATGCATGGTAATATTCAAACCATCTAAACCATAATTCGGCCATGCAGATGCAGATAAAGAGTGTTGAATTTTAGTTTACTGATTAATGCTGTCATCTTGTTGTTGAATTATCTTGTTTTAATACTTCATCTTTATATGCATTATCTTTCTTTTAAACATTATTTCTCCATTTAAACATTGTTTGGAACTTTATATAACTGACAGTGCTCTGAAAGTATCCTGAAGTTTGTACTGGTACAGTACTTCTATATCTCATGGTTTGAAAATATTTCCCTAGGCTGTGGGGTATGGGCGTCTCTTTTTTTTGATTAATTTTTAATAATGGGTACAACGACAGTTTATCAGACATTAAAATTTTTCCAGCTGAATTTATGTTGGGCACACACATTGTTTATAATCATAACAAGCAATACTTTCAGCCTTGCCACATTTCCCTACTTGTGGTGTTAATTGTGTAACTGTGAGTAAAACTAATGTAGGAATGTTTTTATGTTGATCACCATCCTAACCACATCTTACCCTCTCCTTGACTCTATAGAAAAACCTTTAATATTATACAACCTTCGAGTATCCAAGTATTCCATTTTATTACCTGATCTCCACTCCCTGACATTTGCATTTCCTTATTACTGGACTGCCTCTTCCATTTCATGACTTTCTATTATCTGACCAATATCCTGCTCTCTCTCACCCTGGTTCAGGTGATAGAGGTTCTGCTGCTTATGTCTTTTTACGGACCTTCTGACTGTATGTTATACAGTGCTTTAGGAAAGGATGTCGAGGAGGAAAAACCTGACCATTAGTTGTATGTACTTGCATGTTATCACTTTGTGTTAACCTTGTTAACCTTGCTATCTATGTTCAGAGGACACGTAGTATTACACCTGTTATTTAATATTATAGTTGTATGTACGTAGTTGCACACCTTGCACTGACACCCTCTCACTATGTATGTGTGTATTGCACAGCGTTCTGGTAAAGGTTCAGAGGACACTGAGTATTACACCTGTTATATAATATAGTTTTATTATCCACCATGGCACCACGCAACGTATTTGCTCTAAATATAGGGAAATACAGACTTTTTTGTATACACAGGCACCCTGGTACTATGGATTATAAGTGTGTATAACTTTCATTTTTTCTGCAATATCTCGGAAACTATGTTTTCTATAAAAATGTATTATATATCATTGGAAAGGTCGTTTTACAGTGCTTCTGTTCATGTCTGTTGCATAAAAATCCATGCAGAAATAAATGAGCTATTTCAAGTTAAATATTGAAATTTTTATAATCACTGTTGCCAGTGCTTTTTGACAGCCTTTTCACATTCTCTCATTAAATATTCGTATCATTTAACCCATAAATCATACAAAATGGTGGATAATAAAAGTAAAACATCCCTCATTAGATGTATACAGAAAAAAATATATCACTCATGAAGATTAACAATATAATACTCGTGCTACGCACTTGTATAATATTGTTATCTTCATTCATGATTTTTTTTTTCTTTTTCTGTATATGTCATTTGTGAAGTTTTCCTGTTGTATGTACGTAGTTGCTTACCTTGCACTGACACCCTCTCACTCTGTATGTATTGCACAGCGTTCTGGTAAAGGTGCAGGAGATGCAGACACTGAGGAGGAGAAGTTCAGGAAACAGCTGGAGGAGCTTGTGGAGGTAAGTGGTGTGATAGTGATACTAAACTGTACCATGAGAGGGCAGTTGATAGGACAGTTAGCAAGATATACCTGGCCGTGACACAGATATCCACAGTGGGTGATATAAAAGGGATGATCTGAAAGCGTATTTGACTAACCCTCAGATTCTTCCAAGAACTGGTAAAGGTAAGTGGAAATCTAGGTTAACAGCATATGTCAGAAAACTTCAGAAAATTTTAAAATGCACTCTGCCATATTGTTTTCAGGTTGGACAAAATGAGCCGTGTCAAACCCTATCTAGTAAAAACTCCACTGGCTTCCTATTTCAGATTGTATCCTTTTCAAATACACCCTTCTCATTTTAAAGCCATAAACTTCTCCTCTATTTGTCATCCCTTATCAAGTCTAGTAGTCTAACATGTGGAAATAGACTATCAGTTTCTTCAGTACATCCCAGAAGGGCCATAGGCATGCATGGTTTTGCCATGGCTGCACCAGTGGAATGGAACAGTACAAGCTTTAGATGCCACCTCAAGACTTAGCTGTTTAGACTAGCTTAGTCATCGCCATAGTCACCCTCTCCTGGCAGACGCTTGCTGGGTTATGACTTCGTTAGGTTGAAAGACTACCCCTTTTTGGATTCCAGCGCATTAGATGATGTACATCAATTTTTGTTTGTATTATTATTATTATTGCCACCCAATGTAGCAGTAGCAGCACATGATGGCACTGTAAATACCACTCACGAATGATACAAGTACTTGAGATGGCATTTAGTGTACTTTGCTTGGGTTCTATAATGGTTCACAAATAATGTCACTCGGTATCTAACTGCTGTAAAGGGATAACTTGGTACACATCTATAGTAAGCCACAGGTGCCCAAGGTAAGCAGTGATACCCTTTGGTGACCATGAAAAATACTAGGCTACCCCCATACTATGCAGGTACATGGGGTGGTATATAAGGTACTGTACTGGTGATTGAAAAAGAGTCACAAATACAACCTACAAACATGTCACCGGGTATCTAGCGCCCCTAAAAGGGACACTCTTATGTTTGCCAAAGGTAGCACTCGCTGTAGACGGAGCTTGTTGGGAGTAGGTGATGTGCTTGTCATCTGAAATAATATCCAGATACCCAAGGTGGCAGAAGGTACTGTGACCCCAGTAAGTCATGAGGCTCATTTCAGTTATAAACCTTCAAATACGTGTAATAACATGAAAATATGTCTCTGAAAATGTACAAAAACTTTACTCAGATTGCTGTGGATACACGGTTTACAATTCAGTTTGTTCAAGTCATGAACATACAAAAAGCAACCAGAACAGCTGTGGATCATGGGCTGTACCTGACCCTTGTTTGAATGTAGCATTAATACACTCATAGTGCTTTTCTGATTGCAGAAAGTATCAGCATTTTATTGATTGTTTTAGGGTCCAGTGGACAAAGGTTCCAAATCTGTGAAATCTGGGAAATCAGGAAAGAGCGCCAAGACAAAGACTCCAGAAGCCAGGGAGGAGTTCGTTGTTGGTATGTTTGTTTGTTTCCCTATTTAAAAGCCAGTCTCACCTATCAGTTTGATCCGATATAAATATTGGAAATCGTTGTGGGAAGTAATATAGGTAGAGGCAATGTAAAATTATGAAGGGAATGAAAATTCTGGGTGAGATGTATACTTATTAGTTGTGGTTAAATGTAATGACTATCATTGTCATCAAATGTAAGAGAAAACTCTTTATTTTTCAAAATTTGTTTTTGAAGTTAAAAATTCAAAAATGTACCTAGAAATTCTAACAATAGTGTGAAAAAGTTAATTAGTATAAAATACTGGAAAGGAGTCGCAAAAAACTGCCACTGACATTGGGTGTTTGCTGCTTCCAAATAATGTTGTCATAAACTCAAATCATGATAAAAAGTTGCAAATACCATTGTCTGGTGTAATTCCTATAATCACAACTATTTGCGTTTTAACTGTTCTAATCAAATGTTTTTGGTCATTTTTTTTTTTTTTTTTTTTTTTTTTTTTTTTTTTTTTTTTTTTTTTTTTTTTTTTTTTTTTGTAATTCTGTGTAATTACTAGTTTTCAATCGTATACTCTTTTTATAACAGGGAAACCAAAAGAAGAGAAAGAAATGGAGAAACTCTATGCTCCCATTGAACCTCCACGTAAGTTTACATCGAGACCTCTTCAAGTGGAATTTTCTTTGAAGTTTATTATATATTAGGGCTGTGAATGAGTAAATGACGCTTGCTAAATGAACCAAATTTCATCAAACTTTTAACCCAATTTTATGGATTGGTTGCTCACTTATTTATACAATACAATTTAACTTTCCTGTTAAGGTATAGTCTACACATCACATGGGCTCGATGTTGAGTCACGATTTTACTGCATTGATTGTAGATACTTGTCCTAGTTTTTAAACATGTTTAGAAACTTTTACAAGAAGTGTTTTTATATGGAGTACTTGCAACCGATCTTTTCAGTTATAAGGCAGTTAGGAGTAATCTGTGGGCACAACAACTAATCTTTAGGATGTTGCGACTCTTCTATTGGTTCTTACAACCTATGTTATATACTCTTCTGTAAAAACTTTGTATTAATGTATCCGCCATTGAACCAGGTACAGGACAGGTTTCAGCCTAATTTTATTGAGTCTCTACAGCCATTGGGGAAGGGGAGCTGCCCTCTTATTTCAAAATATCTAGAATCAACCTTGTCCAAAGTTCTACTTGTACAATTTCTCAGTGATTTACAACCCATACAACCCATACCCATCATTGAAACAATGATCACATTTATGTGTGTGTGTCTGATTTTACACGTCAATTACATTAGATTGCAATACAGAATGTACTGTGTGTAGAAATTCATCATTTCTCGCTTTTTTACAGCCAGCGTCCTACAACCAGGTAACCATGGAATTGTGTTTTAACTACTCAAGCCAAAAAAAAAAAAAAAAAAATGTGAAAATACATCCAGGTTACACATGCATGACATTTAAAGATGCAAAAAGCATTTATCTTCTGTGGTGTTGCTCAATAATTGGCAAATGCTTTTATTTTGTTGGCTTTGAATGTACAGTTTGCAGTCTGTTATTTGAATTGAAATAACATAATTCTTGTTTAAATGCTAGAAAAGAAAGAAATATAAGACGGTATTAAAAACAAAAAGTTGTGAAGAAGAAATGCCTATAACTTGAAATTTAGTTATCCAGAGGCGGCTCTAGGGTCATGGGTATAGTTCACAGGTAATGCCCGATGGACATGGGAAGAAGACTTGGCTTACAGGTCACAAGCATGGGGAAAGAGGGAACTGATTTAATTGTAATAATTGAGACAGCCAATGACATTTGAGTTCTCTCTATAGGTTGTGGAGAATGGACTAGGTTTTAGTCATGATTTACAGGCCACACCGAAAAGTTAATATGGTGATTGATTTACAGGTCAAAACCAAAAGTTAATAGGGGGTTTTCATTGGCAGGTAACATTCAGTAGTGACTAGGGGGCTTAATTTAAAGGTCTCACCCAAATGGTCTATGTTAAAAGGAGAGGTTTTATGAAAAGTTCATGTTAAGACTCCAAACAGAAGAAAGTGGGCATGGAGGTCTTGTATAGCCCATATTAATCTGTACAAATGCAAGTGGCAAAAGATTGTTGTGGTGACTATATGGAAAGCCCAAAACCTGGCTTGAGTTAGACTTTAATTCAGATCTCAAAATAGGATTCAACACCAATAGGAATAGATTGGCTTAATAAAAGATATAGATGACAATGCATCAATGAAATTTCAGGGTCTTAGAATATCTTAAGCTCCATGTGTAATTGTGTATACAATACTGTGGAAGCCATAATTTGCATTAAAATGTTGGATGACACTAACATGTGACCTAGCATATAAACTTCGCAACTGGAGTCACCCATGTAAATTAAGTAAGTTGGAGGAAGTGAGGTTAGGAAACTCAGGTTAGATAATTGACCTGAGATTGTCACCGACATCACTAATTTCATAGTGGCTCAGTGGTATAGTGGATAACACACCCACCTCTAAGGTCCTAAGTTCGATTTTTCTATTGAGGTTTGACACCCACAAGTGACAATACTATAGACATGTCCCAATATGACCCTGGCTGTTGAACAGGACATAAAACCCCAACTTTGACCTTAGTTAAATTCTTGGCGTGACCTGAAGTGGGAAAGGTTGGTAGTTACTTGCCAGTGCCTGATGGTTGTCTGTGCAGAATCTTGATCAATTAGTATGCACATCTTTCCTCCACCCCCTCACCTACCCTGTGTGATATGACTGGTACACTTTGTTGAAAGCAAAGTTAAACTCGAAATAATCCATTTTAAATTTTATTAGAAGAAACCATGATTTAAAGCTTAAAAGAAAGCTTTTCTGAGTGAGCAATCTGACATTTTTACCCCACAGACATTTTAACGGTGTGTTGGTGTTGCTCTGACCCATTTTGTCCAGTTGAACTAGATGTTGGTCTGTCAGCATGAGGGACCTGGAGGGTTGTATCACAGAAACTGTAAAGTGTAGGAAATTTCATAACATTGGGGTATGACCTTTATTTTAACCTTTGACCTTGCCATAATGATGCTGACAGTAGCATTGTCAAAATGACTTGTTCCTCAGGCTACTGAACATGTTCACTGGGAATGTTTGGTTTAGTCATCTCTTAGGCTAATTTTTAACTCTAAAAGTAAATGCCATCAACCATTTACTTCCAACATTGTACATGAGTAAATAGCTTTGCTTTGATTGGTTTTGTTGTAAATGTGATAATTGAGAGAGTTTAACTTGTTGAAGACCTTTTGTCTACTGTTGCAGTGGTTGTTTGCTTCTCTTGTCCTGTGCTTGGTGTGAGTGATGATGCCATTGGCTCAGTGGCTTGGTTTGTTTGAGTACTGTCCAGTCGAAATTATTATAACAAAAATTTGAATATTTGGAAAAAAATAGGTGTGAAAGAATGTAATTGTTCCACAGAGTGTGGATTTCTCTTCTTAATATTATCTAGACTGTGAAATAAAGTTGTAATATTGTCAGAATGATATTGATTCAAAAGTTGGATGTTTTCATTGTGGTTCACTGTAGGTATATCTTTTCTGTTTTATGGGAAATTTTTTACACAGATAATTTTTAAATGATATGTCTTTACAGATTTATTGCTGTGTTATTGCACTCTAAAGATTATACCCAGTAGAAGTATGCAATGCATAGAAACATGCAAAAATTTGATCTACCAGATTATGTGTAAATGTTCATTATGTCCACTGGTATTGAATGTAGAATCATTTCATTCATAACAGCTAAACCTACAGAAAAGAAACCAAGAGTACCAAAACCAGAAAAACCCAAAAAGAAAACAAAGAAAAAGACAAAGAAGGAAGAAAAGCAAGAGGAAAAGGTACAGAAACTCTGCCACAAGTACACTGTATTTGAGATTTACTTATTCTAAAACACACGATAACTGGCCGATTTGCCAGAGCAAAAAAAAATATCAACCTTGGTTTCCAGTGTGCATATTATCTTTAAACAGTCAAATTTTAACCAGTTTCTAGTGGTGCTGATATTGAAAACACTATGATAGAGTCATTTCACACAGTGGTCTACTGCTTTCGAGGTGGTTGGTCTGAATTTCCCACCTTCAGTAAGAAATGGGTGCACGTTCATGCAGAACCCATAGTGCTGAATCCTGATCTACTAGTGCACACTATACTTCCTCCAACCTGATACTCGTAGGTGGACTTCAAACCCAAGACTTTGCCAAATCCTAGATTTAGCTACTTTGTGAAAACCGGTATGTGTAACACTAAAAACTTATCCTAAATCTGAGACAAAAGTTTTGACTTTAAGTTGTAGTCCATTTTTAGTCCTTTTGTCAAACCTGCCCTTGGGGCCATATATTCATGAAAGGTTCAAATCATAGACTTAAGTTGGCTATATTTTTATACAAAGTAAAGCCTAAGATTTGTTTAAGACCTTTCTGGAATATGACCCCGAGTGTTAATTTGAAAAATATATGCTGACGATGTGTATTATTTAACAAAAAGAAGGCAGAAACCCCAGCAGTGGAGGAGAAAGCCCCAACCCCCGAAGCACCAGCTGAAGTGGAAGAGAAAGAAGTGGAAAAGGCTCCCGAGCCTGAACCCAGTCCATCTCCACAACCTACAGTGAGTGCTTAAATCTCATTGGATGTATGAATTGTAACCAGTAAATCCATTGGCCCAAACACAGACACACCCCCATATTCTAGATTTAAGCACTAGCTCTAGAGACCTGAACCCAGCCCATCTCAACATCCCATCATGAGCACTCCAATCTCATTGACTGTCTGATTTGTAAGAAGTAATTCTGCATGATCAGACACATATTCAATTATGCTAGCTAGACTTAGAAAACACATAGTTTACTTAAAGTGAACTAGCCCATCTCCAAAACCCAGTGTGTGCCTAGTCAGGACAGATTGTCTTGAATGTACTATGATATTACATTGGGTCACAAAGATATTCTTTTGCAGAGAAAGGTCATAAATTAAGTGTTATAAGTTAAACAGAAATTAGTAATAAGAAGAAATTAATATAAATTTCTTCATGCGTAAACTATTTTGGAACATATTTAATCAGTTTCAATCAAAATTATCCCATAAGAAAGACAATTTAAAGTGTGTTTACATCAGTATATTAAAGTGTCCTGATTTTTCAAATTAACTATAATTTACTTTCTTGTTTTGTTGTGTAGTATATTGTATATCGATATGCTTTATTATGTTCCCAGTGATTTTGCTTATTCAGTTGTTTTGTTGACAATGTTGATAGCGTAGACGCTTCAGAAGGAAAAAGGTGGTGAGAATTCATCAAGTTCACATTTTCTTTGAACTCTTTCGATATGAATTGAATTTTGGCAGCAAAAACAAGTTCAAAACTGAGTTTTACATGCATAATTCCCTGATTAAAAGTACTTCATGATTCATAATAATTTGTTCTAATCCTATATTGATCAATTAAATTATCATTAGGTACTGTACTACTAGTACTATCCCATTTGATTCATTTTTTTTTTAAAGTTGTATCTTTTATCATATAGCATCATTTGTATCAAAAATTAATTTTCAGCTACCCAGAATTTTAACTTTGTGCGAAAGAGTTTTTAGTCATGTCACATTGTTAACTGTTACCACAGATGGAAAATATAGGCAAATCTTTTGTTGAATTTATGCTTGACATCTGGTCAAGCTTCAACCTCCTGAATGTTGTGGGGTAAAATGGAGTATAAAACACTGTCAAGTGCCTTTTGGAGGTCAATCAAAGCCTTTTGCGTTTGACCATTTGACGTAGTTTGGGTTTTTCCAGAAACAGCAACTGTTTGGAAGTTTAAAGCATTTTGTTGTTTGAAAATTCTTTTTATATAGACGTCCTTTTGATTTGTGGCTTCAGTTAAAACATTATACAGACAATGTGACATACTTTTGCAAACTGTCATCTTAGTAGAGTATATGACACTAAAGTAGTGATTTTTGAAGCTTAGACAAAGGCCTGTGAAAATGTTGCTCAACTTTTGATGAAAGTCAAAATTTGATGAAGTTTCATTTTCATTATTTTGGTGGTTAGTATTTTTGTGAAAATAATTAATGTATATTTTTTAATTTTGGGAAACATTTGAATTTTTTCCAATACAGAAAAAGAAAAACTGGTGTTTGAAGATGTTGTTTTTGCATTACATGTACAAACAACATTTAACTTTTATTTTTCTCACAAAAAAGTCTTTTAGGAAGTGAATCTTTTTAGATTATTATAATTTGTCAAACTACACTTTTATGGTTATTCCAAGTGATGTAAACATATTGTTAATCAGTGCATTGTATGATCATTAAGTCACTTCCAGTTATTTTAAGCATTAAAGGTATTTATTTAATGTTCAGTTGTTATGGGTATAAATTGTTTCTTCTTGCAGTTAAAACCTTCCAAAACCCAGAAAAAGGCAAAGCCAAAGCAACCTGTAAATACTCTGGCATGTTTTGTTTTGAATTTTGCTACTCTTGCTATTCAGGCTGTGGTGTTTGTACTGATTGAGGAGCGAGTTGACTGAGTAAACTTCATTCCTGTCAAAAATATCCAATCCCCCTAACACATGGCTTGACATTGTTTTGGACTTTCTGCTACTCATTTTACCCAATCTATGATGTTCACACAGTTAACACGTTTGGTGTTTGATCAGTCTTCCTCTCACCTCTGTGGTCTTGAGTTCAAGTCCAGCTAATGACAACATGAGGGCCCGTCCTGGTATGAATATAACTGTTGAAAGAGACATTAAAAAACACAATTTTCATTGCGTTAATACATCTTACCTACCAGACGATAGCTATAGCCCGGCGCCAGCCGGTCCCGCCAAACGAAAGAAAAAGACGTCCCGGGTTTCACCCCCGGCAGGACCGGCACACTACAATCCACTCGCCAGGTGGCCTAGTTCCTGCCTCACTCGCCAGAGGGACGTGACGTCATAGCATCTTTTTCGTTTGGCGCGATATTTAAAGTTGTGGATTTTTATCTGTGAACTCTTTAGTTTTTATATTTGTGTTATATCTGTTTAATTTGTGTCGGAAGTGTTGCCATTAGTTAACTGTTCTATCATGGCATCTCCAGGACAGAAAAAGGGTGCGTGTGGCCATATTATGGCTTCATTTGACAAACATAGTAGGTGTGCGCGTTGTCGCGAAAAAGGACAGGGTGATGACCCTTGTGTTCAAAATCTGCAGTGTGACTTTTGCAGTGTCCTTACCCCGGAGCAAGTGCTCAAGTTAAGTACTCCTACCTATAAACTCAGAAAGGAAAAGGCTAAAGCAAAGGAAGTGTTAGTCGATCCGTCTTCTGTGGTAGTACTTGATACCCAGCCAGAACAAGAACCTGCTGTATCTGTTTCTTCTGCTCCGGATTTGTCCCTTCCTGTGCCTCAGTTTAAGAAAGATCTTCAGGAACTGGACGAAAAGTGGGCCACTCGTATGGCCAGGCTTGAGGCTCTTATCACTTTAGGACATCGCTCCTCACCTTCTGTACAAAATCCAACATTTTCTCCGGTCAAAGTACCGGTCTCTCATGCTGCTCCAGCAGGTGCTCTTTCCCAGACACCCTTTTTTGTCTCTACTTCGGCTTCTTCCGGCCCAGCCGGTCCGGCTGTTGGCCCGGATGAGCCTAGAGATCAGGATTTTTCATTTGCTGACAGACAATCTCCACTTCAAAACCTCTACCCGGAAGCAGAACCTATGTTTAAACACCCTGCTCCGGTGGCTACTGTGTCGTCAGCTGCTATGTCTGCTTCCTCTCAATCTGCATTTCAACAACCTTCTTCCGGCTCCGGGCCGGTCACCTTCCGCGATGTCAATCCTCAGGAAACATTTGAAGAGGGTGAGTTATCTGACGCAGAGGAATCCCCAGACTTAGAAACCTCAGACCCGGACCGGGTCCTCAGTGAAGATCAAAATTACCGCGAGACTGTGAGAGGCATCCGCGCGTTCATGGGATGGACACACATTCCTGACCTGGAGTTTTCTCCTCAATCCCGCACTGATAATCCTTGGGCAGGTCACCGTTCTCAGCCTGTGGGCAAGATTTCTGTGGATCTTCCTCCGGAAGATTGGTTGTGCCGAAAACTAGAAACTCTAAACCTTGTACTGATAGAAGGATATCCTTCAAAATCTAGTGATCCAGGTGGCCTGCATGTGGACCAATTCCTCAGACCCCCCAAATCCCAGAGCAGATGGTATGGGATACACCCGGCGGAGCCTACAGATCCAACTAGGCCGGGTAAATCAGTGAATTCTTGGCCAAATGATGCGGCGAAGATCAATAGTTCATTCCCCAGGATTTCAACCATATCTTCTGCATCTCCTCAGCCTCCATCCCGCCCACTATCACAAGACACTATGCGTAAGTGGGAGAAAGCAGCAAAAGAGTCTTCATATATTTGCAACCAGTCAGCGGGGTTTAATCGCTGTATTACCAAAATACAGGATGCCTTCCAAGAACAATTGCATATTTTACAAAGTGAACTTAAGAAAGGCAAGTCTTCTGTCAAAGCTCAAGGTGCATTGGATGAACTTTTGTATTTATCTTCATTTAACCAGAATGTCAGTTTCGCCATGGGTAAATCTCTACAACATTTGGCAGACTTTACATTTGTGCAGATGGCAAATTTGACCCTACTCCGTAGGGATTCATACTTGGAAGTTGTGAAACCGGGGATTAAACCAGATACTTTCAATTCCTTGAGAAATTGCCCCCTGAATGGATATGGGTTATTTCCAGATGCTGCTATTAGAAAAGCTGAGGATGAAATAAACCAATTAGAAGCTTCCCGACGTACTTCCCAGCCCGGCCCGGGCCGCGGGGGGTTCGCCGGTAGAGGCAGAAAACAGAGATACCAACCCTACAGTACTGGTTGGAAACCTCAAGACACTGCTAAAACAACTTCTCAAGCCGGAAAGGAACTACCAGCTTGGAAAGCGTTTGGTTCCCGCAATAGAGGCCGGGGCAGAGGCCGGGGTGGTCAACCCGGACGTGGTACCAAGATGGCTCATGAGAAGACACAGTATAAATGACAATTACTGCAAGTCAAGTCCGGTGCCGGTGGCCCGGCCAGTCAGTTCTGTGAAAAGTGTAGTAACAAGAAACTCTTTTGTATCTGTTCCAACAAATGTTTCTTATCATGTTGTATGTCGTGTACCTACTGTAACAAGGTGGCAGTCACAAAAGAAAGACGTAAGGCCAAAATCAAAGATCAAAAGTCAAATAAAGTGTGTGAAAAGTGCTTCTTTTGTCGGTCACTTTGTTTCTGCTCCAAATGTTCCAAATGTCCCCAATGTTGCAAGTGTCCAACCAGTGGGGGGGACGTCTTCAGAGTTTTTGGGAAATATGGGCTCACAAGGGTGCAAACCCAAAAGTAGTGTCCATATTAAAGGAGGGTTATGTTCTTCCCTTCAAAGTAAGACCTCCCTTAGTAAGGGATCCCCTGATAGTAAGTGGCTATGCAAACCCCATCAGAGACTCCCACTTGCAAGCAGCTGTACAAGCTCTGATCGAGAAAAAGGCAGTAGAGAGGGTCAGGGTTCAAACCTCACTAGCCTTTTTCAACAGACTGTTCATTGTCCCAAAGCCGAACCACAAGTGGCGGCCAATCTTGGATCTCAGTACTCTAAATCAGTTTTTATGCGTAAAAACATTCAAAATGGAGACTCCAGAGACAATCCGGACCTCTCTACAACAAGAGGAGTGGGTGACATCGCTAGACTTCAGCGACGCCTACTTCCACATCCCAATTCACTACACATCCCGAAAATTCCTCAGGTTCCACTTTCAGAACCAGTCGTACCAGTTTCGGGCACTTCCCTTTGGCCTGTCAACAGCTCCCATGGAGTTCACTGGTGTGGTCAAAGAGGTCAAGTTAATGGCTCAGTCACAGGGTATAAGAATCCACCAGTACCTAGACGACTGGTTGATTCGAGCCCCTACCAAAGAATCTTGCCACCAGGGAACCCAGTCCCTCCTAGCCCTTTGCCAGGAGTTGGGCTGGATGGTAAACATGCAAAAATCAGAACTGGAACCCCAACAAGTCTTCGACTTCATAGGCTACCAGTACGACCTACTCAACGGAGTAGTCAGGCCTACTCAAAATCGTTGGGAAGCCCTTCAACAAAAAATAACAGTGCTTTTACAGAACAGATCTTGCCGAGTGAGAACTTTCATGTCTCTTATAGGTCTTCTCACTGCGACAGAAAAACAGGTGACCCTAGGCAGACTGCACATGAGACCTATTCAGTGGCACCTCAAGAAACACTGGAGAGTCCCAGAATCTCTGGAAAAGGAGATCCCAATTCTGAGGTCTCTCCATCAGTACCTGCAGTGGTGGACCCAAGAGGAAAATGTCCTAAAGGGTCAGCCCTTACACCCCCTGCGACACGCAGTTCAAATCTTTACAGACGCCTCAAAAGAAGGCTGGGGTGCTCACTTAGGCGACTTCACAGCAAGCGGTACTTGGTCAGTGCCCGAAAGCAAGTTGCACATAAACTTCTTAGAACTAAAAGCCGTGTTGTTAGCACTAAAAAAGATTCCAACATTTAGTGCAAGGAAAGGTCGTCCTGATTGCCACAGACAACACTACGGTTGTGGCATACATCAACAAGGAAGGAGGTATGAGGTCAGGCTCACTCTGTGCCCTTCTTTGGCGGCTCCTATGTTGGTGCAGCCTCAATCAAATAGTACTGAAGGCCAGACACATTCCAGGCCGTCTGAATGTAATTGCAGACAAATTGTCTCGCCAAAGGCAGGTCATTCAGATGGAGTGGTCCCTCCATCAAGAGACCTTCGACCTCCTTTGTCAAACCTGGCATTATCCCCGAGTGGACATGTTTGCAACAAGGTACAACTGCAAGCTAGTTCAATTTGTGTCCCCAATTCCAGACCCAAAGGCCTGGTCAGTGGATGCTCTGACATTATCCTGGGAGGACCTGGACATGTACCTCTTACCCCCAGTGTCTCTGATGGGGAAGGTGGTCAGCAAGCTGTCAGATCACTGGTATCGCAGAGCAATCCTGATTGCCCCGGGATGGCCCAACATGCCTTGGTTTTGGGACCTAGTGGAACTATCTGCGAGGGTTCCTCTTTGTCTTCCACACCACCCAGATCTAGTGACCCAACCTTTCAACAAGGCACGTCACAGGGATCTGACAAACCTAAATCTCCATGCCTGGCTCCTAGAGCCCAGACAATCAAGGAGCAGGGGTTCTCTAGCCCAGTGGCGTCAAGAATTGAGGCGCCTCAAAGACGTTCAACCAGAACAGTCTACGAAGCGAAGTGGGCCGTTTTTGTCAGATGGTGTGAAACAAGTCAGGTGGACTTCAGGAACCCATCTATAAAACAAATAGCAGATTTCCTCCTGCACCTTTTCCAGGAGAAGAATCTCCAGCCCAGCACTATTGATGGTTACAGGTCAGCCATTGCAGACAAACTGGGAAATACCTCGGTTAATGTCGGCAAGGATGAAAATTTGACTAGACTGTTAGACAGTTTTCACAGAGATAGACCCAAAGGGCGCCGGGGGGTTCCTGCTTGGAACCTCTCCCTGGTTTTACACCAGCTTACAAAAGCGCCTTTTGAACCACTCAGAAAGGCTTCTCTGAAGCACCTTACTTTCAAAACTGTTTTTCTCCTAGCCCTGGCTTCAGGAAAACGCAGGAGTGAGATTCACGCTTGGTTAAACAAAAATATCAGACACCAAGCTGACTGGTCCAAAGTTTCCCTCTACCCTTCACCAAGCTTCTTGGCGAAAAATCACTTGGCAAAAGAGGGACCAGAGTGCGTGGCCCCTGTGGTCATTCCAGCCTTAGCCCCCACTCTGGATAAGTCTTTAAAGGAAGACAGATCCCTTTGCCCCGTTCGGGCTCTTCGCTACTACCTGGACAAAACGCAGGACCTAAGAACGGGAAAGGAGTTAGTTTTTGTTTCATTCAAACAAGGTTTTAACAAGGACATCTCTCCTGCCACTATCTCGTCCTGGATCAAACAAACAGTAGTGTTGTGTTATGATCTCTCTGACCAAGATTCCTTGACCTTACATCAGGTTAAGGCCCATGATGTTAGGGCCTTTGCGGCCTCCAAAGCCTTTCAAGGTGGCATATCTCTGGACCAGATTCTAGCAGCATGCCACTGGAAGTCCCACAACACCTTTACACAGTTTTACCTTAAGGATGTTGCCTGGGCAGATAAGGAGCTTTTTCACTTGGGTCTTGTGGTGGCTGCCCAGCAAATCCACCACTAGTCCCCTAAGCTTCTTTGTATATAATTATATATAGTGTACATACTAGTTAGTTTTAGGTGTAGGCTCACTTTTAGCCTAGGCCTTGGCTTCTCAAAGTCTTTTACTTCAGAGTAATCCTCTGGGTATAGGACTTTCCCTACTCTTCCAGGTTAACCGTGGGAATCATTGACTTGAACTCTTACTCTCTTCCTCCCCTCAGAGCAGTCAAAAAGGGGGGGGGGGGGGGGGGGGGGGGGGGGGGGGGGGGGGGGGGGGCAGGTGGGTCTAGTTACCCTTGAGACTAACATGTCTCCTCAAAGGACTAGAACCTCACACCTAGGTATAATATAAGAGTTTTCTCCAATCCTCAGAAGGCTGCCCTCCTTCCACTGGGTAGTTATTATGTCCACCCCCCTGGGGGGTGGATATATTATTTTTGCTTTTTTCGCCGTCCGATGTCCGATGTCCGATGTCCGTTGTCCGATGTCCGATGTCCGGCGTCCGGCGTCCGATGTCCGGCGTCACGCATGGTTTCCGCTCATTTAAAGGAAAAGTATTAGAGCTATTGTCACCAAATTTGGTATGCAGGCTTATTGGGTCAGTAGCTTGCTTGGGATTGCTTTTGGCTGTTGTACCTCTTTTGCTTACTGAGTAATACTTAAGTACAGCTATTTTCAGTACCCATTGGTTTCCGTGCATTTAAGCCAAAATAATTAAAGATATTTTACTACAATTTTGAATACAAGATTGTTATGTCCATAGCTCGCTTGGTATTGCATTTGGGACTGATAGCTTTGTCAGTACATGAGTAATAGCCATTTAGGTACTTCATTGTGTATTTTCAGTACTACTTTTGAGTAATTTGCTTCTATCTCCTTAACCGTGCGAGATAGAGCGATTTCGGCAAAATTTTCGACCCGCAGGGTATCTGAGGAGTGTACTCTTTGCAATTTTCCAAAAATTTTCCCCTCCCCAAAAATGGCGGCCATTTTGAATTTTCGAATTTTTGCCAAAAATGGCAAAACACAAATTTGCTTCTATCTCCTTAACCGTGCGAGATAGAGCGATTTCGTCGAAATTTTCGACCCACAGGGTATCTAAGGAATGTAATATTTGCAATTTTCAAAAAAATTTCCCCTCCCCAAAAATGGCGGCCATTTTGAATTTTCGAATTTTTGCCAAAAATGGCAAAACACAAATTTGCTTCTATCTCCTTAACCGTGCGAGATAGAGCGATTTCGTCGAAATTTTCGACCCACAGGGTATCTAAGGAATGTAATATTTGCAATTTTCAAAAAAATTTCCCCTCCCCAAAAATGGCGGCCATTTTGAATTTTCGAATTTTTGCCAAAAATGGCAAAACACAAATTTGCTTCTATCTCCTTAACCGTGCGAGATAGAGCGATTTCGGCAAAATTTTCGACCCACAGGGGATCTAAGGAATGCAATCTTTGCAATTTTCCAAAAATTTTCCCCTCCCCAAAAATGGCGGCCATTTTGAATTTTCGAATTTTTGCCAAAAATGGCAAAACACTAATTTGCTTCTATCTCCTTAACCGTGCGAGATAGAGCGATTTCGGCAAAATTTTCGACACACAGGGTATCTAAGCAATGCAATCTTTGCAATTTTCAAAATATTTTCCCCTCCCCAAAAATGGCGGCCATTTTGAATTTTTGCCAAAAATGGCAAAACACAAATTTGCTTCTATCTCCTTAACCGTGCGAGATAGAGCGATTTCGTCGAAATTTTCGACCCACAGGGTATCTAAGGAATGTAATATTTGCAATTTTCAAAAAATTTTCCCCTCCCCAAAAATGGCGGCCATTTTGAATTTTCGAATTTTTGCCAAAAATGGCAAAACACAAATTTGCTTCTATCTCCTTAACCGTGCGAGATAGAGCGATTTCGTCGAAATTTTCGACCCACAGGGTATCTAACGAATGCAATCTTTGCAATTTTCCAAAAATTTTCCCCTCCCCAAAAATGGCGGCCATTTTGAATTTTCGAATTTTTGCCAAAAATGGCAAAACACAAATTTGCTTCTATCTCCTTAACCGTGCGAGATAGAGCGATTTCGTCGAAATTTTCGACCCACAGGGTATCTAAGGAATGTAATATTTGCAATTTTCAAAAAAATTTCCCCTCCCCAAAAATGGCGGCCATTTTGAATTTTCGAATTTTTGCCAAAAATGGCAAAACACAAATTTGCTTCTATCTCCTTAACCGTGCGAGATAGAGCGATTTCGGCAAAATTTTCGACCCACAGGGGATCTAAGGAATGCAATCTTTGCAATTTTCCAAAAATTTTCCCCTCCCCAAAAATGGCGGCCATTTTGAATTTTCGAATTTTTGCCAAAAATGGCAAAACACTAATTTGCTTCTATCTCCTTAACCGTGCGAGATAGAGCGATTTCGGCAAAATTTTCGACGCACAGGGTATCTAAGCAATGCAATCTTTGCAATTTTCAAAATATTTTCCCCTCCCCAAAAATGGCGGCCATTTTGAATTTTCGAATTTTTGCCAAAAATGGCAAAACACAAATTTGCTTCTATCTCCTTAACCGTGCGAGATAGAGCGATTTCATCGAAATTTTCGACCCACAGGGTATCTAAGGAATGTAATATTTGCAATTTTCAAAAAATTTTCCCCTCCCCAAAAATGGCGGCCATTTTGAATTTTCGAATTTTTGCCAAAAATGGCAAAACACAAATTTGCTTCTATCTCCTTAACCGTGCGAGATAGAGCGATTTCATCGAAATTTTCGACCCACAGGGTATCTAAGGAATGTAATATTTGCAATTTTCAAAAAAATTTCCCCTCCCCAAAAATGGCGGCCATTTTGAATTTTCGAATTTTTGCCAAAAATGGCAAAACACAAATTTGCTTCTATCTCCTTAACCGTGCGAGATAGAGCGATTTCGGCAAAATTTTCGACACACAGGGTATCTAACCAATGCAATCTTTGCAATTTTCAAAATATTTTCCCCTCCCCAAAAATGGCGGCCATTTTGAATTTTTGAATTTTTGCCAAAAATGGCAAAACACAAATTTGCTTCTATCTCCTTAACCGTGCGAGATAGAGCGATTTCGTCGAAATTTTCGACCCACAGGGTATCTAAGGAATGTAATATTTGCAATTTTCAAAAAATTTTCCCCTCCCCAAAAATGGCGGCCATTTTGAATTTTCGAATTTTTGCCAAAAATGGCAAAACACAAATTTGCTTCTATCTCCTTAACCGTGCGAGATAGAGCGATTTCGTCGAAATTTTCGACCCACAGGGTATCTAAGGAATGCAATCTTTGCAATTTTCCAAAAATTTTCCCCTCCCCAAAAATGGCGGCCATTTTGAATTTTCGAATTTTTGCCAAAAATGGCAAAACACAAATTTGCTTCTATCTCCTTAACCGTGCGAGATAGAGCGATTTCGGCAAAATTTTCGACCCACAGGGGATCTAAGGAATGCAATCTTTGCAATTTTCCAAAAATTTTCCCCTCCCCAAAAATGGCGGCCATTTTGAATTTTCGAATTTTTGCCAAAAATGGCAAAACACTAATTTGCTTCTATCTCCTTAACCGTGCGAGATAGAGCGATTTCGGCAAAATTTTCGACGCACAGGGTATCTAAGCAATGCAATCTTTGCAATTTTCAAAATATTTTCCCCTCCCCAAAAATGGCGGCCATTTTGAATTTTCGAATTTTTGCCAAAAATGGCAAAACACAAATTTGCTTCTATCTCCTTAACCGTGCGAGATAGAGCGATTTCGTCGAAATTTTCGACCCACAGGGTATCTAAGGAATGCAATCTTTGCAATTTTCCAAAAATTTTCCCCTCCCCAAAAATGGCGGCCATTTTGAATTTTCGAATTTTTGCCAAAAATGGCAAAACACAAATTTGCTTCTATCTCCTTAACCGTGCGAGATAGAGCGATTTCATCGAAATTTTCGACCCACAGGGTATCTAAGGAATGTAATATTTGCAATTTTCAAAAAAATTTCCCCTCCCCAAAAATGGCGGCCATTTTGAATTTTCGAATTTTTGCCAAAAATGGCAAAACACAAATTTGCTTCTATCTCCTTAACCGTGCGAGATAGAGCGATTTCGGCAAAATTTTCGACACACAGGGTATCTAACCAATGCAATCTTTGCAATTTTCAAAATATTTTCCCCTCCCCAAAAATGGCGGCCATTTTGAATTTTTGAATTTTTGCCAAAAATGGCAAAACACAAATTTGCTTCTATCTCCTTAACCGTGCGAGATAGAGCGATTTCGTCGAAATTTTCGACCCACAGGGTATCTAAGGAATGTAATATTTGCAATTTTCAAAAAATTTTCCCCTCCCCAAAAATGGCGGCCATTTTGAATTTTCGAATTTTTGCCAAAAATGGCAAAACACAAATTTGCTTCTATCTCCTTAACCGTGCGAGATAGAGCGATTTCGTCGAAATTTTCGACCCACAGGGTATCTAAGGAATGCAATCTTTGCAATTTTCCAAAAATTTTCCCCTCCCCAAAAATGGCGGCCATTTTGAATTTTCGAATTTTTGCCAAAAATGGCAAAACACAAATTTGCTTCTATCTCCTTAACCGTGCGAGATAGAGCGATTTCGGCAAAATTTTCGACCCACAGGGGATCTAAGGAATGCAATCTTTGCAATTTTCCAAAAATTTTCCCCTCCCCAAAAATGGCGGCCATTTTGAATTTTCGAATTTTTGCCAAAAATGGCAAAACACTAATTTGCTTCTATCTCCTTAACCGTGCGAGATAGAGCGATTTCGGCAAAATTTTCGACGCACAGGGTATCTAAGCAATGCAATCTTTGCAATTTTCAAAATATTTTCCCCTCCCCAAAAATGGCGGCCATTTTGAATTTTCGAATTTTTGCCAAAAATGGCAAAACACAAATTTGCTTCTATCTCCTTAACCGTGCGAGATAGAGCGATTTCGTCGAAATTTTCGACCCACAGGGTATCTAAGGAATGCAATCTTTGCAATTTTCCAAAAATTTTCCCCTCCCCAAAAATGGCGGCCATTTTGAATTTTCGAATTTTTGCCAAAAATGGCAAAACACAAATTTGCTTCTATCTCCTTAACCGTGCGAGATAGAGCGATTTCATCGAAATTTTCGACCCACAGGGTATCTAAGGAATGTAATATTTGCAATTTTCAAAAAAATTTCCCCTCCCCAAAAATGGCGGCCATTTTGAATTTTCGAATTTTTGCCAAAAATGGCAAAACACAAATTTGCTTCTATCTCCTTAACCGTGCGAGATAGAGCGATTTCGGCAAAATTTTCGACACACAGGGTATCTAACCAATGCAATCTTTGCAATTTTCAAAATATTTTCCCCTCCCCAAAAATGGCGGCCATTTTGAATTTTTGAATTTTTGCCAAAAATGGCAAAACACAAATTTGCTTCTATCTCCTTAACCGTGCGAGATAGAGCGATTTCGTCGAAATTTTCGACCCACAGGGTATCTAAGGAATGTAATATTTGCAATTTTCAAAAAATTTTCCCCTCCCCAAAAATGGCGGCCATTTTGAATTTTCGAATTTTTGCCAAAAATGGCAAAACACAAATTTGCTTCTATCTCCTTAACCGTGCGAGATAGAGCGATTTCGTCGAAATTTTCGACCCACAGGGTATCTAAGGAATGCAATCTTTGCAATTTTCCAAAAATTTTCCCCTCCCCAAAAATGGCGGCCATTTTGAATTTTCGAATTTTTGCCAAAAATGGCAAAACACAAATTTGCTTCTATCTCCTTAACCGTGCGAGATAGAGCGATTTCGGCAAAATTTTCGACCCACAGGGGATCTAAGGAATGCAATCTTTGCAATTTTCCAAAAATTTTCCCCTCCCCAAAAATGGCGGCCATTTTGAATTTTCGAATTTTTGCCAAAAATGGCAAAACACTAATTTGCTTCTATCTCCTTAACCGTGCGAGATAGAGCGATTTCGGCAAAATTTTAGACGCACAGGGTATCTAAGCAATGCAATCTTTGCAATTTTCAAAATATTTTCCCCTCCCCAAAAATGGCGGCCATTTTGAATTTTCAAAAATGGCAAAACACAAATTTGCTTCTATCTCCTTAACCGTGCGAGATAGAGCGATTTCGTCGAAATTTTCGACCCACAGGGTATCTAAGGAATGCAATCTTTGCAATTTTCAAAAAATTTTCCCCTCCCCAAAAATGGCGGCCATTTTGAATTTTCGAATTTTTGCCAAAAATGGGAAAACACAAATTTGCTTCTATCTCCTTAACCGTGCGAGATAGAGCGATTTCGTCGAAATTTTCGACCCACAGGGTATCTAAGGAATGCAATCTTTGCAATTTTCCAAAAATTTTCCCCTCCCCAAAAATGGTGGCCATTTTGAATTTTCGAATTTTTGCCAAAAATGGCAAAACACAAATTTGCTTCTATCTCCTTAACCGTGCGAGATAGAGCGATTTCATCGAAATTTTCGACCCACAGGGTATCTAAGGAATGTAATATTTGCAATTTTCAAAAAAATTTCCCCTCCCCAAAAATGGCGGCCATTTTGAATTTTCGAATTTTTGCCAAAAATGGCAAAACACAAATTTGCTTCTATCTCCTTAACCGTGCGAGATAGAGCGATTTCGGCAAAATTTTCGACACACAGGGTATCTAACCAATGCAATCTTTGCAATTTTCAAAATATTTTCCCCTCCCCAAAAATGGCGGCCATTTTGAATTTTTGAATTTTTGCCAAAAATGGCAAAACACAAATTTGCTTCTATCTCCTTAACCGTGCGAGATAGAGCGATTTCGTCGAAATTTTCGACCCACAGGGTATCTAAGGAATGCAATCTTTGCAATTTTCCAAAAATTTTCCCCTCCCCAAAAATGGCGGCCATTTTGAATTTTCGAATTTTTGCCAAAAATGGCAAAACACAAATTTGCTTCTATCTCCTTAACCGTGCGAGATAGAGCGATTTCGGCAAAATTTTCGACCCACAGGGGATCTAAGGAATGCAATCTTTGCAATTTTCCAAAAATTTTCCCCTCCCCAAAAATGGCGGCCATTTTGAATTTTCGAATTTTTGCCAAAAATGGCAAAACACTAATTTGCTTCTATCTCCTTAACCGTGCGAGATAGAGCGATTTCGGCAAAATTTTCGACGCACAGGGTATCTAAGCAATGCAATCTTTGCAATTTTCAAAATATTTTCCCCTCCCCAAAAATGGCGGCCATTTTGAATTTTCGAATTTTTGCCAAAAATGGCAAAACACAAATTTGCTTCTATCTCCTTAACCGTGCGAGATAGAGCGATTTCGTCGAAATTTTCGACCCACAGGGTATCTAAGGAATGCAATCTTTGCAATTTTCCAAAAATTTTCCCCTCCCCAAAAATGGCGGCCATTTTGAATTTTCGAATTTTTGCCAAAAATGGCAAAACACAAATTTGCTTCTATCTCCTTAACCGTGCGAGATAGAGCGATTTCGTCGAAATTTTCGACCCACAGGGTATCTAAGGAATGTAATATTTGCAATTTTCAAAAAAATTTCCCCTCCCCAAAAATGGCGGCCATTTTGAATTTTCGAATTTTTGCCAAAAATGGCAAAACACAAATTTGCTTCTATCTCCTTAACCGTGCGAGATAGAGCGATTTCGGCAAAATTTTCGACCCACAGGGGATCTAAGGAATGCAATCTTTGCAATTTTCCAAAAATTTTCCCCTCCCCAAAAATGGCGGCCATTTTGAATTTTCGAATTTTTGCCAAAAATGGCAAAACACTAATTTGCTTCTATCTCCTTAACCGTGCGAGATAGAGCGATTTCGGCAAAATTTTCGACGCACAGGGTATCTAAGCAATGCAATCTTTGCAATTTTCAAAATATTTTCCCCTCCCCAAAAATGGCGGCCATTTTGAATTTTCGAATTTTTGCCAAAAATGGCAAAACACAAATTTGCTTCTATCTTCTTAACCGTGCGAGATAGAGCGATTTCGTCGAAATTTTCGACCCACAGGGTATCTAAGGAATGTAATCTTTGCAATTTTCAAAAAATTTTCCCCTCCCCAAAAATGGCGGCCATTTTGAATTTTCGAATTTTTGCCAAAAATTGCAAAACACAAATTTGCTTCTATCTCCTTAACCGTGCGAGATAGAGCGATTTCGTCGAAATTTTCGACCCACAGGGTATCTAAGGAATGCAATCTTTGCAATTTTCCAAAAATTTTCCCCTCCCCAAAAATGGCGGCCATTTTGAATTTTCGAATTTTTGCCAAAAATGGCAAAACACAAATTTGCTTCTATCTCCTTAACCGTGCGAGATAGAGCGATTTCATCGAAATTTTCGACCCACAGGGTATCTAAGGAATGTAATATTTGCAATTTTCAAAAAATTTTCCCCTCCCCAAAAATGGCGGCCATTTTGAATTTTCGAATTTTTGCCAAAAATGGCAAAACACAAATTTGCTTCTATCTCCTTAACCGTGCGAGATAGAGCGATTTCGTCGAAATTTTCGACCCACAGGGTATCTAAGGAATGTAATATTTGCAATTTTCAAAAAATTTTCCCCTCCCCAAAAATGGCGGCCATTTTGAATTTTCGAATTTTTGCCAAAAATGGCAAAACACAAATTTGCTTCTATCTCCTTAACCGTGCGAGATAGAGCGATTTCGTCGAAATTTTCGACCCACAGGGTATCTAAGGAATGCAATCTTTGCAATTTTCCAAAAATTTTCCCCTCCCCAAAAATGGCGGCCATTTTGAATTTTCGAATTTTTGCCAAAAATGGCAAAACACAAATTTGCTTCTATCTCCTTAACCGTGCCACATAGAGTGATTTCGTCAAAATTTTCGACCCACAGGGTATCTGAGCATTGTACTCTTGGTAATTTCTAAAAAATTTTCCCCTCCCCTAAAATGGCGGCCATTTTGAATTTTCAAATTTTTGCCAAAAATGGCAAAACACAAATTTGCTTCTATCTCCTTAACCATGCGAGATAGAGCGATTTCGTCGAAATTTTCAACCCACAGGGTATCTAAGGAATGTAATCTTTGCAATTTTCAAAAAATTTTCCCCTCCCCAAAAATGGCAGCCATTTTGAATTTTCGAATTTTTGCCCAAAATGGAAAAACACAAACTGGCCTTAACCGTGCAAAATAGAGTTATTTTGTTGAAATTTTCGACCCATAGGGTATCTAAGAAATGTACTCTTGGCAATTTTCAAAAAAATTTCCTTTTCCCAATAATGGCGGCCATTTTGAATTTTCAAATTTTTGCCAAAATTAGAAAAACAGGAATTGGCTTCTATCTTCTTAACCGTGCAAGATAGAGTGATTTCGTCAAAATTTTCAACCCAACCAATGCAAAAAGGCATGAAGCTGAAATAAATTACATCTACACTATCAAATATTTAAGCATCATTGATATATTTTACAAATGAAACAGGGTCTTGTAAGACTACTGTACAATTTGGGCAAAAGGTTCATGGGTGGACATTACACATGATAATGTGTGTTCTTCTATGCTATCCTGTTTCTATTCGCATCTACTATCAACAGGGCGGCCTATTTCTAGTTCTAGCTATCGTCTGGTAGGTAAGATGTATTAACGCAATGAAATTGCAAATTTTAATTAGTAAATTAAATTTTTATTAGTTAATACCTTACCTACCAGACGGGAAATTCCCACCCGGCCTTCCCCGCTTCCAGCCTTCATCATTCAATCTTAGGGACGAAAAAGATGCTATGACGTCACGTCCCTCTGGTGAGTGAGGCAGGAACTAGGCCACCTGGCGAGTGGATTGTAGTGTGCCGGTCCTGCCGGGGGTGAAACCCGGGACGTCTTTTTCTTTCGTTTGGCGGGACCGGCTGGCGCCGGGCTATAGCTATCGTCTGGTAGGTAAGGTATTAACTAATAAAAATTTAATTTACTAATTAAAATTTGCAATTTTAGATTCAACCTTTGCATGAAGATTGAATTAAACTTCTTTCCCACCCGAAATCTGATTTAATTACTAAATTTGATCATCTTTGATGATAAGAGTGTTTTTGTCACATAGGCACAAGTACACCAACCCAAAAACATTTGTTACATTATCAAGAATCGGAGAAACATGTATAACCAAAAGTGCATTGAGTGCATTGCTACCTGATTTACTGCCTCCAGTATGATTAGCATACAAAACAGAGAAAGTTACACACCAAATTGTTCCTGATCAATTTTAAATTTTTACAGTCAAATGCTTTTTGCATGTCAATTAAGACCTCTTTCATGTGTGGTCTGTGGGATGACTTGTCCTACTTATTTTGCTTCTGTTTCACATCACTATAACATTCTCGCCTATTGTTTCCACTTGCTAGGTGCAGTATGTCTGACTCTGTAAGTCTACATTTCATGTGAGATTTTGAAGTTTATCTTTTCTTTATTTTGCACATGAGTTTCCAGAAAGATGAAATGTTTGGAAAAATAACAATTATTTGTTGTGGTGATTGTTATACCTTCTAGTATACAGAACAACCGCAATGATTTGACTTCACCTATCCAAAGCTCCACCTTAACATGTATCTTTGTGTAATATTTGTCTGCCAACACTTCAGATGGCCCTCTAGTGTTATTCCAATAATTATGAGATAATTGCAGATTTTACAAAATTCTGTGAAAAGTGAAACTCTCCATTAAACTATATTCATAAAATTGGATATTACTTAAAGTTACTGTAACTTTGCTGCAACACCCATTGTTTCACAGTCAGGACAAGGATTAAATCAGTATAACGCAAAGATATAGTAACCACAGACAGTGAACACAGTGAGGGCTTTTGCATTTTGAGGTTCTGCAATTCTGGTTTCACTTTAACAAAGTGTTGTATCTGGGGTAATAATCTTGGCCCAGGCCAAAAGCAGGAAAGATGGAGGTTGCTTGTCAATGTCCAGTGGTTTAAAAGTGCAGCATGTTGACCAGCTAGTATGCACAGCTTTCCTCCAGCCCATCATTATCTGACCTAAACACTGTGTGAAAAGTGACTTGAAACCCAAGTTATTCGAGTAAATTACATGGTGGATAAAAATAACTACTTCCTCAGCACAATACATTAAATTAACATGAACAAGAGGTAAACAATACCTTCAATGTCTACCAATTAGGAGTGCTGATACAATAATATGCTTTTGTGAACTTCATATTTATTGATCCTGTATTGATTTGAGGGGGACCAATTATAAGCAGAAATTGTATTATCCCTACTAAAAAAACACTCAGGTTTTAATTATTATTTGACATTCTTGTCTGTAAAATCTATTTATAGGCTGTGTTTCTTTCTATCTTGCTTATCAAAACAAATGCACACTAATTAACAACAAACAAGTGAAAACCTTTTATTATGTGTTTTCCATTCATGCTGACTGTTTGAGGGACAATAATATTTGATTGTTTTACAAATTCAGCCGAGTCCAGAACCAGAGGTGGAAGAGGATATGGAGTTTGTGATTGTACGGGACGAATTTGAGGACGATGAACCCCCACCACCCGCTCGAGTCAAGTCAGTCAAGTCATTTAAGTCACTCAAGTCTGCAGAATCCAGAGATACAGACATCAGTGAGAAATCAAGGGACTCTGTGAGTGTTTAAGTTATATTTGAAGTCAATGCTTGTTGTTAATTGATATTGTGTTTAAATCACCACCCACAATCGAGTCACTCATATCTGCAGAATCTGAAAATACATGTATAATCATCAGTGAGATTCCAAACATTGTGTGAGTATTTTATAACCAAAGGTGTAATAAATTTGACCGGTGACCTTTATCAAGGTCACATGAACGAATCCCTTTTTTCTTGTACTCCCGTTTCACCAGATTTTCTCAGAAAGTACAACATACACAACAAATTTGGCAAGCGCTTTCCTCATATATGAATATACACTTCAATTTCAGCTCAATTGGGCTATAATTTGCCAAATTTCTTATGGTTTAGTAAAGCAACTTGCTGAAATTGGCCTGTTATGGCACATATTGTGTATATCTACTCATATTAAGGACCCTAGACAGGTTCAGTATATTATTGAGGTATGAAAATTGAGTTTATAGCTTCAAAAGTTGCATTGTTAAGGTTACTTTAAAATCAGCGAAATCAATCTTTGGTATGCTGCATACAGAAAGAAAAAGGTTATGAAATGTCAGGTATCTATTCTACTTTTATATTTAGATTTTATATTTAGAGCTTTGGCATATAATTGGAGATAATAGAAACCATGGCCTGTGATTCAAAAAAGCCCATCAAGCCCCCCCCCCCCCCCCCCCCCCCCCCAGTTAAATACTGTATGAAATGCTGTAAAAGTTCACTAAATTATTGTTCAGGACCATTCAGATATAGTGATATAGGTTTCTGGACCCATCTTGCCTTTAAGGGCATCTTGCCATTGCTGTGACCCTATAGAGGTCAGATTCTTACCTTGGGTTTGATTGCAGGATGGAGTGAAGCTTTCATGCTATAGCAGTGCTAAAGTGAGAAATGTGAAGAATGTGCTTATGTTTTCGTATCGTACTTCAGGATTTGTCTGGAGATGAATCTGCACTGAAGCAAATCTCAAACAGAGAAGCTCGGGCTGCAAAGAGGGCAGCACAGGCTGCGAAAAAACGAGAAGAGATGGAGAGAAAACGGAGGGACAGGGAGGATAAACTCAAGTGAGTGGTATGAGTAAATAATATAATGAGTAAGTGAAACAGGTGAGAAAACGGAGGGACAGGGAGGATAAACTCAAGTGAGTGGTATGAGTAAATAACATAATGAGTAAGTGAAACAGGTGAGAAAATGGAGGGACAGGGAGAATAAGCTCAAGTGAGTGGTATGAGTAAATAACATAATGAGTAAGTGAAACAGGTGAGAAAATGGAGGGACAGGGAGAATAAGCTCAAGTGAGTGGTATGAGTAAATAATATAATGAGTAAGTGAAACAGGTGAGAAAATGGAGGGACAGGGAGAATAAGCTCAAGTGAGTGGTATGAGTAAATAATATAATGAGTAAGTGAAACAGGTGAGAAAGTGGAGGGACAGGGAGAATAAGCTCAAGTGAGTGGTATGAGTAAATAATATAATGAGTAAGTGAAACAGGTGAGAAAACGGAGGGACAGGGAGAATAAGCTCAAGTGAGTGGTATGAGTAAATAATATAATGAGTAAGTGAAACAGGTGAGAAAACGGAGGGACAGGGAGAATAAGCTCAAGTGAGTGGTATGAGTAAATAACATAATGAGTAAGTGAAACAGGTGAGAAAATGGAGGGACAGGGAGAATAAACTCAAGTGAGTGGTATGAGTAAATAACATAATGAGTAAGTGAAACAGGTGAGAAAATGGAGGGACAGGGAGAATAAGCTCAAGTGAGTGGTATGAGTAAATAATATAATGAGTAAGTGAAACAGGTGAGAAAACGGAGGGACAGGGAGAATAAGCTCAAGTGAGTGGTATGAGTAAATAACATAATGAGTAAGTGAAACAGGTGAGAAAATGGAGGGACAGGGAGAATAAACTCAAGTGAGTGGTATGAGTAAATAACATAATGAGTAAGTGAAACAGGTGAGAAAATGGAGGGACAGGGAGAATAAGCTCAAGTGAGTGGTATGAGTAAATAATATAATGAGTAAGTGAAACAGGTGAGAAAGTGGAGGGACAGGGAGAATAAGCTCAAGTGAGTGGTATGAGTAAATAACATAATGAGTAAGTGAAACAGGTGAGAAAATGGAGGGACAGGGAGAATAAACTCAAGTGAGTGGTATGAGTAAATAACATAATGAGTAAGTGAAACAGGTGAGAAAATGGAGGGACAGGGAGAATAAGCTCAAGTGAGTGGTATGAGTAAATAACATAATGAGTAAGTGAAACAGGTGAGAAAACGGAGGGACAGGGAGAATAAGCTCAAGTGAGTGGTATGAGTAAATAATATAATGAGTAAGTGAAACAGGTGAGAAAATGGAGGGACAGGGAGAATAAGCTCAAGTGAGTGGTATGAGTAAATAACATAATGAGTAAGTGAAACAGGTGAGAAAATGGAGGGACAGGGAGAATAAACTCAAGTGAGTGGCATGTCAATTAATAACTTAATAAGTAAGTGAAACGAGTGGAAAAACGGAGGGACACGGGGGATAAACTCAACTGAGTGGTTTGAGTTAATAATATAATATTATTGAGTAAGTGAAACAGGTGAGAAAACGGAGGGACAGGGAGAATAAGCTCAAGTGAGTGGTATGAGTAAATAACATAATGAGTAAGTGAAACAGGTGAGAAAATGGAGGGACAGGGAGAATAAACTCAAGTGAGTGGTATGAGTAAATAATATAATGAGTAAGTGAAACAGGTGAGAAAAGGGAGGGACAGGGAGAATAAGCTCAAGTGAGTGGTATGAGTAAATAACATAATGAGTAAGTGAAACAGGTGAGAAAATGGAGGGACAGGGAGAATAAGCTCAAGTGAGTGGTATGAGTAAATAATATAATGAGTAAGTGAAACAGGTGAGAAAGTGGAGGGACAGGGAGAATAAGCTCAAGTGAGTGGTATGAGTAAATAACATAATGAGTAAGTGAAACAGGTGAGAAAATGGAGGGACAGGGAGAATAAACTCAAGTGAGTGGTATGAGTAAATAACATAATGAGTAAGTGAAACAGGTGAGAAAATGGAGGGACAGGGAGAATAAACTCAAGTGAGTGGTATGAGTAAATAACATAATGAGTAAGTGAAACAGGTGAGAAAATGGAGGGACAGGGAGAATAAGCTCAAGTGAGTGGTATGAGTAAATAACATAATGAGTAAGTGAAACAGGTGAGAAAAGGGAGGGACAGGGAGAATAAGCTCAAGTGAGTGGTATGAGTAAATAACATAATGAGTAAGTGAAACAGGTGAGAAAACGGAGGGACAGGGAGAATAAACTCAAGTGAGTGGCATGTCAATTAATAACTTAATAAGTAAGTGAAACGAGTGGAAAAACGGAGGGACACGGGGGATAAACTCAACTGAGTGGTTTGAGTTAATAATATAATATTATTGAGTAAGTGAAACAGGTGAGAAAATGGAGGGACACGGGGGATAAACTCAAGTAAGTGGTTTGAATAAAATGTATAATAAGTAAGTGGAACAGGGGAGGAAATAAAGTAATAAATTTAAGTGTCTTTCAGAAAATGAATAATAAATTAATTTAAGTGAAGAGATAAAGCAAACAACACTTGCAGGAAGCAGTAGCTTCAAACAGATGAAATAAGTAACAAGAGCACTCAGAGAGTACAGTCCTCCACTAAGACATGTGGTAATAAGTAAATGGGAAAATCCAAATGTGTTTGTATCCAGTGATTCAGATCACTCTCAAAATTTAATGGGATCTCAGTTGGATCAAGACCCATCTTCTGATTGTTTTCCAGTAGTATTTGTGTAACCCTGCTAACAAACAGACAGTCATGAAAACAATATTTCCTACACTGAGGTAAAAAGCTTGAGTTAAAAATAAGTGAACTAAGTGACAGAATAAAGTGAATTAAAATGATATCCTCAAACAAGTGAAATAAGCAATAGAAAAAGGCTTAATATAATCTGTTTTGGGATTTTGCCTAATTGCTTTAATAAAATATTGATTATGAAAGCAATAGACCTGAGTAAGTGAAATAAGTGATACACTTAAATAAGTGAAACAAGTGATAGACTTACTGAGAAAATTAAAGGATGAATTATAAAAATTTGGAAAATTTGATGATCAACTGAACAAAGAAAGCTGCAGATAAACATAACTGAAAGCAAAAGATATTTGGATTACTGACCTTGAGAACGCCCCTCGACTCTCCCTATGATAATGATTTTGTTTAATTAGCGCACTGAGTTCCCCTTTGTGGGGAAGATATTGCGCTTGCAAAGTAGTAGATTAGATTAGATTTACTACTCCTCACTCTTGAATTTGCCAATAAAACAGAAGAAGTAAACAAGGGTGATCATGTGACCTGTCTGTTAGAAAACGGACAGCAGTTACTCGCTCACATATCTCTTTTGTCCAATGAGAGGGATGATATTATTTCTCATAAAAATTTTAATGAAAAATTTAATTTTCAAATTTGTGCTGATGTTTTGTCATGTTTTATAGACTGGAGCGAGAAGAACTAGAAAGGAAAGAACAGATGAATCGGGAACTTGAGGAGGAGAGGAGGAAACAGGAGGAGAATCGGAGGTTTTTATCATACATTTTTGTACACTTGGGGACTTTTGTTGTGATTCAGTTTAGGGAAACTGCCATGTTTTGGTATCATGAGTTTCTCTTCCTGTCAGTGGCCTATTTAATTGAGGTGTACTAAAACATATCTGTTTTGGGAATCCTGGAATCAGAATGGTTTAAATACATTGGTGGCCACCTGATCTACACATATTTGACACTGACCCATCTCCAGTTTTAAGACTGTTTCTTCAACAATATTCACAGTTCACACCCTAATATTTCCTCCAAATACATAAAAATTGAGGTAAGTAATGTTTGTAATAGCTAAAATTCTGATGATTTTTCAAACAATGGAAATGATGACAATTCTACATGGTTTTGTACATTTGATGTAACTGTCTTTTGTCAAATATTGTAAAATTGTATTCATGGTATGTATTTCATCTTTCTACATGATTCCCTTATTTGGCAGACTGAAACGGGCAAAACAGGAAGAGGAAACGCGTAGACAGGAAGAGGAGGAGAGACGCTTAGAGGAACGTAAGAAACAGGAACAGGAACGAGAAAGACGGCTGAAAGAGGATTACAAACGGAGGATGGAAGAAATGAAGATGAAACAGATGGAAGAGGAAGTCAAACGGAAAGGTAGGGGTAACGTCCTGTAACTGTGGGAATTATGAAGGTTCTTAATGCATGTCATTTTAGGAAGTAAAAAGATGATTCATTTAGGAATTATAAAGGTAGTTAATATTTATAATATAGAAATTGTGACGGTAGTTCATACTCATAAATTTAGGAATTATTGAGGTAATTCATTTTTGTCATTCTAGGAATTATATAGGTAGTCTGCAGTTATAATTAAGGAAGTATAAAGGTAGTTCATACTTGTAGTTTAGTTTAATTGTATAGATAACTCATACTTGTAATGTAGGAATTGTTATTCACACTCTTCTTTACTATGTATTCATCAGAATTAGAAGAACAAAAACGTAAGGAAGAGGAGGAGCGTAGGATTGCAGAACAGGAAATGCTCGCCAAGATGGAGGAAGAGGAACGACTCGAGTGAGTGACCTTCACCTTAACACTCTGTGACCTTGACATTGATAGATGGTTCCAACAGTTTTCTGAAAAGTCCTGCATTTTATGGCAAGCTAATATCCAGGGCTATAACTGGAAATTACTGCTGAAAATTTTAATTATGTGTTCAATTTGTCCTGGAAAATGTTGTGTCAATGTAGACTGTCAATCTAAGGCCCCTCTCTCACTTGTCTGTTCATAGACTTTGAGATAATGCCAGTTCAAAACATAAATGGACATTTCCAAGTAAAATCTTGCCTTGAATCAATGTTTTCAGTGTAATATTCCAAATACAATGATGACCTGTTTCCTTCACTTTTTGTATTCCATGCGTACAAGTACTTATTCAGCCTTGCATGGATTTGTTTTTAACTGGGAGATAACTTTTGATTGAAACAAACCTCACTGAGAGAATGTATCTTTTTATTAATGTGTATCATTTTTACCCCACAGCCCTTAAGGGCTGTCGGGTATTGTTTTCACCCATGGTGTCCGGATGGGCGGGCAGGCGGGCGGGCCGCGGGAAATAGTTTGTCTGGGCTGTATCTCAGAAACCGTAAGGTGTAGGAAGTTCATACTTGGCAGGGACATTGGTAAGGGGGTGTAGGTGTGCAACGTCATGGTCTGACCTTGATTTGACCTTGCCGTAGTGACCTTGACCTATAAAATCTTGTCCAGGCTCAAGGGACATTGGTTAGGGGGTGTAGGTGTGCAACGTCATGGTCTGACCTTGATTTGACCTTTGACCTTGCCGTAGTGACCTTGACCTATAAAATCTTGTCCGGGCTATATCTCCGAAACCGTGAGGTGTAGGAAGTTGATACTTGGTAGGAACATTGGTTAGGAGTTGTAGGTGTGCAACATCATGGTCTGACCTTGATTTAACCTTTGACCTTGCCGTAGTGACCTTGACCTATAAAACCTTGTCCGGGCTATATCTCGGCAACTGTAAGGTGTAGGAAGTTGATACTTGGTAGGGACATTGGTTAGGAGGTGTAGATGTGCAACGTCATAGTGTGACCTTGATTTGACCTTTGCCGTAGTGACCTTGACCTATAAAATCTTGTCTGGGCTATATCTTGGAAACTGTAAGGTGTAGGAAGTTGATACTTGGTAGGGACATTGGTTAGGGGGTGTAGGTGTGCAACGTCATAGTGTGACCTTGATTTGACCTTTGCCGTAGTGACCTTGACCTATAAAATCTTGTCCAGGCTATATCTCGGAAACCGTGAGGTGTAGGAAGTTGATACTTGGTAGGAACATTGGTTAGGATTTGTAGGTGTGCAACATCATGGTCTGACCTTGATTTAACCTTTGACCTTGCCGTAGTGACCTTGACCTATAAAACCTTGTCCGGGCTATATCTCAGCAACTGTAAGGTGTAGGAAGTTGATACTTGGTAGGGACATTGGTTAGGAGGTGTAGATGTGCAACGTCATAGTGTGACCTTGATTTGATTTGACCTTTGCCGTAGTGACCTTGACCTATAAAATCTTATCCGGGCTATATCTTGGAAACTGTAAGGTGTAGGAAGTTGATACTTGGTTGGGACATTGGTTAGGGGGTGTAGGTGTGCTACGTCATAGTGTGACCTTGATTTGACCTTTGACCTTGCTGTAGTGACCTTGACCTATAAAATCTTGTCCAGGCTATATCTCAGAGACTGTAAGGTGTAGGAAGTTTATACTTGGTAGGGACATTGGTTGAGGGTTTTAGGTGTGCCATGTCATGGTGTGACCTTTGACCTTGCTGTATTGACCTTTAAACTCTTGTTGCACCTTTGGGTCTGTCTGTTGATGCAGATTAAACACTGTTAAAGTCATATTAGAATTCATTAAGAATTTCCTTTTGCAAGTTCCCATTGTAACAGATGGAATTTCATCAAGTGAGCCACAGGCTTTTCTCCAACACCACACATAAGCATTCATTGAATGTATTGCCACTTCTGTATGCATGGGTAATATTCAAAACATCCAAACCATAATTCGGCCATTTTTGGTTTACTGATAAGTGCTGTCATTTTATTATTGAATTGTTTTAATACTTCATCTTTACATGCATTTCTTTTCCTTAGATATTATTTTCTCTACTTAAGCATTATTTGGACCTTAATATAACTGACACTGCTCTGAAAGTATCTTTAACTTTGTACTGTTATACTACTTCTATATCCCCAGGCTGTGGGGTACGGGCATCTCTGATGCTATTTTTTGTTGCAGATATGAGAGACGTAAAGCTGAAGAAGAGGAACTAAAGAGATTGAAGGCAGAAGCTGACCGGTAAGCAATAACATTAGAATAGTACAAAACATAAACATGCCTGTAATTAAGTCAGGCAAAGGTTGTAAATTCCACGTTTTTTTTATATTTTCAAAACATTTAAGGGAAACTGGCAGAAATTTTTATGCTAATGACAGTGACATGATTGTGATCATGATATCGTGATATCACTAGGCACTTGTTATTGTGTCATCACGATTGCATTATTTTAGTGTTTTGAGATGGAAAAAAATGTACATTTTAGACAAATATTACACCTAACAAGGCTGTAGACAATTAAAACTTTGTAAAACTAAGCATATAATATTTATAGCTTCCTGCAGAAACCCTCAATCTTCCAATAGTAACTGCTTGTTCACGCTCCAGTAGAAACTGCACTAACTTGATATTTTATGGTTATAAATACAGTAGAACCTCAGTTATCCGGCCTTCTATTATCCGAATCTCTGGATTAACCGAACCGAAATCATGTCTCCCTACATATAAAACACGGTCAAGCATGAGCGATAATACAAGATTTTACACAGTCTCGGAAACGATGAATTCCAGTGCTTTATAAAACGTACCATTCACAGAGACGCCTAACTTCTTTCATCTTTATCACCATTGTTACAATAGGGGAGGGATTAATTCAATAACACGACCCCGCTACACAACTTCTTTGATAATGCGCCAATCAATGAAAGTGTGTTCGATTGGGTTTCGCAATTTATAATCTCCCGGAGTAGGTCCACAGAGTGACAACGTGTAGAAAAGAAAAGACGTCAACAATACATTACCAATCAAACGCGTATCACTGAAGGCGTGTTCGCTTGGGGTTTTACAATAAATAATCTCCCGGAGTTTTTTAATTGACAATATGCGGGATGATGTTAATCTAAAATTAAAACGTTAACAATGCAAGTACCAACCGAACACAACCAGCTCAAGTCCGCGTAATATTTTAAATAAAAATAATAATAATATCCATGGATATGGAGCAAATAAACGACAACTGAAGGGTCACTTATATTATATGACACAAAAATATTAAATTATTTTATTAAGGACCACCAACGTCTATGTTTATTGCATAAAAACGACAATTCTTCAATTATCGCCCACTCGGTAACCCATAGACCGTGAATTCCGGTTTCCTTCATCTATCCGAACCCCTCGATTATCCGGCCGGATTGTATGTCTCCCATGGGGTTCGGATAAGTGAGGTTCTACTGTACTTACAATACACGAAAATAATGTCATTGTTTTGATGGTGACATTATTCAGGTATTATTGAGACAGTTGTATGAGACCATGATGTCACTGTGGTGTACTGAAGGGCTTTGTTAGGTCCTGGTTCCGATGGTTTATTAAGCCTGTGTTACTGAAATTTATCTACAGAAATAATACATGAGACACTCGCACATAACTTGTACAAAATCTGAGCTTGTTATAAAGGGTCAAGATTTTGTTCAGGATTCAAAAATAACATTTAATTTCACCTTTTTGATTTTTAAGTGCGAGATCTAGTGAGGCTGTGGCTTCTATAGATGACTTTTTTTTTTTGTTTTTGGTTTTTGTTTTATTTATTTATTTTTTATCTCCAGACTTTCATGAATTGTGACATAACATGTTGAGTACCTGTCTCATCACTGTAGTTAAGCAGCAATGGGCTACGTTAGTACTTGGATGGGTGACCGCCTAAGTGCACTACTCCTATCTCTGATGGCTTTGCAACTCACGCTTGTAGACTGAAACTCCTTTCTGCCTTGTTTTGTGTTTAAAAGTGTAATCAACAAGCATCATCTGACTGCTGAGGTAGTGCACACCAAGTGTGTGACAGTACAGTCCTCTACAAACCTTTCTGTAGTCATAGCAGCCCTTGCCATGTATATATATGGCTGCATGTTTTACAGCTGATTCTCAATACCCTTAACCCATTGAATTCACGCTTTCAAGTAAAATCTAAATCCATTTTGGGGAGGGTTTGGATAAATTTTAAATTTCTAATATGGTACATATATGGGATATGGCTGATATTTAAATAACCTTGAAATGTTATACTTGATATTTTAGACCCATCCACAAAGAATAAATTTTTTTTTACTCTCAGAATTCGGCGTGAAGCAGAAGCCGCCCAGGCTCTAGAAGAAGCAAAACGTCTTGCCGAGGAGATGGCTCGTAAACAGCTGGAGCTAGAACGTCGCATGGCCTTCAACAGAAGTCTGCAGCTCGAGTCAACGGGACTCTCCCACACACAGGAAGTGACACGTGCATTTGTCTGGTCCTACTACGAACTACTCAAATGGCTTGGACTGGATGTGCCGGAGTTTGAGAAATGGAAAGCAACGCTAAAATACTAGGAATGTCAACATTGCATATTGAAAATTGTTAAATTATGAATGTTACCACAGTTTCAATAAGGAAAACAATGCTCAATAGATGAAAATGTGTATAGACATCATTAGTGTTAACTGATTTGAGAAATGGAAAGTGAGGAACTGGTGAAAGGGTTCAGTATTTAATCACTTAGTTCTCACCCCAGTGGTTCTGGGTTCAATTCCGCCTAATGCCGACATGTGAGATGTACTCCTAGCCTGGCATGTTGTCCCGTTAACTTAGGCATGTCAGAACCCAACTTCAAGTACAGTTTAAGCAATCAAACTTTCAGAAATATGATTATATGTTGAAGTAATCTCAGTACATGTCTGGAAATTAATGTTATTTTATTAAATTTATTAAATGCTTCTCAATGTTCAGTACAAAGTTCTTTTACATCAGGGTTTTAACTGTGTTTATCACGTTATTACATTAATTACAGAAAACATCCAAAGGTTTAAGTTTTTATGTTGTACTTGAGTGCGACAGTAAGCAGTATTTTATTTCTATGTTAAATAAGTATTTCATGGCAAAATAATTCTTATTGTGTCACATGTTTTAATGTGTGAAAAAGCAATCTTGCTTCATTTATAGAAATCGTGTCACACATAGTAGAGAGTTTTTGTTCTTGGCCTTTGTAATTGTTATGGTGTAATTTGGTTGATAGAACTGTGATATTTAAGCAAAAGTATTATTGTTAATATAATTAGGCGTCCCTAAAAGGGCGCTTATTTGTTTTCACCTCAGTTTCCTCGCCACCGCCGCATTATGGTCTCCCTTGAATATCTCCCTTATTATTAGAAGGTTTCAAACCATATTTGGCAGTTATATACCTTAGGCGTAGGAAAATTTTTCTGCATGCTTAAATTTGACCTTTGACCTTTATGAAGGTCACATGATCAAAAACTATTTTTTAAAGTACACCCCCCCCCGTCATCACAGTTCAGGAAAAACTACTTGCTACAGAGCCTTATAATTTGACACACCTGCTCATACTATCGAAAACGCGAGCTGATTAGATTTTGGGAGCAATCCCGTGAAAAATGTCTCATTTATGAGTGATTTTCTGACACCTTCCAATCTGAAAGCCTTAAATTTATGCCAACCCCCCTATTATCTTCTTAAGTATTGCATTTAGAGCTATAAAATTTACTGGGAGGTAATAGGAAACCATATATGGAGAGTCTAAATAGCCGGTCAGTTTTACCCCACGGCCCCCCCTTATGGGTCAAACTGGGGTCATAAAATAGCTGATTTTGAGTTTTTGCCTTATATCTCCTTTATTGTTGCTTTTATAGCTTCAGAATGTATTAAGAGGTATTGGGAAAGCATATGTGGAGAGTCTAAATAGCCGGTCAGTTTTACCCCCCGACCCCCCCTTATGGGTCAAACTGGGGTCATAAAATAGCCGATTTTGAGTTTTTGCCTTTATCTCCTTTATTGTTGCTTTTATAGCTTCAGAATATATTAAGAGGTATTGAGAAAGCATATGTGGAGAGTCTAAATAGCTGGTCAGTTTTACCACCTGGCCCCCCCTTATGGGTCAAACTGGGGTCATAAAATAGCTGATTTTGAGTTTTTGCCTTATATCTCCTTTATTGTTGCTTTTATAGCTTCAGAATCTATTAAGAGGTATTGGGAAAGCATATGTGGAGAATCTAAATAGCCAGTCAGTTTTATCCCCCAACCCCCCCTTATGGGTCAAGCTGGGGTCATAAAATAGTTGCTTTGGAGTTTTGCCTTATATCTCCTTTATTGTTGCTTTTATACCTTCAAAATGTATTAAGAGGTATTGGGAAAGCATATGTGGAGAGTCTAAATAGCCGGTCAGTTTTACCCCCCGCCCCCCCGACCCCCTTATGGGTCAAACTGGGGTCATAAAATAGCTGATTTTGAGTTTTTGCTTTATATCTGCTTTATTGTTGCTTTTATAGCTTCAGAATGTATTAAGAGGTATTGAGAAAGAATATGTGGAGAGTCTAAATAGCCGGTCAGTTTTACTCCCCAACCCCCCCCTTATGGGCCAAACTGGGGTCATAAATAGCTGCTTTGGAGTTTTTGCCTTATATCTCCTTTATCGTTGCTTTTACAGCTTCAGAATGTATTAAGAGGTATTGGGAAAGCATATGTGGAGAACCTAACAGTTTTATCCCCCGACCCCCCTTTATGGGTCAAACTGGGGTCATAAAATAGTTGCTTTGGAGTTTTGCCTTATATCTCCTTTATTGTTGCTTTTAGACCTTCAGAATGTGTTAAGAGGTATTGGGAAAGCATATGTGGAGAATTTAAGTAGCCGGTCAGTTTTACCCCCCGACCCTCCCTTATGGGCCAAACTGGGGTCATAAAATAGTTGCTTTGGAGTTTTTGCCTTATATCTCCTTTATTGTTGCTTTTATAGCTTCAGAATGTATTAAGAGGTATTAGGAAAGCATACGGTGCAGCTTTGTGCAGCTTTGTGCATTCTTAGCTTTACAGCATGCTTATTAAAACCACAAAGCATTTTAAACTTTAAGGGACGCTTCGCTTTTGTTAGCAAAAGCATTCCTCTAGTTATTATGTGGATTAATTTAATTTATTTGTTAGAAGGGTGATAATATAAGATAATGAAAAGATACAGCCAACGTCAAAAACTTATTGTCCATACTAAAACTTTTCCAATAAACTGAAGGAGGAAATAGTAAATTTCAGGGTTCTTTTTCTGAAACAAACAATATAAACATTCTAGCTTTAGTTGGAGTCGCGTAATTACTCGACACCCATCAATTATAAATTAAAAAGGATTTCAAATATAGGTATTTTCTCAAATAGTGTCTGGGTTCAAATGGACACATTGAACGTTTGCAGCAAAAAATACAACAGAACTCCTTGACTGAAATTAAATACTAATTAACAAGTATTTCATCAAGGTGGCAGATGCATGAAAGGTCTCATTTCCTAACCAAAATGCATTTGCATTTTCTCACAGATCTCAGATTTTTCATTCTGGTTAAGTTCTTGCCAAATTCGGACTCACCAAAGAAATCTCAGCTGAAATAAATAGCTCAGTATTTTTGCCTGTCAAAATAAAACTGTGGTAGTATCTTCACAACGCTATCTCGACAAAGTGAGAAAAACCCTTCAGTCAAACCTTCTGATAGTGCTATGCCAAGATGACGCCAAGCATTACAGTGATTTCAGTACATATCTGACTGCATGTCATGCGAGTAGACGTTGAAGTACAAACTCTCCCATATATGCATCCCGTTGCACGCCTCCTCAGTGTGTATATTGTAGTACAGTTTGCGAAGGTTTTCAAACATTTGAAAAAAATGCAGTTCCGGAAGCTTATCACTTTCTGAGCTGTCACTGTTGAATCACCCCCCGACCCCATCCCCAACCCAATACCTCCTACTAAAATGCGAATCCCAGCAAGTGCATCCTACACCCAGATCTGTGTCAGACCAAACCACAACTGAAGGTAGATGGCCCACTGTGGTATAGTCAGTATCACACTCACCTAGGAACACAGAGGACGTGGGTTCAAACCCAGGTACAGGCAGTGGTTTCGGATGACCACTTAAATATGCAGCCCTACCTCATTAGGTCCTTTCCCCAGTGGCAGGCCTCAAGGAACAATGGATGCTGATACATGGTCATTCTTGAGCCTCTGTCTTTCAGTTTGGGTAATGTTAGTCACTTAGGCTTGGCTCTACTTCCACAGTTGGATTGGTTAAATAGCCCTGTAGTGCATGGTGATATTGTGCTAAGTATAAGTCTACAATGCAATACAATTTGGTTGTTGCTTGTGATCTGAGAATTGAAAGGTGTCGCCTAGTTATAACATTTAAATGAAAACTCAGTCGGAGACCTTTAGTAAATATGCCAACTGGGAAAACAGTCTTTTGTATTTTGAGATCTTTGCCAATCCAGCCTCACATGTTCAAAAACAAGATGTACCTGGGCCATATTTAGGTAAAATACTGTCCTCGCAAGAGAAATTAACAAAAATGTCAGATTTATTTCTTAGAAAGTCATCAGAATTTTTTTTAACAATTCATGGAACTAAAACCTGCTCACTTGTGTGTGGAGAAAAGGTCTCTGAAATCAATTTATTTAATGTAAATTCAAGGAAATAGTGTGTTATATCAGTTTATAAAAAAGTATTTATATAAACCATGTATTTTTGCAGGAAATCTTTAATTGTGATGAATATTTTTCATTATTGGACATAATTTGATTGACTTGTTTTTTATCTCCTGATTTTTTTTATCCAGTGAAAATTACTTTTACTCATCAAAAAGTTTGTGAAATTGAAGTGACACTATAAGGTCAGAAATCACAAATTTAAAGCGACTCATTGAAAGGTATACAAGTACAAAGTTTTATGAATCATTAATTTCAGCTGATTTAAGCCCCTGTCACACTTCTTCATTCTGGTGTGATGACTCCTGTCTGGATACAATGTAAGAGTGAGAGTCTCACTTCACAATGAAGTTTCCATATTTACTACCATTAGCTATTTGTTAACTCATAGGCTAACACACTCTTGTGGCTTTAAGTTTTATAACCTTATCAAGGCCAGTGAGTCTCAGTAATCTGTAAGGCTGAAATGGTTAGCATAATTTGGAGGCTGGGTAGATGGTTGCAGTAGCCGATTACTAACTGGTTAACTGTTTTCAGTGTTTAGTATCTTTGGAATGAGAGGAAATCACAAAATCATCAGATGTGCACGTGCCACAGATGTAAATAATGCAGACAATATTGAGGAACTCAAGGTGGTAAAAATAGAGAAACTTCATGCAAATTGTTACATAATGTGTAAATAAACATTATATTTTATATGTGCGACATAAGGTATACATAAAATACTTTGAATTGATAAATCTTTAGGTTATGATTCCAGCTATTAGGAATTTTAATGGTCACATTAAGTCCCATGCGATGTGACATACATAGGAAACAGTTAACCAGTGCAGCAGTATTGGTGCTGGCTAGTACTAACCATATATTTTGGTTAATTGATTCAGCCCGGTAGTTTGTCCTCCTGCCAATAATTCCCATAACTACCCTGGTTTACTGCATCTTTTTCGTCTGGCATCAACAGTGAGGACTTCTTTTCAAATCTCTCATTGTTGTCAAAACAATAAGAGGGAGAAAGTTTCCTTCCATTTTGAGAACCGTTTTGCAATGGGTTGGTAATTAGGAAACCTAGCAACACTTTTTAATCATGTCAACATGTTCACCCAAATAGCTGCCATTGTGTCTCCTGTCCAACTGAAGTGGTCTTAAGTAGTTGTACGTTTGTCTGGAGAAATGTAAAAGCCCCTTTAGCTTGTACGCCATTGTTTTGAAAATATCAATCAATCAGTTGTCCACGTGCTTAATCTCCGTATCAACGGATTCTAAGGCACACCATCCAATTCATAAGTCATAAGACATTAGACATGTTCCGAGTCGTTCCCAGAGAGGTCGTCCGGTGTTTGGTAGTAAGAAGCTATGGTGGGAATGATTTCTGAAATAGGTAGGTTTTGAGTCGACTTTTGAAACTGGAGAGATTTGGAGCGCTGCGTATATCATATGAAAGATCATTCCATAACTTAGGGGCATCATATGAAAAACTATTGTTAAAATGGACCTTTGATTTATGGATGGAAGCACAGTAAGAGGGAACCTGAAGGAACAAATTTTTGGGATTGGAATGTCTTGTATTCATGGCAGATTTGTACAAGGGGAGATATGGTGCAAAATACTTAGGCTGGCCAGTGGTGAGGTAAAATATTTTTCCTTGAGAAACATTTAATCCTTATTTAAGAACTGCCCAAAAGTGAAAAATGAAGCCTTTAGAATTTCTAAAAAAAATGAAATTTAGTGAAATTTTGTAAAATTTTAAAATTATTGTAAAATTTCCATGCATACAGTAAATCAATACGCCACAGCACTTTCTGGCTTTAATTAGTGGAACTACTTTTAGTGTCTAGAAAATGTGTGATGTATCTTTTCATTTGATAAAGTAAACTCTCGACAATTGTACAAATATAATTACATCGAATAAAATAAATCGCAAAAAGTCTTGATTTATATTTCCTGGAATTGTCAGTCAAATATGTTCCTACACTATGACTGTTTATACATAATGAAGGAGTATTTATGTGTGTATTATTATGATGATGGGTCTAATTTGTGAAGGTCTGGTATTGAAAGCAATATTTCTATTATTATGTTTTTTTATGTAATTATGTGACTCTTGTGTGCAGAAATATTACCTTAAACTTGCAAATTTGTTGTAATGGTGTTAGTTTTGTGATTTATATATATTGTAAACTTCCAGTGCATATTGCCTGGGTTGAAATTAACAATGCCGTTATAGCTTTTTTAAGTACAATTTATATCACCACATATGTACAGTAGACTCTGTATAGTATATGATGTAGAACCAATATAAGTCATATTCAGGTATAACGGTCCCAATATTAGACAATACAGTATTAATTAAGGGTTACATGGAAATTAGCCATGTCTAAATATTGGAGGTTCTTGTTATACAGAATCTATTGGTGTTTTATTGATCATTAGCTGATCCCCTGTTTGTGAATGCGGGGAACATAGGAGTGCAGTGGGAAATATACTTGCCTGTCATCCCTCAGGTCTACATAAGGTCAGGCAGGGATTCAAACTCTGATCTCAGAGGTGGGAGGCGAGTGTGTTATCACTCTGCCACTGTGGCCCCCCGAAAGCAATATTAAATCCAAAACATTCAGTCAAACCAAATTTGTGAATATAAACTCTTAAGTATGTGTTTGGAAATAGTTAGATGTGCATTACCGTGTACAGCTGCATGTTATTGAGTGGAATTTCAAATAACTTGCAAGATACTTATCCAGGAATCTAATTATGTAGAAACATCTGATATCAACGTGAGTGGGACTTAGTGCCCTCAAGGGACCGAAACTTTATGACTAACCCTTTTGTCTATTCTCTTTGTTAATTGAGTGCACCGACTTCCCTCTTGTAGGGAAGATATTGTGCCTGCAAATCAGTAGATTAGAGTATTAAAACCACTAAAACTACACAACTGAATTCTCCCTAAAGGGATTTGACCGATCAGTGAAACTAATGCAAACCTGTTTTGATGAACTATTAGTACAAGTGCAGTGTCATGACCTGACTCAGCATTCAACAAGAACAGTAACTATTGGTGTATATAGAAATAAGGCAAAACCTTAGTTATACAGACATTTACAAGTTTAAAATACAAATCTTTTTTTTTTTTTTTTACATCTATATTCCTAGATAATGTGATTTTAGCGGTGCCAAATGATAACTGCTATGTATAATTTACACACTATATTTTAGTTATATGTTTTTCTTAATGCTATTTAACCCCTTCAGAGCCTGTATCTCAAATCCAGGCCTGCAGTAAATCATACAATATACAGTCTTCTGTGGTTTTGTATTGAACTGATTGAAAGGCAACTGAGTCACTTATCGCATATCCATATATGGAGAGCCATTGTTTTGCCCTTTAATGGCATTTTACACCTTGTTAATTGTATATTAAATTGGAAAAAATCAGCAAATATTAGCAAGTACTGTGGTTTTTGTATGTAACTTTTTTGTAGGTAATAATCAATGGCAACTATAAGCCACATAAAGATGCCAAACATTACAGTAAAAATTTGTTTTATTTTGTTAGTTTTTGTTGTTATTACAGACTATATATTCTTTCTTAATTGCTTTCCAATTATATATAGCTGAGTCTTCTGTGTATTTTGAATGTGTAAACATTTTGCATTTCTAGGAGTTGTTTTTCTGACCAGTATTACGACAAACACAGTAGAACATCAGTTGTCCAAAATTTTCAGTTGTCCAAGATTTTGTTCATGTAAGATTTATAAAATGAAAAAGGGGAATTCAATGTGTAACAATGAAAAGGTGTAGAGTAAGGAATCTAAACTTTGCCGCATATCTGAAATTCGCCACATGTAGAAATATTCAAAAAACTAACAAAGTGAGGTCAAATTTGCTGAAATTTTAGTAGATTAAGGCTTTCTGTAACTAAGAAATACCCATTTTAAGACAATACATTACTTTCTTCTGTAAATTTGCTCAGGTTGTATTTTAGATTTCAGGCGAATTTTACATTTCTTATTCTACTATTGGAGAGAGCTGAATAAATTTGTATTATTGAACATTTGGATAATAGAAGTTTAGATAATTGAGGTTCTATTGTATTTTTTAACTAAACCAAATGGGAAATTTTTAGTCCCAATATTGTTGAAGGTTGTGGGTCTGTCCATATCTGTATCAGGTTTGCTTAATGACATGTATTTCAAAAAAATAGAGTAGGAAAATTGTTTTGAGTTCTCTTTTCTTGAACAAGACTATTAAGATAAGATTATCATCGTTAAGCTATGAAAGAGTTAGTTTTTAATACAAAACAAATCAAACTAATGATTTTATGCCTGATAAATTGCCATAGAGTTTTAAGTATTTTTAGTTTGTATACAAAGCAAAATTTAACAACACATTCACAATAGTTTAATTTTAGTTAGAATTTTACTTACAAATAGGAATTTATTTTGATAATGTACAGCCTAGAAATTTATAAGTTTACAGAATATCACATCTAGAAAATTTAAAATGTGCTTACAAAGTTAAAAATTTACAGATTTTTGACATGTTTAAGTTTTTGTTTAATGATTCCAGTAACAGTATTCTTGACTTTATGTGATGAAATATTTATGAACTTTTGTGATATTTACAATTCAGTTTACAGATATCATGATCAAGTCTATTCAATAAAGTTTGAAAAATGACTGAAGCAGTGTTTTATTCAAAGAAAATTATTGCAATATTTCTATGACTTGTCCATTATCTCTTATAAAAGACAAAATCATTGCAGTTGCCATAATGATAATTGCAATATTTCCATCATATCTCTGCAAAGACTCCTCTTCTGGACATAATCATTGCAATATTTCCAACATATCTCTACAAGGTTTCCTCCTCTGTTCCATAATCATTGCAATATTCCCAACATATCTCTGCAAGATTTTGTTTTCCCTAACATAATCATTGCAATATTTCCAACATATCTCTGCAAGATTTTGTCTTTAGTGACCTAATCATTGCAATATTTCCAACATATCTCTGCAAGGTTTCCTCCTCTGTTCCATAATCATTGCAATATTTCCAATATATCTCTGCAAGATTTTGTCTTCTGTGACATAATCAGTGCAATATTTCCAACACATCTGTGGAAGATTTCCTCTTCTGTGACATATCTCCACAAGGTTTCCTCTTTTGTGACATAATCATTACAATATCTCCATCATATCTCTGCAAGGTTTCCTCCTCTGTTCCATAATCATTGTAATATTTCCATCATATCTCTGCAAGGTTTCCTCCTCTGTTCCATAATCATTGCAATATTTCCATCATATCTCTGCAAGGTTTCCTCTGTTCCATAATCATTGCAATATTTCCAACATATCTCTGCAAGGTTTCCTCTGTTCCATAATCATTGCAATATTTCCAACATATCTCTGCAAGGCTTCCTCTTCTGTTACATAATCATTGCAATATTTCCATCATATTTCTGCAAGGTTTCCTCTGTTCCATAATCATTGCAATATTTCCAACATATCTCTGCAAGGCTTCCTCTTCTGTTACATAATTATTGCAATATTTCCATCATATCTCTGGAAGGTTTCCTCTTCTGTGACATAATTGTTGCAGTTTGTAATTTCCTTAAACAGCCAGTCATTCAATATTTCTATCCTATGTATGTAATCTCGGAAGAACCAGTGAAACAATATTTCCATCATATCTGTATTCTTCATTCACAGAAGACACAAATACTAGTATTTCAAGATTTTCATCATGTCTAAGATGCACAAAAGTTTTAAACTACTGTGCCAATTTAGTGAGAACATCTTATAAAGTTACCTTACAACATCAAGGAATGTAAAAGTTTGAAACTGTTAGAAATGTCTCTCTTTGACAATTATTGCAAATGGACTTCTATGTACATACTCATTTACAACAGAATTGTATAAATGACAGTATCAAATGCAATATATTATGTTTAAATATGTCCAAAAACACAAACTTTGTATTCCAAAATATGGGTCATAACTACAACAGCATAATTTTAGACGGCTTCTTTACCCAATCAGAATTGGGGATACAACCATGTCATTGTAACAACAGCAGAATAAGCATTTATGTCCTTCAGGAGCAAGAGAATTTGTACAATTTTCTTTGTTTTTGTGCATATTTTTCATTTCTATATTCAAATAATTAGGACAGGAAGGGTCAGGGAGATCTGCAGTTTATTGTGGTTAAAATTGCACTAAATTTCACCCAGATGTCTATAAGACAAACATTGTAAACTGTGTAAGCAGATCATGTATTGTAAATTGCAAGCATGGAAACCCTGCATATTTATTTTTTTATTGTGTTAATACATCCTATCCAATGGACAATTGCTTTACCGGTCGGCGCGACCGGTCCCGCCAAACGCCATAAAAAGACGTCCTGTATATAATACCGGCAGGATCGGTCAGGAGAGCGCATTTGCCAGGTGGCGCATCGTACTTCCTCTTCCTGTCTAGACAGTGTGACGTCATAGCATCTTTTTCGTTTGGCGCGTGGAGAGTGAAGACATGTTTTCAACGACAAGGATTTTCTCGTATTTCAATGAACTCGCCTGCTTTATTTCATCTTTGAAGAAGTTTAGAAGTATTATCTACAACTATGTCATCACCAGGACAGAGAAGAGGTTCATGCGGACACGCTATGGCTGATTTTGACACCCACTCCAAGTGTGCATGTTGTAGGGACAAAGGGCTAGGCGACGACCCCTGCGTCCAGAAGAAGGAATGTATCGTTTGCAAGGGGTTTACCCCTGAGCAAGTCCTTCAGCTGGCCACCCCAGCTTACAGGGACAGGAAAGAGAAGAAGACGAGTTCCGCAACTTCCGCCTCTTCTACTCCCACTCTCGTGGACCCAGCACACGTTAGTGTACTGGGTAAAGTAGAAAAGGTCAAGGCTGTGCAGTCTACCCCAACTACCAAGAAGACGAAACGTAGTGAGTCTCCTAAGCCTTCTGCCAGCAAAAACAGATCTTCAAGCAGTAGACCTTCCACTGAAGATCACAAAGAACTGGACGATAAGTGGGCAGAGAGGTTCTCCAGATTAGAAGCTATGTTGCTAGCCAAGACCTTCACAGTGCCGGTTGGGCCGGTTGTGAAGCCAGCTGCTGATGTGACTCCCACTGAGAAGCCATTTTTTGAGCCTTCCACCAGCAACCTGCCTGTTGACAAGAGCCTGCCCACTGAGAAACCCGGTCCCTGCCTTGACCAGGCCACCGGTAATGCTGTAGAGGGGATGCAGACTGCCACCCAGCCCCTTGGGGCTCCCGGTGCAGGGATAGCAACCCAGCCTGTTCAGGCCCCCGGTTCATTCCCAGATGTTCAGACCACCGGTGAAGCAGATCTGAGTGCAGCCTCTGACAGTGAAGCTGACCAGTTAAGTGAAACCGGTTCCCTGGATGGCGACATCCACCGGGACCGGTCAGCAGACAGAGATGCCTCCAGAGATGACCCTGAGACTGAGCCCACTGAGGAAGCGAACTACAGGGAAACCATGAGTTTCATGAACTGGCACAGGGTTCCTGAGTTTGAAACTATGTCCTTCACTGCTGATGATAATCCTTTTGCCGGTGCAAGGGCCCAGCCAACCGGAAAAGTCGGTGTGAAGCTTCCTGTGGATGACTGGCTTTGCAGGAAGATGTCCAGTCTTAACCTCACAGTCAAGGAAGGCTACCCTACAAGAAACACCGACAACACTGGCCTCCTCAGGGATCAATTTATCAAAACTCCTAGACTATCCAGATGGTACGGGATGCATGCTGAGAAGGACAATGAGAGTTCAACCGTACGCACCTGGTCACCGGACCCGGCCAAACTCAACCACTCATTCAGCAGGGTTGCCAGAAGGAATATGCCCTCTGCCCCACCCTCCCGGGTTCTCAGTCAGGATCTGCTCAGATGCTGGGAAAGGGCAGCACGCGAACAGACAATAATGTGCAACCAGGCTGCTGGTTTATCAAGGTGCTTGACCAGGGTTCAGGACTCAATGAACATTCAGTTAAAAACCCTGAGTCTGGACAGTAAGGGAAAGTCATCAGAAAAGATGAGGCAAGCTGTTAGTGAACTGGACTATTTGACCATGTTTAACCGGTCAATATCTCAAGCAATGGCCAGGACTATGCAAGACCTGTCAGAAGCAGTTTTTATCAACATGGCCAACTTCACCCTTGCTCGCAGGGATAGTTACCTAGACTATTTGCATGCTGGGGTCAAGCAAGATACTGTAAACGCCTTGAGAACGTCTCCAGTCCATCTAGACGCCTTGTTTCTGGATCAGCTGATTGCCAAGGCTGAAGAGGAAATCAGTAAGAGTGAGGAGAGGCGTTCGTCCGGTACTTCTCACCGACAACACGGTCGCTTCCACCCATATGCTACAAGTGACAAGTCTGCTAATCGTCACACCGACTGCTTGGAAGCAGATCAAGGACAATCAACAAGCCAGGAGAGGTCGAGGCAAGGCCTCCACCTTCTCCCAGAAGCCTGCCAAGGGGTCCAAGCCTCATAAATGACAATTACTGTGTAAATCTTGTGACCGGTCAGAGGAACTCTGTTTGTGTTTCCGGTCAGGGAGGCTTGGACCCGGCGCCAGTGATTGCAGAGACCAGCAAAGTGACATTAAATTTGACTGTAAACTCAGATGTTGCAAATGCTCATATTGTGTCAGGGTTGCCACAAAGGAAAGGCGTAAATCCCAATACTTGTCAAATGTTCACAGAAATAAAATATGTGAAAAATGTTTCTTGTGTAGGTCACTTGTCTTCTGTAAAGCTTGTAACCAATGCCCAACATGCTGTTATAGATCCTCCTGTAGGGGCGAGATTAAGCCAGTGTTGGGAGAAATGGGAAGCCCTGGGTTCAAGTCCAAGGTGGCTGGTGAACAGGGAAAAATCAGAACTGGTTCCCAAACAGGTCTTCAACTTCGTAGGTTACCAGTTCGACCTGAAAGAGGGCAGGGTCAGACCAACAGAAGATCGTTGGCAGACACTGACAGACAAGATCAGATCCATAATGTCGGATCCGGTTTGCCCGGTCCGACAATTCATGTCCCTCATAGGTCTACTCACAGCAACAGAAAAGCAAGTCCACTTAGGGCGACTTCACATGAGACCCATACAGTGGCACTTGAAAAACAACTGGAGGGTCCCAGAGTCACTAGAAAAGGTGATACCGGTCCCCAGGTCCCTCCACCCCCACCTAAGGTGGTGGCTGGAGGAAAGCAATGTGCTACAAGGTCAACCATTACCCCCTCTAAAACATGCTCTGCAAATCTTTACAGACGCATCAAAAGAAGGGTGGGGCGCTCACTTAGACGAGCACACTGCAAGGGGAACCTGGTCCCTTCCAGAAAGCAAGTTGCACATAAACCACTTAGAGCTAAAAGCAGTATTTCTAGCTCTAAAAGAGTTTCGAACCCTGGTCTGCAACAAGACAGTGTTGATAGCTACAGACAACACAACAGTAGTTGCTTATATCAACAAAGAGGGGGGGATAAAGTCCGGCTCCCTGTGTGCCCTACTGTGGAGAATACTGTCCTGGTGTACCAGGCAGCAAGTAACCCTCAGGGCACGTCACATCCCCGGCCGGCTGAACGTGATAGCAGACAAGCTATCCAGGCTGGGCCAGACCATTCAAACAGAGTGGTCACTTCACCCAGAAGTGTTCAAAGCTATATGCAACCGGTGGCACCACCCTCAAGTGGACCTGTTTGCCACCAGGTTCAACAACAAACTTCCACAGTTCGTCTCACCGGTCCTAGACCCTCAGGCTTGGGCAGTAGGTCCCAGCCTATCCTGGGAGGACCTGGACCCATACGCCTTCCCAAAGTGGTGGAGAAGCTCCAGGACTACCCCTGCAACAGAATAATTCTGATTGCACCAGGGTGGCCCAACATGCCCTGGTTCTGGGACCTGGTGGCAATGTCAAGCCAGATCCCACTGTGTCTGCCCAACATACCCAACCTAGTGTCTCAGCCATTCAACCAGGTTCTTCACAGGAACCTGTCGAATCTGAACCTACATGCCTGGCTCCTAGAGCCTCAGCAATCAAGGAGCAAGGCTTCTCTGAGGCAGTGGCAGCACGAATTGAGGCTCCTCAAAGAAGATCAACCAGATCTGTCTATGAGGCAAAGTGGACCATTTTTACAAAGTGGTGCCTCAGTAATCAGGTGGACTTCAGGGCACCACCTCTGAAAGCCATTGCTGACTTCCTCCTGCACTTGTTTCAGTACAAGAAGTTGCAACCAGGCACTATTTATGGCTACAGATCAGCCATTGCTGACAAACTGGGCAATTCAACCATTAATGTCAGTAAGGATAAGAATCTCACTTGTCTCCTGGATAGTTTCCATAGAGACATACCCAAAGGCAGGAAGGGCATTCCCTCCTGGAACCTTTCCCTGGTATTGCACCAGCTCACAAAGGCTCCCTTTGAACCCCTTAAAGAGGCCTCCTTGAAACATCTGACTTTCAAGACTGTTTTCTTACTGGCCTTGGGTTCAGGTAAACGCAGGAGTGAGATCCATGCTTGGTTACATAAGAACATCAGACACCAGTCAGACTGGTCTAAGGTGTCTTTGTACCCCTCACCCAGCTTCCTTTCCAAGAATAAGCTGGCTAAGGAGGGTCCAGATAGTGTGGCACCAGTGGTCATCCCAGCCCTAGCACCATCTCTGGACAGGTCACTCAAGGGTCACAGGTCCCTATGTCCAGTCAGAGCCCTGCGCTACTACTTGGACAGAACTTCAGACCTCAGGCAGAATAAGGAGTTAGTCTTTGTCTCCTTCAAGAAAGGGTTTGACAAAGACATCTCACCTGCCACCATCTCCTCAAACAGACTGTGATTCTGTGCTATGAGCTCTCTGACCAGGAGGCCCTCTCCTTACATCAGGTTAAAGCCCATGATGTTAGGGCCTTTGCTGCATCTAAGGCCTTCCAATCAGGGGTCTCCTTAGATCAGATCTTGTCAGGCTGCCACTGAAAATCCCACAACACCTTCACCCAGTTCTATTTGAAGGATGTTGCATGGGCTGACTCAGAGCTCTTCCACCTGGGACCTGTGGTGGCTGCCCAACAGGTGCACCACCAGACCCAGAAATGAGGAGATATTGTATATATGTAAAGATGTACATATTGTAAATATGGTAAATATGTACATAGTGTAAATATGTTCAATGTACATAGTTTTTTAAAAAAAAACAAAAACAAAAATGTGACTTGCTTCCTTTGGGAAGTTGTTATTTCTTCTGGGACTGAACTCAGCCCCTCTCTCTCTCTCTCTCCTTCCCTTCCCAGATCACCACTGGGAGGGAAAGAAAAAGGGGGGGCAGTGTCGGTAGACTCCCGGTTAACCGGTTAGTTGAAAGCCGACCTTGACCTCTCAGGGTTCTCTGACCCTAGGTCAAATGGGCCTTCTCAATTTTTGTTTGTTTTGAGTTCACACAAGTCCCTAGCTGCTTACCCGCCTACCAAGCGGTAGTTATTCAGCAATTGTCCATTGGATAGGATGTATTAACGCAATAAAATTGCAAATTTAATAAGTAAATTAAATTTTTATAAGTTAATACCCTATCCAATGGACAGGCAAGGCCCACCCAACCGGCCCCGCTATCAGCTTACTAGGGGTCTTACTAGGACTAGACACGAAAAAGATGCTATGACGTCACGCTGTCTAGACAGGAAGAGGAAGTACAATGTGCCACCTGGCGAATGCGCTCTCCTGACCGGTCCTGCCGGTATTATATACAGGACGTCTTTTTCTGGCGTTTGGCGGGACCGGTCGCGCCGACCAGTAAAGCAATTGTCCATTGGATAGGGTATTAACTTGCAAATTTATTTAACATACAATCATACACATAGAACAGTTATAAAAGAATGTTAAATGAGTTCAATACAAAGGATATATACAAATACAGAGGCAAAGTGATTATCTGAAACTATAACACACAAAAGTATTTAAGCATCAAATTTACCTCTGTAACTGAGAGACTGCAATACACAGGCATTATTTCCTAGAATTTATCAGCTCTTCATGGTAACCCAGTAAACATCACAAACATTTATAAACGTTTAGTAAACGTATGAACATTTTTAAAACCAAATCTAAACCTAAATATTGACAATTATTCAATGTTATGGGTTTATAAACGTTTCAGCAATATTAGTTTGGTGTATAAACGTTTAATAAACGTTTTTAATATCTTAACCTCACTTTCATTTTGGATGATGATGTCAGCCATTTTGAGAGAAACTGGAGAAATATTTCTGTTAGTATATCTTACTGTATCACTCTTGTTTCAAGCCATCATTAAATTATAAGTGGAAATATAGAAGTACATTATATCATAGAATGCACTGTACAAGGTTAAACTGATGTAACCAGGGAAATTATTCATAAAATGAAGTTTGTTTACATTCTCCCTTGAATCATGCTGGATACTTGAACCCTATACAGGGTAGTGAACTGTGGTTGTAGAAAACGTCTATAAACGTTTTTAAACAGTGTACAAACATTTATAAATGTTTATGTATTAGTGTTTATAAATGTTTATGCCTAAACGTTGATAAACGTTTATAGGTGAATGTTTAAGAGCCCATCATTTTAAACCTTAAATAAACCGTTCATAGTTAAGTTTATAAATGTTTGTAATGTTTACTGGGTAAGAATTCTGTGTATTATCACAGTGTAAAATTCGGTAGTTTTAGGAGTTTCATAAATTTTAAGGTTACCCCCTACTTTTACAGTTAAAATGTGTAGTTTGTAAATGTTGTTCTTTGAATTATTTTTTCTTTGTAGTTTGTGTTTATTTCATATTGCTTGTAAATTTATGTCTTTCATGATGTAATACCTATTGTAAAACATCTGTCATTATGTCCTGTATGCCCCTTTTGATTTTGTATCCTCCTGTTATCTGTCATCTGGAATCAGAGATATCCAGTTGTTGTATAAGGCCTATGGTATCTGCAGGAGGTTATTATTGATGAGTTTATTTGAAGTTGTGGGAATGACTGTGTGATTGTGTAATGATGTAATTTATGTTCTTGTGATGCCTTGCTTTATAAATGGTTATTGTTCTTTTCATTGTCATTGGTCACTCATTTTATTATCTAGTGTTTTGTATTGTCTCATGTTTCTGTAATATGATTGGCCAATCCATGAATTATTGTATTTTGCATTATTATATTTTACTATAAATTGTGGGGTGAATCTCAAACAAGGTTAGAATTGAATTTCAGAGAAGGAAAATGAGAATTAGAATTGAGATGAGAACAGAAATAGAGAATCAGTATTGAAGTTTGAATCAAACTAAGAGAAGGAAAATAAGAATTGAAATTGAGAATAAAATGAGAAATAAATGGGATAAGTGAAATGAGAGTGTGAAGATAGAGTCAAAAGGAGAAGTAATTATTTGAACTGAGTGTAAAATGAAAATAGAATGAGAAGTGATATTAATAGATTTAAAAGGAGAATTGAATGATAGTGAATTTCAGACAGGAAGTTATAAACTGATATTTGACAATTGGATTATGCAACTTTATTATTAATTAGTTAAATGTTAAATGGTTTATAAATTGAATCTTGTAACTGTTATTGTTTATTGTTAATTTGAGTTACATCCCAAAAGAGGAAGTAATAAGATAATAGAAAAGAGCACTAAAGTGACTTTCAGTTTACTCAATAGAACTTTTAGTTTAAACTTAATCACACTCATACAACATACATTTCTCTGTGTGATAGTATTCATGCGTATAATATGATCACCAAATACAGTTTGCAATATTTATGCATTGTCAACAATAGTTATAAAAACTAAATGCCCCTTCAACAATACACAACAAATATGGATAAAAAAAACTGAAAAGTTGTCAATTCTAAATTATCCAGCAGACATCATTTAAGAATTTTAAAGTAGGAAATACAACATCAAATAGTGGGAAGGGGTAAGTGACATGTTTTAAAGTCCATGTAATTTAGAGCATACAGTAATAGTGCATGATCAGTCTATGATCCAATCATGAATGCAACTAAACCAAAATAGAATATGCAAGATATATGGGTATAGCATGAAAAAGCCTGAACCTATGCAGAATTTAAGATAAAATAAAAAGACCAGAAGCATGATGGCGAATATGGCAAATCATGTAAACAGATAACCCAGGACAGTGGGAAAATTGTTTGGTATATGATAGAAGAGCGTGCCATCTGTGCAGAATTTTAGATGGCCTCTTCAGCCAATCAGAATTGCGGATACAACCATGTCCTGTGAGAATGTAATTTCATTTAAAAAAAATTGTGTTTCTTTTTTCAATAAGTATAGTTAGGCCAGTAACTCTAGGGTTATAACACAGTTGTGTTGTGCAAACTGATCCATGGGTAATGTGTATTCACAAACATGTGAGTGTATGCCTCTAAACCACATTATTTTTTTTTTACTTTATTAGGCATGCACTAAGTTCCAATATCATCCCACACCTACCACACAGGTGTGGTGCCTTATAGGTAACCAGCCACTTTGCACATGCAACTGGACCAAACTTGTCCCACCAAAAAAGATTTTCCAATTTTCCCCTATGGAAACAACACATTTTAAAAGGGAGGTTTCAACAAGAGTTAACAGTGCCCATCCAGGCATACAGGATAGGGTATTCTTCCACACTCATTACCATCCTTTTGGCAATCCCAAACCCAAAATGTTTCACTAAATGTGTCTCACTAAAGACTATAATCCCTTTTTCATCAAACCAACCCTCCATGTGTCTGATGAATCTTCCTGACAAACCTTGAGAGGTCTCCGCTCATATATGTGAACTCACTGTATGAGCTGTAAGTTTGTGACATCACCAAACATAATGACCTCATGTATGACATCACCATGACCTCATAAAATGGGCATGGTGATTTGTCCATTATCCAGAAACCTCAATGGCATTGGATATGGAAAATCATCACCTTGGCTACTTAAAATGACTCCCCAATTCAAGGCATTCAAACACAGTCGCGCAAACAAAAGGAAGGATTTTGGAAGGCAGTAAATCCCACTGTAGCCTCGTAAAATTTATATAAAACAAACAACCATTGCTTCTGTATAATAAAGAGTTGAATTCAGTTTGGGTCATGTGTTATTCTTCAAAAATCATGGCATTAAACAATACTTGTAGCACTGTTAGATTATAAACACAAGTGTCAGTATTGCTGAATGTCAAATAATAGGTGTTTCATCAGCTTAGGTCATATAGAAACAGGAACTTGATAATTTTCTCACATGTTGACATCTGCTGGATTCAAACCAAGTGACACTGCCAGACCTTGGTGACCACTTAACCACTGAGGCAATAAAGTGTTGATAAAAAATACAAATATTATCATTTGTAAATAGTCCAGCAGGAAGTGGCCCAAAAAGAATACATCAGTGTTTGCCAATGTCCAGTGATTTAACATGTGGATTTTTTTAATAAACTTCTGTTCACTCCTCTGCTCCCTTCCAAATGCCAGTGATATGAAATTAATTATTAATTGAATGTGGCATTAAATACAAATGAGTTACATCAGTTTAATCTGAGAGATTTAGATTAGGATCAGTGCACATCTGAAGATTATTAATTCTAAGTTTATAAAAATTGACTATTTTGATGACACAAGTTCAAATAATAGCTCTTCCAATTCATGTTATATTACCTGGTAATTTCTCTTTATTGAGTGGAATGTGTGGGCTTTTCTCAATACAAATATAATTATATTGTCATTATTATTATTGTACTTTAACTGTTCTCTTTTTGACACCTCCAGCCTACTTACTCCAATCAAAGATCTCATTTGTCACTGGCATAAGGTCACAGTTTTCATTATATGGATCCCATACTGTGAAGTCTGACAAGTTTCCTTGAAAATTGCACCAGTTTCAGCAGCAACTTTTTTGGTTTCTTGTCAACAAGAGTATTAAGATGAAAAAGTAGAACTGTAAATTGTTGAAACAACACCATTGTTTAAAATAAAATCAATACCTACCTGAGGAAATACTACTTGGTTCAGTATATGTATCTTTTATTTTATTGTGTTGATACATCTTACCTAATGGACAATTAGCTATACCGGTTGGTGCTGATCAGTTCTGCCACCAACAGGACTGGACTCGTGGTCCATTTGCTAGGTGGCATTACCTACTTCATTCCTGTCTAGACATGACGTCATGCCATCTTTTTCATTTGGCACATGTGCAAAATGCTTTTTAGAAGTTTGAAAGATTTTTGATAAATTCTTCAAGAAGTCTTTTTATTTCAAGAAATATTTTATAAAAAAACTGTTTATATCTCCAGTCGGCTCCAGATGAGACCCATCCGGTGACACCTGACAAATTATTGGAAGACCCCAGAATCACTAGATCCCGATCCCAAAATCTCTCCATCCACACTTAAATGGTGGCTAAAAGAAGCAAATGTCCTTCGAGGTAAGCCACTACACCCACTCAGCCATGCTCTTCAGATCTTTACAGATGCCACAAAAGAAGGCTCACTTAGGAGATCTCACAGCAAGAGGGACTTGGTCCCTACCAGAAAGCAAGTTGCATATAACTACCTGGAGTTTAAGGTGATCTTCGTGACAGTGAAACAGTTCCAAGACGTCTGTTCAAACAAGATTGTCCTCACAGTAATAGACAACACCACAGTTGTTGTCTACATAAACAAGGAGGGGAGCATGAGGTTGGGCCTGCTGTGTGTCCTGTTGTGAAGGATTCTGACCAGGGGCCTGTAAATCAAAGTCTTTGTTCTGCTAATGAATTGGTTAAGCTCTAAGTTAACCCTAAGTTAGCAAACTCTTGTGTAAATCAAAACCTTAGTTTACTCTTGGTTAAGTTTTAGTAAAAACCCCTCAAATTTAATGATAAATCAGACCCTGTTGTTAAATTCAAATAGAATTGTCCCTCCTTCTAGAGATTTTCTGGTTGATATGTAACAGGTGGCACCAACCTCAAATAGACCTGTTTGCAATGAGGTTCAACAACAAGTTACCTCAGTTTGTGTTACCAGTTCCAGTGTCCCCAGTCTGGGTAGTGGATACACTCAGTCTGCCCTGTGAGAATCTGGATCCCTATGCTTGCCCACCAGTAGCCATTCTGGGCAAAGTGGTGGCAAAACTAAGGGACTACCCATGCAGGAGAATCATTCTGATTGCTCTGGTGTGGCTCAACATGCCTTGATTCTGGGAACTGGTGGCTATGTCAAGCCAAATCCCACTCTGCCTGCCCAACCTGCCCATTCTTCTGACTCAACCATTCAATCAGATTCCACACAAGAATGTATTGAACCTAAATCTCCATGCCTGACTTCTACAGCCTCAGCCATAATGGAGCAAGGCTTCTATGAGGCAGTGGCAGCATGACTTGCGGCTCCTCAAAGAGGGTTAACCAGATCAGTCTACGAGGCAAAGTGGACCATTTTTACAAAATGGTACCACAGTAATCAGGTGAACTTGAGATCACCACCTATCAAGTCCATAGCTGACTTCCTGCTTCATCTGTTCCAGGAGAAAAAAGTTGCAGCCAAGTACGATTGATGGCAGCCATAGCAGACAAATTGGGAAATTCACCCATTAATGTCAGCGACGACAAAAATCTCACTCATCTGCTGGATAGTTTCTATAGAGACAGACCTAACGGTCAGAGGGGCATTCCCTCTTAAAACCTTTCTCTGTTTCTTCACCAGCTCACAAAGGGCTCCCTTTGTAACCCTTAAAGAGGCCTCCTTGAAGTACTTAACCTTCAAGACCGCCTTCCTCTTAGCTTTGGGATCCATGCTTAGCTTTTCAAAAACATTGGAAACCAGACACACCGGTCTAAGGTGTCTCTCTGCCCATCACCCATCTTCCTCTCAAAGAATTAGCTGGCTAAAGAGGTTCCAGACAGAGTGGCCTTAGTGGTTATTCTAGCCTGGCGCCCCCAGTCTGGATGAATCACTTAAGGGTGATAGGTCACTATGCCCAAATAGAGCCTTATGCTACTATCTGGACAGGATTTCAGACCTCAGACAGAACAAAGAACTGGTCTTTGTCTCCTTTAAGAAAGGTTTTGACAAAGATATATGTCCTGCTACTATCTCATCATGGATAAAACAAACTTTGATCCTATGCTATTAGCTCTATGATCAAGAGGCCCTTTACTCTACACCAGGTTGAAGCCCATGATGTTAGGGCCTTTACTGCTTCTAAGGCCTTTCAGTCAGGAGTCTTCTTAGAACAGTTACTCTCAGCCTGTAACTGGAAATCCCACAACACCTTCACACAATGGCCTGGACTGATTCCGAGTTTTTTCATCTGGGTCCAGTTGTAACAATTAAGCAGCCGGTCACCTTTGACCAAGCTGGTGTCCAAGATGGTAGGGCCTGCCCAAGACTACCAGCTAAATGCCTCTTCCTTCCAAAGAGGGCCTTTTTAGGGCCTGAACTCATACCTCTCTTCCACCTACCTCAGAGGATTTCTGCTAAAAAGGGTGGTGCAAGGTTAGAGCTCAGTTGGGCCCTGTAACCTGTTAGCTGGCAACCAACAGGACCAACTTATGTCCCTTGGAGACTACTAATATCTCAATTTCTAAATCTCTAGTAAAGTACCCGCCTGCCAAGAAGTATAATTATTCTAGCTAATTGTCCATAAGTAAGATTATTAACACAATAAAGTAAATTAAATTTTTATACAAAAGTTAATACCTTAACCTAATGGACAAGAGAGGCCTTTCAAACAGATCCCGCTATCAGCTTACTAGGGGTTTTTCTAGATTTAGGCAATGAAAAAGATGCTATGATGTCATGTTGTCTAAACAGGTAGGACTAAAAACTGCTAAGACTTTTGTCTTAGGCTTAGTGGTATTCACAAAGAATTTAAGACCAGTCTTAGGCTTAGCCAAGGGCTCAACTTTAAGACTGGTTGGTTAAGTGGGCTTAAATTTTGTAAAGAGGACTTGAATATGGCCGCCATAAACTTTTCTCCACTTCAAAATTTGAAATGGCTGTAAATAAAGTATAATTATACAGAACACCTCACTAAAGCAGTCTTGGTAAGTTTATTTGTGGTAACAAAGTTTTCCATTTCAAAACAGCACATTTCTTTAGATACACTGCATTAAATGAAGGATATATGTCACCAATAGTATAGTTTAAATAGAAATGAAAGGTCACATGACACAGAAAACCACTGTGGTTATTTGATAATCTTGGACTTAGCTAAGTCACCCTTTGTGAATACGGATTTAAGACCAAACTTTAAGACCACATTTCAGCCTAAGACCTGGCTAAGTATAAGACCTTTCATGAATATGGGCCCTGGTCTTGCTGGTGGAAACACAGGCAGTCAGCTAATTGTCTATTTGATAAGGTATTAACTTATAAAAGCGTAATTTACTTATTAAATTTGCAGTTTTATTATTGTTAGGTGTATCATGTAATACAAAAAGTATACAAAAATCACATTATTAAAGATAGCCAGACCTCTTTTGGGGCTTTTATATCACTTTTAACAAGTAAAATAAATCAAATACAGGAAAACTGTAAATAATATAAACATAAAACTGAAGATCAACACAAGCTTACAGATACTGACTGATTAAAAATATTACATGTTGATCTTTCTTTTTTCCAGATTTTTCAAGAAAACAGGCACATATTTAGTACTTCAGTATTTGTCTTAATTTGGCATAAACAGGAAGTAAACAATAAATTCACTCTTTAGCTAATCAGAATGGTGGGTATAAAAACAATGCATCATGTAAACTGTGCATTGGTTGGTCATAGAAAGTCCTGTAGATGTAACTGCAATTGAAGCTAGCACTAATGGGGCTGTTCCAGCTTGACTGTTCCACCTTGGTGAGCCAATCGTAAGCCTAGTTCCTGATTGGAAATAATAAAAACATTCATGATCCCCTGCAGGGCTGTGGTTTAAGATGGGGCTTAAGACAGGTTTAAAATCCCATCCCAATAACTTTACGATTAATGTAGAAATTGCCACACATGGGTTCCCAAAAAGTTTACGATAGGTTTACAAACCTTGAAGATCAACTTAAGATGAAAAAGATGGGTTTAAGATCACTGTATGATGGAAAAAATACTTTGAGACTGTAAAGATGCATTTAAGATAACTGTAAGATCAAAAAGATAGGTTTAAGCTGGGTTTAAGATTAGAAAAATCTGGTAAGGATTGGGAGCAGTTTGTGATAATTTTAAACAGTTTAATATTGTCGTAAACTGTTCCTGATGGACCTATGAAGTCATCCAATCATAAGCCCATCATGACGTACTGTAACTTCTGTACACAATGGGTTCCCGATGGTTTAAGATCATTGCGACTGAAAAGATCACCTCCCAAACTAACAATTTATAGGGTTGTACACCTATCATAAAGCATTATCGCCAAGGTGGAACAGCTTCCTAATTGGTGTTTATGAACTTGCAATCAGAGTATCCACTGGGGCAATTTGAAATACTGCTCAGATTGGCTTCAAAGCTGTTATTGAGTTGAATCAATTTTGAGATGTAAGCAAATGCTAACTAGAACAAACTTTTTATTTACAAAACACATAGAAATCAAATAAAACCTTTGAGCAGTTTTAAAACACAAGAATATAAACAATAACAGAGATTTGATTAGCGGTCTTGGTGTAAACTATATCTGTAACTTGCATTGTGTCAGTTAACTTTTTAAACAAAACAAGGCCAAAAGGTGTTTTGGTCCCCTAGTGCGAGCGCAAAGCTATCAGAGACACAAATAGCGCAAATAGAATTTGCGAAAGTCTGGTGACACAAAGAAATTCCAACTGAGACACGTCCAACAGCTGGTCTAGAACTCAGACTGTCACCCAAATAAATACTAAAATACTAGCATAGCCCATTACTGCTTAACTTCAGTGAGCAGACAAATACTCATCACGCTGTGCCACAATACATGAAAGTCTGAAGACAAAAAAAAAATAAATAAAAATTAATGATCTCTAGAAGCGTGAGCTCAATCGAGGCTCGTGCTTAAAAATTAACATTCATGCTAATACAGAAAAAGTGCATGTAACTATTTCATGTTCTATTTGTGTGAAATGACCAAGCAAAACTGCAGTGGAATAATTATTCAAAATTTGCCACTTTAGTAAAAAAAAACTTTATTTTTGGCTTTGAACTAGGGTAAATATTTTATAACAATTGTGATTTTTATGCTTTATTTAACTTAATATATTCCCAGCCCTATCATCCAACTGTGCTGACAGAATAAATTTTTTGTGTGATAAAAGAAAATTTGTCTAAATATTTATAAAAGCATATTTGGTTCCAAAATATTTGTATGGTGACATTTAGGATACATAACCACAAAACAGTTAAAAATTGTTTGGGGAAGTTATGAATTGTAAATGAATCCTCTGAAAATGAACTAAAGGAACACATTGTAAAATTTTTGTCACAAGTTTTTATTCAATATCTCGTCTTTAATTTACTGCCATTGGCACTGGTCATCCGTATAGATAGATAGATAGATGGGGGAGATATTTTATTTTTGTGTCACATGTTCATACAAATACAAAAATACAGTTTTCAAAAGGCGAACGTAAGAACATCCAGCCTGTAAAGGCTTATGAGACACAGTAATAAACTCAAACAATTGTTGGTAAGAATATTTATCTTACAAATTACACTGCAGTACATATTTTGCGGTCATATTCACAATAGCTGGGTTACTAAGAAGTACTTCAAGTTTACTAATATCATCAAGAGACTGAAAATTTTCCTGTATTTCATTAGCTTTTGAGAGCAAGTTAATCCTTTCTATTGAAAATTTTTGACAATGTAACATCAAATGTATTTCATCATCAACACTGCCACTATTACACCTTTGACATATTCTTTGGCTTTTGGGTATACCCCTATAGCGTCCACTTTCAATTCTGATTTTAATAAAAGTTGAACTTCTGAGTTTAGCAATGATGGAACGATAACTTTTACATTGGCAGCAAGGGATATAGCTCTTTTCCTTTAAATCCAAAACGGAGACAAATTCCTTATACTGTTTCAATCTTGTGGTGTTTTCTAAAGACCTAGACAAACTATCTTTAAAGGTGTTCAAAAGTGATGACCTTATTTTTTCATATATTTGACTGAAAGGTAATTTTCTTTCATTATCAGTATCAAATACTGAAGCCATATTAGAATTTACAAACATACTTTGGATACTTTTTTTCCATTGTGTCTTGTCCAGGTTATAAATTTGTCTGGGTAGTCTTTCACTGGGAAGATTAACTATATGGTACCAAAGTCTAATCATTTCTAATTTTTGACGTATATTCGGGGGTGTCCATCCCAGTTCAAGATATAGGAAAGGAATCGGTGTCTGTCGACCAACGCCAAGAAATGTTCGCATTGCCCTATGCTGAATTACATCGCACTTTGTATATAAAGGGCCTCCCCATACACCTGCTCCATAATCCATGATTTTACAAACTGTTGTATCATATATTCCCTTATACACATCAGATGGAAGTCCATTTACTTTAAAATATTTATGGACTAAGTTACCCAGTGATCTACTGCTAGCATTAGCCAAAGTGTTTACACTTTCAGTGTAGTTTAGACAGTAATTAAGTTCAACACCAAGATATCTATATTTTTGTACCTTTTCGATATTTTTTTCTCCAAATTTAAATTTAAAATCACTTTCTGGTTCTGTCATCTTTCGGAAATGTATGATTTGCGTTTTAGAACAGTTTATGTTTAGCTGCCATTTTTGACACCACAGATGGACAGTATCTAACATCTTCTGAAGATATTCTTCAGTTTCAGAGATTAAAACTATATCATCTGCATACAATAAAACAGATACCATCTTGTTGCCAATCTTCACACCACAATTCAATTCATTGATTTCGGTAGCTAAATTATTCACAAACAAATTGAATAATGTTGGTGATAATGTATCACCTTGACGAACACCAATACTAGAACCAAACCAATTTGTCAAATGATTATGCAGTTTTACACAGATTTGAAGGTTAGTATACATAGCTTTAAGGATTTGTAAGAACTTCCCATCTATACCATAATGCAACAATCTGAACCACAGTAAATCTCTATTTACAGTGTCGAATGCCTTTGAGAAATCTATAAAACAGGCAAATGTTGATTTATTACTTTTCTTTTTCATTTTTATAATAGTACTCAGTGTATAAATGTGTTCAGTACAAGATCTCATTTTTCGAAAACCATTTTGTTCTTCACAAAGCACATTATTTTTGTCTAAGTAATTGACCAATCTTAAATTCAGTACAGTGGAAAAGATCTTTGACACAGTGGAAATCAATGAAATTCCGCGACAGTTTGTAGGTATTCTTGGGTCTTTACCTGGTTTTGCAATAGGACTGATTAATGTTTGCGACCATATATTTGGCACCATACCATGATGGAAACATTTGTTATATAAAACACGTAAAATATCTGCAATATTTTCACATTTTAAAACCTCATTTGGAATATTATCAATGCCAACTGCTTTGCCATTTTTTGCTAATCTTAGAGCAATATCAATTTCTTCCTTTGTTAGGTCACGATTGAGATCGTCATTTATGCTATTACTTTCATTTGAACTATTTGTATTCATATTTGTAAAAAGACCTCTATACTCGTTGTCCCATCTGTTAAGGGTAGCCTTCACATTTGAAACAAAATTATTGGAGGTATCGTTATTTAGATTAACATCCTCAAATAATCGTTTATAGTCTGCCTCCCATTTCTGAAGGATTTCAGTGATATTAGATGAAATTTTACCATCACTTAAGATAACTTCATGGGGAATGCTACTTTTTTTATTTTTAGGGCCCAAGTTTGAGATTTCATCCCAAAACATTTTTGGATTATTTGTTTTAAGCTCAGTTAGCTTAGATTGATATAAAGATAAGTATTTACGCTTTTCTTTTCTGTATGCTTTATCGAATAATTTTCGCATTTGAAAAAATATATGACGTAATTTTGAACCCTTACCTCCTGTTCTTCTACATTTGATGTAAATTCTTTCAGCACTTCGTGCTTGTTGAAAAAGTGTTTTAAGACTGTCATTCCACCATGGTATATAATGTACCTGGGTTGAAGGTGTTGTCAAGGAAACTCAAATTTTGTTTCAAATTTCAGGGCAAATCAGAAAAGTGGGGTTTTAACGTCTGTAATTTCTCAATTGCAATTTTGACCAACTTTATACTTATTGGTCAATGAGTAGGCTTGTCCAAGTCTGTGTAATTATTGAACACTGATTTTGTTTTATGCAACTCACAAACTACTAGAAGAGAGATTAAAGTCTATAATAGTCTGACTTGGTGACATGTAATGGATTAGGTTGCATTCCCCCCATCCAGCAAGTACAGCACAAACTTGCAATGTGAAATTAACAAGATCTTGCATAAATAATAATTCTGTGAAATCAGTATTTGTCAGTGTCTGTCTAATATGTCAATTCCGGAATGAAATTACTTTTGTTTAAAACCATTGTTCAAAAGTTGCAATTCATGAAAACATTAATTAATTACTCTTTCTGCAAAATCTATGATTTCTTTTGAAATGTACGTACATCCCAAGATATATAACCCCTTCCTTGCTGATATTGCTGATGAAAAACTCATGAAGATGCTTTTTTGTGTGTTTCCTCCCATTGATGCAAAGCTCATATAAATTCCTGTCAATCTAATAAATTAAATTGCCATTCTCTCAAGTTGTTCTGCCACCAATAGTATCTGGGTTTTGTGATTGCACATTAAGGGCCTTACACACTTCTGCGATACCAAAAAAATCACAGATTTGACAAGACATACCAAAGGTAAATGATATTGACAGGTTTACATGTAATACTTCAAACCTGTGGAATGACCTCCCTGACTATATTAGAACTGTCTCTATGCTCCTTTCATCACAGGCTGAAGAGATCCCCTTTCTACCATGCCTACTCCCTGAAGCTCTGTTCATTCTCAGTAGACCTTTGCTTGATGACCACCTTCTGTCCTGACTCAAAGGTGTGATGGGGACTTTGTGCCTTAGAAGTTGTCAATATTTTAATCAACATCCCTGAGGTTTGTTTAGCCTACCAATGTAGAAAGGACCCATAGGCAACCTTTCTTCCTGTACATGGGATAGAAAGCAGGACCTCTGTAGTCCTAAGCAACTGTGTTACTAATTGGGCTAGAGTGGGTGGCAGACAGAGGCTCCTACTTCATCCTAGAATGGTCAAAAGAGTATTATGCTGGTGAAATACCCTGGCTATAATAATAGTTCGTCTAAAAAAATATAAATATGTTTATTAATTACGGATTTACTGATTTTCCAGGTAACCGGGTGAATTATAATGGAAAAGGCTTTCTAAGGGTCTCATATTTAAAAGGTAAAATCTGAAAATCATTAAAAATATCAGGTAAGGCAACATCATTATATTTGATAGTAGGAAATAGGGGGTTATTTCTGCAGGGAAACCTAATGACTTGGATTTCATAATAATATGATTATAACAGAACAACAATAAGAAATTATTTATAAAGATCCAAAAATCCTCTATAAGACGCTGGTGTCAAAAAAGGCATAGACCATGAAGTATCTGCATATTAGCATCCAAAAAAGAAGAAGACTATGGAAGGCAATAGGCTGGTCTGAACAGGTAAGTCTTCAACATAATCTTGTTTTCTGAACCCAGTGACACCAGCCTGGCTGTTTTAATTTAGTAGGAGATGCTACAGCAAAGCTAATGCATTTAGTGGATTTGTCAAGGAGACAGAAAGGTGATTACCTCATGTGAGACCACTAGGTTTAATGAGAAAATAAAGACATGTACAAGCTCCTTTATTTAGAACTTTCTGGAATTCCCTTCAGTGTGGAACTACACTTAAACTCCTTAAGTTAAAGTATTTTCTCATCCTTTAAGCCTAGACTGTACAGAGTTTTATCATAACTGTACCTTTACTAATGAACCTTTACTAATTTCTTTTATACAGCAAAAAAAAATTTTAAACAATGGATTTCTTCAAATTGCCAAGATGTATTTCAAAGTTTGTAAACCCAAAAATGATTTCGCAGTGGTGTGGCAAAACCTTTAGTTGATCTAATTGGCACCCTATTGTAAGTAATTAGAAATTCCACATTTATTAACTAACATAAAGCTTTATATGGAGGCATATCTGACGCATATTATTGGCAGATATATTATTATATTTCTTTTTATATTGAGCCTATAAATAAAGGCCACATTCATGAAGTTGGTCACACTGGATGATACTTAGTGTCTGGGTTGTTTGGGCAGCAAACAATTTGTATCCGCAGACTTGAAGCAATCCGAAAGTGTATCCTGAGCAGAGGAAAACTCTTACACAAACAAACTGTGTTGAGGAACTGAAAGGTAAGAATAACATCATCTGATCTAATTATATTTGGGTAGGACTTAATCTCTGGGAGATTCTTAGGCAAAGAGAACGAAACAAAAATCAATGGATTTATTGAAAGGAAGACAAATATAAAAGAAGAGCTGAAAGGCAAGAATAATCAAATTTAATTTAACTTTTTAAGAATTTAATCTCTAGCAGATCCTATGTTGACTCTAGAATGAAACTCAAAAGATATTTGGTGAATGCAGGAGAAAAATTATACAAATAGATTGTTTTAAAGATATTTTTCAGAAGGGTAAGGAAAATCTAACCTTATCAGGCTTATACAGAGCTTAAATCTCTGAACCAGCAAATTCTAGGGTACATACATAATAAAATAAAATTGAAGGTTGTTAGAGACCACCGCACAAATCATCTATACAAGAAACTAAATGTGAAGAAAGGCACAATATCAAATGTTATCATTATAGTTCTTTCATATGGTTCAACCTCTAGCAGATTTAGAGGCTAGTAGAATAAAATGAACCTCATCATTTATCTGGGTGTTCAGACCAGTGATTGAAGCAGATTGGTATTAAGTGTGAATGCGCACAATCAGGGTTTTGACAAGGGTAAATCTCAACCCTGCTCAAGAGGTGGATTGAAGCAGATTGGCTCAACCTCCTTTGTAGTGTGAACCCTCTCAATCCGGGTTGACAAGGGTTCAGTATGTTGATACTGTATTTAATTGATTTACTGCCTTAAAACAATTACTTAACTTAATATTTATATCTATATATAGAGCTTCATCCTTTGTAAGCAAGAATCCAATTAACACATAGGCCACAAGGCAAGATTATTGTGTGATTTCTGTATGATTGCAATTTGGTATAAAATGAATGAAAATCTGAAATTGTAGTATGATGATCTAATAAGCAAAACTATTTCAAAGGATTGCAATTAGTCTGTTGCTGAAAACGTGGCAAAATCTAAAAAATATAACATTCTCTTTAATTAATTATAAAAACTTAACCTTTTTATCTGTGTGGCAGCTAATATAATATTGGGATCTTTTATAGTTTCAGCATTGTGTGAAAATAATTGTAATTTTAATACTTTACATACATTAAGCTAAATTTGGAGACTTTACTGTAGTCAGTTTTTGAGAATTTTCAATCCAGAATAAACTCTGTAGTGTGGACACTCGACCCGGATTGAGATGAATCTGCTTCAACCCTCAATCCTTGTCAACACGGATTCTAGTGTGAACAGGGTATATGTTGAGCATAAGACAAATCATACATGAATAGATCATGTTGAAAGATCACTGAAAGATGATGCAATCTAATCTATACTTAGTGTTAATTGGTTTTATGAAACTTAATCTCTGAACTAGCAGAATCTAAAGGCACACTGAATGAAGTCACTAAATAAGTCTATAAAGAGGTTTTATTTCATATCTCAAGGGCCTGAGGTCATTTTTTTATCAGTTACAGTTTATTTCTTTATTATAGTGACATGTGTTATACATGAACAGTTTATACAGGCAAAAAAAACAAACAACAAATTTAACACCCAGCCCCTTAGGGCTTATAAGTCACTTCATTTACAAACATTTAACATATGTTGGGTATATCTAGGCAAACACAAAATATATAATTTATAATTTGGTGTTGAACATATTGTACAAATTTGAAAGAATAATGATAACCAATACTATTTAAACAACAACTCCTTTCTGTATTCCCATAGTTCCACAATAAAATTACCAAGAATCTTTTGGTGGTTTTTCATAATATAAAGGAATTTTGTTTCACTATCTGACATTTCAAAATCTAACCATTTTGCACTATACTGAGCAAAATATTTTTTTCTTATTATCTCAAATTTACTGCATATACACATGAAATGAAATTCAGATTCAATTAACTTTGAATTGCATAAAGTGCATAATCTATTTTCCAAAGGAATATTACTGTAACGACCCGTTTCTATGGCCAGAGGGAGTGTACCACTTCTAATTTTGGCAATAAGAGATCTTTTATGTTTAGGTAGATATAAATATTCCTCTAGATCTAGGTGCTCCTTAAATCTTTGATATTCACGCAGCTTTGGCTTCTTAGGTAACTTTGTTTCCCAATCCTCTTGCATTATCTTTAATAGTAGTTTATTACAGATAGATAGATCTACACTTTTCTTTTCATTGAAATGAGATAATAGATTTAATGACATAAAAATTTGTTTAATATTAAATACCCATGTGTATTTTTTCAGGTTATCAATTTCATAATTAAATCTGTTTACATATGAAACTATTATCTAATTTACATAGTCTGTTCCAATATCTCAGCATTGCTAGTCTAAATATATATTCTGGAGAGAGCCAGCCAGAATCACCTTGTAAAAATAGGTTAGCTGTAAATTTATTAACACCCATAAAGTACCTCAAAGCCCGGTTATATATTTTTTGTGCAGGACCTCCTCTGTTATAACCCCAGATACCTGCTGCATAGCTAAAAACTGAAACTACTGAGGAGTTGTAAAGTTTATAAAAAGTTTTGTACTCACAGCCTTTTAACTGTTTAAATCTAGCTATAATTGCACAAAGACCCCTTCCTGCCGATTCTGCTAATGTTGTAGCACATTCTTGAAAAGTACAAAATTCATCAAGTATAACACCCAAATATTTATATTTGGGGACAACTTTAATGTTTTCAGATCCCACAAAGAACTGAACCTGTGATCGTGACTTATTTTTTTTATGAAAATGCATCACCTCAGTTTTTACAGGGTTTATACTTAACTGCCACTTTCTGCACCATTCATAAACATGGTTGAGTAACTTCTGTAAATTTTCTGCAGTATCAGATAATAGGACAATATCATCTGCATACATTAAGATTGATAACTTTAAATTTCCAATTTTTATCCCTAGTCCTAATGAATTGATCTCAGTTGCTAGGTCATTGAGAAATATGTTAAATAACATAGGTGAGAGATTATCTCCTTGTCTAACACCAATAAATGTCTCAAACCAGTGAGATAGATGTCCATTCAAATTTATGCAAGCAGATGTCTTTGTGTATAAAGCTTTTATAGCAACATAAATTTTACCTTCTATGTTGTATCTCAGAAGTTTATAGAATAAAAGGTTTCTGTTAACACTATCAAAGGCCTTAGTCATATCAATAAAAGCTGCAAATGTATCAAGGTTTTTTTGATTTTCTATATTTAATTGCTGAAGTTAAGCTATAAATGTGGTCCTCACAGGACCGCTTACTGCGAAAGCCATTTTGTTCCTCTGCAATTACTCCTAATATATCCAAATATTTGTTAATTCTATTACATAAGATTGAGGTATACAATTTACCAACGCATGAAAGTAAACTGATGCCCCTGTAGTTCTGGGGAATGTAAGGGTCTTTACCAGACCCTTTTGGGATAGGTTTTATAATTGCTTTACACCATGTATCTGGGAGAGTACCCTTATCAAAGCAATAGTTAAAAATGGTGTGAAGAATTTTATGTACTTTTTCACATTTAAGAACTTCATTTGGGATTTCATCTACTCCAACACTCTTTTTATTTTTAAGTTTCTTGCAAGCTTTACCAATTTCTTCCACTGTGATTGAGCTATTTAGAATATCATTAACACCATGAGTATTTTCAGTTGTAAATTTTTCCATTTCTAATCTTAAATGATTTATATCCTGAGCAAAATCAAAATTTACCTTATTCACATCTAGATTTGGATGATATAATTCTCTAAATGATTTTTCCCAATTTTGAAGGACAAAGGAAAGGTTATCAGTCAAATTTTCCCCATTGTACACTTTCATTGGTATATCATTTTTCCTAGATCCTAACTGTTTTATTTTATTCCAGAATTTAGTTGGATTAACTTCACAAAAATTTTCAAGAGAATTTATTTCTCATTCAAGAGAATTTATTTCTCATTTATCACTATTTCTCTCTATATCTTTCAATGAGATGAGTAACATAAGAAATATTACTCATTTTCTAAGAACTTTCTGAGGCTCTTTTTATGCTTTCAGAAAAGTTTTGCAGGTAATAAAAACATTCTGTGAATAAAAATTTCTAAATGCAAAAATAAAATTATAAACATAATAATGACATGTTTGATAGAACTGCTGTAAATTAAATATTAACATTTTTTTTAACTTAGCATTTCCGCTGTTGAGTAGAATAAAGTTTGAAAAAATTTTATTGAAGACACATTTTTATGACAATTCTTAGAATAACTTGAATTATTTCTTACTCAAAGATTTCTATATTTAAAAAAATGCTCATTCCCTACAAAAATTCTTATAATATTACTAATTCTGAGAGAACATTGTTTGCTCTGGTTTAATTTAAATTTCCAGTTACTTTTTTACAACTACTGTACTTTAAAGTCCAGGGTAAAAAGTCCTATTTTCTTCAGTATGTATCCATCTATGTTCTTTTGTATTTTTTTTCAGAAATTAGCCATAAAACTATTTCTCATCAATTTTTCCATGGACCATAATACATAAGGAAATGATGATCAACTCTCAATTTCAATGAGACTTAAAAGTTAAAATGATAATAATATAATTGGCAGGTATCTTTAATAACTCACTGAAGGTATTGTAATATCCTTGTGTACAATAAAGCTAATAATGCTATGTAGTTCTGGGGATTTCTGTTTATTTTAACTGATATTGACAAGAGACTCGTGTTTGTAAATTAGAAAAAGCCCAGGATGGAATTCTGACTCAAATACAGTAAAACTCAGTTGAGTGAAATGTAAGGGGATCAGACAAAATACCTCTACATCCAGGTGTTCCACATACCAGAGACTGTATTCAATAAAGGTTAACTCTCACACTTAAGTTACACACTCTCACCCTTATTTTTTTACATATGGGTACATCTTTATACATCTTTATCTTTTTACTACTTGTTGACCTAATCTGTCAGCTGGTTATATCTGTTGAAGAGCAATAGATGCCCTTCATTGTTTAGTTTACTTTCCTTCAGGACTCCGAGCAATAAACAAACTCATTGTATATTGGAATGCACCATCTTGATACTCTGTATGAGGACATTACAGATAGTCAGGTATTTAGCTTATTGTGGGTTTGTTAACTTGAACTGTCGTATCCCTATTTTTTTTCAGGATATAACAAGATGTGATTTGTTTATGTGTGTCAAAACTGTGGTCTTAAGACATTAGTTAAGACAAAATATGACAAAAGGAAAAATATTAAATGATTGCTGTGAAAAGTGTCATAACATCAGTTTCAATGGAAAATACAACAGTAAAATGTCTAAAACATTCAGCTGAACATTGTTAACAAGTATATTTCATGCATTAAATACACTAGTGTGCATATTAATAGTGTAATAGTAATATTCATAATTTCAATATTTTACAGAAGTTGAGGGTACCAGTAAATGTATGTTGTAACAGCATACACAGGCTATTTAAGTGAGTGGTCAAATAATTTCTGCTTTAGATTTAGTTTATTATTGCTTGTACATGATATAGTTACAATGCCAACACAATTAATAATTTAAGATATTAACTGCCAACTTCTAAATTGGTGTAAAACATAAATGGTGAAATTTATTTGTGTTTTATATTAGAATTTGCTACATTTGTATCGTATATAACATCCAGATTTTTAAAAAAGCCATAAAATTTACAGATCTTTTACTTATGTCTTTCACCACTGGATACAGTTCCCTTTAATTCAGATCCTTGTCATTAAAACTGTTGTTTAGAAGTGTTGGGGGAGGCCATAATTAGAAAGTGGGTGTGTCACAGAAATCACTGTGGGCTGTCAAGTTAGAAAACCAACAGAGATGTAACTGACTGGGGTGGTGGGAAGTAACAGGAAGTTCTTGACAAAAAGGACCAACAAAACCTAAAGACCAATTCACAAAGTTATCTGCGGTCGTAACAAGTTTTAGTATCCACTGCACACCATACTTGACCCTTATGGGGGGATATTATGAGGAGAAGGGTATTATTTTATTTGTATACAACGGCGCCTCCATACAATGGATAATTAGTGTCAATAACTTCCAGTTTTCAGTAATATCTCGGAAATGACACTCCCTCTTCACCCTTCTGCCTGTATATTTTAATACTATTTATTAAAGGGCATAACAACTATTTCAAACATTTTTAAAAATGCAGTTAGTGCTGTGGTGAGTGCGTCCTGCCTAAGTATGAATCCCATCTTATGCACACTTATGAAACCTAATGGATAAAAACTGAAACACAGAAGGCATTGAGTCACAAATGAGCACCGACAAGTTTAATATTTTACTCACAAAGAAATTGTGTGAACTCGGTATAAGCAAATAATCTCCTCAACTATACAGCTCTAAATGCTAAACTTAAACGGATTTTTCACTGATCTTTTGCTAAATCCTGTTTTTAAAATTATTATATACAGCTCGAGAAGTTTTCTCCTAAAACTCAGAGAAGATTTATTACCTGATGGGGAGGGGAGAAGTTATTTTAATCGCATGTGTTTGTTTTTCTTTGTCCATGCACATATCTCAAAAACTATACATCCAATCACTGACAGGGTCATATTTTCAAACAACATGAGGTCTAATAGTGGCTCAGTCCTCCTTAATGTTAAGGACAATCCAAATCTGGATTAAGATTAAGATTTTTCTGGCTATTTTTTGATAATATGTGAGTCATAACTGACAAACTGACAAACTCCCCCTCCCCATTAAATCCCCCCCACTTCCTCTCTACCTTTGCCACTAACAGGAATCGAATAAAATCGAAACAAAACATGGTAGTTTTGATCAAAAATGACTTAAAATGACAAAATCTACAAAAGATACAGGGTAAGAATTTATACTTATTCAGATTTAACATTTCCTTCTAATATTTTAAGTTCTCTTACAATTATACGGGCTGGCAATGGAGATGAAGGCTGTAAACTGTCTATTATCACCCACTGTCACCAGACTCAAGAGTTGTTTTTTTGTACCTGTAGTAGTCACCTGCCTTAATAAAAATACATCTGGGTGTTTAGATGAATAAATACTGTACTGAGGGTTTATTGTCATACAAGGTGAAGTCTTCCCCTGCCGCAATAATCCTCAAAGATGGTCTGGATCTGCATTGGAACTCTGGAATTTATTAAATATCTGTTTTAGGATCCTGGGGTTAGGGTTTCTCCTGCCTCAATCACTGCTTATTGTTGTTGTACTGTCTATAATGCCATTGTTATACTTTTGCTATTTGACAGGGATATGAAGACCACTCTATGCTTGCTTGCCATGTTGACCATGTATTGGTCTCTTACCCACGGTGACCAGACCAAGAAATGTTCGAATGACATGTCACCCAAAGGAGGGAGGTGTGGTGGAATGCTGTCTGACATGATAGCTTTTGTCTGTGGAGGAAAGACCTTCAGGGGATCACGACAGATGCGCTCTGTGGGTGAGTACAGATAAAAACCCTTTATATGGAACTGTGATAAGTAAAAGACTCTCCTTTTAAGTAGAAGTAAGCAAAAATAAGGATAATAATAATAATAATAATACAAAGAGCTCTCAGAAAGTGTATATCTCAAAATTTAATGGGATCCATGTTGGACAAAGACCCATTTCCTGATTTTTTACGTGAAGATCCGACCAGTAGTATTTGCGTAATCCTGCTAACAAACAAATAAAGCTCTCGGCCGAGTTGCACTTTGAAATCTCGCAGCATATTTGTGAATGCAATGGCTACAGGTCTGCAAATTCATTGTGTGACAGCTTAACCTAAAGTAGGTGAACAAGGTATTGAAAGAAATTGACCGTGCTAAAAACATGAAAACAAGATTCCAACTACACCTCTTTTGCATTGAATCCAAATTAATGGCCAAGTGAAAGTAGCTATATCTCAGCTATAAAATGAGCTACAGATCTGTAATTTTACATAGTTTGTAGCTGATCCAAAAGTAGGTGAATAATATATTTCAACAGAATACTCTAAATACTTTATAATTTTAAGTTACAAATGATTTATTCAACAGTTAGAACCTCATAGTAGCTATTGCTCAGCTATGTCTGCAATTTTACAATGTTACAGCTGACCCAAAAGTAGGTGAATAACATGTTTCAACAAAATACTCTAAATGCAATAGTTTTAAAATTTCAAGTGATTTGCTCAACAGTGTGAACCACAAAGTCGCTATTGCTCAGCTCTGCCTTGAGCTACAGGTCTGCCATTTTACTATGTTACAACTGACATAAAAGTAGGTGAATACCATATTTCAACAAATTACTTTAAATGCAATAGTTTTCAAGTTACAAGCAATTTACTCAGCAGTGAGTACTTCAAAGTAGCTATTGCTCAGCTATGGAATGAGCAACAGGTCAGCCATTTTATTATGTTATAGCTGATCCAAAAGTAGGTGAATAACATATTTCAACAAAATACTCTAAATGCAATAGTTTTAAAGTCACAAGCAATTTACTCAACAGTAAGAACCTCAAAGTAGTTATTGTTCAGCTATGGTATGAGGTACAGGGCTGCAACTACATTATGTTATAAGTTACCCCAACATAGGTAAGTAATGTATTGAAAGAAGGTCACTATGTGCACTAATACTTTTGAAGAAATTTCATTTCATAATTTTGCTACAATTTATCAGAAAATAGCTATAACTCGCTTAGCTAATGTAACAGAGCTCCAAAGTATGTACCAGCTTATAGCTAAAGTTAAAGTACCTGGGGTGGGATTCACAAAAGGTCTTAAGTCTAAGATTTGTCTTAAGTCTAAGATAAAAGTCTTAAATGTTAAAAAATTTGTTGTAAAGTTAAGACAAAATTTATGCTTAGACAAAATGGGATTCACAAAAGGTCTAAGAAAAAAATTTGTCTTAAGTTTTATCCTAACTTTAAGGCTACTGCAGGGCAGACTTAAGTCATTTTTAAAATATTTCATTGCATGTCTTTACATTTTACCCTTTGTTATGCCAACAAAAATACATTGTATACTATGGGGATCTATATTTCCTATAAAAATGATTTCTGTGGATTATAATAGAAATTTACATGGTTCTATTTCCAATAAATTTCCACATTTTACTTCCTTGTGGCAAAAATATTGTCATAAAAATGGTTGACTCACAATTTAACAAAGATTACAATTTTTACATAATTTTACAAAAAAAGTAACAAATCTATTTTATAATTTTGAAGAGCATGTTTGGTCTATTAATTGATGAAAAATATTTTTGTTTTGTTAAAATTTGCTAATTTGGATACAAAAGAGTTGCATAAATTTTGTCTCAGCTAAGATTTTGCTAAGCACTTTTGGTGAATCTCAACTTAAGATAAAATCTCAGCTGAGACAAAAGTCTTAAACTTAAGACTGGTCTTAGCTAAAATTTTGTCTAAGATTTAAGACCTTTTGTGAATCCCGGCCCAGAACAAAATATCTAACAGACATACTCAAAAGCAATAGTTGCAGAGTTATACGTTGTTTACTTAAAGTAGCTTAAAAGGTCATACCTGTCTGAAAATGCTATTAATTTTGTTAAAATTCTGTCATGTTCTATTCTGAACCATGACAATATTATAGGAAAAATTGAATACTCTCAATGCAATAGTTTCAGAGTTATAAGTCATTTACTGCAAGTAGCTAAAATGGTCATATTTATGTGAAAATGCTATCAATTTTGTTGAAATTCGGTCCTTCTCTATTCTGACAATGACAATTTTATAGGAAAAAAATGAGCATACTAGCCCCTCACTTGTGTGACCTAGAACACGGAAACAAACAAACATACACACAAAGGAACAAACAAACTGACTGACAAACTGGAGTATCAACATACTTTGAAATCTTTTGATCAACGGACAAAGAGACAAATGGTCATGAAAGAAATATCTCCTAGATGGAGATAACAGTGTCAATATTAATAAGAAGTGTTTGCAGAGTGCACATTGATGTAAACATCCTCTAAGGTGCCATTGATGTAAACATCCTCTAAGGTGCCAAAGTCCAAAAAGGGATACTCCAATTTGTCACAGATCTTTGATTCTCTTTGAGAACATCATGTCATGGTCCATCAGAATTTAACACTTTACACCAAGAAACGTGATATGCATTTTGTTGCACTGAAGTATGTAAGTCACACACTATGATTCCATGTGTACAAGTGTATATCATACTAGGTATGTGGATGTTGTACATTGATTGTGTCTCCATAGAATAGAATAGAAACATTTATACAGTGCAAAATTGATACAACATTCTCTAATGCACTTAAGGTCAAAAAGGGAAAGTTCAGGGGAACCAGTTCTGGGACATGTAATAATAATTAATAGGTGTCAATTTTTCACACTTGTTTTGAGAACATCACATAGGGTTTCAAGAGGAATAAGTAGTCAAACTAACACAGATTAAAATAGAATTCCAGTAAAAAACTCAAAATAATTAACTAAATTACTGCAAATTAATTTTTCAATATCTAACAAATATACCTTATCAATAATTATGGTGATAAGATATTTCTGCTTAGAGTTCTAAAAAGTTTTCATGGGTTGCCATGGAGTTCTAATCAGATTTTAACGTCATAAGCCATTCAATTCATTAAAACATTCAAATGTGGCCTATTCTTATATATTAAATATATTTGTAAATTTATATGTAATCTTAAGATTTCAACTCAGCATGGTAGATCTCAAAGCAAAGGGCCATAGACATAATTCAGTCCTTTAGGCTATCATTGCCACCCTTTGACCAAAAACTGTTTTTATTGTAACAGGCCATGTAACCTGATTTATTCCAGACAGAGTCATATTTTACACTGAGGTACAAAAATGTTAGTTCTTATATTCAAATGCCAAATCTGTGTATTAGATTTAGGCTTATTTGTAATATTCTGTTATCATTTTGAGTGTAAATGGGAATAATCTTATCCAGCAATGGGGCTCCTAATAACTCTATGGTTCCTGTGTAAACTTAAAAAAACTCTTTGCACTTGTACTTTTACAATTACAGTTACTGGTGAGAATTTAAATACAATTATAGACATTCAAAACACTTTTTGGGTAAATCAACAGACTATGAATGGTTTGACAGTGTTGTGTCAGAAATAGATGGTTGAATGTAAAATATCATTTTATACATTTTCTTTACATTTTTGGAATCAGTTGAAGAAAATGTACACTTTACATCTTTCCAAAAAAAGATTTTGAACCTGATCTTCGGGGTATAAGTAATAAAAAGTGGTCAGGCCATCTTTTTTTTTTGATATTTCAAAAGATTTTGAAGGGTGAATTTTTTAATAAAAAAGCATGAAGCAAAAATTCTATGATTTTTTGGACTATGAATAGACAGAATATATCGTATCTACACCAAAGATACGCAGTTGTATTATGTTTAACCAAGATATCAAAAAGCACGGTGTGAAAGTTGAAGAATTGTGGAAAAATATTTGTTCATGGGTCAAATCAAAACTATCTCTGAAAATAGATTTAAATAATGCAACTAAGATCTTGGGACACTTTAAATTAGACGAACATTTCTGGGCATTGAATTTTGTACTGATTGTGACTAGGAAATATATATTTACATGCTCCAAGACCAAAAAGAGTCTGAATATTTATCCCCTACAAAAACTAGTTAAGGACAAATATCACGAACAAGAAGCTCTGTCCAGAATTAATTCAAAAGAACACATTTTTGAAAAGAAATGGCTATTTTGGAAATTTATCTTTGATAATATTTAACCGTATTCACCCCATTGTACTACAAATACGTACCTTTGACAAAATCCTCCCAATTCTTCAATTTAGTTTTCAGTACTATATTGGTAATATTTTTGAATCACAGATATATAGATTAAATAAAATAAATAGACAAATAAATAGAGACAGATTGAATGAAATTACAATTATACTTAATCCAATTTTGGCACTAAAAGGTAACTGAAGAACATAATTATAATTTTTCAGTGGTGCAATAACTTTAAAAATTGATGTATGTATTACTTTATGTATCCTACCTGTATATATGTAATGTTATCGATGCAAATAAAAATAAATTGGAAAAAAAAAGATATCAAAAAGGCAGGTTGTTTAAAAATCCTTCTTACAAAGTCAGAAAGATCCTTATTTGCACAATTGAGACTGGGTATACTTTCATCAAGTCTAGTAACTGGTCAAATGTTACAGAAAACCCCTTGAGCAGTAATTGTGTAAAATGGGCCAAAGTACTGAAAGAGAAGATGAAGTCCACTTAAAATATGCATCTATGGTCTGTATTCTGAGGAACATAACAGTATTATTGGAGAAAGTCCAACTTATAAAACATCATTTCAATCTCTTTCTGAGCAGGATAAGTTTGTGTATATGGTGCAGTGAAATACTATTGAAGTATCTATTTAAGTATTTAAGTAAGTTTTATGAATATACATTCTAAAACAAAGACTTTAAATGAATTTAAATATACAAAAGAAGTTAATAAATTACTTTTGTTTTATTCATATAAAAGACTGACCCCTCAGTATAACACTGAAAAATGCAGTTCCAATACTCACCTGAGACTCATTGAGACTTACATGAGTCACATGATTCTATGCCTGTTTAAAAACTTAATAAAAGAACTTCAATAATTATTGAGAATTGGTCTGAACTTTAGAAAGTCTGATTTTTAAGTCAAAAGATCCAAAGTGCAAGATTATTCCACTGTATATCCAACATGAATATAATAAATGAATAATAGTTGACACTAATAAATCTCATTATGTCAAATTAACCCAATAAACACCTAATTAATGGTTTATATACACTTACCATATATCCAGAACACTTATCTGAATACACTCAAAACAATAGGGCATAGAGTACAAAGTGCACCATATAGAGGTGCTTGCACCTACACCTGCACCGGTGCAATTGCACCATTGAAAAAGTACTTCAGGGAGACTTGCTCCAAGTCTTTGTATTTGTATCCATCAGTAACCAGAACAGTTAAATTTAAATTGGAAACTTACAGGAGTTCATATTACCACAAGCAATCTGGAGTATGGGGGATAGGTGTTTCTCCAAAAGTCATACAGTACCCATATATTACACACAAGACAAAAGGACTTGGTGAAAGTCTATTCAGGGATAGGACTTGGTCAATTCTCCAACCTCTGATGAGACAACTCACCTGATTGTTGAAATACAGTTATGTGTAAATAAACATAACAGTATAAGGCCCATAACACCTTTATAAAGTGTACTAGTAGAAGTGATTGGCACATATATATTCGTGTGTTTTGTATCTATTTAAATATAATGAATCTGGAACAAAACAAATCTTAATATTTAATGTCTATTTCTCAGTTACTACTTGTAAACTGGTGATGATTTTAGCATGATGTTTATTATGTATCTTTCCTGTTTTTGTACTATTGTACATGTTATAATTGGCAATTATAAGCCCAAAAATAGGGCTGGGTGTCTTAAATAATGTTATTATGATAAAATACTATAAAATATAATAAAAGATTAGGACTTGCAGTTTTGAGGCAGATTTATTAATGGATTGAGCGCCACAAACTCCTTTGCACAAATGTGTTTCTCTGGGGCAATTATTTTGCAAATACAGTTAGTTACATGTGTTATATAAGTATTAATAACAACACTTTTGGCATATTTTCTTTATGGTTCAGTTAATGAATGTAAGATAACTAGACAACCAGAGTTCCAGTGTATTTATTAATTTAGATTTTCTTCCAGGGAATGATACTGGCAGTGCAATAGATCACTCGAAATTCATAAAGAAACGAAGTGCCTTCACTTTCCTTACCACACCCGATCATACTGACATGTTTGATCTGCATCGCTTTGAGAGGAAAAAGCACGGAAGATATGCCCCTTACTACCAAGGTAAGAATGCAGATCAACTTTTTTGATTTGATTTAAACATATTTTATTAGCAATTAGGCAACAATTGTAAAATACAATTATATTAAACCCTTTTGCATGGTGAAGTATTTACAGATGAAGTAAAGATGAGGCTGCACAAGAAGGTCACTGCTGGCAATTAAGGAATTAAAAGCATTTAGACTTGACAATGTATCTCGGGACTGCTTCAAATATTTTAATATTTTCCTCAAAACTTAAGTTATGGTTTCCAAAGAGAATCTGGCTGAGAGTTGTCAGAGGGGGGTAATGACCGCAAGAGGTAATCTCTGATATCTGTATATAATGGGCAAAAAATGAAATAGTGTGATGTGTCTTCAGTAGGGTAACTCCAGGCGCAAGATGGGTCATCAGTAACATGCAGGTTCTCTTTTAAATGGTGATTAAGCTTACTGCAAACTTTTTACACTCACTTTGGTTAAACAAAACAAAGAAATGGCACAGATGGACAGCAGGGGTGAGATGGAATCAAGATATTTAGTATGGCCTTTGGTCAGACAAAACCTTAGACTTAACTCAAAATTTTTGGATCAGTCAATTTTGCAATTTACTAATTTAAAACCATTAAGCCCTATTTTTAGCTCAAGTTTTGATTCAAAGAAGCATGTAATAACTTAAATAGTCTTCAAAGGAAATTAAAAATGTTGATGTGTTGCCTTCTTCTTTATAACTGGCTAAATGTCTCTGAGATATGGTCACTATATACAATACATACTCTGTTATCCAAAAGTTTTGAAAAAGTTAAAATTTATCTGGATAGTATAGACTCATCAAACAGAAGGTAACAGGACAACATCCCAATGAGGAGTAAGTGTTCAACCTCCTTCCTTTGATTTTTATTTCTGCCCGAACACATTTTTAATCTGATGAAATAATGAATGATCCTTATGATCGCTAATACCCTCTCCTTCAATGTAGCATGGCTGTAATATTTATCTTAAAGACTGACCTGAGTTGACTTTAAATGGAATATTAAAACCACAGCACTGTGACAGAAGTCTCAGTGTGAATTTAATTTATCACATGGTTTTACTGTCGCAGTTGGGTTATGGTCCCTAGGTGTATTTATCTGTTTTTGTACAATTGACAGGACTGGTGTGTGAATGCTGTATGCATCCCTGTTCCTTACAAGAAATGTGTTACTACTGTGAAGAGAAGAACGCCTGCCTCATGAAATATTCCCGTAACGTATTGCTAGTCTAACAAATCTTCCCCACTGGGTCTACATCAAAATACACAGAGTATGGTTATATAGACAATTATATGTCAGTCATTGTGATTCATTATAACAGTGTAAATGGATGTGTGATTGTGAGTGTGTTAAAATAACTGAGAGAAGAATTAAGTTAAAAGAGAGAGAGGATGCAATTGAAAATCAGTTTAAGATGGTTTAGTGAAATATGTGAGGTCTAGGAATATATTCTTACAATGGACAAACAAAAAACCTTGATGTATTGTAAAAATAAGGAAAAAGTATAATTATAATTGTTGTAGTTTTTGTCTTAATGTAGTAGAAGTCTTCATGTTGTGGTTGTTTATGTTTGTATATCTACCATAAAACTTTTATAAAGATAGCTATAGAGGAAATACCCTTCAATTTCAAGTACTAATTGGATTTCAAGTAATGTCTTAATGTCTGTTTCTCAGTAAACTTAGATCTAATTGTTTACAAGACATAATGTCACTGCAAATTAGTACAAAACAAACTCTAACAGAAGGAAATAGTCTTAAGGTTTAGTTAGTCACATCCACTCTGATAAGACCAGGTTTTTAACTCTGTGATTGCATCCCTTATATTTTAAGCAACAAGAAACAATGGTAATTAAAATTCTGTAACAGATAAAACAAATCACCTGAAGTTGTTACAGAATTCTGCAGGTTGATAATTTTTGTCATTCAAATAAAATGAGGGGTTACCTTATTGGTGATGTTCCAAAACTCTCTTGAATTTTTGTTTTTAGTCTGAATATATTATGTTTCAAGAGCATGTTATTTCTTCCAGGAATTATTAATATTTAGTTGAAATTATTCCAGCAGCCTGTCAGGAAGCCCCAAGTGTACATTTGACATTTAGTCTCTTACTTCATACATAAAGTATTTACTTTTTTTAGGGAGAGTTCTGTGAAATGTTAAGGTATCTTACCAGGAAATTTAAAGACGGGTTAAAACCTTTTCAAAGCAGATTCACTTACCAGATAGTTGTCTGACATAATACAAATAAGCTTATTAGGTAGTTGTCTAACATTAATGCAGCAAAAATGATTGAATTTTTTGGTTGAGAAATAAAAATAAGATTTTTAACTGATATGACATCCTGTAGGTATACAAAATACACACATCACTAATGTCCAAAACTATTTTATTTAAATTTGCACTATTTGTATCTAAATTCAAAATAATTAGTATATCTTTCATGTAATATATCCAAAGGCATTTCCATTTTCCATGAAACTTTTTGGACACCATTTTTCCGAGTTGTCATCCCTTTGAGATTTCATATTTTTCAATTAATAAAAACATATGATTATATTTTCAATTTTTTTCTCCAAAAATTACTGTTAACTTTTTTAACCTTCTTTGTGGAGATTTATTGTCTCAAATAAAAACTTTTGTCATTACAAAAAGCATAATACATAAGTTTTTTTCAAAAGTTAAGTTTGATCCCATCAGCAGCAGGATATCACTCATCAATTCATTTTTGAGAGGCGTGTTTCAAACCACCCTCTGTCAACTGTATAAATGTATGTTACAATAAACTTTTACTTACGTTAGAAATCTCAGGTACAACATCACTCACCTTCAACTACCGACATTTTTGTATGAACAATTGTTTTAATTATCCTAAAGCAATTCAAAATGGTCGCTGGTTTGCCATGATTTATCATAACGAACCAACTGAAGATATCATAAATTAAACTTACAACGAGGTAACTGAGTGTTTATAACTTTAGGAGTAACCTATTGTAAGGTGTATAATCTAGGCATTTTATAATCATTCATCCAATATATACAACTGTATTTAACATGCACAGGAGTTTTACAAGTATAGGGACTTCTTCCTGAAAATATAGTACCTAGCAATGCTCCAATGTGAATATTTGTACATTTTCATCATCATAGAAGTACAGTCATTCTAGAATTCACTGGACTGGGTGTGGCCACACGAACAAAAAATAACAGAGCAGTAGCTGTGGCATCGATTTTTAATATATTTTGACTCATTACTATAAAATGAATGAGCCTATTGATTACTAAAATGACAGGTTTCTACTTTTGTACTTTTTGTCACTCGGTTTAATAACTAGACAAACACATTTTTGGGGGCACATCTTCGGCTTAATTACAAGATTTTTTTTCACTCTGGAGAGGACTAAAGCACAAAAATTGTCATTTCAGTTTAAAAAAATATGCCTTTGTTCCAGTTTCTTCTGAGACATCCTCATTTCATTTACAAGTTAATATCCAAATAGTAACTCAAGAAACATGTGCTCTGGTTTGTTGTAAAAAAGAGGACCACATTGGCCAAATTGTTTTCAAATTTAGCACATGATTACTGCCCTCTTCATTCTATAGTTGTAAATTTAAAAATAGTTCATAATAACATGTGGTAAAAACTGACTGCTTCTCCCAAGTTAGACCAAGCAACAGTCTACTCTAACAATAACGAGACTGGTATCGCCTATGTTGATTCTGGTGACCTTAATGTAGTGTGTCTGAAATGCAACGCATTGAGGACTATTTGTCATGAATCAGAAAAATTTTTGAATTTTTGTGAAATTTATAAAAAAAGCTAGGATTTATTTTTATTTAATGTAGTTTTAAGTTAGTTTTATAAAGAATAATCAGACTTATAACATCACACATTGATAATAAAATGAAATAATATTTGATTTGGCAACTTAACGTATTTAAAAGCAAAAACTTATTTGGTGAGTTAATTAATGAACAACTATTAACTTTTAAACTAGTGCACATTTTCAAGACAAATTCAATAAAGTTATCATCCAATAACATAAATGGGGCATAATATCAAAATTTGCAGCATAATAAATTGAGCAAAAATATGCTACATTACCAAGTTTCCATAACGTTGCCAAGTGCAATTACCAAAGCTAATTAACCACAATGGTAACCATTATCGGAACCTTTTTCCTCAGAGATAAGCAGCATGGGAACCAGACTAGTTAGTAATCGTTAAAAAGAACCCAGTCCTAAGTGAATTCTTCAATTTGATGTGACATTTTAAACTACTCAGGGATTTCAGGAAAGATTATTTTTTACCAGTTTGAGTATTTTTCTTCATATTTGTTAAAACTGTCACAAAAAAACTCGATTTTTATTGCATCATCATAAGCATCATATGCATGTATTTTTTCATGTTCTTAAATGCTGATGGGACATAAAAACAAATTTCAGTTTCAGTTTTTGAGAAAAAAAATAAAAAAAAAAAAAAATAAGGGAGAATGTAAGAAACAAAATTCAGCTCAAATAAATTAATGTTGGCTGTTGAAAGAGACAAAAAATCCCTACTTTGACCTTTCTTGAGGTTAAAATTCCACAATCAGAAGTTTAATCCAAAGACAATGTAAAATTTATATATTTTTTAATAATTGTAATATAACGTTTGCACCTGTTGTATGATGATCATTATTCAAATTATTTAAGACAATCTTCTTAGAATATGGTTAAGTCCACTTGGAGCTTTGGTGACACTATTTATCTAAATACAGGATTAATAATAGGAGATTTGTTTTTGTCTCTTTCTGAAAAGTCTTTCTGTACATTTCAATTGAATTTATTTCAATTCAAGAACAAAAATGTCTCTCAAGATTTTTTTTTTCCAAATTTGTATTGATTATTTATGTAATAAGCGGAAATTTACGGGACATATAAACGTGCCCCTTTGTTTGCTTACCCATGTCCATAACTCAATAACCATACATTGGATCAAACCCATCTTGTCATGCAAGGTGGGGTCTACCTGTTACTTGGTCCTGCTAAAAGGTGGCCTGGATCCTAATCCGGATTGCAAGAATAATCCAGAATAGTCCAGAATAAAAATTATTATTCTTTGTCATTTGTTGGCAAAGTATAATATATTATATTCATCAGATTGGAATTATAGATTCAATTCAGTTTGAATTGTTGGATATTCTCATGCATTTTGTTCTTTCTGTGACAGCTGTGTATAATGTGTCTTGTTTGAGTTGTATACATTCAGTGATGATTCTTGACTTTACTAAAACTGAAAAGATTTGTGGAGTTATAAATGCATTCCATGCATTTGTTTGTGAAACAAACTTTTCACATACTTCTCAGACTGGCTATTTTCAGTTACCATCGATTGAATTTTGATATACGTATTATAGTTATCTCATATCTTCGTTATTTTTAAGCAACATTGACATATAATATATCAAATTAAATAGAATGACAATGGCTGTTTAAATAGCAACATTTTATTGTTCCAACCGTCATGTATAGGGTACACATAAAATTCAGTTAAGTTCGAAACATTTCCTTTGACCTCAAATTGTCCAAAGTTGCATATACTGCGTAACTCGCTTAAGTTTTACTAAAATATCTGTAAAAGCCAGATCTATCATCCCCAACAATGGAAGGTTTTTATGTGATCAAAAACTGAATTATGAGTCAAAATACTTAAAGCCATGTAGCTTATACTCGCTAAATGTTGTGTACAATTCAAGGGGTTGATTCTGATGGACTACTTCACACCCTGTACCACTTCTCCACTTTTATAATTGGTTTGAAATTATTTAATGTGAAACATGCAACAGTCAAATTTTAGAAAAATATCTTTTCTTTTAACCACCAAATTTAAAGTTAGCCTTTTATGTCCTATTATACTGCAAGGGTCACATTGGGACAGACTCTCTGCATTTGCCACTTAAGGGTCAGTGGACATGTTGCAAGCACCTGTTTTCAGTTGCATATTCCATTCACCAGGTGTCACTGTTATGTCTCACGGAACTACTTTTTTTGTTTACATTTTAGGTCAAGCCCACACAGAGGTGACAGCTTATATTACTATATGCCAAACTTAGATCTACTAACCCACCCAGGATTTCACTCTGTAGCCAAATAATATTTAAAACCAGATACTTTGTGACAACTTTGTCCAAAGCATTTTCAAGAAACTACTAAATATCATTGGAAAGTTTCCTTGTTTTTATATTGTATCATCGTGTTTGTGAGGTCTTCTTCCTTTTATGAAAAGGGTTGTCAAAATATCCTGTTCCTTATTAAGTCGAGTAGATTTACTGAAAGATATGAAAATTTAAAATATTTTGTGAATACTTTGTTTTACCTTAAGTTCTAAAAATTCTATAATAATTCAAACTAAACATGGCCCAGGGCTTTAATTGATTTGAAACACCAGTAAACCAGTCCATAATTGGAAATATTCATTTATTTCAAATACATATAATAGAGAAAAGTGGTATGGAAACCAGTCTAGTCCTCAGTTGTTATAAGTACGCAGTTCTAAGTGAATTATTCAATTTGATGTAACATTTTAAACTACTCAGGGATTTCAGAAGAAATATTTCACCATTTAGGATCCAGCTCTTGGTCATGTCTGAAAGTTACTGAGGGCTAGTTCTTATACAAATTTAGTTGCTGGAAAGGATCTAAACCTCAAGTTTTACTCCAAATTGAATTTGAAAAGTGAATTTCTTCATTTGAAAACATGCATTGATACTATAAAAGTTATAAATACCAGAATGGTTGGGTTATAGAAGTTATACAGCAGAATCAATTATTCCTTCAAGTTGATCACACTAATTTCTTTTTGAACTACTAAATACACTATGCATTGAGAACATCTTCAGAGTTACAATTTTCTTTAAAAGTTTGTCTTAATTTGGGTTTTTTTCTGTCACTGGATACTGAAACTGGTTGACTGTTTTGGTTTTGTTGCACTTTAGAGTCCCCTTTGAATAGGGGAGATTAAGTGGTATAAAAGTCCAATTAGAATTACTGGAAAAAACACCACATTTTCTGTTTAAGAGTGATTGCAGTGTTTAATTGGAAAGTGCTTAATTTATGAAGACTTCATTGGCCACTCTGTATAAGTCAGAACCTCTAATATCCACAGAATTTAGTTCTAGTTATAGCTGTGACAAAACTACAGTATTCTTTAGCATTGGGAGCTCAAAATCACTTCCACTCAAACCTAAATTCTACTTAATCAGGTTGTAGTTCTAAATATTTGACTCTAAGTTATTATTAGGTGAATACTGGAAATGTAGGTAATTTACTATTCAATATATTTACATAAATCTAAAAGCTACTTTGACATAAGATAATTACTCAGATTTCATGTCCATAAATTATCCATTTGACCCTAATTAAGGTGAATTCTGTGAAATAGACCTCCTGTTTAACTAAGACTAATATCAGGTGCCTAGAGGACCTTTTTCCATTGAAACTGTCCCTGTTTTATGGAAATTCAGGTTAAGTAGAAATACATGTAATAGAATACCGGTCCATTGAGATTCCATTTGACAGGTCTCAGATCTACTTACTCTAATATATTTTAAAAAAAACTCCAGCTTTGGATCTAATGTATCATATAAATGTAGCAAAATCCCCATAAAACATAAATAAGTATTACCAATCATGTTTGTTTCAATGGCTGGACACAATTAAGAGTATACAGTAAAATACCTTATCATTAAATATTCCAGCCATGTTTGTTACCCTTAATAATCATACAAGAAGTCAGTCTGAAAACTGTAGACTAACTGAATAAGTAATAGAAATTTAGAGAACTAACCGAAACATGTTAAGGACGTTATTTTATGTGTAAAGCCTTGCTTTTGTCACCAGAGCTTTGTTGATGTAATAAGTACTCCCTTGTGAAGTTATATATCTCCTCTCAGTGTTACCAAAAGGAAAAACGGAATTTTTTCGTTTGTTTTTGATAAAAAAATAACAAAAATCTACAAAAGACATGAGAATTCTATGCGGTGAGACTTTGTGTAATACACGTATCCTGTAAAGCTCTATTATCAGTAAGGTTGTTTTATATACACACAGAGAGAAAACAGAGATAGGATGGTAAGATATGTTTTTAACCCCCATTCACACTGTTCTGTGCAGTTGTGTTGAGACCCCAGTCATACTGTTCTGTTTAGTGGTTTCAACACATGCTTGAAATTTGGTTTAATTGTTATTCAGTAGATGTGGGTGCTAGACATCATTTCAAAACGTCAGCCTCCCTATAAAGCTATATACCCTCTTCACCTGTCTGGTGTTTATATTTTAGTTTAGCACGTGTGGGTCTGTGGCAGGATTTTCAAATTAAAAAAAAAATCCTCCACATCCTGAAAATGCTCTCCATGTTGTGTCGAACACATCCTACCTAAATACATATCTTGACCTGTTTACACTGATTTTAACGAGTGGATACTTCTCAAACACGAAACCCTTCAAAGCACAAACAAGCCCCAATGAAGTTTTTTGCACTTGTATGTAGCTCGACTTACTGAAATTTCTGTAATCAAAGCCCCCTCTAATAATAACCCTCCCCCCAACAAATGTCAGTGACCAGGGGTCAGAAACTGAAGAATATATCATTCAAATTTAAAATGTCCAATAAATTTTTAAGTCTGAATTGTATATGTCATACCAATGTAGTGAAATTTAATAAAAAATACATAAAAATTGATCTCTTATAGTTTCACAGTAGCTGTGTTCAACCAAGAACATGCAGTAAAATGCCTTACAATTTTGACTTTTTTCAGCCATGTTTGTTAATCACTACACCTCAGAGAAAATTAGACCTTTGAAAATGCTGAAAACACAATATAATTCATTTATTTAAAGGTGGATATTTCATTGAATGCATAGCCCTGGTGCTACTTTTACAGAAATTACAGTATTTTTCAATAACTACCCCATTCCTACAAGGTTATCAGAATTATTCTGTTCTGCCATAATAGACAGCAATTAAAAATATTGTACAAAATAAAAAGTTTGAAATGCTGAAATGCTGTTTCTGCATGTGTTTGAAATGACCTTAATGTGTATTTATTTCCTTCACCAAGGAGGCTATGTTTTTGGCAGTGTGTGTTTGTTTGCAAAATAACTTGAAAACTTATGGATATGTTTTGATGCAACTTACAGGAAATGTGGACAATGACACAGAAACAAATGGTTCAGTTTTGGTATCTGGATACAGGAATTATTAAAGGATATTTTATCATTACTCTCATAAGCAATATTGAAAGGGTTGGGCCTTGGCGGAGGTTAAGCTCTCTCTGAGTGCTCTTGTTTGTCATTGTAACCTTAAATACCTCAAGTGTTTATCCTCACCCGTAAGTAATATAAATGCTTTTACATAATTAACCATAAGTTTCCAAAGTAATGCTTGGATCAGCAATGATCAGTTTGTCCAATAAATGGTTCTCTTTGTAAGTGAATCTGTGTGAATACCATTACTTATTTCAACATCTGTGTTTGTGTCTCAACTTCATCCATGGGTCCACCTATTGTCTCTTCCACTGAAATTTTACATTGAAATTCAAGCCCAAGCCAAGATTTCTGAAATATATGGTGGAACATGGAGGGAGCGACGTGCAAAAGATAAAACTGTCTTCGTAGTGAGTGTTCTAATGCCCTCTTCAAATAAATGCTATGTCTACTTGGGTTTTCAAACAATAAAGGCCTCGTACATTTTTGGAGGTGAAAAATAAGAAACCTTGTCTGTAGTTTAATATTTTTAAAGTTAATAAACATTTTCTTATGGGTGAGGATATTGCAACTTTTTGAGTAAGAACAGTAAAATTCATCAGTTGATATGAAACTCACCACAAGGAGTCACCCTCTTTATTGTTACATTTAGTATCCGCCATACATAACTGATATAGTCGGATATACAGAGAAGGATACTTTTTTTTTGTAAACAACAACTCTGTACCATGGATAATTGTCTAACAGAACTACTTTTTTTTAGTAAAGATTCTTTAGTTAAAATAAGAAAATATTGTAAGAATAAGTATATCTTCAATTTTTGACAATCTATTAGAATTCAAAAAGTGAAAATGACAAACTGGATGTAATTTCTGTGTAGAAAAACAGGTAGCTCATTTGGTTTAAATGGACAAGTTGTACTGAAAATACACTTTTAGGAGAGATTTGAAAAGTTCTTCTCATGAAAATTTTTTCTCTATTTTAGGGTTTTTTCTTATATAAAAAATTTAAAAAATCAGTGAAAACCGACACTTTCCATAATTTGAAGTAAAATGATAGGGTGGGGGGATCTCAGGGGTGAATTTCTCATACTGTGGTGAATGTTCTTACTCTATAAAACTGTCACATCACTGCAGGCTGTTATTTTTCCAAAAAAAAATTGAATATAGACTATATATCAAATATAATGGAAAACCATACATAATCTTAATATATATATTCAAACTGTATAAAGATCATGCCTGCAACTTAAAACTGACAAGATAATATGGTATCTTGTTATTTCAATATCTCATAATAACAAAATCATAGTGGTTTCTCAGGAAATTAACTGTCAATTACAATGTAGTAATATCTAGTAATCCTGATGTCAGCATCCTGATGTCATTGTCAGAAAAAGCAACAAATGTTAAGTTTGGCCTGATCGTGGTTTTTTCTCAAACCAAGGAGAATGCTTAGTATCCTTTTTACAGGAAAAGTACAATTCCAAAGAATGAAGATCTTGGTTTTACTTAGTTTCTGTCCTTCAGACTTTTCTTTCCAAAATATTTGAGACAGTAACCTTGGAATGAACGTTACTCTTCAACTTGTCTAGCAAACCTAAGAGGTAGTTACTCTAAATATTTTTATCACAAAAAGAATTATTAATTAATTAAACACCAAATTCAATAGATCCAAGTAACTAAAGGAATAATTTGATAGAAAACTCATTTTAATCAAGAATTTTATATTTGTGTATGGAAAATGACATTCTGATGACTAGAATCTGACTTCTGTCCCCCAGAGGTCTATGAAAAAATGGGTTTAACTGTGTGAATTAACTGATATGAATTATGTGTCAAATATCAAGTATATTCTGTATGTAGGGAATTTCACATAAATTATCTGAATACAAATTCATATATTTTTACGAGGACTTTTAGATTATTGAAAAATATATTTTATCAGCTTTAATGCAGAATAATAGTTTTTATTACTCAAAACTTGTGCTTTTAGTACTATTTTAAATCTCTGGTATTATAAACATAAATAAGATTCTTTGTGTGTAGATATTTAATCAATTTTCTCCTGGAAATTTGGCTGTCAAATCTATCTGCTTTGTGCATCAAAATAGCCAAAGAAAGCCTCAGTACAGATGATTAAATTTCACATTTGTAATTAAGAAGAGGTGTCTGTAAGTAACATTCACAATTCAGAAAACTCTATTTATTTTGTGGGAAAATTCCTGTCCCATTTGTGATTGGTGTCAGTCTATGTTAGACTTGAGCTTCTAGCAATCACTTTTTAAGTGCAAGCCTCGGTAGAGCTTGTACTTCTAGAGATCACTTTTTTTCCGGTTTTTTTTTGTCTCCGGAATTTCATGAATTGTGGCAATGGCTGTGTTTTACAGAAGTTAAGCAGCGATGGGCTAAGTTGTAATGGGATAGGTTACCGCTTCAGTGCACTACTCGTGTTTCTGATGACTTTGTGCTCACACTAGGGGACCGAAACACCTTTTGGCCTTGCTTTTTTTTCTTTTATCTCCGGACTTTCATGAATTTCGGCACAGCAGGATGAGTACCTCTCTCATAACTAAAGTTAAAGCAGTAATGGGCTACATTAGTACTTGGATGGGCAGCTGCCTCAGTGCACTACTCATGTCTCTGCATGATGGCTTTGCAACTTGCGCTAGTAGACCAAAACCCCTTTCGGCCTTGTTTGTCACATGATGAAATTTGCCAAATAGGTTGAATTCAGTGTACAAAAAAAGAGAAAAAAAAACTTGATAAAATTGAAACAAATAGGAAATTGGGATTGCGTATTATGTCTAGTGCCAGAGATTTAATTTTGTTTGGCATTGTTTTTTAAAACTTTTATAAAAAAATTGTCATTTAAATGTCTTTCATATCAAATTTATCATATTATTATGTGAGAAAATCCCCTTATTTTACTTTTTCACATTCTTATCAGAAATGTGATTTTTGCAATGATTTTAGGATATTTGTGTAATCTTTTGTGAACTTTCAGTGAATTCATTGCTTCTAGTTACTTAATTCTATTGGTTGATCTCAGCAACAAAATGTCACAATCTGCCAAGGTGAGTTTCACAGATACCTCATTGTATATGTTTATTTTTAAGGGCAAGCCCTCAAAGAGGCTGTGCTTTGAGACCACTTAATTTTGTCTTCAAATTTTCATCAATTGCATACTACTGTAGTGCCCTACTGATGGCTTTGCACCTCATGTCTGTAGATTGAAAGACTTTTTGGCCTCATTTGTACAAAAATCATTAATGCATTGTCAACCTTTCTCTTGAGCAACGTTTGAAAACATTTGCAGTACATTTTGATAGGAAAACACTTTTTGTTACAAGCTACACCAAAGTATTCTGCTTCAGTAAGTTCTGATACAGTAGAGCTATTATTATCTAAACTTCTGTTATCTGAATATTCCATTTTATGAACTCATTCCAACTCTTACTAATTTGTATTTCCCTATTGATTTTTTTTTGTTGTAAAAATGACTCGTGACTGTGAAGACAACTGAATGGCACACAGTATAGAAATATCCAAACCGATGCTATAAAAATATCTGGGCTAACAAAAATCTGAAACACATCACTAACATGGATGAATATATCAATATTTTTCTCATGTAGAATATATCACTAACAAAGGTCAAATATCAACACCGTAAGAGTAAAAGATTTCTGAATGCGTCAGTAAAGCCTAGAATCAAGGCCTTTGCATAACTAAAAACAGCTGGAAAGCTGCATTCAGCATTAAATTTGTCGCCTGAGAGTTTAAACATCAGATGGGACATTTGTTTTGCATTAGAAACAATGTAGCACAGTCTTAGATAGATGGGGAACCAGCCAACCTTTAACAATAAAGGGACTGGTATTGCCCACAATGACCTTGGTGCATTCTTTTTTACGTCGTGAGATGGTGCTATTTTCCGGCGAAACAGTTGTTTGCATTTTTAATGGCATTTTTCCGGGATGTGAACTAGTAAGTACCATTGCTGAATAACCAAAAGAATGCATCATTGTTAGCTATCGTTTGTCGGTAAATCTCGATCATTATTTTAATTATTTATATGCATTTTGTATGTATTTAAAATATTTTTTACATTTATTATTGGACTTATAAGATCAAATATTGCGAATATTGCAAAATGTGCACCAAATATGTTAATTAGAAATATTTTTGTTTAATTTCTTCTTGATCAGTGCTAGGTAGTAACTACAGAAGCGTAGTACCCAAGATGGTGGGCGATACCTGCCTCTATATTGCAGAGTAGGGTCGGGAACCAGACTAAGTGTTAGACTTAAAAGACAAAAGTTTCAATTAAAGTTTTTAGGAAATTTTAGATGCTTTCACTGATTGAAAAGTAATGTTTTTAAAACTGCAATACTCTTGCAATAAAGGTATCATTTCAATATCAACCTATAACCTTGTTTCTAATAATCAGCTTGCTCGTTTATAAAATGTCCATTAAGTTGAAGTTAGTTGTATGCTGTCTTCATTGTAAAGATAACATATTTGAATGTGCCGTTTGATATTGTAATTAGGAGTAAAAATGTAGAATGCATCACTGATAAAAACCTCCTTAATTTGCTGTGCATTATGGTACATTCTCACTACCTGCATTCAGTTTGTTTGCATGTCAGCAAGATTGTGAAAAAACTTCTGCATGGATTTAAATCAAATTTTCTAAGTAGATGGGTCTTGGTCTAACATAGAACCAATTGAATTTTGGAAAATGATCTGCCACCAATTCTGGATCTAGGGTTGTTTCAGGGGATTTATCAGCCCTTGGCAGAGGTTTGTGCTCCTGGAGTACTCTTGTTCAGTTTGTGATTTTTGTTGCAAATTTAGACAGTGTGACTTATCTGTTGTATGATTTTTTTAATACATCTTTCTGTGTACATAATTTGAAGGGGTAAGCACTGCAGATAGGTTTACATACTATGGTACATTTCCAATTTTTGGTGATACTGACTTACTGGGTTGATAATTGTGATTCAACACCCATTTGCACTTGTTTCCTCCGCCATACAAGTACTTTATATGAACCATACTGCATTGAAAGCGATGTTAAAACCATTACCTTAATCAAATTAAACAGAATAAGAAGATGTTTCCCCACAGTTAATAACTGATGACTCAAAATGTATTAATATGCATCTTGGTTGCAATTACTGGTATTTGAATCACTATGTTTAGCTCAGTAAGGCATACATATCATGGTGAAAGGATTATTCCACATAAAGTATCTCATGTCTTTGTGTATATTTTTGTTGATTTTTTTCAATCAGCATTGCTTTGATGCTTACAGAATACATCAAATCTCAAATATTAGGCCTCCTAGGTGTCACAGTTAAATTGTAAAATTAGGTAAGACATGATTTGACTGGTGAACTGAGGTGAAAGTTTAGGAGTCCATTGTATTGTGCTGATTTAGTTTTCAAAGTTGAGAAATTTATAAGGCTAGATTGGTCTAGAATCAGCCATTGTTAAATCAGCAATAGCTGTGAAGTGACAAGCAACCCATTGATTTGTGCTAATTTAGTACTTTGAGATTATTTTTAAACTTTTAATAAAATTGTGAGGCAAGATGTGAATAGGTCAGATTCAGCTCTTTGGTAGACAACATAAAAGTTTAGGAATATATTATGCTGCAATATTTATGTGTTTTTGTATCACTTGTCAAAGTAAATAAATGTTTTAGGTAAAAAATATGATTTGTAGATTCTGTCCAATCTGCAATTGATATCAGGTAAATCACCACATTGTATTATACTATCATACTATTGTATTGCACTATTTCAAATTCTTTGCATCACTTTTCACAAGTGATAAAGTTGTAAGGCACTTTTTAACTTGATCCTACTATTTTCTGATTGTTAATATAAACTGAAAATAAATATGGTCTTAATAACAGTTTATAAAATAGGCCTCACAGGGTGAACAAATAGCAACAGTAAGAATACCACCTTGTGGACTTGTAGGTGTAAATTATCAAATTTATATCAGTTCTGGAATATATAGCTATTTTTGCATGAACATAAAAAAAATAATATTTCCACATTTATGTAAATCATTTTTGTGAAAATGGTGAAAAATAAGTTTGAAACAATGTTATTGTGCTAGATCTAACCAGAAAATTTAGCTTTGGGTATTTTATATTAATTAACTTGAGTTGCATTGTATGATGTGGCATAATTAATTAAAATTTATAAGCTAATTTAAGTTCAAATAAATGTATTTGAAGATGTTTTCCTTTTATATTAATCATTGGTATGTGAAACTTTGCGTTGCAGTTTTGATGTAGAAATATATAGTATTAAAAGTAAAACCAAGACACACTATATGAGTACATTGTAGTCTGCTGTATTCTTATCACAGGAAATAATATGTCAGATAACTACATTGCTGGAGTATTTTGCTGCATTGTGTCTTTTGGTATAATAGTAATAAATGGTCTTGTGAATTCAACAAGTCTTGTTTTAATTCTGCCAAGAAAACTGTGCTGCTGTCGGATATCTAGATGATGAACACAAATGACCAAGGTGGTCACTTTCAACAGCTAGTCACAAAGGGACTTATTATCCTAAGTTGATAACCACCAGGCCACTGAATTCTTGTTCTTGATCTTCAACCACACCAAGTCACTATGTTATAAGTTCACATAATTATAAACCCTCTTTAAACACTGAAGGTGACATTGTTTCAAAATCTAACCAAAAGTAAGGACCTTTTTGTCATTTTTAGACTGGTGCCAATGTGTTCAAGCCTTTACTGTTATAAATGTTGATTTCAGAGTCATATTGCTGAAGAGGAGGACTCAGTGGTCACGTGATTAAATAGTTGGAAATTTAATAACTTGGCTTTAACCTCTGTAGTTGTTTGATTCACCTCATGGAAAAGATGTAGGGTCTGTCTCATTTGATTAAAGCTGTTAAAAAGGACATAAATCCTAAAACCTTGACTTTTCACCTTGAATGAGAAGAAGGTCTGTCGTTACACATCCACTACAGACTGGATGTGCAGATAATGGTAGACTTTCAGGCTTTAGAAGCCAACTCAAGACTTACCTGTTTAGACTGGCATACCCACCACCATAGTGATCCTCCCCTGGCGGGTGCTAACTAAGTTTCAAAATTTGCCTGGTTTTAGAACTGTACCTTTTTGGCACCCAGCATACTGGAGGCTCGTATTCAGTTTTACATTATACAAATGTTTCTATTATTACTGCAGACTGATAATTCTTTTACAAATGTATTTGTTTATGATAAAAATAACGTCCACCTGATCTTGAACGAGAGCCTTCAGTGGTCGAGTGGCTTACTAGTTTGTCACCTCTGTAGTCGTAGGTTTGAGTCTAGCCCATGATAACATGTCAGATGTACTGATAAGCTGTCCTAATATCACCTTACAGGTGTAAAACCCTGACCTTGACCTTGAGGGAGAAGGCCTATTCTTACCCCCACTGACGGAAAGGTGTGCAGATAACAATAACTCACAAGTTGCACAGGCTAACAATTCTGAAAGATCTGCCAAATCACACTTTGGGGATAAATAATAACCATATTATATTTGGTCCTGCCAGCTCGGTGACCTTTAATACAGGAGTGAAGTTCAAATTTAAGTCCCTCAGCAGTTTAACAGTTTAATATTTCTGAGGGAGTGTAACTACAGACATATCATTATATGAATTCAGAGACTAATTTATCTGCAATTAAGTTCAAATCTAAATTGCCCATACATTTTGTATACCAGGAGATGTATTCACAAAAAGGTTAATTAACAATGACCTCAAATCAGCTTATGTTTAGTGTAAAAACCGGCATAATTGAGCTGATTTTGTGCATAACACTTTACATTACATAATCTCAATGTGACATAACAGCCATACAACACGGCTTGATTGAGGGTTTCAAAGTCAAATATGAGTGGCATAGGAGGATTTACAATAAGGTGGCTTTACCATTCAAGACAAGATAAACTGTAATTGTTAAGCAAGACAAAAAGGGTTTAAATGCATGTAAACTATGTTACTTGAATTGGAGAGTGAGGTCAAAAGGTCAAGTCTGGAACCTAGTTCACCCTTTTTTTATCTGGAGTCCTCAGGTACAACTGAACGGGGTTGTCTACTTTTGGTTTTGTCCATTTCATGTTTTGGAAGTGTGTTGTCACTGGCATTTAAGGGGTCATGGTGGCGCAGTGGTTACACACTCACTTCCCACCTCTGAGGTTGGTGGTTCAAACCCCGGACCTTATGTTGGTAGTTGCTTACTGATGGTCAGTAGTTTACAGTACACAACCTTGCCCAACTGTATGTACTTGTTTCCTCTGCCCATATAACCTGTACAGTGTTGAAAGCAACATAAAACCTCAAATAAATAAATCATTGGCATTTGATGCAACACAGTATGTCATAATTCATCCAGGGTTTTAAGATTCTAACATATCAGCAAACAGCCGTTAACTTTCCCATTTAATGGCGACTCTGAGTTTTGGACCCCATAAGTTGATAGAATAGAAGCAGGTGTGTATTCACTGCACCACAAAGTCCACTCAGAAAAAATAAGTCTTTTAAAAAAACCCATGTATAATTATAAGAAGTCCCAGTAAAAATATATACTTCATTAAATGTTCTAATATGTATTAACAAATATTTGTATCACAGAAAATAGGCTTACAATCCATTTACAATAATATTGCTCATACGAGCCTACACATAGTTATTTCAATATACAACACACTGAATTCACAGTTTTAAAAACACAGCAAATAACAACTTGGATGATTTATAATTTAACGATAAATAATTTGTTTTAGACAAACACCTCTAGTAACGAATATGTCTACAATTACAATTATACCAGGCATTCTAAAGTATGGCTTCAACATTTTAAAATGGGTCTTTTGAGACATTTTGTACAATTAAAACAGCTCTTGTACCATAACTGTCAGACTTTATATCCTTGTAATTCAGTTCAGTCTTATCAGATACACCAGAGTGAAAATAGTGTTGGTCTTTTTTCTGTCCTATTAATTAAGAGCTGGTACAGCACAGTTTAAATAAAATATCACATGGGCATCATTTTAAATCCATATTTGGACAAGACATATTATTTTTCACTTCTCATGATATAGATTCAAACCTAGGACCACATGGATGGAGGCCAAGTCACCATATTCAGAACTCAACACTGTGTATACAATGGACAACAGATGCATGTTGAATGGAACATCTTTCTACTTCCAGACAGACACTTGTAATTATTGGGCTAAAAGGATTTCCCTAGGTGTTAAAAGTACTGATATACACGAGTACATCATATACCTCACTACTTCACTAATGTCCTCTTATAGGACCACATTGTCACATCAGAAATCACAGAGCCTTAGAAGAGATTGGAAAAGGGGGGGGGGGAACTCTTTTGGGTCAAAGTGAAATTTGGGTTTTTCAATGTATAAGATTATAGAAAAGGTTCATACAATTAAAGAATCATTTTAAACAGGGAAAAACAATTAAATCTGCAGGACAAAATAGAGTTCATAAAAGTGAATACCTGGATAATAAAGTCTCTACTGCATGAGTTTTCTGTACTCTTCTGTATCAATTTATTTCCACTGTGATGATAAACCCTGTGTTATCCACAGTGCTTGGCACTTTTTGTAATTCAGTTCCAGTACACAACTCTTTCATGAGGAATCTTTTCAAGTAAATTTGCAAATGATGGACATTCTTCTACATCTCACAAGCAATGGTAATTAAGACAAATGGAGACTTATTTAGGTGAACACATTTCAGATGTTTGCTTCCTGTGGGTGTTGAAAGAGAGTTCTAATTATTGGAAATAAATGAGCCCAGTTTGTCACAGTTGTGATTCACTAGTTTATTTAAAGAGACCATACCCATAACCATTTTATAGGTTTCTAAAGCTCCATACACACCAAACCGATCCAACAAGTCAACACGCTTCACTCACATACAAATCCTCTTCTAGCTGAAGAAAAACAGGTGAAAAAATTTTGAAACTTGGTGTCCAGAAATAACAAAATGATGGGTATTGTAAGGGCAGGTGCTGATACCTTTCAAGCGCAATAAAAATTAGAGAGAATTCTTCAAAACAAAAATTGTTTCATATCAGCTGTTATCATCATTGATGTGAATATCCAAGGTAAATCTCATGAGTTACAACATTATTATTGGATCGTATTGCGTCATCATTGGTAGCCTACAAGTCATTACACAGAACAAAAGCTTCTGCTTCTCAGCATCTCTGTGCCATCAAATTTTCATATTAAACTGTTGATTCTGCAGCATCTTTGATTCCTATGGAAATACATAAGACAGAGACTTGAAAATATTTGACTGTGCTAACTATTAGTTTTAAAATATATATTGCAAACTGACGTGTAATTCATGGATAGAGATTCCATTTATTATTTTATAGACATTTGATTTTATATTGGCAGAATATCCAAGTAAGACTTTAATAAACAGTTAGGTGTCTCATGCAACTAGAACCTGAAATACTAATATATCCGGACTGGTTCTTATTATTGCTAACTTCTTAAATATCTCCAAAAATGCAGTATTTTCTGATGTTGGGATTTTAACATTTGTAACATTTGTGCTTACATCCCAAATAACTTACACTGGTTCTTCTTACACAGAGTTCACTGTGTAAGACTCTGGTGATCTATTGGGATAAATTTTACACATGTCAAAGGTTTTAAGATAGTATCAGTTCTGTATAACCATTTTCGTCTTATCATATTGTTCCTAATAGTGGAAATAAATGGACAGAATATAATGATCCTTTCTTATACTCAGACGATTGAAAAAGTGTTTGACTCTTTTGTCAGTGATCTAAATTTTTTTAAATTTTACGTAGAGTCATTCCCAGTAAACATTACAAACATTTCTAAACGTTTTGTAAACCTATAAACGTTTTTTAAACCAAATATAAACCTAAATATTAACAATTATTCAATATCATAGGTTTATAAACGTTTCAGCAACATTAGTTTGGTTTATAAATGTTTATACATAAACGTTTATGCATAAACGTTTATAAACGTTTATACATAAATGTTTATAAACGTTTTTAAACGTTTACAAAGAGTGAAGAATATCTTAACCTCGCTTTCATTTGGGATGATGACATCAGCACAGCCATTTTGAGAGAAACTGGAGAAATATTTCTGTTACTATATCTTGCTGTATCACTGTTCTTTGAAGCCATCATTATATTCTAAGTAAAGATATAAAAGTATATAATATCATCAAACTATATACTTCTATGTATTTACTTAGAATGTAATGATGGCTTCAAACAACAGTGATACAGCAAGATATACTTACAGAAATATTTCTCCAGATTTTAAACACATGTACAAACGTCTATGTATAAACGTTTATAAATGTTTATACATAAATGTTTATAAACGTTTGTACATAAACATTTATAAACGTTTATAGGCAAACGTTTATGGACCCATCATTTTAAACCTAATCTAAACCGTTTCTAGTTAGGTTTATAAACGTTTGTAATGTTTACTGGGTTAAGTGTAACTACAATTTATCTAAATGGAATACAAAGGAATCAGACCAGTGTGAACCGTGTCAATATATTGATAATCTTGAGCATTATTTTTACTATTGTGAACATAGTTATTCTTTCTGGCACCAGGTTGAAATGTGTGGAAAAATAAATGTAACTGAATATCAATGCAAACAAGCATATATTAGAAAAGCAATGCAGCTTAAGGAACAACAAGGTTCAGGTAAAATAACTGAGCTAAGCATGAAGCCATTGTCTTACTCTTCTCTATCTCCTCCTCTTTGGCCCGTTGCTTCATCAATCTTGTCGCCAAGACGATCAAAACCACCTCCAAACAGATATTGAAGACAGCAAAGCAGAGGCCAGCTATAGAGCCTTTGCTGAATGGGAGGGTGTCTGTAAAACACACACAAATTACAGGATATATACTGAAACTTACAGCAAAACCTCTTGCTTGTACTAAAACTGTTATCAAAATACATTTCTTTACCTGTTTCATTATCTGAATACTTAGAATCCACATTTGCAATCGATCATCAGACCAAGCTGACTTTATACCCTGGGAACTGTTACATCTGATACAGTTGAAAATGGTTGGAAAACTGAAAAGCACATTGGATTAGTCCACACTGAAAAGATCAGTCACATGACCTAAGGATGTGCTTTAGTACCTGTTCTCGACTGCAAGGAGTCTTAAAGATACCTCAGTAGTCCACGAGTCTCAATCACTCTTTGAAGATGAGAAGATTAAGTGGCAGTCTCATTTTACAGATCTCTTGAAACAAGATTACACAGCTTAATTATTGGTCAAAGATTGGCCAAATCTTGAAAGAAAGTTGGTTGTAACACCCAAAAAATTAATTGTAATAACAAATTGGTCAGGAATAAAATGGTCACTCAGAAAGGATTTAAACATGTCTTGTATTGTATATTATACTCTGTGCAATATCTGCTTTATTACAGATTCAAAGCATAGATTTGACATATACCCACTGCACACATACAGCACAAGCTCTCTAGTGACTGACATTACAGAAACTAATGCTCCAGTCACATTACAGGTGGTACGTCCCATGGTTAGTGGTTTTACTCAGGTGTGAAATCACCTACAAGGACGCCTCATACCTTCTGAGATTTTGTGCACCCATCACACTACTGGTGGTATAATAAGCGGTTATAGACATTGGACGAAATGCCCCAGTCCTTCAACTACCATCTTAGGTTCATATGCAAAGTTCTTTTTTGTATTTGAATTTATACTCAGCATAATATCTCTATGTACTACAGGACTCAAAGCACAAAATGATCCATCTGACTGTACAAGTACAATTCAACTCTCAAATTACTGACATTCCCCTGACTGCAGACATAGGCTCATGGATGACCATTTATCAACGTCCTTGAGGTTCTTTAATCTGCCACTGGGGACAGGACTCAATGACAGAGGACCGCCATTTTAAGTGGTCATCCGAGTCACTATGTATCTGCCTGTACCTGGGATTGAACCCACCTTCTGTGTTCCAAGGTGAGTGTGTTACCCACTAGGCCACAGTGGCAGATAAATGATGGGGTGTAGTTATACCTACCATCACAAGTCCTATCCACATCAGTCCAGATGTTAGATCCCTGACATGTGACTGACAGGTGCCCGTTCTTGTTGTCACAGAAATAGCCGACGATTTCATCCACCTGGTACGTGTCTTTGGTCTCTGTGATCTGCCTGACATTGCCTGCTGACTCTGTCGGCAGTTCAGGAGAACAGCATGTGGAGGTGGCATTACAGGCACTGGTGCCTGATTGTATTAAAATACAGAGAGAAAATAAGCCCACATAGTTTGTGTAATAAAGTGGGGCATTTATAACAATAAAAATCACTAGTGTAAGATTTTAAACATTAGTTGTACAACTACCTTAAAATGTTCAATAAATTTTCAGTTGTACTATTTTTAGTAAAGGCTTTCTGTAGGTGTCACATGAAACAAACATGACAAAATATGTGCTCTTAATTAGCTCTTAGAAAGTATCTCCAATGGGCTTTTCACTGATGAGTGATGTTTGCTTTAATGTCTGATCCTTGCATACTGGAAATTATCATCAAAAGTCTTGTGGGATAATTACAGAGGGGCATTTATTTTAAAATAATACTACATCAAATTCTAAAAACAAAGTTGTTATATCAATTATTTCACAGGGATAACATGTTTTAACCACCTTTACTGGCTGGTTTGACTAAAGTATTTCAGTGTTTGACTTAACTCAGGACTATTTGGAGTAAGCCCTGGTTTAAGCCAGACTTTTGCCTCTACTAAGTTTGGACTTGAGCTGAGATTCATAAAAGAACCTAAGTCCTGTCATCTTCTATTTTCTGAGTCTAGATAGCAAGACGCTAGTGGGCCACCGTTGGCTATGGGTGGCAAAATATAGCTTGTGGGCCACCACTGAGCCACTGGTGGCCCACTGACTGCATTTTTTTCAAAATTTTAAAGCATTATAAACAACTTCAAAAGCAACCTCAAATACTGTTTTCTGACATATTATTTAACAATATTCAATGTTAAAAACATATTATTTCAAAATATAAATACATTGCGTGGCCCACAGTTGGCCCACCAACTACCAGAGTCAGTGGCTGTAGCTCAGGTACCAGCCTACACCCACTGGTGTAAAATCCTGGGAAAAATTAGATAAAATGTGTGTTTTCTTTCACTTAACATAAGTTAATGTCATTTTTTAACAAACTTATTCTGTATTCCTTCATTTTGCTCAGTCAGTCTTTTCTCCACTTTATTACTTTATATGTTACTTGCTTATATATTTGCCACAGGTGGTCCATCAATGGTCCACCCACTACATAAGTAGTACATGACCCATGATGGGCAGCCAGTGGGCCACTGGTGGCACCTATATATATATTTTTAGTGAAGGTTAAAGAAAGATATTTTCATTTTTTCCTTTTGATATTAATTTGTTTTTTGATGAAACCTAAAACTATCGCAGAATTTGTTTTTGTCTGACACATGCAACTATCATCTGTAAGAGCTATACTTAGTTGGTGGATCAATGGTGGTCCTCTAGTGGCTAACACCTCAAGCTCTGCTGAACGGCATTTGTTTTGACAGATCTTGAAGAGAGGCTGTCTTGGCTTAAATTCATTTGTTTCAAGTGAATTACTTTCCAAAAGTAGCTGTTCTGAATTTTATTACATGAAAAAATTGTAAGATTTGCCACTGGTGGTCCATCAGTGGTCCACCTTCTGCCTGCATGGTACACATACTGTTGGCCCACCGGTGGCCCACAGACGGCAAAGTAATTGGATACTTTATGTATGTGTGTGTATATCACCGAGACACCAACATTTTTAAATAACAGATGTCACATCTCTGCCTTAATATATATTTCTTTTCTTCCCATTCTTGGGCCACAAACTTCTTCCAAGATTTACCACTGGCAGCCCACCAACTATATCAGTGGTATATAAGCTATGATCGATGGGCCACTGATGGGAATTTTCTAATTTCCACCCGGATTTTAGATCTAATCAATAAAATCATCTGATAATTACACAGAAAAGTTAACAGAAGTGAAAGTTTCCCCTGTAAACAAACCATAAAACATGTACAGGAGAAAAATAGGATATTCAATCAAAACCCTATTAATTGGGGTTGAGGTGTAGCCACCACTGGACGACCCTTGGTCCACTGGCTGCAATATGTATGTGTCCGATAAAATATAACGTTTCCTAAGTTGAAAGAAATAATTACACTTGAAACATATTCCAATTAGTGGCTGAATTACCCTTGAAATATATTCCAATCAGTGGCCGAATTACCCATGCCAACGCTGGCCAAATGAAGGCTTGCCAACCAAAACTCAGGCTGCCAAGGTTGGGCCAACGGTGGGCCAATGGTGGCTTTTTATTCAAGATGGCGGCGAGCAATAATAGGGGATATTGAGACATTTAGTAAAAAATTATTTATTATGGTATGTCTAAAAATCATATTTCAGTGGGCCCACAATTTTTAACTAACTATTTAACAATTTTAGACATAAAAATAACATTCTCATTAGAAATTCACAGTAAGAAAAGTTGCTTCTGAACATTATAATTTTATTATTTGACTATGGAACATATCATCCTAAGATACTGTTCCACCATTGTTTATGTTTGGTCATGTGACTTATCAGGGATTCCCTTAACTAAAATCCACCCACAATCTGTCAATTATTTGCTTTCTGTTAAACAATGGCCACATAACTTCATGCTGCAATCTGATTGGCTGATGCTATATTATAGTGGTAGTAAAATTTTACCATTGGCTTGCCAATGTCAGACCGACACATCCACCGGCCAAAAAGCCAGTGGGCCACTGATGGGCCACTAGTAAACCTTATTGTTGGCTGCCAACAGTGGACCACTGTCTATCAGCTGGTCACGCCACCAGAGAACCACCACTGTTGGCACTCAACAGTGGGCCACTGATGGGCCACCAGTAAACCTTATTGTTGGCTGCCAACAGTGGACCACTGTCTATCAGCTGGTCACGTCACCAGAGAACCACCATTGATGGCACCCAACAGTGGGCCACTGGTGGACCACCAGTCAACCTTGTCGGCTACTGAAGGTGGGCCACTGGTGGGCAAATAGAAAAGCTTATCATTGGCTGCCGACAGTGGGCCACTAAAGGTCCATCAGAAAACCGTATTGTCGGCTATCAACGGTGGACCACTGCCTATCAGCCGGTCACGCCAACGGCTGGCCACCGCCTGCAGCCAACGTCGGACCGACAGCTATGCCGCCAGTGGGCCAGCGGTGGCCCTACAGAGTCTTGCTATCTGGGCTATATTATCAAATAGATTTTGTCTACCCAAAACTGTTTGGATAACAGTTGTAGTTTATGATGTTGGCATAAATAAGACACTTTTATGCAATAAGGAAACAGTTACAAGGGCAATACATAAATAATTGATTTTTGGAAGACTTAAGACTCTTTTGTGACTGGTTCAAAATTAAGTCAAAACTTAGCAGAAAAAGAGACTTAGACCTTTTGTAAATTGCAAACCTAAATTGCCTCAGAATCCTCTAGTCTAAGAATAGAGATTTAACACTTGAATTTAATAAATATTTATTTGGTGTCGCTATGTCTTTTTACTAAGGTATGATTTTCCCTATGATACAGTGATTTCTCCCTTTTATATTTAGTCCCTTAATTATTGCAATAAAATTTTATACAGTGACTTTTCCCCCCTTATATTTTAGTCCTTTTGTGCTATAAATATTAGACATTGAATTTAGTTCAAAAACGTACATCTGATAGACATATACTCAGGTTATTGTCCATAACTACCTTATCAAAGAATAATTAATAGTTGATACATATTCTGTTTGTATTTCTTGAAATAAAATATGTTTGTAAAATTTATTCAACTTTGCATCTGTTCAAAATAAAAAGTGTAATCTTTACTTTATTTACTACACAATCATAATTCTGTCAAAATATAAAGTAGGAAAACAATGTATAATAGGGGAAAATGATATATATGTGGGGGAGAAAGGGGGAAAACCAGTGAGGGGAAATTCAGATGAGGGGAAGTCAATGCACACAGTCTAGTGACATGCAGGTAAAAGGAATCAAAGTTATTACCAATATTTTATAGAAACTTTCTGAATTTATTTCACAGGTTGGAATAATGTATACCAGTATTGTGCATTTTTTTAAGCTCTAGCGAGGCTCGCGCTTCTAGGAATCACTTTTTTTTTGTCTCCAAACATTCATGAATTGTGGCACAGTGTGATGAGTACCTGTCTCATCACTGAAGTTAAGCAACAATGGGATACGTTAGTATTTGGAAAGGTGACCGACTCAGTGCACTGCTTGTGTCTCTGATGGCTTTGCAGCTCGCACTAGTAGACCGAAACCCCTTTTGACCTTGTTTTCACCATATTTTAATGTCAAATGTCATGTTGGGGCAAGTCAACAGGAAGTTAGCCAACAATTTTATTTTGCTTTTGGATTGCGAATATAGTGACAATTATGGAATATTCGTCCACCATTTATCCAAAAATAGTGAGAATTTATGGTGATTTAACAAGTCTCAAACCTCAGGCTTAAGTTGTCTATATTTTTATACAAAGTTAAGATTAGGCTAAGACCTTTATATGAAGATGGCCCAGGGAGTTATGTGTGAATATCTAGTTGTGTTGGTGACAATCCTAAGTAGGCTGTTTTGGACACTTTGGAGCATCCTAACATTGAATCTGGAAAGATTCCTAAATAAAGAATTAATAATAATAGTCAAGCCCGCTATTCACAAGATTACTTCATTAAAATATATAGGATTAGTCCTATTAGAGCCCAGCAAGTGCAATTAAATACTAGAAATACCAGAAAAAAGGGATCCATTTCAATGGATAAAAAGCTCAAGGACTTCCCTAGGCCACTTTTAATTGAAATGTAATTTTATTTATAATAGTTCTACTTAAAAAAGGTTGTCACAGCATAAAGAAATGGATAAAAAAAATTCTTACCTGTCCATATGAAACTCCACAGAAATACCACAGCGAGGGATGAAATCATTTTATCTATTTATACCTTATGTCAGAAAAAAAGGTTCAAAATAAACCAATTTTATTGTAAATTTATTTAAAACACAATACAAATAAAAATTTATCTAACCATACTCAGGTCCATCCATATGCTAACACACAAATTTTTTCTTAATTATACAAAGTGCCAGTTTCATCCTTTATTTTATATAAATTGAGAAATCTCTAGGTATATTCCACACAAGCTATAATTCCATATAATCACATAGTGAAATCACAGCCCATGCACATTCATCTGCTAAATACTCCCCTCAAGTGTCTGTCCACCACAAAATGTCTTCTTATAATTATCCCCAGGACACAAATCATATCCAAAATCTATTTCTAATGACAATTATCCGGCTTAACAAAATCTTTGCCTCATTAACTGGTTTGACAAAAGATACACATTGGTGAATAAAAACATATCCAGAGTAACTTGTTTTGTGGCAGCACATAAAACATCATATCCTTGAGTAGTAATAAATATATATCCAACAGAAAGCATCCAGGTTAGGATTAACACATACAGATTAAGACAGTAACAGAATATGTCTATCATTTCCTATTTATTTGCCATCCACCATAAGTTGGTCCCATAAATATTTAATACAGCTAAGTGTATTACTCAATATAAATTTTGATTTCCCGATTCACAAGAAATATTTATTCATGATTAAAATAGAGTCAAATAGAATATATAGTAATAATAAAAACAACCAAAAATGTTTTACATTGCAATTCTTTATTATTGGAAATTGTTGCTTGTTTATTTATGTTGACCATAAATTTGGCAGAATAAACATACATATAGTATGTTTTCTGTAGGGTTTATACACTTTATCCAAAATTCCAACTGAATGGGTATTTTTGAAAAGAAACCCGATCAATTTGCATGATAACCAGTAAATATGGACGTCAGTTTCACAATACACTGAACTGCGTTGTATATCAGTTACAGTAATGTCCTGAAAAACTGTACACTGATAAATATTTGTACAATTTCCAAGAATATGTGAGCTTTTTGTATATTTTCCATGCAAAGTCAAGTTTGGATTTTTGTGTCTGTCTCAACAGCAGAGGTCAGGGCATTGCTAAGTTTTATGATAAGCTGGGCTTGAACCTATACCAACAGGACTGAGAGTCCAGTGAATAAATGGCAAGTTTACTAACCACTTGGTGTAATATATAATGGTGACATTTCTTCTTTCTTGTGTCAAAATTTATAGTGCTACTAAATTTTTCATTCTTACAAAAAAAAGGAACTGCCATTAACTTTCACACATGAGCTCACAGCAGAAAGTTGAATGCAGGTCCTCATGAAGGAGGATGAAGACCTTTCACCTATTATATTAGTGTCAAAATGTAAAGATGTTGGCATATTAAAAAAATGATATTTATAACCTGAAAATATTTATTAGGCAACAAAAAAGAGAGATTCTCCACAGGTCAAAATCATAACCACACAATTTTGACACGTTTAAAACCTTGTTAAAATAAATATTATTGGACCAAAACAATACTACTTGACTAAATTTTTCAGTGGACCTATGTTTCAAGACCTATCTTTTGTCCATGATTTATGACCCCAAAAAGTCACCTTGTTTTGGTGCCCTTTGAATTTGTGATGATAATGAACTACCTTCACCAGAAGGTTATGTTTGTGTGTTTGTTTGTCTGTCTGTTAGTTTGTTTGGTTTCTGTCTGTGTTAGCGATAACTCCAAAAGTAACACAAGGATCTTTCTAAAGTATTTTATGTGTGTATGACCTGACCACAGGAAGAAGTGATTACAATTTTAGGAAAGATCCAGATCATATTGTCATCAACAACAAATCCTGAAATTTTTGTCAACACCCCCCCCCCCCCCCCCACACACACACACACACTGGTGGAGGTCTGTCCTCTACTAGTGCTTTCTGGTTGAAAGTAAAATAGATAGATTTCCAGAAAAAAAGCACAGTAAAATTTAAATGGAATTGAACCTCTAGATATTTCTACTTAAATGATAATCCCGTTTAACAGAGCTCTATAAAATGGAGTCCAACATTTCATATACTGGATATACATACTGATAATGAACACTTGGGCAGGGATATATGAGGCTATATATTGTTGTTCTGGGGTTGGCTTCACAAAGGGTCTTCTTGGCTAAGTAGGAAACTTAAATCTATGATTTTTGACTTGGATAAGTTTTTGGCTTTAGTTGGTGATATAAAAGGGGACTCTAAGCTGAGACCAAGCTCAGACTGATATTATCAAATCACCACAATGGTAAACACATGCTTCATTAACATTTAAAAAATTCAACTCCACTCCCAGTGGGACAGTTAAATGGACAAAACCCCGGAGTTCATTTTCTGGGGGGTGGACAGAACCACAGATATTTTTTACATTTACTTTTTATGGAATTTATTCTATTTAAGATAGTTAAATATCTGGGTTTTGTCCGCCATTCCAGTGGGACTTAAGCCTAAGACTTAGTCAAAGTGTAAATTTCTCTTCTTTGTCTAGACTAATGTAAAACTTAGATTTTTCTTCTTTGTGAAATCTGTTCAATCTAAGACCACAGACTTAGCCTAAGATTAAGACAATAGTCCTAACCTTAAGTCTAAAAATCATTTTGTGGAATGCACACAATCAATATGGACAGACCTTTACTAGATTAAGAAATGCTTAATTCATATAATTATTTACATTGTAGTTCAGTATTTCAATCAGTATATAACACTGATATTATAAAATATTACAAAATATATGAAAATAACCTGTAGATATAAATTTCAAATTAATAAATAAAACATGTATATTAATTTAAGCAAAACTTTATCCTTTTACTGTATTTACTCCACAGGTTTTCTCCAATATTTTCCAATCTGTTTGTCAGCAAAAGAACTATTTATGCCAAGTTATAGTGTGCTCAAGAGTCTATAAGGTATCCATTAAGCTACAACTCAGTATTAATATTCATTTAACAGACTTTCTAATAATTTTTACTGTCAATGACTTAAATGTAAGATAGATGGTACATAGTACTAATATATCAAATTTATTTCCGGTGATTTTGTTATAACCTGTGTAAATAGAACAACATGAACAAATTCACTTTAGGGACAGGATTTGTATAAAGTTGTGTTTTGTCTATAGAAAACTCCTGGTGATTGTAAATATTGTGTATGCCAAAAGCATTTATCACATGGAAGTAATTAGTGAGTTTCTGACATCATTTGGCTGAGCTAGACAGACCTAGGAGAGAATATCTTAATTATTAAATGGACAATTGTATCCAATATTTATCATTGAACAAAATAAATTTAGAAAGAAAACCCGAAGCTTTAACCAAATATATGTTAAGCAAAAACCAGCCATATATTATATACGAGTAGTATATTTTATATTTCTATGCATATGTGAACTTTTTAGGATGGGTCCAGGGTATGTAATAAAAAGAAGAGGGTGAAAGAACTATCCAATTTAATAAATAAGTGAAAGTGTTAATAAACAAATCAACTTTGAAGGCTAAGTAACCACACTTAGACAGAGTCTATGGTCAAATATATGCAAGTAAACAGTTAATAATCCATCATCAACATGTACACGTGGCCAGAGTTTATGGTCAAACATGCACAATTAGACAGAATCTATGGTCAAACATTTACAAGTGAATAGAGTCTATGGTCAAACATGCACAAGTGGACAGAGTCTATGGTCAAACATTTACAAGTGGACAGAGTGTATGGTCAAAAATGTACAGGTGAACAGAGTCTATGTTCAAACATGTACAAATGGACAGCAGCCATGGTCAAACATGTACAAGTGGACAGAGCCTATGGTCAAACATGTGCAAGCGGACAGAGCCTATGGTCAAACATGTACAAGTGGACAAAGACTATGGTCAAACATGTACAAGTGGACAGAGTCTATGGTCAAACAAGCACAAGTGGACAAACTCCATGGTTGACCATGAAGAAGTAGATAGAGTCTTTTAGACTGTAATGCAATGGTTTGGACATGAAAAACTATTTTGTCCATGGGTTTTCATGGTCTGGCCCTTCATATGATTGGGGATTTTGATGGTTATTCATAGATATTCATGGTTGATCATCAAATACAATGCAATACATGGTCATTCAGTATCCTGGTCAATCATGAGGGCCATTTCATGCAGACGAATATGAGTACAGCTTCAATTAACTAAACATACTGGGAGTAATATTGTTTAGAAAATGGGAGGTTAACAGAGAGTAGAACCAGTAATAATTTAAAGTTGTAATTAATGATTTAAAAAATAATAAGTAATATTTAAGAATCATATTTTCAGAGTATTTTAGGTGTGAAATATATCAGAACAATGTTAGTGCAAATGAATTTTCTGGATATCACGTCCTTGGAATTATCACAACCTATTCCCTACTTTTTACAAACAGTTAATATTATCATTATTATTATTATACCAGTGAAATAATGTGCACTCAGAAAGTCACACAACTCAGTAAAAGTTGAAGTCAGACAATTTTTGTTATTCCACTAAATATGTCAGCTGACATAGAGATGTAAAGCACAAAGTGTTTTGTTTTTGTTTTCTGTTGTTTTTGTTTGGATGTTTTGGCAGACAACCCATCACTTGTCAGTTCCATGTATTCTCTCTCAGAACTCAATGCTTTTTTAAAACTAGCTGTGGTTAGTCAGACCTAGTGAATCCTAATGCAGTATTTGTCAGTTTACATACTATTCATCTTGGAACTTAATGTTTCTAAATGCAAGTTTGTTTTCATTTGTATTAAACAAAGTACTTGAATATGTGTCTTTGTATTATGCACACAATACATGTTTGACCTTGAAGGAGGGGGCTAAGGTCAGATATGACCTGACAATTTCCTGCTAGTTATTTTAGATATTCTAACTATTTAGAGGTAATAATAAAAAAATATTCAAGATATAAAACCCTATTTGACCTTGAAGGAAGGGGTCAAAAATAGAAGATGACCCTGCCAAAATATTCTCAGTCGTATCCCAAACCTCTTGGATCACTACTAACCAGACAATAAGCTTGGTCTGAAAACCCTATACCTTAAAGAAGTCAAAGGTCAAATGTAAACGTGCCAAGACATTCAAAGTTATTTTGCTTCAAAAGTTTCTACAATCAATAATAAGGGAGAAAAGCCACATTTGACCTTGGAGACGATGTCACACAATGACCTTAAAATATGTGTTCAAAGTCAAGCTACAAGACGTGAGTAATTTGTGGCTTCCCAAAAGGAAATATAAATAATTTATATGAAGTATTATCAGAACAACAAGTAAAATGGGTCAATATGACTCTAAAAGCCTTGTTGGGATACTTGGGAGCTCTGTGGATCACCTTGAACAAGAACCAAGGTCAAATTTCTGTCGGGTTATGGAGGACATATGTAACTATAATTCTACATATTAATCACCAGATCATCCAAGCTGATAATCAGGCAACAATGTAAAAAAAATGGACTTTCAAAAGTTTACCTCTGACATTGACATGAAATGTGAAGGTTACAAAATAACCTTCTTTTCTCTTCTTGCTCATACCTAGCCACAAACATTTTCAAAGCTTTAGCTAATATATATATTCTCAGTCATTGTATTTCAAAGCAAATCGCTCTAGTGATGACAGCATGACTATATACCCAGAAAATTACCTCCCAACAAAAAATATAACATTACATGCCAACATTACTGTGAGTTTGTATTTAAAGGAACACCTTTGACAGACTTCTCATCCATTTATCAGAACTCCGACCTTCCAAATGAGAATAAGAAATACAGTACAGTGAAATACCTTAAACCACAGCTCTGATAAATACAATTTGCTATTATGTAGAGTTTAATAAAACTAAGGTAAGCTTGAGATGTATGCATTTCCAAAGATTTTTGGAACATTGGTGAGCTTTGAAAAGCAATTTATTATAAAACTGTTTCCATGCCCCATGGTAACTTTACCTTTATTTGAGTATGTGCTCTGAATGCTTCACTTCTCATATAATCGCTTTATCCTGAACTATTCAGTCAGAAGAAAGGTAAGCACAGGTTTTTCAAGTCACACAGGAAATCACGGAGTTGTCTGTTATTACTCCTGTTATCACAATCATGATACAATTACCACTGAGGTGATAAGATACCAAACGCTTTATTATAGAAAAGAAGTGGGTCAGTTGGATATGTATGGGCTGAAAAAAGGAGAGAACATATAACAGGTTGGATTCCTGCAGGTAAAAATATAGAACAATTAGAAATTAAGTCTGAATCACTTAAGCCACTGCAATCTGAAGGTTCAATCATATGAAGACTCTTTTGTTTGTAACTGGTTACTGTTGTCAGAGGCATCTCAGTTATTCAGTGGTGAAGTGGCTTGGTTCTTACAACTGCGGTTGTGGGTTTCAATCCTGTTGGTGGCAAAATGCGAGATGACTGATCCCCAGGAGTTATATTCACAAAAAGTCATCAGTGAAACAAGATAAAATTCAGAGTATATTTGCTGTAATCATTGGTGTAGTCAGTTTTGTCCAATGCCTGATCTAAATGTTTGTAGCGGTTAATTTATACAGTTTGCTGTGGAAAAATATCAACAAAAGTTGTGCATCCTTAAAAGAGACATGCCTGCAATGAACATGATAATATTAGGTAAATTGAGGGCCCTGAATATTTCAAATGTTAATGCAAACAAAAAGTTTACAGATTTTTATTGAGGCTAGAATATTGGTAGAATCATTCTATAAAAAGCTAGATGTACTGACTCTGATCTCTATTACTGATCACTGATTGATCCTTTTTGTGAATACCAGCCTGATATGACTCTTTTTGTTTCAAGAGACCTAAAACCCCACCTTTATCTTAATACAAATATAAAAGAATGAATATTTTCATGCAAAACTCTTTATAAAATGAAGAGATATTTTACTACAGGTGAAGAGTAAGCAGTTGACAATTTACAACATGTACAGAGCATGTAGAATTCATCAAATGGTTAGCCTTTGAATTTCACATTCCACTCATTTCTTATGTTTTAAAAATATCTCTTTTCTTATACAAGTCTTACATTATCTGAAGATAATCCTAACTTTTTACAAAGTTAGAATAATGAAGTAAAAATCTGTTTATGAGGATTCCCTTTTAAGGATCAGTCTTATTGCAATTTATACAGACTTTTCTGTAATTGCTGTTTAAGTAGAAACAGTTTTCCGTTACCTTCAACTTAACAGAGATATCTCTGTATATAAATATATATAGCTGATATATAGTAAGATAGCTAAGGAGGGGAGGTAAAAATTAACAGCCAAAATAAAGGAATAATGAGCAAAATCATTAATTTTATTGCATATTTTATTATTACTTTTTGAACTTGTAACAATACATTGATTTTATATAATACTATAAGTCACATGCCAGTTCTAAAAGGACTGTAATAATGACAGAAACTTAGTCTGGTAGAATCTACTACAACATTTTTCAGCAGGTTAAAATATCCCAGGCAAAATTTGCTTTCACTGATCTGAAAACAAGCAGATCACTTACTTCAGAACACGAGGTGTTAAACTTAATTGTCACCTGTGTTTGGAGCTGGTGAGTTATTGAAAAAGTGTAAATGGGGATTTCAATAGATTGCACTGTGGTGATAACAGTCTTTGTATTGTATTGTATATTTATATCCAGCACAATCTCACCTTTACTACAGGAGTCCAGGTGCCATTTGACCCATAGTGATTGTATGCACAAGTATAGCCCAAGTTCTCTAGTGACTGACATTCCTCTTGCTTAAAGAAAGTCTTGGGGATGACCACTTATCAGTGTATCTGATGTTCTTTAGTCTGCCAATGGAGATAGGATCCGATTACTGAAGACTACCATTTTAAGTGGTCATCCAAGCTACTTTATTTCTGCCTGTATCTGGGATTGAACCCAGTTCCTCTGTGTTCCTAGGTGAATATGTTACTCACAGAAATAGCAATTAAGCCTATATAATCTCATTGATAATATGAACAAGTGGTCAAACTGGGAGGTGCACATTTGCAAGAGCTGCTCTGAGTATTCTACTCAATAAAATAATAAATTATAAATGACATATGAAATACCTGCAGTAGTATCTAAATATTTCAACAAATGTATCTTTTTCAAAAATTCAAATAAATATAGGCCAGTATAAATAAGAGGGATGAGTCCATGATCAGCAAAAAAAGCAGTTTAAGTATTTACATAGCTTCTTATGCAAATCTTAAGGTTATTGTTGGTTCTTCAATTAACAACTTTTGTGAATATGGAGCCAGCAAGTCAAATTCTTCCACAATATTCCATCAGTGAGATATTTAATAAAGGAAATAAAGTAACTATCACACAAATATTCCATAGGTTATACAGCTAAACATCCAGTAGAACTGAAGATAACGTGCAGATCCAACGGAAACATTCTAATAAATATTATTGCAACCACAATGTCCTCATATATGTATATCCATTATGCACCAAAGTATATCCTCTGTACATGTCCTCATGTATGTAAAACACAGGTCCATTGGTAACCATATTCAGATATCCAGAAGATGGATAATGTAAATATGACTTCAGCAAACAGGACTTCATCCATAATGTCACCATAATTATAAATTTCATTATGTACTGCAGTATATCCTTCATATATATCGGATTCCCCAAATGTATACATCAGATTCTGTATTAATATTCTGTATAAATTTTTGTATGTACCATACTGTTCAACTTTGAAGTTCCATTTTCAATAAAATGTCAATATTTATAAAATGTAATAAGCTGTCATTTCACACTATATTTAAACATACTCTTGTATACCAGATCAAATACAAATCAAAAGCAGTCCATAATTTCAAAGTACATTTTTTTTTCACCAAAGTCAAAAAGCATATTTTCTGTTTTTGATTTTGACTCTTTTCAAACAAGTTATTGCTATAAAAATGTATATCCAGAAAATGAGAGATGTCTTTTAAATTAAACAGTATATACATATATCCAATAAATTGGCTTAAAAACAAAACAAAAATAAGTGATAAATACAAATTCCAAATCCTTTAAATACAGTGTCACATGATCACAGCAGTGCTCTGTCAACATGGAATGTTCCATCAGGCTTTCGTGGCGTCAGCTGTCTGCATGATTTCTGCAATACAAAACCAACAAATAATTATATTCCATTTAAGTAGAATACTGTTGTAGTAGAAGTACATATCAGGTCCCCAGAAGTACATATCAGTCCCCAGAAGTACATATCAGGTCACCTGAAGTACATATCAGGTTCCCAGAAGTACATATCAGGTCCCCAGAAGTACATATCAGGTTCCCAGAAGTACATATCAGGTCCCTGAGATACATACCAGGTCCCAAGAAGTACATATCAGGTCCCCAGAAGTACATATCAGGTCCCTGAAATACATATCAGGTTCCCAGAAGTACATATCAGGTTCCCAGAAGTACATATCAGGTCCCTGAGATACATACCAGGTCCCAAGAAGTACATATCAGGTCCCCAGAAGTACATATCAAGTCCCAAGAAGTACATAGGTCCCCAGAATGTGTGTTTTCCACTTTAACATTTACCTTTTTACCTAAGACAAGGGTCGGTATTTATGAAAGGTCTTATCCAAATCTTAGTCTTAAGTTGGCTATATTTGTGTACAAAAGTTAAGCCTGAGATTTGGCTAAAACCTTTCATGAATACAACTGCTGATTCAAACAAAGTCTCAAATCTCAAGTCTGTGATATGTCTATTACTTGAGATTTCTGTCTCAGTTGGCAATTATAAAATGTCTCACACTGAGTTTCGGCTTAATATGTTCTGTCTGTTCTGTTAATATGTATAAGACAAATCTTAGGATTTGTGTCTCAGGAAAGATTTTTAAATATCATTTACAACTCTGCAGTTTGAGCAAAAAATCTGTTTACAGTAAAAATCTCACATTCGAAACTAAATTTGACCGAGTGTTTTTATCAAAGATTTGAGATTTTACATGATTCTGGTCCCTGGAAATCCTGGTTAGTTAAAAATCATTTTCATTAGCAGGCTTCACAAAAAGGACTTAAAGTTTAAATCGTGGTCATTTGCTAAATCAGCCTAAGTTTAGTGTTAGCTAATTCCCACTTTTGTGCAATTTAAAAATGCTTAGAGAACTCCTGTTTTCTTTCCAAAGTGGTAGAATAAACAAGAATGAGTGATACCATTTAAATTTAAGGAAAATCCAGTTGAATGGTGTTTTCTTTATTTGGCATTCCACTTTAAATAAACTTTGATGAGATTATATATGACTTCACTCACCAAGTTCCACCGCCTCCTCTCTGTCTCTCTTCATCTTCAGCCTGGTGGAGAGAATCATGAGAACAATGCAGACTAACAATGTGAAAACCCCGCACAGAATGCCTGCTAGTGAGCCGTAGTCAAATGGAATGTTCCCTGTAAACATACAAAAGTAGTGTGCATAATAAGACTGTTTAAACTGTAATAATCAGAAGACAAAAATAAAGTGCATAGTAGCAAATGAAATACATGTACCCATACAGAAAGCCCGCCAGTGGGCCAGTCACATTGAAAGTTCTCTGTAATCATACAAACATAGTTTGCATCATAACATAGTTTAAACTGTAATAATCAAAAGAAAAAGTAGGGTCAAATAGAAATTGAACTGGAAAAGAGTTTTTGCTAGGACAAAAATGGGTGCCCCATAGCAAAGAAAGTAAATTATGGTAAAAAATGGTAAAGATAAAGGTTTGTAAAATACATGAATGGTGTTGTCAGTAGTAATATATAACATAACTACAAGTTATATTAAAAGGTATATAAAAATATTATGCTGTTGTGTATCTTACCATCAGAAAATCGATATCTTGATATGGCCGTTTCAAAACCCTGGCCATTTCAAAACAGCCAAATAATCTGGCCATATAAAAAAAATCTCATTTGGTTTCAAAATGGCCTGGCCTCTTCAAACCGAAGTTGTCAGGATACACATGTCTGGTTTAGGGTTGAAAATATTTAAGTAGTCAGTAGGCAATCAATGAAGTGAGTAGCTGTAATTAGGTAAAATTATAAAGGCTAAATTTCAACCCTGATTAACTGATTACTGAAGCCCCCACAAGGATCACTAACAATTGTTCAAATTATCTGCCATTCAGTTTATAATATCTACTGAGCTCAAAATGAGGCGATAGTTAGAAATGTGAATTTTCTTGAAACATGTAAAATGAATCTATGGAAAGCCAAATTTTATGGAAATTTCTGAATAATATGCAACTATTTTGAAATTGGACTTTAATGTACTTGTTTCTTGAGACTTAAATTCTACTTTTTACTTGAGATTGAGTGCTGTTAAAGCTATAGTTATAGTTAGATTAGATTTGTGACCTAAAATAGTCACAAAAATCAAAATTTCTCCTCCATACTTACTATCACAGTCTCTACTTCTACTTCCCCAGATGCTAGAACCTTCAGAACTCTGGCACATGATGCTGAAGTGACCAAAGCCATTACCACTATCACATGCAAATGCCACAATGTCATTGATCACATACTCTGTCTGAAAATACATATATGACATTCATGCATTATCATATGACAGTCATATGGCACATATATGGTATCCATACCCTCTATGAGACATTAATGGGTGCTTGGCTATTACTGAGCAAATGTTCAAATACCACTATATTATGTCTCAGATATACTGTCAAAAATATACACACATGACAAACATATGGGAATCAAATGGCACATGACAGACATATGACACCCATACTATGAATCGGACAGTGGCTATCCTTCACCCTTTGTCATTCAAAGTATATAATGCCAAAATATCAGAAATTGTGTCAAAAATATACACATATGAGAAGCATATGGATTGCAGTCACATGGGATACATATGATAATCATATTTTGAATGGGAGAGTGGTAATAACACAGTTACTTGGCTTTTACCAGTCAAGTTATCCAAATAATTTATCCTAAAGCTCTATCTGATGGGATACATGAGTAACAAACATATGGTACACATACTATGACCATATTATAGGTAACAGAGAATCAATCTAAATAAATTTGAAAAATTTAGTGGTAATTTAAATTTTTATTAGAAATACTTACCATTTCCTAACAGTAGCTATTTGTTGGAGCCATCCAACCCAATGGCCAACGCAGAGATGCGATTTTAAGGTTTACTAACAACCTTAACCAAGCCATTGGGTTACAGTAGTCCGTCCTCCCGCCAAAGAGGTCACATGACTACATTGTTTACCTCATTATTTTTGTTGCAAGTAAAAGAATGACTTGCGGGGAGGCGGGAGGGAAATTTGAGTGTTAGGAAATGGTAAGTATTTCTAATAAAAATTTAAATTACCATTAAATTTTTCAATTTTATAGCGAAATACCCTTACCATTTCCTAACAGTAGCTGAATTCAGCCTTGCAGGACGGTGGGAATTACTTTTAGCAACTACCATCACCAGCCCTACTTCCACAACAAGAAAAAACACTGTGAGAAAACTGTAACATAACACCAATGTGAGTCTTACATGTAAACAACAACACATAAACTCCAACATTTAACAGTGCGTTTAACATGATTATAACATATATACGTTAAAACTGCCAGCACCACATTCAACATACCTTCAAATAAAAGGTAGAATGTAGTAGATCTCACAATGTTGTAATCCATCTATTGCAATTGTAGACTGTTGTATCAACACAAACTTGAAACTCAACTTAAACTTCAACACAACTACGGGTCAAACCCCACTCGGCACCACTATCAGCTGACGCATCATATGCTCCAAGCGAGGCTCAAGCCAACAAACTGTACAATATATACAGGTGCTACAGCCATCTATCCTGTAAACACATAAAAATATAATGTATCGCCACTCAATACAAAAAACAGACATCAATACAACATGAAAACACATAGATATATAACAGACAACTTCATTACCTAGTTATAAATCTATCACATGCTGAGCAGATACTATAGGGCCCAATTTTAAAATCTGACCATTATGCCAACAGAGGTCCTTCAGATAGAAATTGGTGAATGTATTGTGAGACTTCCAAAAACAAGCCTCAAGGATCTCATTTAAGGAAATCCCTCCTTTAAATGCCAAAGATGCAGCCATTGAACGGACATCATGAGCTTCCACCTGATGTAGCTGTTGAGACTCAGAATCTGAACTCTCATAAGCCAAGAGGATAGTCTGTTTCAACCAAGATGAGATAGTAGCCCTGGAAATATCTCTAGTAAAGCCCTCCTTAATAGCTACAAACAAAAGATTCTTATTCTTTCTCAAATCTTTTGTCCTGTCCAAGTAGTATTTCAAAGCTCTCACAGGACAAAGAGATCTATCTTGAGTCAAACTTCTGTCTAACTGAGGTTTCAATGCTGGAATGACCACTGGCTTAATTGCAGCAGGCCCATCTGAAGCCAACTGGTTCTTTGCCAAAAAGGCAGTTGATGGGGCCAAAGTAACTTGTGACCAATTCTCCTTATAACTGAGAGATGAATGAGTCCAAGCATGTACAGTAGAACCTCGATTATCCGGCCTTCTATTATCCGAATCTCCGGATTAACCGAACCGAAACTGTGTCTCCCTACTGGCAGTACATATAAGCGATAATACAGGATTTTACACAGTCGCGGAAACGGTTAATTCTAGTGCCTTATAAAACATACCATTCACAGAAACGCCTAACTTCTTTGATCTTTATCACCATTGTTACAATAGGGGAGGGATTAATTCACTTACACGACCCCTCTACACAACGTCTTTGATAATGCCAATCAATGAAAGCGTGTTCGATTGGGTTTCGCAATTTATAATCTCCCGGAGTATGTCTCCACAAACTGACAACGTGTATAAAAGAAAAGACATTAACAACGCATTTCCAACCAAACATATCACTGAAGGCGTATTCGCTTGGGGTTTTGCAATAAATAATCTCCCGGAGTTTTTCAATTAACAAATGCGGGACAATAGAAATGTCAAATTAAAACGCCAACAATGCATGAACCAACCGAACACAGCCATTTAAAATCCGTGTAATATTTTAAATAGAAATAATAATATTCACAGATGTGGAGCAAATAAGCGACAATTAGAGGGTCAGTTACAATATATTACACAAATATATTAAATATATCATCAATGAATACCGACGTTTACATTAACTGCATTAAACGAAATTTCTTCAATTATCGCCCACTCGGTAACCCATAGACGGTGGATTTCGGTTGCCTTCATCTATCCGAACCCCTCGGTTATCCGACCGGATTGTATGTCTCCCGTGGGGTTCGGATAATTGAGGTTCTACTGTACTTCACTTCTCCTGTTGCCCGATGCCAAAGTCAAAAGAAAAACTGTCTTAAAGGTTAGTAACTTCAAAGAAGCTTTCCCCAAGGGTTCAAAAGGTTGTTTTGTCAGTGCATGGAGTACCAAAGCCAGATCCCAAGAAGGTATAGACCTATTCACCACTGGCTTGTCTCTATAAAAGCGTGCTAGCAGTCTATTTAGCTCAAGACTTTTAGAGATCTGCTCACCCTTCACACCCAAACCATCTGCAATAGCTGTTCTATAGCCAGCAATGGTAGATGGCTTGAGATTTCTTTCCTTAAACAAACAGTTCAGAAAATCTGCTACATCTGGAATAGTGGGATTGGAGACGTCCACCTGGCTCTCCTCACACCACTTCCCAAAAATGGACCACCTTGATTCATAGATTCTCCTTGAGGAGTGTCTCTGAGGCTCCTTAATTCGCTTCGCCACCTCCTCTGAGAATCTTTCTGAATATTCATGACTGACTCCAGATGCCAAGCATGAAGATTCAGATAAGTCAGGTTGTTGTGAAGTCTGTTGCTGAAAGGTTGAGTCAACAGATTCACCCACAAGGGAAGTCTTAGAGGGAGACTTGTGGACAGATCCACCAGATCCCAAAACTAAGACATCCCTGGCCACCCTGGTGCAATCATGATGATTCTGCACCTGTAAGTGATTATCTTTTGAATCACCTGAGGAATGAGAGCCACTGGACAAAACACATAGGCATCCAGACCCTCCCAAGAGATGTTCAATGCATCTGTTTCCCAAGCCCGACTGTCGGGGACAGGAGACACATACATTGGTAGCTTGTGATTCAACTTTGTTGCAAACAAATCTACCATTGGTTGATGCCAACAATGGCAAATCTGATTGAACACTCGATGATTCAACTCCCATTCGGTCTGAATCACCCTGTCCTTCCTTGACAAGGAATCTGCCAAAACATTGAGATTCCCTGGAATGTGTTTTGCCCGAATCTGGATTCCCCTGGCATTCATCCAAGCCATGATTCTCCATACCAGGGCACACATTTCCTGAGAGTGGGTACCTCCCTGCTTGTTCAGATAGGCAACCACTGAGGAGTTGTCTGTGGAAATCAGTAGATTTTGATTTAGAAGCTGATTTTCGAATGATTTTAAAGCTAGAAAAACTGCCTTTAGCTCTAGAATGTTTATGTGAAGTCTTGACTCCACCTGATTCCACAGACCACTGGCTGTGTGATCCTTTAAATGAGCACCCCAGCCTTTCAAGGAAGCATCCGTGAACAGAAGGAGATTGTTTTCCTTCTGATGAAGTGGGGAACCCCTCTTCAGGTTCGAGATATTGGTCCACCACTGAAGATGCTGTTTGAGAACCTGGGACACTGGTACTGGGATATCCAGAGGTTGAGGATACCTCCAGTGTGTCTTGAGGTACCATTGTAGAGGCCTCATATGCAGACGACCCAATGGTATAGTCTTCTCCATTGAAGCCATGCTCCCAATCAGTGACATGAGCTCCCTTGGAGATGTTCGAGTAGCTTTCAACATGGAAACTATCTTTTCGAGAAGGCGATCGATTTTCTTTTGAGTTGGATACACTAGACCCACCCTGAGGTCGAACTTGTAACCCAAAAACTCAATTTCCTGGGTTGGAATTAAATCTGATTTTTCGAAATTTATTATCCAACCCAAGCTTTGAACAAGACGAATCAACCTGTGGGTATTCTCTTGGCATTGTACCTTTGTTTTTGCTCTCATTAACCAATCGTCTATGTACTGATGAATCCTGATGCCTTCTGCAAAAGCCATCAGTTTCACCTCTTTTGCTACCATGGTGAACTCGAGTGGAGCCGTAGCGATTCCGAAGGGTAAGGCTGTGAATTGGTAGGATCTGTCGCCTACATTGAAGCGAAGATACTTCTGAAACCGTGGGTGTATTGGTATGTGAAAGTAAGCATCTGTAAGGTCGAGTGAGGTCACCCACTCGCCTTCTTGAAGCGAATCTCGAATATTTTCGGCAGTTTCCATCTTGAAAGTGGGTACATGTAAATAACTGTTTACCACACTTAAATCTATCACTGGACGCCATTTTTTTCCTGGTTTGGGTACAAGAAACAAACGACTGTAAAATCCCAGGGAAGTGACCTTTTGAACTGGAGTTATCGCTCTTTTGTCGATCATTTGATAAACAGCCTTTATCAAAACTCTTGTTTCTCCCAGTTCAAATATTTGCTCCTTATTACAGGATAATTTGTCAATGGAGGTTGATTTCTGAAATTCAGACAATAACCCTCCTTCAAAATGGTCACCACCCTTGGATGAGCTTTCCTGACCTCCCATACCTGGGAGAAAAACTGGACAGACGGCTTCCTGGGCACAGACAGTCACTTCCTTCTGCCACCCCAGCCTCTGAAAGGCCTAGAGGAATAGGAACCCCTTCCTCTGTTTCCAGTTGCAGAAGAGCTATTGCTTTTTGCTGATGTTGTTGAAGAATTGTCATGGTAGGGTCGAAAAGATCTATTCTGAGACCTGCTATCTCTTTTCTCCTCATGTCTAGCTGTATGCTCCTTCCTAGAATCTCTACTGCTGGATTCCCTATTCACATGGGACCACTGAATGAAATTCTTCTGAACTTCAGAGAGAGTATCTACAGGAAAAACCTCATTTGAAGTGAAAGGAGCATTCCTAAGTTTACTAATGTCATCCTCAGTGACATCCTTGGAACAGCTTTTCAAGTAATTATCCCTCCTACTCAACAACATGTTTGATGCCATGGTCATGGAGCTGCCAAGCAAAGAATCTAAAGATTTCCCCAAAGACTGATTCACTGATGACTGTAATTGAAGACACTCCTGGACATATTCCAGAGCATTATTAAAGTCATTTTCATTCTCAGCTGATTTCAAGATAGCAAATTGTTTCTCCATCTCCTCTGTGGCTTTGCAATTTGCAGAATTGAACCAAAAATTGTGGTTTAGAACATTGATGTTTTCTCTATTAACAGTTTCCCAAAGAGTAAACTGCTTCCAAGGAGTTGAAATGGCAGATGGCATCTGAAACTGTGAAGAAGTAATGTTTCTGAATGCATCTTGTAACTTGGGAGCTACTACTGCATGAGGCTGAGGAGAGATGTTATACCACTTCATAGGCGGTCTTTCAAAATTCAAAAATTGACCTCTAGGCAAAGGGTTTCTCCTTGAAGACTTGGTTTTCAAAGAATCATGTTCCTTTGAAACACCCGAAGCCTCATATTCCTTGAAATCCCACAAACTACACATATTTTCAGTAGGAGGAAGAGCTAAGGAGACCTCTGCAGACTTCTTCAGCTTAGAAGCTTGTGAAAACACAGAAGGGGCAATAATAGTGTCAGTCTCAGTTATTGCAATATCCAACCACTTTTTTATAGCGAAAAGTGTGTCTGAATATGAAGGAACTGGCTGTTTGTCTTCCTGAGAGGAATCATATTCCCCATCATCTGACAACTCTACTCTCGCTCTTTTTGGAGGTATGGAAAATCGATTATCTGTCACAGACGTAGAGGGATTTTCCTCCGCATGGCGTTTTGAATGAATATCTTCGGAAGACTGTGTACTAGACGTAGATCTCTTCTTGCATTGGGAACTCGCCCTTCCCACAGCTTCGTTAGCAACCAAGATGTCCGCCTCTACAGGGGAATCCTTGTTTTCAATAGCCGCAATTCTGTTTGTTAGGGTCGTCAGTTGTGAGAGGATCGCTGCCAACGCCTGGCTATTTGAACCTGACGTCTGGCCAGCGAGCCCAGAATGAGAAGACATTCCTACCGAACTGTCTTCTTCATCCAATATGGAGTCATCTATCTTGTCCTTTTCTTTTTGTAAGGTAGATTCTTTCAAAGATTTCTTACCTTTTGACAGTTTTTCAGTGAGTTTTCGCTTTTGATCTTCCGAAAAAGCAATACAAAGAAGGCAATCCTTCTTAAGAGTACAAAGGTCATCACCCTTGCTAGCTTCACGACATTTGTAGCAATATCTGTGGTTATCAAAACCTAACATAAGATGTCCACAGAAACTGGATTTTTTAGATTTAGAATCTGATGAATCTTTATTATTCGCCATGATTCAAAAATCTCAATAAAAAATGAAATAATCCCTGAAAACTTTAAACTTTCCAAAGATTTCCAAAACACGTCTACTACTGTTGATGGCCAACAAAAATAATGAGGTAAACAATGTAGTCATGTGACCTCTTTATCGGGAGGACGGACTACTGTAACCCAATGGCTTGGTTAAGGTTGTTAATAAACCTTAAAATCGCATCTCTGCGTTGGCCATTGGGTTGGATGGCTCCAACAAATAGCTACTGTTAGGAAATGGTAAGGGTATTTCGCTATAAAATGACACTTTTATATTGAAAAACAACAATAAAATTTGTCGCTGGGTACATCATGTCCATAGGGAAATCATATGGTAGTCATGTGTCACATATATGGTGATCATACTTTGCACATTGCCTATTTGTAATGCTGAAGTAACAATATCCATTCCAGTATTACATTCAAAAGTCACAATGATCTTTCACATACCGACTCTGGAATAACCCACATATCACATGTACATATGGTACTCATACTTGAAATATTAGATAGGTAGTAGTAATGTAGCCATATACATTACTTTAACTCGGAATACACACAACAGGCTTTTAAACCTGTGTCACATTTGTTCAGTTTCATTATATAACAGCCCCCCATTTGGAAATGTAGCACAAAACTGTCAGTTTATGTCTAAGTATAGCACCAAGTTTGTAAATGTCATTGATGCTGATCTGTTTAGGAGGCCACTGTAGATGTTTTAAGCTAAGCAAAAACATTTAGGGGCAAACACAAAACAGGGAAGTTTTTTGTCAAGCAAGGAACAGGTTTCATTACTTTTCTAATATGTCGGGGCCATGTGACTGGTTCGATAATGTAATGTACAAGACAGTTTTCTAGAGTGCTTCTCCCAGTTTTACATGTTCAAAAAGCACTTTGTATACAGGAATATTTCATGAGTTCATGTATCAAAGGCTTTTTTGAATAAAATACTTAAATGTTTTGTTTCTTACATGCAACAGTTTCAATCTTTTGATGGTCGACTACACATCCTTGGAGACAAAACAGAAAATAATGTATTACCAAAAGTTAGCCCTGGTTTTTACTTCTTCAAGCACAAGGCATATACTTATTATGTTCAAGTGACTTGCTATCAATCTACAGAATATTTTGAAGGTAACAATTTATTTTTATTTAATCCTCTGTATCCTTGGCAACCAGTGGAGAAACCTTAGTGAGAAAAGACGATTTTGTTTGATGCAACTTTGAATCTGATAGTATAGAAATAAGCACTATCAAAGTATAATTAAATGATAAAGATTAGTTTAGCAGTTTCTGCAGTATTTAATGATACTGGTTATAACCACAGTTTAAGTAAATTTTATGAGGGGGCAGTGTAGTGGTTAAGACCCTTGCCTCCCACCTGTGAGGTCAGCAGTTCAAACCCCGGATCCAATGCTACTTTGGAAAGTTAATAGTTATTTACTGATTCCAGCAGTGTACATTGCAGAATCTTCATCTGGTATGTATTGGTTTCCTCAGAAATCTGATGTTTTACCGGTAAGTGAATCATTTCATATGTTATATATATATGAGAAATATATGGAACATCTTTTAATTAATAAAAGTCGACTACCAAAGTAACTTCTACAAGTACATCTTGGAGATATTACTCCTATCTACAGGAATGAGGTTTTACCTGTACTGTGGAGATTTGTGTCACTTGGTCTATATCATTCAGATCTGACTCTGTAGGAGGTAGGCAGGTGCTGCTGACCCCTGAAACAACATGAATGATGAAACTCTGTTTAATTTAATTAGTAATAATTCTCCTTATTGGTGCACTGGTAACACACTCACCTCCCACGTCTGAGATCCAAGTTCTAATCCAGGCTTGACCTCAAGTGGGAAAACTGGTAGTTGCAAAGTGAAAGTGAAAGTTGGTGTTTTACATCCTATATAACAGCCAGAGTCATTATTTAGACAGGCCCTCAGCATTGCCACTTATGGTGGTCAAACCCACACAGGGGTGGCACTCTGTGATTAGATGCCAAACTTGTTAACCCACTAAGCCAACAAGGACCTCTGCTGATAGTTGCAGTGGTTTACAGTACAGAACCTTGACCAAATGTATGTACTGGTTTCCTCTGCCCCTTCACAAAATAACCAATACAAACATACTGGGTGTGATTTAAAACATGAAATAAATAACTTACATAATGCTCAAATTAGAGAGGTCAAACAGCACTTAAAATGACACATTTCTGGTTCAAATGTAGATATTCAAGTAAACATCCAACAACTGCATGGCAAGTGCTATATCAGTAATATACAGATCAAAGCAGTGATATGGCTGTGAACCAAATATGAAATATAAAAGGATTATCATTCTGAAATGAATAGTTTCCCCTTCAAGTAGAAGTCACTATTTTTCAGTAGGAGTCATTATATTCAGGTTTCTACAAGGTTTCTATTTGGTATGTACAATATCTCAAAATTAGAACACATCAGCTTGGATTTCTTTTAGTAAGAATAGACACATGATATAATTTCCACTTGAAATCTGTACAACTGACCAAGTAACATATGGCTTGCAAATTAGTTTTTGTATCAACAGTCCTGATTGGATAATAGTTTGAATTCATTGTTTACTTCACATTTGTGCTGTTTTAAAGCATGTGACAAGTTATGGCAGGAAGCAGTACAGCTTCAGTTTTAGTTATTTTGTATTGCATTGCGCATTTATACTCAGCACTACTCTATATCTCCTTTAATACAGGACTCAATGCACTGGTTGACCCATCCCAGTCGCACAAGTACAGCCCAAGTGACTGACATTCTCTAAACTGAAAGACAGAGCCTCGAGTGTGGCTATTAATCAACGTCCCTTAGGTTCTTTACCCTGCTACTGGGTATAGGTCAAAGCAGGAGTTTAAAATAATTATGTTCCTTTCAACAGGCTAATTAAGGTCAAGGCCTGGCAAGGCCCTTGTGGCATTAAATTAGTTCCTCTGTGAAAAAAGTTCCTCAAAATTGAAGCTAAACCATGGATAGAAATTATTCTTATATTTTAATATTGTTAAATGATTGTTTAAGAATTTTTAACAATGTACAAATATTGATAACTTGCAAAAAATTTGTTGAATATAATGTTAAATATATGTGTTTTCAGTTTATAATATAACCATTTCTACTCATGCGCGAGAGCGTAAAACAGGAAAAAAAAATTCACAGGACCTCAATGTTTTCCACATATGTTGAACCCACAACCAAGTGATTCACTATCCAAGCTTGGAAACTGCTTGGTCTTAGGGCAAATAGAACTGCAAATAGAATTGCCTTTTATAACCTGGGCCTGTATTCACAAAGATTCTTAGAATTTTTCTTAGAATTACACTTAAGTCTAAGAAAAAGTCTTTGCTAAGAATTTTCTTATTCTTAGAATAAATACCTATTCACAAAACAATTCTTAGCTAAGAATAATTCTAAGAACAGAAGTAAAAATAATTGTGTGCATAGGTTAGACTAAGTGTAATTCAAAGAAAAATTCTAAGATTCTTTGTGAATACAGGCCCAGAAGTGACTTTCTGTATTTGGATGCAATTCTGGTGTCAAGAATAAGAGATTTGTGCATATAGCAATAACATATTCTTCGAAAAATTCTAAGAATAAAAGCCATTCTTAGAAAAATTCTAAGAATAAGTATGATTCTAAGAATAAGAATCTTTGTGAATAGGAAAATTCTTATTCTTAGAATTTTTCTAAGAAAAATGACAATTCTAAGAAAAATTCTAAGAATAAGACTAATTCTAAGAATAAGAATCTTTGTGAATACGGGCCATGGATATCCATATCAGGCCTTTATATGACCTTTTCAAGCCTTACCACTACTCAGTGGCCTCATGGTTAGTAACTTTGGCTTCTAATCAGAGGCAGTCACCTCTGTGTGGGTTTGACTCCCACAAGTGGCAGTGCTGAGAACCTGTCCTAATATGAGTCTGGCAGTTGAAAAGGGACATAAAACATAGAATGTGGCCTTTTAAGCCTTACCAGAATAGTAAAAGTCTACATGATTTAAATAAACTTAATCATATAATAGAACAGAGTTACGTACCTTTGATATTAAATGCAAATATAGCAAGGAAGGATAAAGTATGGAGGATCTCTGACAGTTTTAATTCCATCTTAAAATAAATACTGGATGATTTCTTTTGTGTTTCTTTGTAACTGGATTCTTCTTTCTAAGATGTAGTTTCCTTTATGTTTCAAACAATTCACTGGTTTCCTGTAAAACAGAAGATAAGAAAGATTAAATAAATAATTAAATTGATAGAAAGATGGGAAATCAGAAAAAAGGTTTTACACAGACTATTTTTTTATCACAAAATAATTGATTTATGAAATTTAAACAGACTTGTAGACCTGAATAGCAAGATGTTATGTGTACATACACTTCATCACAATTCAATATCATGAACTGTCAGAAAAGTATAAAATTTATTGACCACATTATCTGTCTGTTGTATGGAGCTCCAGTTTGGACATAATAATAATATAATATTAATGGCTTAAGTTAATTTAAAATAATTTTCAGTCATTTGTGTAAGTTATGAAGTTCAGATGATGTCTTTATCACCGCTTATTTCTTTTGCGATCAACAGATCATGTGGTGATCAGTACATAATTATAAGGTGCTCACCATAAGATGTGGTGTTGATGAGGTTGTCTGTTTACAGAGACATTTAGGTATAAAATTTACTGAGACAGAAAGGAAAAGTTTTTGTGTATTTGGGAATCCTGGTAAAACAAAAAGTATATCTCTGGCAAAGGTCAAGCAACCAAATAACAGTGTATAGCAAAGTTCCCACCTGGAAAGGTTCCCACAAGAAGTTCAACCATGGAAAAGTTCCCTTCCCCAAAGTTGAAGGAATGGAAACTTAAGGTTCCCAGCTTTTTAAAAAATTGCCTTCATATGCCTTCATTTTTAAGACAAATAGGACTGAACCCATCTACTGGACAAGGGAGGATCTTGTGATTTCAGCCTATGATGTAAGTAAGAAGTAAGTAAGTACTACTAAGTAAGTAAGAAACACTTATAAAGTGCCAAAATTGATGTAAACATCCTCTAAGGCGCTGATGTCCAAAAAGGGATAGTCCAGTTCCAAAAAGAGGTCAGTGTCCATATCAATGTCCGATAGGGGAGATAGGCTATGGTGGAGGATAAGCTAATCTGAAAAGATATGTTTTCAATTGTTTTCTGAATCCAGCAATACTTTCCGCAGTTCTAATGGCTTGAGGAAGCTTGTTCCACTCTGTGGGAGCAGCTACTATGAAGCTGCACAACCCTGAGCGTTTATTTGGTTTAGATGAGAAAATTGATAGGCGATTGCCCCGTGTGAGATCACTCCACCTAATCAGAGAGGACGGATATGGAGGTTGGCTGAAATGTATTGCATGTATTGTATGTGTTGCTTTTACTTGTTTTTTTGCTTGCTATTTCAAAAATAAAAAAAATATATTTGGCTTGTATATATGTATCTGCACTTCATGTGTCACTTTGAAAAGTTGAAAGGTTTAAAAATAAAATAAAATGTTTTTAAAAAGGTGAGAACCCATCCAACCCTTTAAATTAAATTAAATTAGTTTATTTCGTACAAAGTAAAACAGTACAGATATGAACACATAAAGTAAGCTATTTACAAACAGTTAAACACAAATAGTAAATGTAGTTGTACATATGCTTCATGATGAGCACAGAAAAGTAATCATATCATTAAGTTCAGAAAAAGTAAAGCTAGAGTTTGGTGAATCTCTGAGTGACAGTAGATCCCTAATATTACCAGCTACTTTTTCTTCATAGTCTGCCTCTAGACCCACAGCAGAGTCAATTTCATATTCTGGCAGTGTATATCTTGGGGTATGGAAAACATCACTTAATACTGTTAAATTATTACTTACAGATGATCCACTACCCTCAATTGCCAAGCGAGCACACAAACTAATACAATAATTGTTTGTAGTATACAAATGTTTAAGGAACTTAATGAATCTTTTATACAGTTGCATATCTACAGGTATATCATTAACAATCCAGTGCAATAAATTACTATGACATAAAGGACTAATTCTTAACAACCTTTTCACACATACTCGCCATCTACTAAATAATAGAGTCATATCAGCATTACTGAAATCCCATAAGACAGAGCCATATAAAGGCATGCAAAACGTTTTGAACAACTGATATTTAATATCAAACTGGACATCTTTAAATACAGAACACATATAATTCGACAGACATGTTAACTCAGAAATAGAGTTTACAATATTTAATTTATTAACTTTTCGACCAATGAGTACACCAAGGTGTTTCTCACATTTTGACACATTAATGCAATTGTTACATAGGAGAAAACTCTGGGCATCATGGTTATCATTGAAGATGATTACTTTTGTTTTGTCTTTATTGAATGTTAAGCTGTACAAATGGCTATATTTGTCACATATGTCAAACATCTTATTAATCCCATGACATGTTGGACTTAATAGTATTATGTCATCAGCATAGGCAAAGCAACCCATAAACTCATTGCCTATGTGACATCCAAAGCCTGATTTTTGTAGATTTAGAAGTAACACATCTAAGTACATATTGAACAATATTGGAGATAGAACACCACCTTGTTTAACCCCATTACTAACACAGAAAGAGCTAGAGAAAGTATTGTTCCATTTAACAAGTGACTGCTGGTTAGTGTACAGCATAATAAGAAGCCTACAGTATAGAGGACACAACCCTTTATTTCTAAGTAATGTGAATAATCTAATGTAATTAACACGATCGAATGCTTTACTGGCATCAAGCATGGTGCAATAACTTTGGGGTGGGAACCTTTCCGGATGGGAACCTCTTGAGGGGGAATTTTTCCAGGTGGGAACTTTTCAGGGATTCCCAAAGAACACACCTTGAAGAAAATATGTTTTCTGTATCAGAAATCTATAAGATACAAAGGAAATTTGAACCAGCACTTCCTGATTGAGCAAAACCCTCATCCAGGGATTCCAAAACTAAATAGAGTGAGGAATCTAAACTTCGCCACATATCTGAACTTCACCACATGTAGAAATATTCATACAATAAACAAAGTGAGGTCAAATTTGTTGAAAGTCTAGTAGATTAAGGCTTTCTGAACTAAGAAATACCAATTTTAAGACCATACATTATTTTCTTTTGTAGGTTAACTCAGGTTGTATAGGCGGCAAATTTTAGTTTTCCTATTCTATGTTATGCATGTGGACAGAAAAACAAATGGATGCCATTACAATACTCTCAGCCTTCTCCTTTCAAGGGATGAGAGTAATTAATATGTGTATTGCAGTTTGCCCGCTTAATCATTGTCGTTGCTCAAAAAGCATGATAAATTCTTTGTGAGCATTCTGACACCTTTAGAAAGTGTCTGATTTCCTCTTTTTACAAGGACATAACCACATTAACAGGTGCATGCAAGGTAACAATGAATCAATCAATGTTATCTCTATTTGGCACTGGGACACTGTATTATAAGGGATCTTTCACTGGGTCATGTATCAGGAAATTTGTGAAATACCTGAATATAGTAGCAACATTTTTTCTATTACTGCTTTGACACATCTGTGAAATCTGCTTTAGGTCTTTAATTGTTGGATTGAAAATCTTTCTTGGAATGAGATACTTTCTGTCATTTCCATATTTTTACTCAGAGATCATTTCTAATGGATGATTCATATTGCAATAAACAAGTATATTCAGCTGAATATATTAATTTATTTGGGCCATATTTTTTCACTTTTTCTGTTCATAGTGAAACAAATCATCCCTTGCAAATATGTTCAGTCCACTTTTTGGCTTGTTGAGACAATAGATTTACCAGGGAATTCTCTATCTCCTGGAGAAACCTAGACTTGCTTCAAGAGAAACCCCAAAATGAGCAGTAATAAAGTTCACATTTTTGAAAGCCAATAACAATATAAACCGGAATACTTTGAAGTTGGACAAGTTTATTATTATAACGTAAGACAGAGGCATCTGCTCCCAACAGTGTTCTGCACTAAACACATGATCTTATTGTACAATTCTACCTTTGCCTGCCATGGATATTTGAGAAATTTCACTGTTATAGGCTCATAGCACATGCTTAACTCGTTAACCTTGCGCTTCACATTTGACCTTGTATGACTTAACTCCATATGTCGAGACACTGAACTGTAAATATTTACCTGGCAAATTCTGTTAAACCTTTTCCGGTAGGTTCATTAATATTTTGCTTTGGGATGAATGAGGGCTTGGTTTTGAAAGTTGGTCATAAATTCTAAATTATCAACTGGCAGGGATTTGGGTGGGTCAAGGAAAGTTTACATGAACTCCTATGACCTTTAACCCTTGTATTTCACTTTGGAAATTTACTGCAGTATTAATTACCAATGAATCTTCCGCCGACATGGCAGTCTTGCTTGATAGCACATTGGGACTATGTTAGGTTTATAAAAAATTGGGATTATGTTAGGTTTGGCCAAAAGTTTAGGCAAGTTCATCCAGATACTATTTCTGTATTTAGAGTCACACATAAAAATATTGGCAACATATGTGAAGTACATGGTTATGGTCTTGAAAATTTGATTGCACCACAAAAGCAGTACTGTTATATATCTTGTCAATGAATTCTAAATATATACATAGATATACCTACATATGTACAGAGCCCAGGAAGGGACATAGAACTGTTTCATTATCCTTTTTTGTCTCGTTACCATTAGTTAACAAGTCATTACCAGAAGATACTAAGTCATTCCGACAAATTAGCAAGTCATTCCCACAAGTAAATCATGATACTAGGTTGATGAGATACTAGGTTGTGGCAATGAGATACTAAGTTGTGGAAATGAGATCATAAGTCATGGGAATGAGATACTAACTTGTGGGAACAATATACTAAGTGGTTACCACAAGATAGTAAATCCTTGTGTTGTTAGTCATACCCACCCCTTACTAACTCATTCTCACCATTTATTAAGTCGTTCCCACCACTTACTAACTCCTTCCCACCATTTATTAACTCATTCCCAGCACTTAGTAAGTCATTTCCACCACTTGGTCAGTCATTCCCAGCAGTTAAAAAGTCATTCCTACCAGTTAAAAAGTCATTCCCACCAGTTAAAAAGTTGTTACCACAAGATATTATGTTGTTCCCTCAAGATAAGTTAGGTATGATATACAAAGAAATCGCCTGTACATTGGTATCAGAGCACGACTTAGTAACTTGTGGGAATGACTTCATATCTTGTGGTAATGAGTTGATAACTCATGGTAACAACTTACCATCTTGTGGGAAGACATATTATCTTGTGGGAACGACTTACTATCTTGTGGGAACAACTTACTATTTTGTGGGAATAACTTACTATTTTGTGGTAATGAGATACAAAATGATAGGAAAACAGTTCTATGTTCCTTTCTGGGCTCTGTACTGTATATGATATACATGTATGATTATAATATATATTAAACACATTTTCTAGTTTAATCGGCCTCCTCTTGTCTAGGAACTCAGAGGACGTGGGTTCAATCCCAGGTACAGGCAGATACATAGTGGCTCGGATGACCACTTAAAATGGCGGTCCTCTGTCATTGGGTCCTATCCCCAGTGGCAGGTTAAAGAACCTCAAGGACGTTGATAAATGGTCATCCTTGAGCCTCTATCTTCCAATTAGGGGAATGTCAGTTACTTGTGAGTTGGGGCTGTACCTGTACAGTGGGATTGGTTAAATAGTGCTTTGAGTCCTGTAGTATATGGAGATATTGCGCTGAGTATAAATACATAATAATAATAATAATAATGTGATGTGATTTTATTGTGCTTTCTATGATCGTTTGAAAATTCCTGGTAGATACATGTATTAGAAAAAAAAATCTGTAGAATTTCGATCATTTCTTGATGAATATCCCAATTCGTTGGAATGCGAGTCTCTGCTGATTTATACCAGTCATTGAATCTATATTACTTAGATTCGGTGCAGTATGAATCAACCATACATTAAGTTCAATGGTTTTTTCCATCTTCTCCTGGAGGCTTACGAGATTGTAATATTTACAAGTTTCATGCACATACTCTATTTTATTGTATATTTATAGAGTAAGAAATTTAAAATTCGCCACATATCTGAAATTCGCCACATGTGAAAATACTAATAAAATAAATGAATTGTGGTAAGATTTGTTGACTGTATAGTAAATTAAGGCTTTTTGGACTGAAAAATATCAATTTTTAAACAAAAACATCATTTTCTTCATTCTTCTTCAATTAACTAAGGTTTTAGAGGTGGCGAATTTTAGATTCCTGACGAATTTTAGATTTCTTACTCTACTCAGCAGAATATCTCCTTTAAATCATGATTTGACCATCCCAGGTGTACAAGTGCTAGCCCAATTTCTCTAGTGACTGAAAGAGGGATGGGCCACGATCCTTGAGGTTCTTTATCTTTGTCTGAGCCACTATGAATGAGCCACTATCTGTCTGTACCTGGGTTCAAACCCAGTTCCTCTGTGTTCCTAGTGTGTTACCCTCAAAGCCACAGTGGCTCTTGTAACATAGGTCTGGTCACTGTTAATTACACTCTCATAACATAGGTCTGGTCACTGTCAATTACACTCTCATAACATAGGTCTGGTCACTGTTAATTACACTCTCATAACATAGGTCTGGTCACTGTTAATTACACTCTCATAACATAGGTCTGGTCACTGTTAATTACACTCTCATAACATAGGTCTGGTCACTGTTAATTACACTCTCATAAATGTTTTTACCCCATAAATGGATTTGGTAATAATGATTAGCAAGTACAGTTCAAGTGAACATAAATAATTTAACTCCAAACCAAAAACAGTATGCTGCTCTTTAATACACATACAAAAATACTCTAAAGAAATGTGAATGTGTTATGTAAACACTACAAGCAGATAAAAAACTGAATATACATGTAGCTTATTTATGGAAAAAAAAGGCTATTACAAGCATTGGGCTTAACAAAATGTCAGGAAAAAGGTCAATGTATTGTAAACTGCAAATAAATATTTTGTTTTCCCTACTCGGGTGGAGTTAAGCTGTGTTCACACATGTACAGAAAGCAACAAAGAAGGGGGTGATGGGCACATTTTAGTCTTCTGTTAAACGCACACAGATCTGTCACTGTGGTTTAGTGGGTAACACACTCGCCTAGGAACACAGAAGACATGGGTTCAATCCCAGGTACAGGCAGAAACATAGTGGTTCAGATGACCACTTAAAATGGCAGTCCTCTGTCATTGGGTCCTATCCCCAGTGGCAGGCTAAAGAACCTCAAGGACATTGATAAATGGTCATCCTTGACCCTCTGTCTTTCATTTAGGGGAATGTCAGTAATTTGAGAGTTGGACTGTACTCGTACAGTCGGATGTGTCATATAGTGCTTTGAGTCCTGTAGTACATGGAGATATTGCACTGAGTATAAATATAAATACATAAAAATATTATTGTCTGGCTCTAAAACAGGTTCACCAGCATTTTGGCCACAGTTTTCCCTTTGATGTGCATAAATTTTGGAATAACCTAATGGATAACATACATATTTCCACCTCATTCAGAAACAAGCTGAAAACTTACCTGTTTGTACGTGTAAATGCCTATCCACCTAATAGCCATCCAACCTTCAGTGTCTATGTGGTATGATTCAACTTATAATGTTAATATACCAACTCTTATTAAATAAGTTTGGATCATACAATGGTGATTAAGTGCTAACAAAATTCATATGAGATTATATAAGATAAGATAAGATTAGACTGACCTAAGGTGGAACTCCTAGGGCCCAGAATTGTTAAAGGTTTCAACTCTTAGTCAACCCTCAGTTCAGTTTTCTCTAATATCAATTCGACTTTTGTCTCAGTTAAGTTAGAAAAAGACTTGTATCACCCTGAAAGCTTCAGTAAATGCCAACTGAGCATAGCAGCTGATTAAAACTGACAAGTCTTAGATTTGAAGACCTTTTGTAAATTTTACCCCAAAGTTTAAAAGTGTAATTAGTACTATGTTAGAGAAGGAAATTGCATTTACGGGTTTATAATTTACCACACTAGAATATTAAGATATATTTCACCGCTACATTTTTGCATTCTTTCGGTTAATATGATTATTAAATATGACCATTTCGTTTATTATTTTAGCACAGCGGTGGAAAATAAAGGTTAGAACAACCCTCTTGGTGCATTTGAAAATTGTATCAGTCAAGAAGTCTCACCACACAGTCCTTGTCCTTCAGACTATGACTGCATTGTCTTATCTTTTTGTAAAAATAAAAATATATCCACCATTCAGATAAAATGTTCCTATTCAACACACTACTGCTGAGGTCAATTATCAGGACACTACATCCTACAATGGGTGCTTTAGGCTGGGTTCAAACCCAAGACCATAGAGGTGTGAGGTCAGTGTCTGAATTCCACACTTGTTCACCTCTCAGTCACTTATTATAATAGGGATAATCCCCAACCAAACCAAAGTATACACAGAATTATAAACCCCAAAAGCAAAGCCTGAGGGTTTGAGGTTTGAAGTTATAAACCATGGTTTGAGATTATAAACCCCAAAGGCAAAGCCTGAGAGGTTTATTGCCTCAAACTATGGTAAAATTCTGTATATACCATGGTTTTGTTGGGGGTTATTCCTATTCTAACATGACAAGTGTTAAGTTTTATAAATATCATTTATTATTTACATTTTTGACAAAAAAAGACAGCCATAATGAGCTAAAATACAAAACCACAGGTTATGCTGGTTTTACAGATGAAGTATATCCTTGATTAGACAATCACAATCGCAGACACATCCATGCCATGTTCGAATCATATTTCACAGCTAGTCTATTACTAGATCAGACAAGAATGAATTTTGTTGCATTTTTGTTTTTCTGGAACCAGTGCTTCTCCAATTCCCGCACGTTGTCTTGAGTTAGATTTGAACACAGCACCACACAGGTGAGATCATTAAATGTCAGACTTGTAAACCAGTGGGCCACAAAGGCCTCTAGAAATACACTCAGCAAAAAGAAACATAATATTGTAATTTATTCTTTGTAAAACTTATGTTTCTTTTTTGGTTAAGTATAAATCAGGTGAACTAATCAGTGATTTTTATAGCAGTTTAAATGAGCGACATAAAAACCCTTAATTTACCTCAATTGCCTCACCCCTAATAGCAGTGGAATCCACTTAATGTTGATATATAGTGAAATATACAATCCCACAAAAATATATTACACACTCTATTATCCAAACTTCCACTGATCTGAATCTTTGATCATACACCTTGAAACATACATTTTGCTGTCGAGACACCTCTCTTGTGATAAATCCAAGCCCTTTAATTCTATTCACCATATATTAGGACATTATAATTTTAAATAACCTATGAGTCCCAATCTGAATTGACTTACTTTCTTATGTTGATAAAATGTGATGAACTGTGACAATGAAAGTTACTACTTTTGAATTTTTAAGCCTGCATTATTTAAGTGTCAGAAATAAAAACTAACCATTATTAAAAATTAGTTTTTAGTGAATTTCCTAAAATTTAAATTTTGGGGAATTTTTCCACGCTAAACATCCCATTAGTGGTGGTGGACCAGTTCACGCCCGGGTGCCAATTCACGCCCACCCTCAATTTTCTTGAAGAGTAATAATTTTTCATAGAGAAGATGTTTACCAAATCATAGATAATCATCAAATTGATTATATACATTTGTTATTTATTGTTTAACTGTGATTGTTTTGGATAAATTTAGGGGTGGGCGTGAATTGGTACCCGGGCGTGAATTGGTCCACCACCACTATACATTGTACACTTTGCTGCTGTTTTTGAAATATTAAAAGCAACATTTAGTTTTATCTTCAAGTATTCAACAATATCTTCTTTTTCCACACTGTTCAGAAAATTGAGCCTCTCTATGGTAGCCCCGTTTTTGCAGGTAAAGGAACATTATAGAGAAAAATCCTATTTGTGTACTGCAGTACACAGTAGATTCTATACATCCAGTTTCAGCCTCCACTATCCTCAGGGTTTAGTTATGGCCAATTTACATTTATCACTACCAACATACAAAATTTCTTATTAGATGATTAAGACTTTAAAACAAGTTCTGTTCATACCTTAATTTGAGCTGCACCAGTATATCCCTTCACAGTTCACTGTGTGGACATATTATATATTTCCTACAATTATTCCAGGTTTTTTTGCACAGGTATTTTCAGCATCACTCCAGTTGATAATGTTAGTGGATACCAAGTCATACTTCATACACAGAGATGTTTAATACATATTACTTGACCACGTGCAACCACCCACAGGTGACTGCCATCCTCCCAATTAAAGAAATACAGACTTCTTGGTGACAATTGATCCAAGTCCCTCAGGCCCTTAAGCATGCAACTAGCCTTCCAAAGCCTTAAGCTTTCTTTATGAGTTTTTTTTTCAGGATGAGACTTTCTTATCAATTTCTCTCCACTAAAATGATAATTGCAAGGATGACTTATATATTTATTACAGAATGAAATAATGAAGTATTCGCAGAACAAAGCTCTTTTCTTGTTTCTTATCAACGATTTTACAAAAAAATGGGCTTTTTCCACAACTTTTGGAAAAAAAAAGAGACTTTACAAATTCATTTCAGCTTCATGCTAAAAGAATATTCATTAAGATATAGAGATGATGAAATAGAAATGTAATACAGTATGTGTCTGCATAAATAATCATAAGAGTATTTGTGGAAAGATTTCAGTAGCAGCAAAGACAGTGATCATACAGCCTCAGTTATACAAAGAAAAAACAATGTTGAAAGGAGTTTTGGTTTACTAGTGTGAGTCCCAAAGCCATCAGACACGAGTAGTACACTGAGGTGGTCACCCATCCAAGTACTAACGTAGCTTATTGCTGCTTCACTTCAGAGATGAGACAGTTTATCATCCCGCTATGCCACAGTTCATGAACGATTTATTTATTTGGGGTTTTTACGTCACTTTCAATACTGTACAGGTCATATTACGACGGGTAGTTTGAAGGGCAGAGGAAACCAGTACATACAGTTTGTCAGGATTCTGTACTGTGAACTGCTGACCAATGGCAAGCAACTACCAGCTTTCCCACTTGAGGCCATGACGGGAACCGAACCCCGGCCTCAGAGGTGGGAGGCGAGAGTGTTACCACTCTGCCACTGTGGCCCCCACAGTTCATGAAAGTCCGAGGACAAAAAAAAGTGGTCCCTAGAAGAAAGCTCTCATTGATTAAAAGTCTATGCCGTTAAGCCCCACATTTCCTTCAATGGAGAAACAGCCATTTCATAAGTTGTAATTACCCAAGGGAAAATATGGGTACCCAGCTATAACCCAGTAAACATTATTGGGTTTTGCAAACGTTTGTTAGGAAACGTTTTGCAAAGGTTAAAAATGATGGGTATGAAAACCATTTATAAGAGAATGTTTTAAAAACATTTTATGTATACCATCTATTAAATGTTAGAAACATGTTACAAATGAACATATAAATATCTGAATAATAATGAGGTCAGAGGTCAAACTCAATACCTTTTTAAGGTTACTCACTAATGAAAATATAATTTTATGTCTAAAATTGGGAGACAATGGCTTAAAAATTGTGCCCCCATTCAATTCCTACTTTTAGGGATTGCATATGGGGCAATTTTTGACACAGTCCTCTAAAATCCCCTATTATTGCTCACCGCCATCTTTGTTTGGACATGTTTGAAGGTGAAGGTTTGATGAGCATTCTGAAAATATGGGTTTAAAAACGTTTTTGACAGAATGTTTTTAAAACATTTGATCAATAATGTTTTTTAAACATTTTATGTGTACTGTCTAAAAACACTTTATGATGAATGTTTGAAAAACATTTCTAACATAACCTTCATTTCTTTAGCTATTTTTATAATTGTTTAAAAAATGCTTCCAGTCATACCTAGCTTCTTGAGTTATTTTATAAATATTTAATAAACATTTTCAGTAAAAACGTTTGTATATAGAATGTTTATAAAACATTTTTCAAACATTACAGGGTAAGGGTTTGTTTGGAAACGTTTAGAAAACCACAAGATATGGTTAAAATAGGTTTTTAAAACATTTTGTAAATGTTTAAACCATTTAAAAACATTTCTAATGTTTACTGGGAAGGGATACTGGCTTCTGCGCCCTGCATGGCAGCAATAGGTAAGGTTACTAAGGCTAGCTATCCTTGCTGGGGTAATAGTGTGTAAAAAGCGCTTAAAGCTAATAATAGAAAAAGAGCTATACAAGAATCAGGTATTATTATTTATTCTCTATTATGAATTACGCTTTGTCCTAATTACCACTGATGAAATTATTTTTACTTCACTTATGTGATCCTTATAGGCTTCCCTAATAAACACTGTGGTTACTAGTGGAAACTAAATTCTTTTTCTGAATGCAGAAAAATACATATTTATTTATCAGTTTCACTAGCATGAGACCATAGTAAGGCTAATATACCATAGATGTGTTGTATGGCCTAAATATCGGGAGGAAGAAATCATAAAAAAATATCATAAATAATAACAAAAGAGATGACTGGTCAGTACTTTAATGCCTCTTGAACAGAAAAATTGTTCATTTATACAACTTGTGTTAGAATTGGTAGAAATAAATAACTCATACTGAGGAAATGCAAACCAACACCTTTCTGAATGGACCCTTGAGCCAAGGTTATTGTTGGTTCCTTATGAAAAGTGCAGAATGGAAATCATAATTGAGTTGGGATTAATCTTTAGTCAGCAGAAAGTGTGTGTTGGTTGGGATTAGAAAACCTGCATAATTTCTTTCAGTAGTTTGGTTAGACATACAAATTACTTCAATTTCGTGGCTTTTGTTCCAGCAAATAAGCACAAGACTAAGCTGATCAACAAATATAACATGACAGAGCCTCTAATATCCAAACAAGGGGGGGAGGTGAATATTTTTGTGTGAAATTCTTTATTCTCGCCAGCAGAAATGTCATTTAATTATAGCCTTAAGTTCTCTCATGAATTACAACTTAAAAGGAAAAGTTTTCATTCTGGAACAATAAGATGGTACAAATTTCACTCTTTGCATATTAAAAGGTTTTATTAAGAAGAACATTTAATTTAACAAAACTGACTGACTGCTGAGGTATTTCATGCCATCTCTGTCACAGTGAAATCTTCCATAAACCCTTACATTTACAACAGTGTTACAGTTTTCATTTGCATGTGAATTATTTGGCACTTGACAAGTACAGTATATGTTAGGATGTTTAGTTTAGCATCACATAGACTGAGGCATGAGTAATTTTCAATGCTTTTCGGCCTCTTGACTCTTCATCTTTGAGCATAACTTGGCTGAGACAGACAGACATCTTATACTTAAGGCACGATTCAAAACTTAACTTCTTTAGTAAATCCAGCCCTAGCTATTAGATTGTGATGAACTTTGATTTCACTGCAGTTTTCCGCAGTTTTGCTGAAATGTTTGGCATTTTCACTGTAGTGCATTTCCTCAAATTACAAAATATTGAAATTTATTGAGTAATTTTCTTAACTAATCTTCTATCAAACCCACAATCATGTTTCAATAATAAACATATTAAATGGAAGGTCAGTTGCAATAACAACTGGTAACTTTACTCAAAAGCACACTTGCTGATAGTCTTTTACTATATTATTTTCTAGCAGTCCTTTCCCCAAAACCACCCCCACCCCAGTATATAAAACTTGAATTTAGTGAAAATCAAACCAGATCACCTGGCTGTTTTTGACATTAGACTTTGGCAGAGTCTACTGTATTGGATGGACGTTTTAAAGGAGTTAACTTTGTATGATGTTTGTTGCATAGAGACCTGCATTTCTCACCATATAAAATAGGAAAACGTCCCGAATGACGTATACAGAAAAAATATATACTAATCTTCTATCACGAATGAAGATAACAATATTATACGAGTGCGAAGCACGAAATATATTTTTTCTGTATATGTCTGATGAGGGATGTTTTACTTTTATTATCCACCATTTTGTGCGATTTATGGGTCAAATAATATGAATATTTAATGAGAAAACGTGAAACAGACTGTCAAAATGGATGAGCAACACTGAATATAAAACTTCAATCTTTACCTTGCAATATCTCAGTCATTTCTGCATGGATATTTATGCAACATACATGAGCAGAAGCGCTAGAATAACACCTTTCTAATGATATATTATACATATTTTTAAGTTACATACTTTCCGAGATATTGTTGAAAAACCGGAAGTTAATCACACTCAATATCCATAGTACCGGGGTGCCGGTGTATACAAAAAAAATACATCCCGGTCTGTATTTCCCCGTATTTAGGGCAAATACGTCGCGTGGTGGATAATAAACATTCTATTCTATGCTATTCTGTACTTTTATGGTGCTTTATCTCTGCCAGACAGACTCTAAGGCACAACACCAGAATCCAATTAAAAATCATCTTTCCATAGCCGTTGTCATGTCCAATATCACAGAGATGCTGAATAGAGTGTATGATAAGTTGAAAAAGCCTTTTTGAAGAGATATGATTTTAACCTTTTTCTGAAACAGGCAAGAGTTGGAACAGAACGGACCTCATCAGGTAAATCATTCTAACATTCCAAACTGTGGGAGCATCAAAAGCAAAGCTGTGGCCAAAGTGTTATGTGGATTTATTTATTTATAAACGTATAAATTTACAGCAAAAAAACAACAACAACAACAAAACAGTGAAAACTCTCTACCACAGAACCTCATGATAACCTCCATGTTTTCTCCCTCCAGCTATAGGGAACTAAGTAGGATCTTTGCATTAAATTTGTTAAATTCTAAATTAAAACTGTTAAAAAATTACAGTAAATCTTCTAATCGTTAAACATATATATCAGATGACTGAATTCAACAAAATCTAAATTATGTATTTGTTGGGCGCGAACTACCGATTTGCGCGATCTCGAGATTTCACTTGCGCGATCTCGTCATCAAAAGATCGCGCGCCCATCTCGAGATTGCTCAAGCAATCTCGAGATGGAGCTGCTCCAACTCACAATGATTTCTATCATTGAATCTTGATTTGATTGGCTGTGTTTATTTTTGAGGTGGTCAATGATTGGCTGATTTTTAAAACACACTTCATTATGACATTTCAGTCAGTATAAAAGAAGTTTGTACAAAAATGGATATTAAATCATTAAAACAGGAAACAGACATATTACAGAACATTTAACAAACATACCGTAGCCGCGCTCTGTAACGCCCATGGGCAATGTGACCAAATATTTGTGAAAGTTGGGGATGGGCGTTTACGACAATGAAAACCAGCCGGGCGTTTCGAAAAAAATAACCCGAATTTAGGTAAACCACGTTTTAGCACACACCGACTGGAAGTAAAATATGCGGTTGGTAAACAAATCTCGATGCAATAAAAGTTGTCATAACTGCTAAAATAAGGAAAGTTTTGTTGAAAATTGATACAAATTAATAATATTTCACCGATTATTGGGTTTATATGGAGACAGTTTACCTCGAAACGACATATGAGCGATAACGTAAGATTGTGGATGGGCGCTTTCAAAAGCATGAGCGTTACAGAGCGCGGCTACGGTATTACATATTGCAAACATATTATAAACATACATCAGAGTTTCAGATCAGTTCAACAAGTTCTAGCTGTAAAATGGGGGACTTATATAGCCTACATGGGCTGAAATACAAGTGAAACAATTACAGTTCCAAATGTAGGCTACAAGCCTAATAAGTAGATTAGATGTGGCCTCTCTCTTTGCAATTCATTCACTTACTGATCCTTATTAAACCCCTTATTGTAGCCAGTTATTGGATTACATGTGGCTTCTTTATAATTGCTTCATTTAATAAAACCCTAATAACCACCCAAAATGTTTATGACCCAATCCAATTAGATGTGGCTTCTCCCTTTGCAATTAATTTACTTGATTAACCCCCTTATTGTAACAAGCTAATTGGATTACATGTGGCTTCTGTATTTTCAATTGATTCTCCCCCCGATTGATCCCCCCTTCATTGTAACAATATAATTGGATTAGCTGTGGCCTCTCTATTCTATTCACTTAAGGAGACAGGGATAACCACCCATAATCGATACAACCCAATTGTGGCCTCCCTGTTTGAAACTGATTAACTGCTATACCAAATCAAAGACTTTTTGAAAATCAATGAGTAAATATCATTGTGAGTTGGAGCAGCTCCATCTCGAGATTGCTTGAGCAATCTCGAGATGGGCGCGCGATCTTTTGATGACGAGATCACGCAAGTAAAATCTCGAGATTGCGCAGATCGGTAGTTCGCGCCCAACATATTCACTCCCAATTTAATGTATTTTACCAACTGTTAGGATTTATTTGTTGTTTTACGTCGCGTTCAACAGCCTGGGTCATATTGCAACGGGTAGTTTACAGGTGGAGGAAACCAGTGCATATTGCACTGTAAACCACCGGGCATCGGCAAGTAACTACCAACTTTCCAACATGAAGCGCCCGGCCCGAGATTCGAACTGGTGGCCTCACAGGTTGGAGGCGAGAACTCTAACCGCTACACCACCGAGCCCCCTCCAACTGTTAGGAAGACTATATACAAGATTAAAGGTAATCAAAATACATGTAAGGTCTGACAGTATCATTGTTCTATCTATTGTTCTACATAAAGGTGACTCATCAGACCCACATGGATAAAATGCATTCTACTGAATTCAACCTGTAAACAAGGTATCAAGTAATCATGAAAAAGAATGGCTTCCTTTTAGCATAGACATAGGGGCATAAAGCCTGTGATGATTAGTTAATGATGAGTTAATTGGATTTATTCAGGCCTCCTGTTGCTGGACCCCCTTCAGTCTCAATAGCCATGCCTTTTATGTTGATTTGTTCACTGTCTTCACAGGTTGAAGGGTTGATTATAATTTAGCTTCATTGGAATCTGGTTATTTACTATTTGACTGAACAATAGAGGGGATTAATATAATAAAAATCTAAACTTCAGAGAAGTTTAGTCATATTAAACCATAGTCTTATATTATAGGACTTGCATTTACTTAGTCTGATATTACTCTTTTACACATGAATAACTTTCTGTAATAAAATTGTAAAATTACATAAACAGGTTATCTCAGAACTAATAGATTTTTATATAATAAATTTTATATATTTATATAGGTATACAAAGGTAATGAGATAGTGTTTTCTTCAAAACTTAGCATTGATTGCAAAATATAATTAAAAGGTGCTGGTATAAATATTTCATCTTAAGATAGGCTGGCCAATCACAAGATGGGCTGGTCTGTCCCAGCCCATCTAAGGATTGGCCAGCCAAACTTAGGATCCTAAGTTGGGCCAGTGACAAATCTCAAGTCTGGCTCCAACATAACCATTGTGACAAAGAGAGAAATTTAAGTGACCTTCCTAACAGTAACTGTCTTATATCTATAAGACAAATATAAAGACAAAATTAATGCTTAGATCTTTAGTGAATATTATATCTTTAGTCTTAGACAAATCTGAGATATGACCAAAAAAAAACAAATTCGCAACTAAAGACTTTCTGTAAATCTGATGTCAGGGTGTTGGTTCTATTCTGATATTACCTTGCAAGGGCCATTTTAAACTCTTAATATTCAACTCTAACTTCACAATGGTAAGCAGTATGGCTGATAGCTATTGCCTTTTACAAACTGGCTGGTTTAGAAGTCTTTAACTTTAGTTTTTTTTTCTTCAGATAATCAGCTGAATTGAATCAACACTTACTTGGGCCATAGTCTGCATATCTCTTAAAACTTTTGATCAAAATCTAAACACACCAAACTTTGGGTTGGTCGAACTATTAATTATCCATTTCATCTTTCAGACAAATAGTTTTTAAACTAGTTTTACTTATCACAAAAATGATTTGCAGTTTTCTAAGATGTACTCTTTGTTACACATTGCCCTTTAGGGTTTATTCAGACAAATATTAAATCGAGTAAGTCAGCATGTATTACACAATAAATGAGATTATGTGGAAAGGGTAAATATAAAGTGAATGAGCAAGCATAACGGCAGGTTAATAAGGATAAAACCCCATACTGGATTATAAAAGCAGGAATCAATAGCATGGTGTGCCAAGCTGGGTTCTTGGGTAAACATACACTCAAGCATAAACTTACTATAATAGTATTTAACTATATTTAGACGTACAATAAGTATCTAGTGAGTATAGTATTAAATAATCTATCAAAATTAAACATGGACATCATATTTGAATGCAGTGTTGAAAGCTCCATTAAAACAAATGGTCACAAGTGTACTTTATTTACAGGTAATGAACTGACTTCAGTTTATGTCTGCCATAGACAAAATCATTGGATTTCATTTATTGAACTCCAAATGCAAACATTATTGGTTCCCAATTTATGTGAGAGGTTTTCTCCCCCCTTAGTTGCATAAAAACAAGACATCAATAGAAACAAGGATAGCTCATTTCACACCATTTGCTGGAGAGTTTTACAGAGTGAGTAAATTGTGAAGTCGGGTTACCCATTAAAATTAAATTGCATAAAATTATCACAAAGGTGAAAAGAATAACGTTTTTGTTCTTACAGTAAACACAGCTAGATTTCTCAGTGCTAATCAATTTTTCATGATCAATTAAATATGTTTACTCTCAGTCCAAAATGATATAGTTTAGGGATTTTGTAATGATTGCCAAAGTCACCACATTCATAAAAAGGCCTGTAAAACAACATGTCTGAAACCAAGACAATATATCTATTAACCCATAGGATTTTTATACATATTCCAAAAAGAAAACACTGTAACACTTTCATGACCAGTTGTACCATTCACAAAACCATTCTTAACCACTAAAGAACAAAACAAATAATTATGCATTGACTACCCATTGCTGTAATTTAATGCTTTCAGATGTTCTTAACTTAAAGGTATTTCTCTTCCAATAACCCTTCACAGTAAATATCTACATGATCTTTGTGTCAATAAAGCCTATGAATGTCAAAGTCACTTAAGTTGAACTCTGTTTTCTGTGGAAGTAAGTTTCTGGACTAAGTGTATTATACACATTTCCAATTCTCTACTACTGCTCAATGTATTGTTGTTCTGTATAAGTAGAACTAAACTGATCCTTGTTTTAGGATTAAATCCTAATGGTGTTTAGTCTATCAGAATTTAAATAATAACTCGAGCACAACATGTTGTAATCTGGAAAGAAAAGTGATCATTATTGTTGTATGTAATGTCATTGAATGTAATCTAATAAGAGTTCAACAACTATTAATTTCCAACCAACCAATGCTAATGAACATGAATCATGACATTTAAAAAATTGTGGACACAGATTTTGATGATATTTTCAGGAAATATTGATTGAGTGGCACAAGTAGAACAGATGACCAGATTTTGGTGGTGGATTCAAGAATTTTTCTAAAGGATTTTTCTTATCATTTGCACTCATTATTGAAGGGATTGGACAGTGGGGGAGGTCTGTGTTCTCCGAGTGCTTCTCTAGTTACTATTATGGTACAACCATACTTTTAAAAAAAATGATTACAATCTGTTTATAAAATATTATTGATCATTCAGATTTTGTTGGAAAATATAGTGACAAAATACCAAGTTATGGAAAGTTCAAATGTGGTCACAAAAGTAGCATAATTCAATGAGAAACAGACTTTCTAATGGAAATTCGACTTTATGATATATTTCTGCTTATCTGTTAATAAAAGAAACTGCCCATTAGTATCCATGGTGACATAAAGGCACTGTGTTATTGAGTATGGTTTCTGAAGAAATACGGTAAGCATTACAGCTTACGTGTCCTTTGATATGTTTCTTTTGTTTCCAGTATTTGAGCAAAACACAAGTAGTTTACCACAGTGTGTCAAATTTGTTACTAGAATCAATCCCTTTATAATTATAGGCCAAAATTAACATGAATTCACTCATAAAATATACAAGACATCAGATAAATTATCTAAAGTAGTCATAAAAATGACAAGTTTTATAATAATATCCCAAAACGTAAAGCAAACAAGAGCACTAAGAGAGTGCATACCTCCGCTAAGACCCAACATCTCCACTGTTGCTTAGTGAAATGATAAAAAAATCTTTTAAAAAAAACCTGAACCCAGAATTGGTTGCAGATCATTCCAAAAATGAAATCAGTTTTATGTTAAAGCAAGACCAACTTACTGTAAGAATTTGATGTAAATCTGTGCAGCAGTTTTCTTTTGTAATCTTTCAAAGTACAAACATACAAACAAACAGAATACAACAGTCACATAATCTCCTTGATGGAGGTAATTAATGCAATATCCTCACCTGAATTGCCTATTATTACATTATATTTACATGTGTATATCTGCAGTACATGTGTCAAATATCATAGTAAATTTCACATTTGTTTGTCCTAAAACTGGAAAAAGCAAAATATTTTCACTTTTCTTACACATGTGTATCTATAACAAAACTACACACACAAGTAATACCTGTATGAACAATTAACGGGTGAGTATTCCTCTCTCTCATATTTCATTAATACAAACCACAAGCGTGTATTTTATCCACACCTGTTAGATGCAGAATATTCATCAGCAAATATACTCCTTAAAGCCAATAACCAAGCCTTCCCTAGTTTCATCAATAATACATCACCTTTCTATACTTTTCCTTGTGTTTTCTTCACAAAAACTGAATCAAAAATAGGTTTTCTTTCCCCCCTTTTCAGATGGTCAGAATTTTATTTCTTTTTCCCGAGTGTAAAAAGCTGGACTGAGTTTCTATTCCCTGTGCAAACAATACTATGTAATCCATGGTGTCGATTCTTGCCAATTCTATTCGCTTATTACAAAAGCATTTATTCAATCAATCTGGCTTAAACAGGAGGATCTGTTTGTTCCCACTAGAGTATCCTAGGTGTGCTTGACTGGTGGACACCAAACCCAAATATTCCTGTATATGAGACAAAGTAAACACATGTTATAATCCAAAGGCAAGACTCGAGTGTTGGCTTTTGTTTAGGGACTGTAAATTCAAATATATCACAAAGTGAAAAACTTCTATTTCTTTACTGTTCTGATTATGTTTTATAATTGTAATTTTTTATTTATTTCTTATGCGCTCTTCACACTTCCCAGGCAGTGTGCATCCATTTTAATTCTGAAACCAATGATTGGAACGCAATTACAGAGTTGAGACTTTAGATAAGTTTCTGCTGAGTCAGCGTTATTGAAACAGATTTGAAACTAAACTCATCCAACACAAAAAGCTCAATTTTGGGCCAGTGGCCTAGCCTGATACCTGGCTAAGTGTAAGGACTTTTGTGAAATCAACCCAACAGAATGGACTATTATTGTATTTTTATTTGTGGACACAGACTAAAAATATGTACAGAGCAAACTTCTATTACTCAAACATAAAACTCAAGTGAAGTCATATATTTTGAGAGCACTAACTATGTATAACTGAATTTTGTTTTATTTATGGTTATTACATTGTATATTTTTATTATTATTACTATTTACTAATGCACTGTTCACACTTTTCCAGATCAGCAGATCAATTTTCATTCTGGGACATTCATATTGCACACATCAAATGTAGCATAAAAGATGCTATACTATTCCTTTAATAATTTTTATAATGAACAGTTATTTGGTCTTAACACACCTACACTGTATGAAGTCTGTACTAGTCAATGGACCCTCAAAAAATAGTACAAAAACTAAGAAAGTACAACTTTGGTTGAGAAGAAATGAGGTAATGGAGTATTCAGATGATAGAAGGTGGGAAAATAGAACTTCTCCTGTGTTTGGATTATCACTCAGCCAGCACAAGCAATGTGACCCATGTAACACAGCCAACATAAAACATGGATACAATGTATTGATAATTTCATAACATGATAGCTTGTTACCCAAGTAATTCAGCTTGTATTTGTCACAGAGTCAGAATGATCCAAGGAAAACTTGCATGGCTGTTAAATTTGCTTCTAAATTGACTAGAAAAAAAGGAAATTGGTTGTAATAAACTGCACTGAGCTACAGAATTATCAATATTACAGTAAAGTTATACAATATAAAGCCTAAATGTAAAATTGTTAGCATTTGAAAATTATGATAAATGCTTTCTTAGTTAGTCAATTCATTTTCTGGATGATGTAGATATTTTAATCCAAGTATTTTTGATCAAGTTGAATTTGCCAGTACTTAATTCATTTATATTTACCACTCGTATAATAAATATTAACAAAATATCATATAATGTTGAAACCTGACTGTAACTGTAACAAACCAAGCAGAAACTGTGAAGTAATCCTTTGTGAGTCGTCCTATCCTTCTTTTGCTGAACAAATACTGTAAACTTAGCACATTAGCTGGAATATTAAATTGACCACAGTTGAAATATATTGTAGAGTTTCACAACAATGTTTTACTTTGCTGTGATTATCTGGATATAAAGGATACATGCATTTTGAAATGCTTTCTGGCTTTGTGTTTAGACAGTTAAATCCTGTTCACGGTATTCACAGAAATATATTTCCTGAGGCAAATTTTCTGGATATAGATTAGACATATTGCATAATCCTGCAGGTTGTTGCCTTAATAATCTAGTCAGTAAGATCTGCAGGATATAAGCTGGAATCAATTCTATGGAAATGTTTTGTTAAAGATCCCTCATCCAAACTTGGTTTTGGTCAAAAGTGTTCCTTTTTTACACAATCATGCAATCATTGTTTATACATCATTGTTTACTTGTCATAAGAACCTCCAATATCCACATGACTTAGTTGTCATTATTTTTAACTTTCACATTTACTTGACAAAAATAGTGCTTGCACTGTTCCTCCTCAGTTTCATGTCTTAAGATTTGTACAGACTAACACCCTCTTCTGACTATTATTAAGACAAGAGCACTCGGAGAGCACAAACCTCCTTCAAGGCATGTTACTAGACCTATGCATCGGAGAACCGATGCAAATTTGTATCTACCGGAAAGACCAAAGCCAGTGAACCATCATTTGACCTTGAAGGAGGGGCCAAAGTTCAAATCTAACATCAGAAGATTCCTAGCCCAAGATTTTGTATGAGTTGGTTTCGCAGTGTAAACCTCTAGGATCAATAATAAGGGAGTTATAAGCACTTTTAACTTTGGCTATCCTCGTTTGACCTTGAACAACGGGCACAAGGTCGAATCTAACCACACCAAAAGATTCCCACCCCATGATTTCCTATATGTTGGTTTACCATTCCAAACCTCTAGGACCAATAATAAGCAAGTTATAAGCACGTTTAAGTTTGGCTATCCTCATTTGACCTTGAATGAGGGGCCCAAGGTCAAATCTGACCAAACCAAAAGATTCCCTGTCCATGATTTCATATAGGTTGGTTTACCATCCCAAACCTCTAGGACCAATAATAAGCAAATTATAAACACTTTTAACTCTGGCTATCCTTGTTTGACCTTGAAGGAGTGGTCTGAGGTCAAATCTGAACACACCAAAAGATTCCCACCCCATGAATGCCTATATGTTGGTTAACCATTCCAAACCTCTAGGACCAATAATAAGCAAGTTATAAGCACTTTTAACTTTGGCTATCCTCGTTTGACCTTGAACATGGGGCCCAAGGTCAAATCTGACCAAACCAAAAGATTCCCAGCCCATGATTTCCTATAGGATGGTTATCATCCCAAACCTCTAGGACCAATAATAAGCCCATTATAAGCACTTTTAAGTTTGGCTATCCTCGTTTGACCTTGAACAAGGGGCCCAAGGTCAAATCTGACCAAACCAAAAGATTCCCAGCCCATGATTTCCTACAGGTTGGTTTACCATCCCAAACCTCTAGGACCAATAATAAGCCCATTATAAGCACTTTTAAGTTTGGCTATCCTCGTTTGACCTTGAACAAGGGGCCCAAGGTCAAATCTGACCAAACCAAAAGATTCCCAGCCCATGATTTCCTATAGGTTGGTTATCATCCCAAACCTCTAGGACCAATAATAAGTGAGTTATAAGCACTTTTAACTTTGGCTATCCTTGTTTGACCTTGAACAAGGGGCCCAAGGTCAAATCCATCCACATCAGAAGATTCCCAGCCCATGATTTCCTATTTGTTGGTTTACCATCCTAGACCTCTAGGACCAATAATAAGCGAGTTATAAGTACTTTTAAGCTTGGCTATCCTCGTTTGACCTTGAAAGATGGGCCCAAGGTCAAATCCGACCACACCAGAAGACTCCCAGCCAATGATTTCCTATATAATGGTTTATCACCCCAAACCTCTGGGACCAATAATAAGCAAGTTATAAGCACTTTTAAGTTTGGCTATCCTCATTTGACCTTGAATGAGGGGCCCAAGGTCAAATCTGACCACACCAAAATATTCCCAGACCATGATTTCTTATATGTTGGTTTATTATGCCAAACCTCTAGGACTGATAATAAGCGAGTTATAAGCACTTTTAAGTTTGGCTATCCTAATTTGTCCAAGGTCAAATCTGACAACATCAGAAGATTCGCAGCACATGATTTCCTATAGGTTGGTTTCACATTGCGAACCTCTGGGACCAATAATAAAGGAGATATAGGCACTTTTAAAGTCCGCTATGTGGGTTACTTCGGCACTCTGTGGATGACCTTGAATTAAGAGCTTCAAGGTCAAATGTCTGCAAGGTTGTAGATGACATGTATATCTGTTATACATATCACCTATGAAAAGATTCAACCTTCTACCTATGAGAAACTGACGGTAGAAAAATGTAGATTATTTTCAAAGAAATACCTGTGGCAGCCATCTTGTTTTCAGAATGAAGCTATTTTCAGTCCCACAGAGGCTTACCCCCAAATGAGGATATCCTGCAAATTTGGTGAACCTAGCTGGTGTAGTTTTCCTCTTAGAGCTTTATTGCTGAAAATCTCTCTACGCGCAGCGGCGGTGTAGCTAACGCTAAAGCAAAGTATCCACCGGATGCCTCCAGTGGATACAATAATAACTAAATGTGGAAATCCGGATCTTTGATATTTTTTGTATCCAGATAGTGATCCGGATCACTCTCAAAATTTAATGGGATTTAACTTAAAGTTGGACCAAGACCCATCTTCTCACTTTTTTCATGAAGAGCCAACCAGTAGTATTTGTGTAATCCTGCTGACAAGCAAACAAACAAATGGTCATGAATTTAATATCTTCTTGGTGGAGGTGAAAACGGTGAGTAAATTTTCAAGATCAGATCAGGAATAAAAAAGTCATGGTAGGGTTAACTGGAGGTCCCTTTTGTATCCTGACAATAGTTACTGATCTGACGAAAGTAGTTCACAACTCACACAAACATTTTAAAGCGTGAGCTCTAAGCAAGGCTCATGCTTCTAGAGATCACTTTTTTTTTCATTTTTTTTTGTCTCTGGACTTTCCTGAATCGTGGTTTAATGTGATGAATACCTGTCTCATCATTAAAGTGAAGCAGCAATGGGCTATGTTAGTCCACTACTCATGTCTCTGATGGATTTGCGGCTCACACTAGTAGATCAAAATCCTTTCACTCATTATATCCCTGGCCTCTAGAACTCTATTCTTTCCACATATTGAATAGCCTGAATGTTACAGCCTTTAGGAAACATCTTAAAACTCACCTTTTCAACTCATTTAGCTGCTGCACTTGGTACTCTTCCCTTTGGTCACACCCACACCCCTGGATTACTGACCTAGATCATCCCTTGACTGTTCCCTTTAAACAATACTTTTGTTAACCTAGTACACTGAGTTTTCCACTGCGGGGGAAATATTGTGCCTGCAAAGCAGTAGATTAGATTAACTTAGTACTCGATACCAATTCCAACTATATATGATCAACCATGTTAAATCTCCTTGTATCATTACTGGTGTATACAGGCCCTGACATCGGTGTTAATTGTAAAGAGTGAAAAGGTAAAGTCAGTCTTCTGGCCCAGTGGCCCATTTGGCTTGTGCTTATTTCCAGTTTCTGTGACATGAAGGGCCTCAGATTATATTCTTAAGGATGTTTCCAATCAACTTAGCACATTACACATGCTTATTTTATTAATAATAATAAACTTCACAGTGTACATAAAAAGTAAAGTAGCGGTCCAAGTTATGGAAACACAAAAATAACAGACCAAAGTATTATGTGTTATTAAGATCTTCATAAAACCATGTCCCACATATTAGTGGCTTATTATTAAAGGTAAACAAACTGTTGACACAGTTCATGAAGTCATGTTTACTCTAAAATATACCTACTCTGTTTTATGAAGCTCCTATTAACCTTACAAAATCTCACCCTCCCTACAAGTTGGGTCAATAAAGGTTCTACTGCAATTAAATTATTTAAAAAGATGTGATAAATCAATGAGCTAATTTATTTGAACTTTTTTGTGTCTGCTTTATATGTCACTTCAAAACAGTTCTCTTAAAACACATTTGGTTTTGTACATTTAACTGTGATGTTTGGAGTTCTGAAATTTATATTTCTAATTTTTAATGATTTCATTTTTCGTTTCAAATAGAATCATTGTATAAATTAATTTTTTTTCTATTAATATCTGGATATTTATTTAACTATGTAGTCTCCCATGTTTAGGTAACAAGGGTTCCTCTGATATCTTAATGAATAATGACAAAGGCACAAACTTTGATTCTCCTCTCACTTCAATTTGAAGGGTGTTACAGACAGAGGTGGTAGACCAAATGTCATCAGACAACTCATTGCCAACCAATCATAAAGTTGAAATACTCCATTGTTTCCACCTTGACCAGCACTTACAAAAATATATATGGTGGTCGTTTGAGGTTGAGCCCAACAATATGTGTGTGGATACCTTGCCTTGTTATTCTTCTAGTGGAAATTAAACAGTTAAATAGAGTTAGAAATCTAATATTCGCCACATATCTGAAATTTACAACACTTGGAAATACTACTAAAATAAATTAATTGAGGCAAGATTTGTTGCATGTATAGTCAATTAATGCTTTTTGAACTGAAAAATACCCAAGTTTAAGACAAAACATCTTTTTTTCCATAGAATTAAGTAAGGTTTTTTTAAGAGGTGGCGAAATTTAGATTCCTGGCAAATTTTAGATATCTTACTCTACATAACTACAAGAGGTCTGCTCAGTTTCCAGTTGAGGTGATTGAGGTCAAAGAGGTGATATCTGATGTAAAGGTGAAAATGAGTTTGAGGAATTTTATTTACAAGTTAGTAGGTATGTACAGGGGTAAATCTTTAAAATTTTCAAGGCTTTGAAAGATTTTAAAAGCACCATATCACAATTACACATACAGCAACTAGTGCATAAATATCACAGAAATAAAGACTAGGCAATCTGATTAAGCAACTCGTACTTCAAATTATTATAAACAAGACCACTGCCGCGGTATGTATCTCCCGCCGAGTACCGCAGGGGAAGAAATACTACATTGAAATTTTTCCCCTTTGCATAGGACACCGTTGTACCATCCTGCAGGTCGAAAATTCGCTTGAAATCGCTCTATCTGGAAACTTCACCATGTGAAAGCTCTTTCAAAAGTAGATGAATGAGTTATTTGAGAAAAATTGGCTATCTGCAATACTTTTAGAGATAATTCTCATTTACTCATTTTGAGTAGGTGAGTAATTAGCTATGAGTCTGAAAGTTCACCATGTGACAGCTCTTCCAAAAGTAGATGAATGAGTTATTTGAGAAAAATTGACTATCTGCAATACTTTCAGAGATAATTCGCATTTACTCATTTTGAGTAGGTGAGTAATTAGCTACAGGTCTGAAACTTCACCAAGTGAAAGCTCTCCTAAAAGTACATGAATGAGTTATTTGAGAAAAATTGGCTAGCTGCAATACTTTTAGAGATAATTCACAGTTACTCATTTTGAGTAGGTGAGTAATTAGCTACAGGTCTGAAACTTCACCATGTGAAAGCTCTCCCAAAAGTAGGTGAATGAGTTATTTGAGAAAAATAGGCTATATGCAATACTCTTAGAGATAATTCGCATTTACGCATTTTGAGTAGGTGAGTTATTACCTATGGGTCTGAAACTTTGCCATGTGAAAGCTCTTCCAAAAGTAGATGAATGAGTTATTTGAGAAAAATTGGCTATCTGCAATACTTTTAGAGAGAATTCGCATTTACTCATTTTGAGTAGGCGAGTAAGTAGCTACGGGTCTGAAACTTCACAATGTGAAAGCTCTTCCAAAAGAAGATGAATGAGTTATTTGAGAAAAATTGGCTATCTGCAATATTTTTAGAGATAATTAGTATTTACTCATTTTGAGCAGGTGAGAAATTAGCTACAGGTCTGAAACTTCACCAAGTGAAAGCTTTCCCAAAAGTAGATGAATGAGTTATTTGAGAAAAATTGGCTATCTCCTATACTTTTAGAGATAATTCGCATTTACTCATTTTGAGTAGGTGAGAAATTAGCTATGGGTCTGAAACTTCACCATGTGAAAGCTCTTCCAAAAGTAGATGAATGAGTTATTTGAGAAAAATTGGCTATCTGCAATACTTTTAGAGATAATTTGCATTTACTCATTTTGAGTAGGTGAGTAATTAGCTACGGGCGTGAAACTTCACCAAGTGAAAGCTCTCCCAAAAGTAGATGAATGACTTATTTGAGAAAAATTGTGTATCTGCAATTCTTTTAGAGATAATTCGCATTTACTCATTTTGAGTAGGTGAGTAATTACCTACGGGTCTGAAACTTCACCAAGTGAAAGCTCTCCCAAAAGTAGATGAATGAGTTATTTGAGAAAAATTGGCTATCTGCAATACTTTTAGAGAGAATTCGCATTTACTCATTTTGAGTAGCTGAGTAATTAGCTATGGGTCTGAAACTTCACCATGTGAAAGCTCTTCCAAAAGTAGATGAATGAGTTATTTGAGAAAAATTGGCTATCTGCAATACTTTTAGAGATAATTCGCATTTACTCATTTTGAGTAGGCGAGTAATTAGCTATGGGTCTGAAACTTCACCATGTGAAAGCTCTTCCAAAAGTAAATGAATGAGTTATTTGAGAAAAATTGGCTATCTGCAATACTTTTAGAGATATTTAGCATTTACTCATTTTGAGTAGGTGAGAAATTAGCTACAGGTCTGACACTTAAAGTGAAAGCTCTCCCAAAAGTAGATCAATGAGTTATTTGAGAAAAATTGGCTATCTGCAATACTTTTACAGATAATTAGCATTTACTCATTTTGAGTAGGTGAGTAATTAGCTACGGGTCTGAAACTTCACCAAGTGAAAGCTCTTCCAAAAGTAGGTGAATGAGTTATTTGAGAAAAATTGGCTATCTGCAATACTTTTAGAGAGAATTCGCATTTACTCATTTTGAGTAGGTGAGTAATTACCTATGGGTCTGAAACTTCACCATGTGAAAGCTCTTCCAAAAGTAGATGAATGAGTTATTTGAGAAAAATTGGCTATCTGCAATACTTTTAGAGATAATTAGCATTTACTCATTTTGAGTAGGTGAGTAATTAGCTACGGGTCTGAAACTTCACCAAGTGAAAGCTTTCCCAAAAGTAGATGAATGAGTTATTTGAGAAAAATTGGCTATCTGCAATACTTTTAGAGAGAATTCGCATTTACTCATTTTGAGTAGGTGAGTAATTAGCTATGGGTCTGAAACTTCACCATGTGAAAGCTCTTCCAAAAGTAGATGAATGAGTTATTTGAGAAAAATTGGCTATCTGCAATACTTTTAGAGAGAATTCGCATTTACTCATTTTGAGTAGGCGAGTAATTAGCTATGGGTCTGAAACTTCACCAAGTGAAAGCTCTTCCAAAAGTAAATGAATGAGTTATTTGAGAAAAATTGGCTATCTGCAATACTTTTAGAGATATTTAGCATTTACTCATTTTGAGTAGGTGAGAAATTAGCTACAGGTCTGACACTTCACCAAGTGAAAGCTCTCCTAAAAGTACATGAATGAGTTATTTGAGAAAAATTGGCTAGCTGCAATACTTTTAGAGATAATTCACAGTTTACTCATTTTGAGTAGGTGAGTAATTAGCTACAGGTCTGAAACTTCACCATGTGAAAGCTCTCCCAAAAGTAGGTGAATGAGTTATTTGAGAAAAATAGGCTATATGCAATACTCTTAGAGATAATTCGCATTTACGCATTTTGAGTAGGTGAGTTATTACCTATGGGTCTGAAACTTTGCCATGTGAAAGCTCTTCCAAAAGTAGATGAATGAGTTATTTGAGAAAAATTGGCTATCTGCAATACTTTTAGAGAGAATTCGCATTTACTCATTTTGAGTAGGCGAGTAAGTAGCTACGGGTCTGAAACTTCACAATGTGAAAGCTCTTCCAAAAGAAGATGAATGAGTTATTTGAGAAAAATTGGCTATCTGCAATATTTTTAGAGATAATTAGTATTTACTCATTTTGAGCAGGTGAGAAATTAGCTACAGGTCTGAAACTTCACCAAGTGAAAGCTTTCCCAAAAGTAGATGAATGAGTTATTTGAGAAAAATTGGCTATCTCCTATACTTTTAGAGATAATTCGCATTTACTCATTTTGAGTAGGTGAGAAATTAGCTATGGGTCTGAAACTTCACCATGTGAAAGCTCTTCCAAAAGTAGATGAATGAGTTATTTGAGAAAAATTGGCTATCTGCAATACTTTTAGAGATAATTTGCATTAACTCATTTTGAGTAGGTGAGTAATTAGCTACGGGCGTGAAACTTCACCAAGTGAAAGCTCTCCCAAAAGTAGATGAATGACTTATTTGAGAAAAATTGTGTATCTGCAATTCTTTTAGAGATAATTCGCATTTACTCATTTTGAGTAGGTGAGTAATTACCTACGGGTCTGAAACTTCACCAAGTGAAAGCTCTCCCAAAAGTAGATGAATGAGTTATTTGAGAAAAATTGGCTATCTGCAATACTTTTAGAGAGAATTCGCATTTACTCATTTTGAGTAGCTGAGTAATTAGCTATGGGTCTGAAACTTCACCATGTGAAAGCTCTTCCAAAAGTAGATGAATGAGTTATTTGAGAAAAATTGGCTATCTGCAATACTTTTAGAGATAATTCGCATTTACTCATTTTGAGTAGGCGAGTAATTAGCTATGGGTCTGAAACTTCACCATGTGAAAGCTCTTCCAAAAGTAAATGAATGAGTTATTTGAGAAAAATTGGCTATCTGCAATACTTTTAGAGATATTTAGCATTTACTCATTTTGAGTAGGTGAGAAATTAGCTACAGGTCTGACACTTCAAGTGAAAGCTCTCCCAAAAGTAGATCAATGAGTTATTTGAGAAAAATTGGCTATCTGCAATACTTTTACAGATAATTCGCATTTACTCATTTTGAGTAGGTGAGTAATTAGCTACGGGTCTGAAACTTCACAATGTGAAAGCTCTTCCAAAAGAAGATGAATGAGTTATTTGAGAAAAATTGGCTATCTGCAATATTTTTAGAGATAATTAGTATTTACTCATTTTGAGCAGGTGAGAAATTAGCTACAGGTCTGAAACTTCACCAAGTGAAAGCTTTCCCAAAAGTAGATGAATGAGTTATTTGAGAAAAATTGGCTATCTCCTATACTTTTAGAGATAATTCGCATTTACTCATTTTGAGTAGGTGAGTAATTAGCTACGGGTCTGAAACTTCACCAAGTGAAAGCTTTCCCAAAAGTAGATGAATGAGTTATTTGAGAAAAATTGGCTATCTGCAATACTTTTAGAGAGAATTCGCATTTACTCATTTTGAGTAGGTGAGAAATTAGCTACAGGTCTGACACTTCACCAAGTGAAAGCTCTCCCAAAAGTAGATGAATGAGTTATTTGAGAAAAATTGGCTATCTGCAATACTTTTACAGATAATTAGCATTTACTCATTTTGAGTAGGTGAGTAATTAGCTACGGGTCTGAAACTTCACCAAGTGAAAGCTCTTCCAAAAGTAGGTGAATGAGTTATTTGAGAAAAATTGGCTATCTGCAATACTTTTAGAGATAATTCGCATTTACTCATTTTGAGTAGGTGAGTAATTAGCTATGGGTCTGAAACTTCACCATGTGAAAGCTCTTCCAAAAGTAGATGAATGAGTTATTTGAGAAAAATTGGCTATCTGCAATACTTTTAGAGATAATTAGCATTTACTCATTTTGAGTAGGTGAGTAATTAGCTACGGGTCTGAAACTTCACCAAGTGAAAGCTCTCCCAAAAGTAGATGAATGAGTTATTTAAGAAAAATTGGCTATCTGCAATACTTTTAGAGAGAATTCGCATTTACTCATTTTGAGTAGGTGAGTAATTAGCTATGGGTCTGAAACTTCACCATGCGAAAGCTCTTCCAAAAGTAGATGAATGAGTTATTTGAGAAAAATTGGCTATCTGCAATACTTTTAGAGATAATTCGCATTTACTCATTTTGAGTAGGCGAGTAATTAGCTATGGGTCTGGAACTTCACCATGTGAAAGCTCTTCCAAAAGTAAATGAATGAGTTATTTGAGAAAAATTGGCTATCTGCAATACTTTTAGAGATATTTAGCATTTACTCATTTTGAGTAGGTGAGAAATTAGCTACAGGTCTGACACTTCACCAAGTGAAAGCTCTCCCAAAAGTAGATGAATGAGTTATTTGAGAAAAATTGGCTATCTGCAATACTTTTAGAGATATTTAGCATTTACTCATTTTGAGTAGGTGAGAAATTAGCTACAGGTCTGACACTTCACCAAGTGAAAGCTCTCCCAAAAGTAGGTGAATGAGTTATTTGAGAAAAATTGGCTATCTTCTATACTTTTAGAGATAATTCGCATTTACTCATTTTGAGTAGGTGAGAAATTAGCTAGGGGTCTGAAACCTCACAAAGTGAAAGGTCTTCCAAAAGTATATGAATGAGTCATTTGAGAAAAATTGGCTATCTGCAATACTTTTAGACATGATTAGCATTTACTCATTTTGAGTTGGTGAGTAACTAGCTACGCGTCTGAAACTTAACCAAATGAAAGCTCTCCCAAAAGTAGGTGAATGAGTTATTTGAGAAAAATTGGCTACCTGCAATACTTTTAGAGATAATTCGCATTTACTCATTTTGAGGAGGTGAGTAAGTAGGCCAAAGTTCACCAAACCATTTTCCCCTTAGCATAGGATACTCTAGTACTACCCTGTGGTTCAAAAAGTTTGCTCGAAATTTCTCGATCTCTTACAGTTTGAGAGATATTTCTGATTTTTCACATTTTCACTAAAAGTAGCAATAAAGTAGCCATTACTCACTTGTACATTGAGCAACAGTTGTGAAACTTAAATACGTTACAGTTCACAAAAAAGTACATGAACAACATATTTGAGAGAAATTGTGTAGCTGCAATACTTTTGAAGATATAAGCCATTTACTCATTATGGTTATCATTAAAAATTGAAAAAGTAGCTATCACTCACTTAGCTATGGAGATACACTTCCAAATTACTGACCATGTTGTAGCTGTGGAGAAAGTAGCTGAACATCATATTGGAACAAAATTGTGTAGCTGCAATACTTTTGAAGATATAAGCCATTCACTCATTGACAGTTATAAGTCATATAATTATATTAGGTAAAAGCGCTATTACTCACTCAAAAGTAGGCCAAAGTTCACCAAACTTTTTCCCCCTTAGCAATAGGATACTCTAGTACTACCCTGTGGGTCAAAAATTTGCTCGAAATTGCTCTATATCTTACAGTTTGAGAGATATTTCTGATTTTTCACATTTTCACTAAAAGTAGCAATAAAGTAGCCATTACTCACTTGTACATTGAGCAACAGTTGTGAAACTTAAATATGTTACAGTTCACAAAAAAGTACATGAACAACATATTTGAGAGAAATTGTGTAGCTGCAATACTTTTGAAGATATAAGCAATTTACTCATTATGGTTATCATTAAAAATTGAAAAAGTAGCTATTACTCACTTAGCTATAGAGATACACTTCCAAACCACTGGCCATGTTGTAGCAGTGGAGAAAGTAGCTGAACAACATATTGGAACAAAATTGTGTAGCTGCAATACTTTTGAAGATATAAGCCATTTACTCATTATGGTTATCATTAAAAATTGAAAAAGTAGCTATTACTCACTTAGCTACGGAGATACACTTCCAAACTACTGACCATGTTGTAGCAGAGGAGAAAGTAGCCGAACAACATATTGGAACAAAATTGTGTAGCTGCAATACTTTTGAAGATATAAGCCATTTACTCATTATGGTTATCATTAAAAATTGAAAAAGTAGCTATTACTCACTTAGCTATGGAGATACACTTGCAAACTACTGACCATGTTGTAGCTGTGGAGAAAGTAGCTGAACAACATATTGGAACAAAATTGTGTAGCTGTAATACTTATGAAGATATAAGCCATTTATTTATTATGGTTATAATTAAAAATTGACAAAGTAGCTATTACTCACTTAGCTATGGAGATACACTTCCAAACTACTGACCATGTTGTAGCTGTGGAGAAAGTAGCTGAACAACATATTAGAACAAAATACTGTAAATGCAATAGTTTCAGAGTTATAAGCCATATAATTATATTAGCTAAAATAGCTATTACTCACTCAAAAGTAGGCCAAAGTTCACCAAACCCCAAAAATATTGAAGAGCAAAAAAATTCATTAGGACTTGTGATTTACCAAAAATGTGTAACTGTAGTAGTTTCAGAGAAAACTGCGTGACACACGCACGCACGCACGCACGCACGCACCCACGCACGCACCCACGCACGCACGTACACACGCACATGGTGCAAATTATAATCTCCCTCCGGCGAGCCGGGCGGGAGATAATAACTGTCATGTTTAGCAAATATGTCATTTGAAAGATACAGTGTATTAAGTTCAAGAGGAAGCCGGGTAATGCCTGGTCCTGCCTAGATCCACAACTTTGTGAACTGTTACAGTCAAATCGAGAGGGGGTCACCCAGGGGCCTTACACGGCTGTTAGTTCATCACGGTGGGAAGGTGGGAAATAAAATCTTCGCTACTTGTTGTTTCAATGACAAATTCAAAATGGCCATCCAATTCAGAATGAGGCTAGGAAATTGAACCCCACAGAAGCTCTGACAGTAACCCCTGACAAATTAGGTCAAATAAGAGGTGTTATAATTAAGGTAGAGAGAAAACTGAGCTGGACACTCCCAAATATACACTTTTTACCTAAGCTAAGGAGGTTACCTGATGGTTGGATTCTCTTTGTACATTTAGAAAGATTACAAAAAAAAAACTAGTCCACAGATTTACATCCACTTCTTGCAGTAGGTGGTTCTAGGCCTAAAATATAATTGGTTTAATTTTGGGAATGATCTCAAACCAACTAAGTATTCAGGATTTTTTAAGGATTTGTTTGGCCTTGGCAAATGTTTGCACTCTCAAAATGCTCTTATTGCAATGGTTTTCAACTGTAATGCCTCCTCTATTTCATGAACCTCTTCTAGTGTCCACAAAAATCTCACTTTCCTGGTATGTTTGGATAGATGTTCTTTTCTAGATTAACGATAAAATTGGTCAAATAATAATAGAAACATTTGAACAGCACAAAATTGATGAGGATCCTCTAATGCACTGGACAGTGAAAAACAAGCAAAAGTCGTAATCCAATTAGTGCCCAAAAGGGAAAGAAGACTATGGTGGTGGGTATGCTAGTCTAAACAGATTAATCTTAAGCTGGCTCCTAAAATTTGAAATGAACTGTGGGATCTGACATTAAAGGTCTAGGAATTTATATAAATATCCAGAAGAAGTGAGACGAGGGTCAACATGTTGTGTTGAATTTCAACTATGTTGAACCCGAGTCAATATCCACCAGCATTTGTATTTTAGAATGTTCTTAATATGTTTCTTTAGAAAACATGGATTTTCTAAAAGTAAATGGAAGAATTAGAGAAGATTTCTAATTAGAATTTTTTTAAATTTGCCATAATAGGTTTATTTCAAAATAATTTTTCCATGACTGACTTCACACCAAATAAAATACTGATTTTGCCAGTGTTCTATAAAGATTTTGTATCCAGTTTCCGATTGCTGATTTTGGGAGTCTGAAAAGCTTCAGGAATTAACAAATTCTAAGAAATTTTTCTTACTCTGAGAATTTTTTCTTTGACAGGTTTAAGAAAAGGAGTAAGAATTTAGGGGAATATGCACCCAGATATTGGTGACCATGTGAAACAAACCACATTTTACCACTAAAATTACAAAAAAAATTAATGGGTAAATTAGGGGGGGGGGGGGGGCCCTGGTGATTTGTGATGTCATTATGACTGGTCACCTACCATGATGTCATTACAAGACAATTTCACACAATGAGGTGACTTTCAACTTTCTTACACTAATCTGAAAACCAACTGTGTGGTTAAGTTTAAAAAATTTAAGGCACAAAACAATAGCTTTAAGAATGAGGGTAAACCTGAAAAAAAAAACACATTAATAAATAGACTGTGATTTATTTGATATATTTTTGTATGTTTAAACAATAACAGTATTCATCCAAACTAGTAGTTTACAATTTTGCAAGAAAATATTGTGAAGATTCTTTTCAAAAAATAATACTATATGAGTTTTTATACAAGATCAAAAATAATTTACAAGTAATACAGTAAAAGCTCTATTATAAGAAAAAATATAACCAGTAATAGGAATTGTGGTTGTTAAAATATAACTCATAAAACATGAGTAGGTTTTGGGAATGAACCACAATTTCAGTGGCATGGAATTAGTTGACAAGATTGAACATTTGGATAACACAAAGTTTCTATAATAGAGTCTCTACTGTATTACTTAAAAAAGGTTTGTAAGTTCAGCAGTTGGATTTAAAGGCACAATCAACACACCAACAGTTTCCCACAAATTACACTAAATTTGAATTTACTGTAGCACATATACTCTCACCTTTTTGGTCCAGTGCCCATTTGTACCTGGCATAATTGCCCATGAATTGCTAGTATCTCATTTCAAACAATACTATCTCAGATAAAAGCTCATGTTCATTCAAATTTGTTCACTTTACATGTGTGTTTCAATATAGTTTTCATTGGTTCTACAGCTATGTCACGTTTTATTTACAGTATATCTGTTTACATAAACCAGACATTGTTTCCTTTTAGTGTTTTCTGAAAATTGAGAAACTAGATTCAGGTTATTTTGTTGAGACAATCTGGCTGGTTTTAATTCTCATAGCTGCTCATCTCAATTTTCGCAAATATTTGGTCATTTTGCCCACTAGCACCTCTGAGTGCAGTGACGGTGTAAGTGTACTTAATGACAGAAATACAACATAATTTCACTGTTAAACAAATTTCACAATAGAAATCAACACTAAACCAAATCTCAAGCCATTGCCACCAAAACAATACCACAATAACATTACACTAGATTTGATATTATGTATAATATTATAACCATCTTTCTCACATAAATCCAAACAGCCCCAACTATTGAAAACTTCCACTACTCAAATTCACAGTGGTTTGGTGTAATATCTTCATTCTGAGAGCCATAAAATCACTTGAAATACACTCTCCCTCCTCACCCAAACTAACAAACACCAAAGTATTTAAGTAGATATTTAATCAACAATTTAGGTAATCGGTACCTCAGATAATAAGTATTGCCCAAAGCTTGCCCCAATACGGGGTCATCTCTACCTCAAAGGTGGGAAGTAAGTGTTTGTTCAACAGTAGAATACCTTGACTAGCACCATGTGTATAAATATACGGTGGTTTGTGATTTGTTCACCTTAGTCTTCACATTTTGATTGTTATTCCATTCAATGATGCAAGTATAGACACGATACATGTATATAGAAACTTTAACATTCAAAATACACCGATGATTTATAATCTGAGAAAATACAGAAGATCCTGTTTTATAAGAAAAGGCATAAAAGTGCAAACGTGGAAATGAAGAGGTTTCATATTTGTTCCATCACACCAATACTCCAATGTCGTGACGCATGCGTACATCATGTGTGGTATATGCAATTTTACAATTTAGTTGTGAAGCTCTCGCTTCCAAGTTTCCTGTACAAGTAGACATAGTAAAAAGGAGATGTGTTAAGATACTAAATCAGTCCTGTAATCTTGGTTGGTATATTCTCATGTACATAACTAGCCATAACTAGAACTAATTTCAGTAGATATCTGGGGTTCAAGTAAAACAGAATATACTGTATTCAGGTAAGGTTTTTGCATTAATATTTATGGGGTTTTTGAGTTCTAATAAAACTCTGTCATTATTGGCTGCACAGTGCAAAAAAGGCTGTTATTGCAATGGGAAACCAGTTAAGTCAAAACTCACAGGACTTAGGTGATTTCTTTACAATAAATACAAATGAAATAATATAATATATAAATATCTTTAAACTACACATATACAGATTATACACATTACTTGTTCATCTTAATCTCGAAATCTGTTATAAACTCGATCAGGGGTTAAATAAGAGTTGAAAAATGGTCTTATTAACTGCCATGAAATGACTGAGATGATGATTTAACAATAACATAAAGATGTGACACTTGGCTTGTTTTACAATCATATGATGATGTTGGCTTGTCTTACAATCATATGATGATGTTGGCTTGTCTTACAATCATATGATGATGTTGGCTTGTTTTACAATCATATGATGATGTTGGCTTGTGTTACAATCATATGATGATGTTGGCTTGTCTTACAATCATATGATGATGTTGGCTTGTCTTACAATCATATGATGATGTTGGCTTGTTTTACAATCATATGATGATGTTGGCTTGTTTTACAATCATATGATGTTGGTTTGTCTTACAATCATATGATGATGTTAGTTTGTCTTACAATCATATAATGATTTTGCAAGTAACAATAACATCACCATGTCAATGTTCAAATTTAAGTCTTACAATTTTTCTTGATTTGTAAAAGTATTTTGGAATTCACTGTTCACTTAAACCAGTACATGTAACTGATTTCTATGATAACTGTTTCACTGACCCATTTGCAAAGAAAACTCCCATTTAAAAGCTGAAACAACCAAACATCAACTATTACTCTATTACATTTTCCCACAGAACAAAAACACAACAACAGCAAAAGCGACACTCTACTTAAGTCTTAATAAAATAGCAGAAACAAGCTTTGGTATTTGAACCTTTATTTTATAAACTACTGTTACTTCACTACAAACATAAACATATTTGTGAATACGGAAAGACAAACATGAAACTATGGATGAATTACAAGCATACTATTAATATTCACTTCACAGAACAGTTCACTGAGCAAACTGTTCTGAATCTGGAATACTCAAAACATTCGTGACATTCTACAGCTGAAATCATTAGTGTTTACCCATTCTTTCAGCTAAAGGAGGGAGCAGACCCACCTCTTAACGTTTGAGTAAGACCTTTAGTAAAAGAGAATTAAAACAGGCTTTGCGAAGCTGAATTTTAATGTGGCTTTCCCAAAATAAAAATTGCCCTTCCTTTACATTAGGAGGTCCTTTCTAAAGGCGACTTTATGAAACCTGGAGCCAGTTTCTCAGAGTCTCCTTCAGATAAAGGTCACCCTAAATTTAAGAATTTCCTTGAATTTCTCCCTCCTTTAATAAAACTTAGTTTCACAAAGACTCCTTCCTTAAAGGAGACCTTAATACTTCAAGAAACTCCCTTAAACTTTAAGGAAGCAAAGGACCTACCTTAAATTTAAGGTGGCATTGCCATAAAGAAAAATTTACCTTCCTTTACTTAAGGTCCTTTCCAAGAGAGGTTCTGTAAAATTAGGCCCAGGCCCGGACATTGTCCTAATTAATTAGGCCTGAGAAGAAATGGAGTTAAATATTTTCATCAAAATTTTTTACTAAAGTTACAAATCCGCAATATTTTATGGGATAAAAGGTTATAATTCCTTCAGATTTGTAGTCAGTTTCAAGTTTATTTTAAGTTTTCTCACCTTGTTATGTGCTGACAATCCAGATACAGTGATAATATATTCATAAATTAATATTTCTGAAGCAGCCAAACATGAATGTACGGCATTAATGACAAGAATCAAATCGTAAATTAAAGATAAACATCAAGAAAATGTTATACACAACTAAAATGTGTGAAAGTGAGCAGTAATACTCATATTTCAGATGTTTGTGTGGTAATATTTGATCTCACTGATGTTGATGACGTGGATCTGTTTCACCTATCACGGCCTTTGGTTCAGTGAATCTGTGAAGGAACTACACCAATACTATATCTGGGAATACAACATAGTCATTGCCTGAATCAGGGAATACACAGATTCACTGAAAGTATCAGAGAATACACATGAAAATACTCCTTGATTACACACATTCACTGTAACGTATCGACTTTTAACAAATGTCTCATTCACTGTAACATATACAATTTCAACAAATGTCTCTTTCAAAATTTCACATATTTAATTTATTTTTGCTCTTGGGCATTACAAATTTAGTTCATTGAGGTTAAGATGACTAACTTGTCTGATATTGGTGGGCCCTGAAACTTTATCAGAATACTGAAATATTACACAAGAATACTTTGATATAAAACATCTATCAGTGTACAAATACTACACATATATCTTAGCTACTGTAAATACATTGTATCATAAGTGTGCATATAAAATAGATTTTGTTTATAACTCAATAATAGTAATAATTACATTTTCATATGATGATTCTTGTTAAACATATTTTATATACATAGCATGCAGCTGATACAGAAGTGAAGACTTCAGTAGTCTCTGCAGTGACGGATTCAAATCATTGTAACACATGGAATGTATTTGGGTCCTGGTAAGACCAGGGCTATAGAAATGGACATTACAAAATTTCACTAATTTTAAACCTTTGAAAAATTCTTTCAATTAATTTAGACTTATTTAATTTCTAATGGAAAGATGAAAACATATATAAAATTCCAAAAGGGAATTAAGTTGAATATTAATCTAAGCTCAGGCACTGAAACTGTTGAAATAATACCCAGTGGGAATTGATACTTATATAGAATACTTGTCAACAACTTGTATATAACAACCAATGACAAACAGTGGTCATCTAAAATTAATAAGCAAATCAAACAAAGGAGCATTTGAGGAGTGCAACACTTAAACTAAGGAATGTTTAGAATGGACAACAGTGTAAAAAGCTCAGCAGCTATACTCTTGCAACATCATAGAACAGAGATCTTTACAAGTAAAAATTCTTAAATGAACAAAATCTTGAATGCAATACAATACTTTGGGCAGAAAGGAATAACTGAATCACATATTTACACATCATATGTTTTGTATTTACATATATGGTCCCACTAATTAACATTCTGGAATTAATGGTCTAAATCTAAAAGCAGATACATAGGCTGTTTCATTCTCAAATATCTAAATAATTTTCAACCAATCAGAATCATTGACACAACTGTGGCGTGCTGTTACATCATCTCATCTGATTCATGGAACAGCCCATCAGATTTTACTCTCTAAATCCACAACAAATACACTGTATGATATTCTTTAAAGTTTATACATGGGTTAAGTCTATTAGTGTGACACAATATGTGACTTTATACACTCTACAATTTGTACAATTAACATTTAACAATAAACTAACTAGGAACATTCAACAAAAAGCAAGATAGAATGTGATTCCTAAATGGTATAATGTTACAGATACTGCGTTTCAAATGAGTATTCACACTTGAAAATATAAATAATCTGATAATTAAAGATGATATAAGAAAAGCATGAAAACCTCCTTTAACCACACTACTGAGAAGTTAAAAATAGTTTGGAGATCTAAAACTTCACCACACAGAAGCTCAGAATGTTTCAAGACAAGAAGCAGTTGCTGGAAAGGATAACATTTAATTATACCTGATTCAGGATATAACTTACGAAAATGAAGCCGTAATTAACAGAATAATGTAAGTAATAATAGAAATCTTACACTGTTAAATACATAAGTTATACACCCTCCACACTTTTCAGAAAATGGAACCCTATTTACCAGTTTGAAAATGGGTCCTTCTCTGGTATAGTGTCATTTTATAAAATGCATGATCTGATTGCGTTTTCAGCACAACATTTTCTTCTCCTGAAGTCACTTGTACCATTAAATTGTATCAGAAATACACCGGAAGCCATACACTGGTGAAGTGTGAACCAGGCTTAACTATTTTGTTTACATTAACTTTGTTAATCTCAATATTCATTGTGACATGGCACATTCATAAAAATTTACCACAAAACGGACACGAAGGCATGTTCATACACCTTCATCTAATTTAATGTTTTGCTTGGCATGCCCTATTTAACTAGAGACATTCTAAGATCGGACAAGTGTGACCCTACCATTAGTGATGAGGAATAATACATAATGACAATACTTTTGTTCAATATTAGCTCTATATTGTCTAGTATGTTTACAATTATAATACAACCTATTTTAGTAAATGCACAAATGATATATAATATGTCATGCAGAAGATACACAATACAAGCTGCAAACTGGTCCAGAGTTACACCATCAAGTAATATACACAAAATGTGGATAGTGAAGCAGCTGAACTGAAACTGAATAGAAATCTTTTAACCATGAAGCTTTTTATATTTTTAATGTCAGATATTGTTTTGTTTTGATGAGGGCACTGTCAAAATTTAGCCAAGGGGGTGTCACATAGGAAACATTGACACTGAATTCACAAGAAAACCGACAAGTTTGCCAAAAGTGTGAATATATTGATCGATATTATGCCATCACATTGACCAATACCACCTTTTTTTATTATCCACTCGTGACTGTATTTTCTGTAAATAGAGGGACACACAGAAGAGAAGATATAGTTTTATGTTCCCCAGTGTCACTTACAATACATCATTAGCTTTACAAATTCATTAACAAAGGGACAATTTATCCTTATATTTCATAGATTTGTTAAGCTAGACATATGTTATATACATCATTTGAAAAGGTCTTTCTTTAAAGAACTTCTGGTCATTTTTGCTACATAAAAATCTGTGTGGAAATGGGAGAGAAGTTTTTATATTTACAAGTGAGCCGAAAATGTGCCTTGATTCCTCGTTTTGGAAGAACTGACTCAGACCCAGTTAATTGCTTGATTATCGCCCATGAAATAAACTTTATCATATTTTGAAATACTAGAGATTGCGTCTCGACGCAGTGTATCCCCAGACGGGACATAGTTAAGGCGTGAATATGTCGGTCTTGAGCCTGTTTCCTGGAGCACCAGGTCAGGATTCTCCAGATTACTCCCAAAAGCTAATCACTAGTTCTTTCACTTATATCTGTCTTTAAAAATTACATTTCATGGATCCAGAAGATCCATATAGTGATCCGGATCACTTCCAAAATTCAATCATTTCATCCTTTTACCTTTTCAGACATATCCTGAAACTTTCATCAAAATCCGTCCATAAGTTTTTGATTTATCTTGTACACAAACACATCTGGCAGCCTGGATTCACATGATCCAGACAGTGATCCAGATCACTCCCAAAATCTAATCACTTGTTCCTTGTCCCATTTAGGACATTTCCTGAAAATTTCATCAAAATCCACCAATGACTTTTTGAGCTATTTGTCTTTAAATATTATATTTCATGGATCCAGAAGATCCAGACAGTGGTCCAGATCACTCGCAAAATTGAACCATTTCTTCCTTTTACCACTTCTTCCTTTTACCATTTGTAACATATCCTAAAATATCATCAAAATTCATCCTAAAATTCTGTTGCAGCCTGGGTCCAGATGATCCAGATCACTCCAAAATGTAATCACTTGTTCCTTGTACCATTTAGGTCATTTGCTGAAAATGTCATCACAATCCATCCATAACTTTTTGAGGTATCTGTCTTTAAAAATTACATTTCATGGTTCCAGAAGATCAATATAGTGATCCGGATCACTTCCAAAAATTCAATCATTTCATCCTGTTACCTTTTCAGACATATCCTGAAAATTTCATCAAAATCCGTCCATAAGTTTTTCAGCTACATTGTACACAAACACATCTGGCAGTCTGGATCCAGATGATCCAGACAGTGATCCAGATCACTCCCAAAATCTAATCACTTGTTCCTCGCACCATTTAGGTCATTTGCTGAAAATGTCATCACAATCCATCCATAACTTTTTGAGGTATCTGTCTTTAAAAATTACATTTCATGGATCCAGAAGATCCATATAGTGATCTGGATCACTTCCAAAATTCAATCATTTCATCCTTTTACCTTTTCAGACATATCCTGTAAAGTTCATCAAAATCTGTCCATAAGTTTTCGATTTATCTTGTACACAAAACATCTGGCAGCCTGGACCAGATGATCCAGACAGTGATCCCATATAGTGATCCGGATCACTTCCAAAATTCAATCATTTCATCCTTTTACCTTTTCAGACATATCCTGTAAATTTCATCAAAATCCGTCCATAAGTTTTTGATTTATCTTGTACACAAAACATCTGGCAGCCTGGATCCAGATGATCCAGATCACTCCCAAAATCTAATCACTTGTTCCTTGTCCCATTTAGGACATTTCCTGAAAATTTCATCAAAATCCACCCATGACTTTTTGAGCTATACTGTACACAAACACATCTGGCAGCTAGTGCTGGGAGATCGCTTGGATTTTCCCTGTCGATGTTCGTATCGGACATTTGTAACCAAACTTCGGACATTTCCGATTATGGAGTCGAAGTGTAAAAAAGACAGATAAAATCAAATATTAAATTATATCAAGTAAAATACACACAAATTGCCACAAATATGACCAAAATATAATCTAAAAGCCATTCACAGACGTCTCCCTCACTAACAGACCATGCTTGATGTATCCTCACTTGTGATTGGCTGATTTTATTATCACCGTGACAACAGTTGGAAAACCCCAAGGTGTTTCTATTTACACATTCACGGCTAGTTTTGTGATTTTAACTGATGGATATTTCAGATTTTTACAAAATATTATGAAGGTTAGCATTTTATTGTGACCAAACGGCTGCAAAGAAATGGATTTAGCAAATATCGGTTTTACTTAAATTTTACCGATCATTGATTGGCAATGAGCCAGCGAGCGATAATACCGAAGTTTGCGAACATCGTCCCAGCACTACTGGCAGCCTGGATCCAGATGATCCAGACAGTGATCCAGATCACTCCAAAAATTTAATCACTTGTTCCTTGTACCATTTAGGTCATTTGCTGAAAATGTCATCACAATCCATCCATAACTTTTGAGGTATCTATCTTTAAAAATTACATTTCATGGATCCAGAAGATCCATATAGTGATCCGGATCACTTCCAAAATTCAACCATTTCATCCTTTTACCTTTTCAGACATATGCTGAAAATTTCATCAAAATCCATCCACAACTTTTTGAGCTATACTGTACACAAACACATCTGGCAGCCTGGATCCAGATGATCCAGACAGTGATCCAGATCACTCCCAAAATCTAATAACTTGTTCCTCGTCTCATTAAGGACATTACCTGAAAATTTTGTCAAAATGCACCCATAAGTTTTTGAGTTGTCGGTCTTTAAAAATTAAATTTCATGGATCCAGAAGATCCAGACAGTGATCCGGATCACTCCCAAAATTTAATAATATCTTCCTTTTACCATTTTGGACATATCCTGAAAATTTCATCAAAATCCATCTGTCAGTTTTTGAGTTATCTTGTTCACAAACAAACAAACAAATAGAGGGCCAAAAATGACCCTCGGTCAGGTACTTTGGCGGTCAGTGGATGACCTTAAGTCAGCATTAAGTGTGAAAATATCTCCAAATATGCCAAAAATGACCCTCGGTCAGGTACTTTGGCGGTCACTGGATGACCTTAAATGAAGAGCTTCAAGGTCAAATTTCTGCATGCTTACAGAGGACATATATATGTATTATATATACCAGCCATAGGATGATCTGACTTTCTGTATATGAGTTAAGTGTGAAAATATCTCCAAAAAGGCCAAAAATGACCCTCGGTCAGGTACTTTGGCGGTCAGTGGATGACCTTCAATGAAGAGCTTCAAGGTCAAATTTCTGCATGCTTACAGAGGACATATATATGTATTATATATACCAGCCATAGGATGATCTGACTTTCTGTACATGAGAACTGGGCCAAAAAGTGAAAAAATGGCCAAAATCTGACCTTTAAGTGACCACCAGTGACCTTGAGGTTGAAGGTCAAGGTCACAAAACAATAGCGTTCGTGGCATTGCCCATATCTATCCACATACCAAATTTGAAAGTTCTAACTAAATTATTTTTTAAGTTATCGCGTCCAAAAGGAAATCTCTGCGGCGGCGACGGCGGCGGCATGACCGTACTGAATCCTAAGTATCCCCGACTTTCGTCCGGGGATACAATTACACCTTATATTTTGATTAAATGCGTACAACATGAAAGAATATTGATAAAGACAAATTTATAATGCAAAATATAGGAAAATTTAAGCATTTTTATATTGCGAGATTTGAGGCATCTTCAAAATATGTCATATTAAAATACCGTCTTATAAAACCACTGTTACACAAACAATTAAAGCTTGCAAATGTTTAAAATACAAAAAAAAAAAAAAAAAATGAAACAAAAACGCCTTATATTAGTAAAATATATAACTTTCTTCATATATTTACAGAAAAATCTAATTTTGTAGTAGATTTTACGTCTATGTTTAGTTGTTTCCTAAGACCCGGTTCACTTTTCTTGCCTCGAGTATCACACTGAATCGTTGCAGCCCTAATATTTACTGGTGCTCGCAATGGTGGATACATTTCACAAAGTGTAGGAGATGACTGATTTTAGGTCATTTTTAGCTAATATCCAATGATTACATGGTGAACACCATCTTCATGACTGATAAAACCGTCATTCCCATTGGTAGAAATGTTGAATACAAAATTCACCTAAATATTACAGCAAAAATAAAAATATAAATAAAGCAACTAAATAAAAATTTCCAACCATTCAGGTGAATTTTTTTTTCAAATTTGTGGTCAATATATACTTTCACAGTCAATGCTGGTTAAACTATCATATGTATCATCAAAACACAATACACAGGAAGTAGAAAACAAAATGTAAAATTGAACCAATCAGTATCACTGAAACAAAAACAAAATTTTGGAAGTTGTATTCTGAAAAGGTGTGCTGAGATAGGGCACCAATTTAATTCTAAATTTTATAATTGCCACTAAAAGTTCTCTGCAATGTTATTTAATTGATTGTGATCCATTTAAAGGCTATTTCTAAGTAATATTTAACAAATGATGTCCTATATATACCCCAATGAAACTACACCCATGTTGATTCACATAAATGAAGTGTAAATAACGATTTAAAGTTAAACTTTGCTTTTTTATCAATTTAACCAGTAAGATAACCATGTTTGACCCTCATTTCGCCCACTTTTCCCCAGTACTCATTAAGTCACTGATGACTCTGCGTTATTGTTGGCTGGTTTTTCTGAAGTTTCTTTTCCATTTTCCCCCGTATTTAATTCATAATTCTCAGATTCACCAATGGAGTTTTCGGCTCCCACTAATGTGTTCTCATCTGAGTCGTTTTCAATGCCAGAGCTGTTTTTACTGGGTACGTAGACATAGAAAAGCGTCATGATGGAAAAGATGATACTACACAAAAACATCAGTCCAGCAAACAGGAAGAACTCATTGGACTGAAAGTACAGACAAAAATAAACTAGAGGATCGCTCGCAAAAAAAAAAATAATGTTTTTGCATAGCAAAAACAAAGCGTCCCGAAAAGGATATAAAGGTGAGTGCTAAAGTATTAAGAAAATGTTCCGTTTCTAGCCTTATACTGTTGTCGCAACCAAAGTCAGCGCAGTCTGCTCTATCTAGCACAGTTTTCAAGATATAAGCATTTTTGTGTTTTGCAATTTTTGCAAAAAATTCAAAAATTCAAAATGGCTGCTATATTTGGCGAGACAAAAATATTTTGAAAATTGGCATGGGTACTCTGCAGAGATATCCAGCAGGTCCAAAATTTTGTTGAATTCGCTCCATCTAGCACAGTTTTCGAGATATAAGCATTTTTGTGTTTTGCAAAAACTTCGAAAATTCAAAATCGCCACCATTTTTGGTGAGACAAAAATTTTTGAAAACAAGACCACTGCCGCGGTGTGTATCTCCCGCCGAGCATTAAAGGAGAAGAAATAGCTTTTCCGAGATATTCAAAATTTTTCATTTTCGTGTGTGAAAGCTTTTCCAAACGTAGGTGAATGAGTTATTTGAGAAAAATTGGCTATCTGCAATAGTTTTAAGAGATAATTCGCATTTACTCCCAAAAGTAGATGAATGAGTTATTTGATAAAAAATGGGTATCCGCAATACTTTTAGAGATAATTAGCATTTACTCATTTTGAGTAGGTGAATAATTAGCTATGGGTCTGAAACTTCACCAAGTGAAAGCTCTCCCAAAAGTAGGTGAATGAGTTATTTGAGAAAAATTGGCTATCTGCAATACTTTTAGAGATAATTAGCATTTACTCATTTTGAGTAGGTGAGTAATTATCTACGGGTCTGAAACTTCACCATGTGAAAGCTCTCCCAAAAGTAGATGAATGAGTTATTTGATAAAAATTGGGTATCCGCAATACTTTTACAGATAATAAGCATTTACTCATTTTGAGTAGGTGAGTAATTAGCTACAGGTCTGAAACTTCACCATGTGAAAGCTCTCCCAAAAGTAGGTGAATGAGTTATTTGAGAAAAATTGGCTATCTGCAATACTTTTAGAGATAATTAGCATTTACTCATTTTGAGTAGGTGAGTAATTAGCTATGGCTCTGAAACTTCACCATGTGAAAGCTCTCCCAAAAGTAGATGAATGAGTTATTTGAGAGAAATTGGCTATCTGCAATACTTTTACAGATAATTAGCATTTACTTATTTTGAGTAGGTGAATAATTACCTACGGGTCTGGAACTTCACCATGTGAAAGCTCTCCCAAAAGTAGATGAATAAGTTATATGAGAAAAATTGGCTATCTGCAATACTTTTACAGATAATTCACATTTACTCATTTTGAGTAGGTGAGTAATTAGATATGGGTCTGAAACTTCACCATGTGAAAGCTCTCCCAAAAGTAGATGAATGAGTTATTTGAGAGATATTGGCTATCTGCAATACTTCTAGAGATAATTCGCATTTACTCATTTTGAGTAGGTGAGTAATTACCTACGGGTCTGGAACTTCACCATGTGAAAGCTCTCCCAAAAGTAGATGAATAAGTTATTTGATAAAAATTGGGTATCTGCAATACTTTTAGAGGTAATTAGCATTTACTCATTTTCAGTAGGTGAATAATTACCTACGGGTCTGAAACTTCACCAAGTGAAAGCTCTCCCAAAAGTAGATGAATGAGTTATTTGAGAAAAATTGGCTATCTGCAATACTTTTACAGATAATTCGCATTTACTCATTTTGAGTAGGCGAGTAATTACCAACGGCTCTGAAACTTCACCATGTGAAAGCTTTCCCAAAAGTAGATGAATCAGTTATTTGATAAAAATTGGGTATCCGCAATACTTTTACAGATAATTAGCATTTGCTCATTTTGAGTAGGTGAATAATTACCTACAGGTCTGAAACTTCACCAAGTGAAAGCTCTCCCAAAAGTAGGTGAATGAGTTATTTGAGAAAAATTGGGTACCTGCAATACTTTTGGAGATAATTCGCATTTACTCATTTTGAGTAGGTGAGTAATTAGCTATGGGTCTGAAACTTCACCATGTGAAAGCTCTTCCAACAGTAGGTGAATGAATTATTTGAGAAAAATTGGCTATCTGCAATACTTTTAAGAGATAATTCGCCATCTAGCACAGTTTTCGAGATATTAGCATTTTTGTGTTTTGCAATTTTTGCGTAAAATTTGAAAATTCAAAATGGCCGCCATTTTTGGTGAGTCAAATTTTTTTTGAAAATTGGCATGGCTACTCTGCAGAGATACCCTGTGGGTGAAACATTTCGTCGAAAACACTCTATCTAGCACGGTTTTCGAGATATAAGCATTTTTATGTTTTGCAATTTTTGCGAAAATTTCGAAAATTCAAAATGGTCACCATTTTTGGCGAGACAAATTTTTTTTGAAAATTGGCATGGCTACTCTGCAGAGATACCCTGCAGGTGAAAAATTTTGTCGAAATCGCTCTATCTAGCACGGTTTTCGAGTTATAAGCATTTTTGTGTTTTCCTTATTTGGAAAATTCATAATGATTAATTAATCATTAATTACTCGGCCATTTCTTAACCACTCAATGCCAAAATCTAATGATTTCCAGATTTTAATAGAATGAATGTATTTGCCAAGTTTCAGGTGAATTGATAAAATCCCTTTCAAGTTATCATCCGGACAAGCTTCCCCATCGAAAAAAGACGTTTTTGGTCATGTGACCTCTCTGATTGGTTGAAATGTCACTGCAGCATATTCAAAAGAATTCCCCAAGGCTACTGCATAAACCTGCCATATTTGAAAAGAATCCGCCTAACGGTTACACAGTTATAAGGAAAACAAAATGCAGAGTCGGCGGAGCCTGAAGGTCTCCCATACACAAAGAAGCGTCTCGCAAGGGACGCTTAAAAAATCATTAGAGATTTATTGATGTTCTGAATTGTCACAAGAATAGAGTTTCCATTGGGCAATGTCTCAGCTGACATCTCCATAAACAGCTTGAATTGTTTGGTTGTATAATAAAATCTCTGAGTGCCTTCTCAGAGAAAAAATGACGGACAGTAATCTTCACTAGGTAACATAAAGAGCACTGATGAGTAAGATATATTTGTATCTACAGCTTATTTCATGTTAAAGTAATCAACAATTTCAGTTAAGGACGGTATTATTCTTTATGACGGAAATTTATTATACACAAACTCTGTAATATTTTTATGCATCTAACCTGATTTATTGTATAGCACTTAAATTATGTACCAGCAGATGCTAAAGTGCAGAAACATGATCATAGTTCACAATTTATATTAAGTCATGGGGTTTCTATGAGCAGAGAACCAAGCAAAAATCACACTGAAAAGTACTGCAGACATTGACGACAGTTTTACTCCACATTTACTCAGTTGATAATACTTGTAATTGTTACCTCATTAAGCCTAGTGGAAATTATACCAATTCTCTTTCTTGTGTTACTCAAGCTATTTAATATGTTCATGAAATGCTAAATAAATCGCATCTGTACATGTAGCAGAAGACTTATTATTATCTGAAATTCTACCTAGTTCTTACTCAGAAAGTTGCTTTTTGGTGCAGATTCCTGCCAATAATTTGACAATCTTGGAAGCCACATGGTCGCCAAGACCTACAAAAGCTTTAGCGGAACTTGGAATCTTTAAACTTCGGAGAACCTAATTTTGAATAGTGGCAAACATGAGGCCCCACAAAAGTCAGTTACCATGACAATATATCGCGTGACTTACCTGTTTCTCAAAAAATGCTGCTCCAGCAACGATGACATCCACCAGGTTACCAATGGAAACAGTAATCAACCAGGCAGCAGACAGTAATGACTTCATACTGGCTGGGGCCTGAAAGCAATGGATGAAACTGTAGCTTTACTTGTCTTCATCTTTTTATCTTGAAAGGCTTTGAAATTCTACATTAATTCATGCGTCAATTGTTTTGCACAAAAAAAAGAGTTTTCATATTATTAGATACATTTTAGTGAGTGGAATTAGCTCAATTTTCATGGTCGATTATTCGTCCATTTTTCCGACCGATGATTGAGCCATAATCAATTATTTTCCTCCATTGTTGGTCATTATTTCATGAAACACTTTCCGGGATGAAGTATAGGTCAAACCAGTAAGAATAACGGTGTTCCGACATTTAGAATCTACCAAAAATACTCACTCCCTGTAAATATGGCGATAGGCATAAACAAACTCCAATCTCTTGACAAATCTGCCAATTTGTTACATAACAATGTCTAAAATATTTTTTTAAAATATGTGGATATTGAAGTATATTATGAAAGGTAAGATTGTGACCGAGACATAATTGTACGCTGTCACAGATGATTAATCCAGCACACGTCTAATCAACCCACCACTAATACATTGATGTAATACTACAGTTGAACACTTTGAGAAAATCCTGACAGGATTGGTTTTAAGTAGAAGTAAATAATGCTGTAAAAACAAACAAGTATCTGGTCTTTAAGCAGGCATTTCCATGTTCATAATTAACTGAATGTATTTCTTCTATTTCATAGTAAATGTATAAAGGAAAGAGAATAAGAAAACTTAGGTAACAGAACACAGGAGGGGTCAAACATAACTATGGAGGTTATATCGTTGTGTCGTCTATTATCGACGGTCGTCCATTATCGACGGCTGCGCATTAATACATTGTAGTTCTGTACACGTGCTTTTATTGTCAATAAAAAATGAAATAAATAAATATAATAACCTTATTTTAAAATATATTGCAAGCTATTAAATTCAAATATTGTTTTGAATTTTATAAAATAAAGTTTCTATTTCATGGTGCAGTAAAATCCTGATTTTGTTAGGTGAAATATAATATGAATGTTCAAAGCAAAATAAACTAGAGGATCGCTCGCAAAAAAAAAAGATAATGTTTTTGCATAGCAAAAACAAAGCGTCCCGAAAAGGCTATAAAGGTGAGTGCTAAAGTATTAAGAAAATGCTTCGTTTCTAGCCTTATACTGTTGTGGCAACCAAAGTCAGCGCAGTCTGCTCTAGCAAGATATAAGCATTTTTGTGTTTTGCAAAAAATAAAAAAATTAAAAATGTCCGCTATATTTGGTGAGACAAAAATATTTTGAAAATTGGCATGGCTACTCTGCAGAGATACCCAGCAGGTCCAAAATTTTGTTGATTTCGCTCCATATAGCACGGTTTTCGAGATATAAGCATTTTTGTGTTTTGCAAAAACTTTGAAAATTCAAAATGGCCACCATTTTTGGGGAGACAAAAATTTTTGTCAAGACCACTGCCGCGGTGTGTATCTCCCGCCGAGCATTAAAGCAGAAGAAATAGCTTTTCCGAGATATTCACAATTTTTCATTTTCGTGTGTGAAAGCTCTTCCAAAAGTAGGTGAATGAGTTATTTGAGAAAAATTGGCTATCTGCAATACTATTAAGAGATAATTCACATTTACTCATTTTGAGTAGGTGAATAATTATCTATGGGTCTGAAACTTCACCAAGTGAAAGCTCTCCCAAAAGTAGGTGAATGAGTTATTTGAGAAAAATTGGCTATCCGCAATACTTTTAGAGATAATTTGCATTTACTCATTTTGAGTAGGTGAGTAATTAGCTATGGGTCTGAAACTTCACCATGTGAAAGCTCTCCCACAAGTAGATGAATGAGTTATTTGATAAAAATTGGGTATCCGCAATACTTTTACAGATAATTAGCATTTACTCATTTTGAGTAGGTAAATAATTAGCTATGGGTCTGAAACTTCACCATGTGAAAGCTCTCCCAAAAGTAGGTGAATGAGTTATTTGATAAAAATTGGGTATCCACAATACTTTTACAGATAATTAGCATTTACTCATTTTGAGTAGGTGAATAAATAGCTATGGGTCTGAAACTTCACAGAGTGAAAGCTCTCCCAAAAGTAGGTGAATGAGTTATTTGAGAAAAATTGGCTATCTGCAATACTTTTAGAGATAATTCGCATTTACTCATTTTGAGTAGGTGAGTAATTAGCTATGGGTCTGAAACTTCACCGAGTGAAAGCTCTCCCAAAAGTAGGTGAATGAGTTATTTGAGAAAAATTGGCTATCTGCAATACTTTTAGAGATAATTCGCATTTACTCATTTTGAGTAGGTGAGTAATTAGCTATGGGTGTGAAACTTCACCAAGTGAAAGCTCTCCCAAAAGTAGGTGAATGAGTTATTTGAGAAAAATTGGCTATCTGCAATACTTTTAGAGATAATTCGCATTTACTCATTTTGAGTAGGTGAGTAATTAGCTATGGGTGTGAAACTTCACCAAGTGAAAGCTCTCCCAAAAGTAGGTGAATGAGTTATTTGAGAAAAATTGGCTATCTGCAATACTTTTAGAGATAATTCGCATTTACTCATTTTGAGTAGGTGAGTAATTAGCTATGGGTGTGAAACTTCACCAAGTGAAAGCTCTCCCAAAAGTAGGTGAATGAGTTATTTGAGAAAAATTGGCTATCTGCAATACTTTTAGAGATAATTCGCATTTACTCATTTTGAGTAGGTGAGTAATTAGCTATGGGTGTGAAACTTCACCAAGTGAAAGCTCTCCCAAAAGTAGGTGAATGAGCTATTTGAGAAAAATTGGCTATCTGCAATACTTTTAGAGATAATTCGCATTTACTCATTTTGAGTAGGTGAGTAATTAGCTATGGGTGTGAAACTTCACCAAGTGAAAGCTCTCCCAAAAGTAGGTGAATGAGTTATTTGAGAAAAATTGGCTATCTGCAATACTTTTAGAGATAATTCGCATTTACTCATTTTGAGTAGGTGAGTAATTAGCTATGGGTCTGAAACTTCACCAAGTGAAAACTCTCCCAAAAGTAGGTGAATGATTAATTTGAGAAAAATTGGCTATCTACAATACTTTTAGAGATAATTCGCATTTACTCATTTTGAGTAGGTGAGTAATTAGCTATGGGTCTGAAACTTCACCAAGTGAAAGCTCTCCCAAAAGTAGGTGAATGATTTATTTGAGAAAAATTGGCTATCTGCAATATTTTTAGAGATAATTCGCATTTACTCATTTTGAGTAGGTGAGTAATTAGCTATGGGTCTGAAACTTCACCATGTGAAAGCTCTCCCACAAGTAGATGAATGAGTTATTTGATAAAAATTGGGTATCCGCAATACTTTTACAGATAATTAGCATTTACTCATTTTGAGTAGGTAAATAATTAGCTATGGGTCTGAAACTTCACCATGTGAAAGCTCTCCCAAAAGTAGGTGAATGAGTTATTTGAGAAAAATTGGCTATCTGCAATACTTTTAGAGATAATTCGCATTTACTCATTTTCAGTAGGTGAGTAATTAGCTATGGGTCTGAAACTTCACAGAGTGAAAGCTCTCCCAAAAGTAGGTGAATGAGTTATTTGAGAAAAATTGGCTATCTGCAATACTTTTAGAGATAATTCGCATTTACTCATTTTGAGTTGGTGAGTAATTAGCTATGGGTCTGAAACTTCACCAAGTGAAAGCTCTCCCAAAAGTAGGCGAATGATTAATTTGACAAAAATTGGCTATCTGCAATACTTTTAGAGATAATTCGCATTTACTCATTTTGAGTAGGTGAGTAATTAGCTATGGGTCTGAAACTTCACCAAGTGAAAGCTCTCCCAAAAGTAGGTGAATGAGTTATTTGAGAAAAATTGGCTGTCTGCAATACTTTTAGAGATAATTCGGATTTACTCATTTTGAGTAGGTGAGTAATTAGCTATGGGTGTGAAACTTCACCAAGTGAAAGCTCTCCCAAAAGTAGGTGAATGAGTTATTTGAGAAAAATTGGCTATCTGCAATACTTTTAGAGATAATTCGCATTTACTCATTTTGAGTAGGTGAGTAATTAGCTATGGGTGTGAAACTTCACCAAGTGAAAGCTCTCCCAAAAGTAGGTGAATGAGTTATTTGAGAAAAATTGGCTATCTGCAATACTTTTAGAGATAATTCGCATTTACTCATTTTGAGTAGGTGAGTAATTAGCTATGGGTGTGAAACTTCACCAAGTGAAAGCTCTCCCAAAAGTAGGTGAATGAGTTATTTGAGAAAAATTGGCTATCTGCAATACTTTTAGAGGTAATTCGCATTTACTCATTTTGAGTAGGTGAGTAATTAGCTATGGGTCTGAAACTTCACCAAGTGAAAGCTCTCCCAAAAGTAGGTGAATGATTAATTTGAGAAAAATTGGCTATCTACAATACTTTTAGAGATAATTCGCATTTACTCATTTTGAGTAGGTGAGTAATTAGCTATGGGTCTGAAACTTCACCAAGTGAAAGCTCTCCCAAAAGTAGGTGAATGATTTATTTGAGAAAAATTGGCTATCTGCAATATTTTTAGAGATAATTCGCATTTACTCATTTTGAGTAGGTGAGTAATTAGCTATGGGTCTGAAACTTCACCATGTGAAAGCTCTCCCACAAGTAGATGAATGAGTTATTTGATAAAAATTGGGTATCCGCAATACTTTTACAGATAATTAGCATTTACTCATTTTGAGTAGGTAAATAATTAGCTATGGGTCTGAAACTTCACCATGTGAAAGCTCTCCCAAAAGTAGGTGAATGAGTTATTTGAGAAAAATTGGCTATCTGCAATACTTTTAGAGATAATTCGCATTTACTCATTTTCAGTAGGTGAGTAATTAGCTATGGGTCTGAAACTTCACAGAGTGAAAGCTCTCCCAAAAGTAGGTGAATGAGTTATTTGAGAAAAATTGGCTATCTGCAATACTTTTAGAGATAATTCGCATTTACTCATTTTGAGTAGGTGAGTAATTAGCTATGGGTCTGAAACTTCACCAAGTGAAAGCTCTCCCAAAAGTAGGCGAATGATTAATTTGACAAAAATTGGCTATCTGCAATACTTTTAGAGATAATTCGCATTTACTCATTTTGAGTAGGTGAGTAATTAGCTATGGGTCTGAAACTTCACCAAGTGAAAGCTCTCCCAAAAGTAGGTGAATGAGTTATTTGAGAAAAATTGGCTGTCTGCAATACTTTTAGAGATAATTCGCATTTACTCATTTTGAGTAGGTGAGTAAAATGGCCGCCATTTTTGGCAAGACAAAATTTTTTTGAAAATTGGCATGGCTACTCTGCAGATTGTAACAAATTTTATTGTAATTTAACTTTTTACAAGTTAAATACTTACCTTATCCTCACAAGTGCTTGTTTGGTTTTGTGGAGCAAAAACGTATCGACCGACAAGAATTTTTTAAGGAATATTCTTGTCACAAGAGGTGACCCCTTTGTCTGCGCATGTCCGCGCTTGCGCAGTAGTCGTTGTCGACAGACGATTGTCGAGAGCTCTTCATTGTATTTTTGGTCCCCAGAAAACAAATTATGCGGGGAGGTAGGGTGGGTTTATCCTTGTGAGGATAAGGTAAGTATTTAACTTGTAAAAAGTTAAATTACAATAAAATTTGTTACATTTTATTGCGTAAAATAGCCTTACCTTATCCTCACAAGTGCTTGAATACAACCATAACAGGTGGAGGGTATTTGTTTTGGCCACACTGTTAGATGATTGTCAGACAAGGGGTCACCAAATAAAGCACTGATAAGAGGATAAGATAAGCTTCCATACACCACATCTTAGGTTAAAAGTTACTTCTTCATCACAGATGAGTAATTTGCTACCCTCAACAAGAGATCCATGATGTGGTCGTCATTGTTGCTGCTGTTGCTGTTGTAGACAATTTTACAACAAATCATATAGCAGAATTAACCATCACCCAGTATTGGCCGGAGATGTCTGCATGACTCCCCAAACAAGATGTCATCATCTGGCAATGAGAATATCTCCAAGCAGGCAAACTGAACTGCAAAAACTGCAGATATGGGGCCATATGTAAGTTAAGAAAGACATATGTCAGTGACACAACACTTGTATAACTGGAGAGAACATAAATATGCGAGTCATATGAATAAGATGTATAAATACATAAAAAATTGACTACATGCTGAGGTGAATCCACAAGACCCAATTTGTTCATGGACTGGTCATGGGATTGCCAAGCTACATCTTCGAGTAGAATGTAGTAAAGACTTGTGGGTCTTTCAATAACAAGAGTTTGATATCTGCTGAGGTAAGACCCCACTCTTGAAAACTAAAGAGGCAGCCATGGATGTAATATGTGTCTCAATGTATAGATTCTGAGAATCAGAATCAAAGGACTGGCAATCTAATCATGCATCCAGATTGATCCAGGAAGAGATAGCAGAACTCAAGATATCTCCATCAAGCCTTCCTTAAAAGATATGAGCAAGAGATTCTTCCCCTCCTTGAAGTACTTGTACTGTCTTGATAGTAACTAAGTACTGTAAGAGGGCAGAGTGTCACAACATCAGTCCAACGTCAGCTCAAGAAAGGTTTGTGAGCTGGAATGACCACTGGTTTGAGCCATCTGGGGCATTGTAAGCCAACTGATTCTTGCTAAAAGGCAGGAGAAGGAGACTTTCCCTTTTCTCCAAGCAATAGTCCTGTCCAAGAAGGATGTAAGTGCTGTAGGAGGACAACGAATCATGTGTCCAGGCAAATTGAGTTCAGGAATGATCTAGAGGTGAAGTGACCACTGGAGGCAATCTAGACCAACTGAGGCTAATAGGTCCTTGCTGAAAAGGTAGGTAGGAGGGAGAACTGTAAACTCCTTCCTATGAGGCTTGTGTCTGAAGGAGCCACAGTCCCAGAATACACTTCCAATGCCATTGCAACAGTCTTGCAAGTCAAACTTTTTTAGACTGACCTCCTTTTAAAGGTTAATAAGGAGCCTTTTGTGAAAAACCAACAGAAGCAAAGGCAAATCCCTTGATGCTGCACCTGTGTTAGCAGTGGGCTTCTCTCTATAACACTTGCAATAGGCCTATAAAGATCCAGGCTTTGGCTCAACTCCTGCACAAAAAATGTAAATGATCAGCTATGGCTGCTGCCAAGCCAACAATAGTGACAGGTTTCAGATTTTTGCAAGTAAATGGATCAAAAAATCTGGTATATTTGAGACCGTAGGCTCTGAGATGGCCACCTTATTCTGTGGGTACCAGAGCTCAAAATGGCCCATCATGACTCATACATTCCAAGATGAGGGTCCTTGAGATGCCCTAAATCTCTCTATCCCTTGCCCAGAGAATGATATAAGAGATTCTGAGTGGTGTTAAGGTGCCAAGCATGAAGGTGCCAATGCAACAGATTCAGATGGTATTTCTGACTGAATGGCTGTTTCTGAGACCAGTGAAGTAGCTGTAATGGAGGTTTGGTTGAATGACTCACCAGACCCCAAAGCCAATGCATCATGGGCCACCAAGGGGCCACTACAATCATTTTGCACCTGGTGTTCACTTGTTCAATGACTTTTTGGAATAAGTGGTATAGGACAAATGGCCTAGCAGTCCAGAACCTCCAACAAGATGTTTGATGCATCTATGTTCAGAGCATTTGCATCCAGGACTGGCAACATAGGATGGAAGTTTGTGATTCATATTGGTGGCAAACATCTCTACCATTGGTATTTACCAAACTATGCAAGTCAAATGGAACATTTTAAGATGAAGAGACCACCCTGTCTGTATCATTTTGTCCTTTCTGGAGAGACTGACTGTCATGACCTTTAGACAACCCTGAATATATCTGGCTCATATAAGAATATCTCAAGGATTGCAGTAGGCCAAGATGCAGCATACCTGCATAAAAAACCTATTGTTGATTTGTGCCAAACTTGCACATTGTCTTGAACCATAAAGGGAGGAAGAACCATTCTATACGAATTTCTTCTGTCCCTTCTGTAGAAGCTATTGACTATGACATTTAAGCAACCCAGAATATGTCTATCTCCTATGAGTATATTTTAAGGATTGCAGTAGGCCAAGATGCAGCATACCTGCATAAAAAACCTATTGTTGATTTGTGCCAAACTTGCACATTGTCTTGAACCATAAAGGGAGGAAGAACCATTCTATACGAATTTCTTCTGTCCCTTCTGTAGAAGCTATTGACTATGACATTTAAGCAACCCAGAATATGTCTATCTCCTATGAGTATATTTTAAGGATTGCAATAGGCCAGGATGCGCCAAGCCTTTGTCCCTTCTGAAGAGGATGTTAGCTCTAATACTTAAGCAACCCACAATATGTCTGTCTCTTTTGAGTATATTTCAAGGATTGCAGTAGGCCAAGATGCGCCAAACTAGGAGGTACATGTGCCCCCCCCCCTTCTGTTGTTTGTTCAGATAACCGAACACAGTGGTGTTGTCTGATGCTATCAGAATTCTTTTGTGTAGAATTTGTGTTGAAGGCTTTTAAGGGCTGAACACACTGCCTTCAGTTGTAGGACATTGAAATGTAATATATACATTTTGAATTGTCCAAAAGCCACTGACTGTGATGCTTTTAGATGGGATCATCAACCCTGGTTTAATGCATCTACGAAAATAAGGGAATTGTGCCCCTGTGTATAGAAAGGGCATCCTATTTCCCATTTTTTGGCATTTTCCACCACTGAATATGCTTTTTCAGAAGGATTTGAAACAGGAATTCTCACAACTAGTGACTGGAGATATTGCCAGTTGTAGTAGATACCAGTGAAAGGCACACCTACATAACTGACCCATTGGTATAGTCTTTTCCAAAGATGCCAGTATCCCTACCTGGGATATAAGCAACCTTGGGGTTGATTGTGATGAGATTGCCATGTCTTGAATAGATTCTCAGGTATATAATTTATTCGAGGTAGAAAGAAATTTCCTGGTACCAAATGCAGTAGTAACCGAGGAAATCGATATCACGAAGCCCAGTTGATGAATAATTGGATGAGTTCTTTGGTTTGAACCCAATACTGGTGTCTTTTACGTACACTAAACAACCAGTAGTCTAGGTATATGGTGAAAGAAATTTCCTGCTACCAAAATGCAGTGGTAACCTAGGAAATCGATATCACGAAGCCCAGTTGTTGAATAATTGGATGAGTTCTTTGATTTGAACCCAATACTGGTGTCTTTTACGTAAACTTAACAACCAGTGGTCCAGGTATATGGTGAACTCCTACTACTCGCATGATACTGTAGAGGGGTCGCTAACACGAATTTCCTAATGCTTTGAAGTGATAGGTTTGCCAGTGTACATTAAACTGAAGTAGATGTTGAGAAACTTGTGAATCGGTACATAGAAGAACGCATCTTTTGTAACCGAATTTCTAATAATTTCTGCTGTCTCCAGTTTAAATGATGGGACAAGCAGGTATTTATTGACGTAGTAAACGAACTTCACTCGTGGGCAGTGATCGTTGAATTCGTAGTTAGAAATCAATTCAGGACACTGAGATCTATCAGAGGTCGTCATTAGCCGAGTTTGTATACAAGAATAAACTGCCATAGAAACCTGGAGTTCTGCAATTGTAGAGTGGATGAATTGCTTTCTTTTGAAGGATTTCCAGCAATATTTCAGCGGTATATTTACTGTAGCCATGTTTTCCTGTCTGACGTCATCGCTTTGCATTGTGGGTAGTACAGGCATTGGTGAATTCGATTGGGGAGTAATTCGACAACTCCGTCTCAAGATTCGCACAACTCTGGGATGGCAATGAAAATCTCCCATCACTGCCAGTAACTCTGCAAGAAGAGCCTCCATGGTGACTTGCATTAATGTAGCCACGTTCTTCTGTATCCCTCTGACCTGGTAAACTAGGCAGAGTGGTACGACGATCTTCGTTGAGTTTGCAGAAGAATTAACTCAAAAGTCACAGTATTCTTTCCAATGGATACATGGCCATAGGAAGGTTTTATTATCTAGTAAATAGTTATTGCAATTCTTCAACAGGGCTGAACAGACAAGCAGTGCACATACTGCCCCAAAGATGTCTGTTGGATCTTCATCCAAATTTACAGCAAAGGAAGGTAATCTGTCCATATTTTTAAGTGGATATGCTTCTGTAATCGTTCTTTTGGAGGGAGACCTGTTACTGTACCAGGGTGGCGCTCCACCCACAGTAAAGAATCTACGACCTCCGTTGCAAAGCCAACTGCATTTCTTCTTTGTTTTCCACTGAAAACTTTACAGCAAAATCTTCTTTGCATCCCCTTCATCGACAAGGAGGTAATTCCAGTCGAATAATGGGCGAGTACAGCGGAAGATATACACGTCTTCCACTGAAGACTTTACAGCAACATCTTCTTGCACATCTTATTCTGACCCTTTTCAGGACAAGGGAGGCAGAATTAGTGGTAGTACCAGTCGAATAATGGATAAATACAGGTAGGTGCACGCTTGCACGCTTCAAAACTTCATAGATCTTCGTCTGTAAATGGACGATAATAAAAGAAAATACGTGTTGCTCCCATATCGACCAAAAATATAATGAAGAGCTCTCGACAATCGTCTGTCGACAACGACTACTGCGCAAGCGCGGACATGCGCAGACAAAGGGGTCACCTCTTGTGACAAGAATATTCCTTAAAAAATTCTTGTCGGTCGATACGTTTTTGCTCCACAAAACCAAACAAGCACTTGTGAGGATAAGGTAAGGCTATTTTACGCAATAAAAATACCCTGTGGATCAAAAATTTCGTCGAAATCGCTCTATCTTGCAGGGTTTTCGAGATATAAGCATTTTTATGTTTTGCAATTTTTGCGAAAAATTCGAAAATTCAAAATGGCCGCCATTTTTGGCGAGACAAAATTTTTTTCAAAATTGGGATAACTACTCTGCAGAGATACCCTGTGGGTCAAAAATTTCGTCGAAATCGCTCTATCTAGCACGGTTTTCGAGATATAAGCATTTTTGTGTTTTGCAATTTTTACGAAAATTTCGAAAATTCAAAATGGCCGCCATTTTTGGCGAGACAAAAATTTTTTGAAAATTGGGAAAAGTACTCTGCAGAGATACCCTGTGGGTCAAAAATTTTGTCGAAATTGCTCTATCTAGCACGGTTTTTGAGATATAAGCATTTTTGTGTTTTGCAATTTTTGCGAAAATTCAAAATGGCCGCCATTTTGGACGAGACAAAAATTTTTTGAAAATTGGGAAAACTACTCCGCAGAGGTACCCTGTGGGTCAAAAATTTCATCGAAATCGTTCTATCTAGCACGGTTTTCGAGATATAAGCATTTTTGTGTTTTGCAATTTTTACGAAAATTTCGAAAATTCAAAATGGCCGCCATTTTTGGCGAGACAAAAATTTTTTGAAAATTGGGAAAAGTACTCCGCAGAGATACCCTGCGGCTCAAAAATTTTGTCGAAATTGCTCTATCTAGCACGGTTTTTGAGATATAAGCATTTTTGTGTTTTGCAATTTTTGCGAAAATTTCGAAAATTCAAAATGGCCGCCATTTTGGACGAGACAAAAATTTTTTGAAAATTGGGAAAACTACTCCGCAGAGATACCCTGCGGGTCAAAAATTTCGTCGAAATCGCTCTATCTAGCACGGTTTTCAAGATATAAGCATTTTTGTGTTTTCCTTATTTGGAAAATTCGTAATGATTAATTAATCATTAATTACTCGGCCATTTCTTGACCAATCAATGCCAAAATCTAATGATTTCCAGATTTTAATAGAATGAATGTATTTGCCAAGTTTCAGGTGAATTGATAAAATTGCTTTCAAGTTATCATCCGGACAAGCTTCCCCATCGAAAAAAGACATTTTTGGTCATGTGACCTCTCTGATTGGTTGAAATGTCACTGCAGCATATTCAAAAAAATTCCCCAAGGCTACTGCCTAAACCTGCCAAATTTGAAAACAATCCGCCTAACGGTTACAGAGTTATAAGGAAAACAAAATGCGGAGCCGGCGGAGCCGCCGGAGCCGGCGGAGCCGGCGGAGCCTGAAGCTCTCCCATACACAAACAAGCGTCCCTTGCGGGACGCTTAAATATGGTTGCCATTGGTAACACTCATAAATTTCCGTGAAATATGCAAATTTTATCCTGTTAAAATACTGTTCTTACATATTTTGTAAAAGACAAATAGATTTATAAGATTTTATTTTTAAAAATAAAACGTCATCTTTTTCTAATTATTAACCTTTATCTCAATTTTTTTCACTGACCGCATGCTTTAGTTTAGCAGCAAATATATGAAAAATGTGGAATAAAATATTTTGATTTTTGGATGTTATAATAAAATAAACTGTGCCCATGCTCATTAACATAAAATCACGTGCTTTGTCTTGACACAAAATGGAAGAAACAGTCTTCAAAACAAACTTTAAAAATGATGATGTAATAGTCTATGAAAATAATTTTATGTCCACACCTTCAAGAAAGATTGTTATATGAATTTTTTATGATATAATTGCAACAATTATTCCGTTTATTTGCTAAATTATCATTTTACAGAGGACAATGTAGAAAATAAAAAGTTTAGAATATATTGTGAATACCATTAATATTGATTTTATTTTACCGTCGATAACAGACAACCATTTGTAAAATAAACACACTGTACACACAGAAATTGAATCAAATAAAAAAAAAAAAAAGAAGTTAGAATATTTAACCCATTATATTTGTTCTTGCCACTTAAACGATATATTTTTAAATTTTAAGTTTAAAATACTGTAGGGACTGATGAAAGAAATGAAAATGGATTAAAATGCGTAGGACCGTCGAAAACCGGCAACGAAAGGATACATATAGAATTTACACTAATGAAAGAGAGTAACATGAATCCGATTTTAAAGATCATAACTTCAATATTAAACTCTTAAAAGTGAGTTTTTCAAGGGTGGAAACAAGGGCAATTAAGCCAAAATGTCAAAATGAGTACTGAAATCAGATTGCAGCCAATTCTTGACTAAATACAGAGTTAATACTTCTTACTGACATCAAGCTATACTTCCATTACCTGGGAATATGAAAACTCCAGTCCTGAGATAGAGAACATGATTTCTCCCGCAGTTATGACGACGTACTGAGGGACTTGCCAGAATAACGATAGTTCATTTGGTTCTGTGACTGTAATCAGAACGTGTTGTACCTGCAAATATTACGAAAAACCAACAGGATTATTTAATTTTCTTACAAAGCAAAGCATCCCCCCAGTAAAAGAGATTTATTCATTGCTAGTAAACATGAATGCGGAAAAATAAATACACTAAAGTAAGAGGAAACTTTTCTATGTGACTTAAGTAATAAGAGACAAATAAGGTCCATGCAATAGGCAAGTAGGTCAAAGGTTGAATATGATGCTGGCCACAGATGTTTGGCCCATGGTTTCTTATACAGCAGGAACCTCTTTTATCCAATTTACAATTATCTGACTTCTGGATTTCAAAAGTCCCTTATATTTTCTGCTGTAATGCGCCGGTCCCTATTTTATGAACCTTCTATTTGTCAAATGAAATCTCACACTTCCAGCATGGTTTGGCAATAAATGATACACTTTAACAATAACCAGATAGGTAAAAGGCCCGAAATAAAACACTTTTGGACTTTGATGAAAGGCTACAGGTCAAATCTGACCTGATGAAAATATTCATTGCTCATTATTTTCTTTGACTTGTTTTCGCATCCCAAACTTTTGGGACAAATACAAAGAGAAATACAGGGGCCTTATGTTACAACTACTTTGACCTTGAAGGCAGGATCAAAGGTCAAATCTGACTGCAGTTAGTTATCACATTCAAAACTTGAAGCAGCAATAATAAGGATAATATAAGAGATTTAAATTTTCTTTAAAAGCCAGATATACAGGCAAGCAAATTATTTTCAACAAATTTTAGATTTAATGTTTCAATTCAGGATTTAACGTCGTCCCCAAACACAGTTGTGAGATCAGTGCTTTTAAAAACCTTCTCACCAGCACTTAGTGAATGCAAGCTTCCACATACTTGACAGATGATTTACACTCAAACTATACAGATACTCTCGAGCCTCTATTATGCAAAATTCTCTATGACCTGAATATTTGATTTTATGATTTTATTTCGATTCTCACAGATTTGTGTTCTTCCTCTGGTTTTAAACTAAATAGCCTCGATTAATTCAGGAGTCTTCTATCATTGGACTGATATCTTGTTTTCTTCACATGATCTGATGCTGGAGCTTCAGCTACTTTTACAGCACTGGTAACGTTTCTACGCAAATGAAATCGACTTACCTTTTTAACAATTAGGCATATTTACTAAATTTTTAAAACACTTATTTATAGCATTCACACATCTCTCATATAACACACACAACTGAAGTCTATTATTACACTGTACACTAAGATGTCCTTCCCACCTGCTCCGTATGTGTGACATTAGGCTGAAGGATGAGACTGTACACGCCCCCATTGGTGACCTTCACCTTACCACCCAGCTCCTGCTTCTTGGTTCCACCGAGACTCACTATGGTGACTTTATAACTACAATATAAACACGGTCATTTTGTTCAATAATATAGCCACCACTGCACCTGTCATGAATCTGGACATTTGACTGGCTGAAATCTGATCACATGACCCTTTATACATACTGCTATTGACAAGATGGAGGGCAATGATAGCAACATCTATAGACCTCTACTTGTTTAGCCACCATTGCTATTATCACTTACTTGGAACATTAAATATGTGTCTTACATTTTAAATATTCACTGCATAAATTCAATTTGGGGATCACTTTAAAGGTCATATAAGTGAACAGTACTGATAAGCAATTTGAGTAAACTTTGAAAAATTACTTTCTTATTCAATTTTCAATGAATGCGTTTTGTAATATTTTAAATTTTGATTCAAATACTTGGGTACAACAAACAGACTACAAGATGTTTAATGAGTCCATATCATATTTACAGACCCAAGTTAAATCTATATTATGATTCTTGGGTTATGATCCACTATCAGCGGAGCACTAATATAACTTACATGGATGAGAATATAGTACAAAATGGCCTAAAACATTTGTGGGTTGTAAATCTTTTTGAATGAAAATACCAGCCTGATTTATTCTAGTTTGTAATGACAATATCTGTAAATATATTCAAATATCACTCACTCCCCATGTCTCATTTCTGTGAAGTTTGTGTCTGAAAATCCTTGTGATACGTTAAATTTGTACTCGTATCTGTCCTTCAGTATAACGGTCACGTTACCCTCAGTCAAAGGGAAGGTGTACACCAAGCTGAAATAGAAATACAATGTAGAATTAAATGAGTATAGAAGCTGGTATTACATAAAAACTGGTATTTAGGTTAAAAAATGAAATCAGTTTTTGTTTTGCAACATAAAAAGGCTGGGAAGATCACAGTATTATAGAAGGGTGTAGTAATATTAGTTAAGCCATGTTTTTTTCAAAAATTGTTTTTAGAAATTAAATAATGTTGGATACAAGTAAACAAATAAATTATATCAAATATGTAAAGGTATGTGTATTTATTGTAAGGTCAGTAGGTATTTAAGACAAGTAATTTGTAAGGTTAGTAGGTCTGGACTTCATTGCTTGTCCACCAAAAACACTAATACTACCAATTTTTAGACAAAAACATCATTTTCTTCATAAAATTAACTAAGGTTTTAGAGGTGGCAAATTTTAGATTTCTTACTCTACTTTCAATATATTGGATGGCAGCATAAGATAATGGACAGTTGAATGTGATAGAGGAAACTGGCTCCAAGTACCTCTTTGAAACAATGACTTATATTCTTTGCATTCAAAATCTGGCAGATGGAGAGATTAAGCCCTTTACACACGCGATTAGATCATGCACTACTCACCTGACCATGGCGCCCCCAGCTTCAGGCTTTGTGTCAGAAAAACTGTAACTAAACTGCAAGAGAAAAAGTACAGAACATAAATATGTTACAGTAAAATAGGCAAACATGACTGTTTCACAGATTTTGGATATTTTATTAAAATGTTAAGTAAGTCAACAAAGTTGAAGCTTGTCAAGTGCAATATAAAGGCATTGGATGAATTTGTCAAACAAACCAGAATTTCAATATAAATTTCTAATTTCCAGAGGGTTCTGTGAGGTCATAATATTGACAACTACCCAATGAAGTTAACAGAGAGAAAATAAGCAATTGTAACAAATTTTATTGTAATTTAACTTTTTATAAGTTAAATACTTACCTTATCCTCACAAGTGCTTGGTTTGGTTTTGTGGAGCAAAACACATCGACCGACAAGAATTTTTTAAGGAAATATTCTTCTCATGAGAGGTGACCCCTTGTCTGCGCATGTCCGCGCTTGCGCAGTACTCATTGTCGACAGACAATTGTTGAGAGCTCTTCATTGTATTTTTGGTCGCCAGAAAACAAATTATGCGGGGAGGAAGGGTGGGTTTATCCTTGTGAGGATAAGGTAAGTATTTAACTTATAAAAAGTAAAATTACAATAAAATTTGTTACATTTTATTGCGTAAAATAGCCTTACCTTATCCTCACAAGTGCTTGAATACAACCATAACAGGTGGAGGGTATTTGTTTTGGCCACACTGTTAGATGAATGTAAGACAAGGGGTCACCAAATAAAGCACTTGATAAGAGGATAAGATAAGCCTGCATACACCAGATCTTAGGTTATACATTACTTCCTTTTCATCACAGATAAGTAATTTGCTAACCTCAACAAGAGATCCATGATGTGGTCGTCAGTGTTGCTGCTGTTGCTGTTGTAGACAATTTTATAACAAATCATATAGCAGTATTAACCATCACCCAGTATTGGCCAGAGATGTCTGCATGTCTCCCCAAACAAGATGTCATCATCTGACAATGAGAATATCTCCAAGCAGGCAAACTGAACTGCATAAACTGTAGATATGGGGCCATGTGTAAGATAAGAAAAACATATGTCAGTGACACAACACATGTACGAGTGGAGAGAGTATAAGTATGTGAGCCATACCAATAACATGTATGCATGCACAAAATTGACTACATGCGGAGCTGAATCCACAAGACACAATTTGTACATGGATTGGTCATGGGACTGCCAAGCTACATCTTTCGAGTAGAATGTACTAAAGAATTGTGGGTCTTCCAGTAACAACAGTCTGATATCTGTTCAGGTAAGACCCCACTCTTGAAAACTAAAAAGGCAGCAATGGATCTAAAATGTGCCTCAATGTATAGATTCTGAGAATCAGAATTAAAGAACTGGTAATCTAATAATGCAATCTGTTTGATCCAGGAAGAGATAGCAGAACTCAAGATATCTCCATCAAGCCTTCCTTAAAAGATATGAGCAAGAGATTCTTCCTCCCCTTCAAGCACTAGTTCTGTCTTCATAGTAACTAAGTACTGTAAGAGGGCAGCGTATCACATCATGAGTCAAATGTGAGTTCAAGAATGGTTAGAGAGCTGAGATGACCACTGATTTGAGCAATCTGGGCCATCAGAAGCCAACAGATTCTTGTTAAAAGGCAGAAGGAGACTTTTCCTCTTCTCCAAGCATTAGTCCTGTCCAAGAAGGACCTAAGTGCTCTAAGAGGACGACGAATCATGTGTCTAGGGAATTTGAGTTCAGGAATGACTTAGAGCTGAAATGACCACTGGTCCAAGCAAATATGGACCAACTGAGGCTAATAGGTCTTTGCTAAATAGGTAGGAGAAGGAGAACTGTAACCTCCTTCCAATGAGGCTTGTGTCTGAAAAGGCCAAAGTCCAAGAATACACTTCACCTTGGTTTTTGCCAGATGCCAATGTCATTGGAACACAGTCTTGCAAGTCAAACATTTTAAAGACTGACCTCCTTTAAAGGTTAATAAGGAGCCTTTGTGTAAACCAACAGAACCAAAGGCAAAACCCATGATGCTACACCTCTGTTAGCAGTGGGCTTATCTCTATGAAAGCTTGCAATAGGCCTATTCAGATCCAAGCTATTGCTCACCTCTTGGTTAAAATGTCCTATATGATCAACTATAGCTGTTCTGCGCCATCAATAGTGGCAGGTTTCAGATTTTTGATAGTAAGTAAGTGGATCCAAAAATCTGCTATGTTTGAGACAGTAGGCTCTGAGATGATGACCTTATTCTGTTGGTATCAGAGCTCAAATATGGTCCATTGTGACTCATACAGCTTTCTAGATGAGGGTCTTTAAGATGCCTTAAATCTCTCTGCCACCTGCTCAGAGAATGGTTGGAGTGATTCTGAGTGGTGTCTAGGTGCCAAACAGGAAGGTTCCAATGCAGCAGATTTCGATGGTATTTCTGACTGAATGGCTATTCCTCAGGCCAGTGAGGTAGCTGTAAAGAAGGTTTGGTTGACAGATTCACCAGATCCCAAACCAATGCATCATGGACCACCCTGGTGCCACTACAAACATTTTGCACCTGTACGTGTTCATTTGTTGAATGACTTTTGGAATGAGTGCTACAGGACAAAGGACACAGCCGTCTAAACCCTCCAACAAGATGTTCAATGCATCTATGTTCAGAGTATTCGCATCAGGGACTGGTGAAACATAGAGTGGAAGTTTGTGATTCATTTTGGTGGGAAACATATCTACTATGTGCCAAAACATGCCAATCAAATGGAACATTGAAGAAGAAGGGACCACTCTGTGTGAATCACTTTGTCCTTTCTGAAGAGGCTGATGGCTATGACATTATGCAACCCTGAATATATCTGGCTCATATGAGAATATTTCAAGGATTGCAGTAGGCCAAGATGTGGCAAACCTGCATAAAAAGCCTATTGTTGATTTGTGCCAAACTTGTACATTGTCTTGAGCCATTAAGAGAGTAAGAACCATTCTGTACGGATTACTTTGTCCCTTCTGTAGAGATTATTGGCTATGACATTTAAGCAACCCAGAATATGTCTCTCTTATGAGTATTTATCAATGATTGTAGTAGGCCAGGATGTGCCAAGCCTTTGTCACTTCTGAAGAGGATGTTTGCTATGATATTTAAGCAATCCACAATATGTCTATCTCTTTTTGAGTATATTTCAAGGATTGCAGTAGGCCAAGATGCGCCAAACTAGGAGGTACATGTGCCCCCCCTTTTGTTTGTTCAGATAACCGAACACAGTGGCGTTGTCTGATGCTATCAGAATTATTTTTGTGTAGAACTTTTGTCTTGAAAGCTTTAAGGGCTAAACACAGTGCCTTTAGTTGTAGTACATTGAAATGTAATATATTCTTTTGAACTGTCCAAAAGCCACTGGCTGTCATGCTTTAAGATGGGATCACCAACCCTAGTTTAATGCATCTATGAAAATAAGGGAATTGTCCTCCTCTGTATGGAAAGGGCATGCTATTTCCCATTTTTTTTTAATTTTCCGCCACTGCAGATGCTGTTTCCGAAGGTTTGAAACAGGAATCCTCAGAACTAGTGACTGGGGATATTGCCAGTTTGTTTTAGATACCACTGAAGGGGATGCATACGTAGCCAACCCATTGGTATAGTCTTTTCCAAAGATGCTAGTACACCTATTAGGGACATAAGCAATCTTGGGGTTATTTGTGATGAGATCTCCATGTCCTGAATAGATTCCCTGGTATTTTATTTTATTTGTGATAAAAAGAAGTTTCCTTGTATCACAACAGTGTGGTAACATAGGAAGTTGATCTTTGTGTGGACTCGAGCTTGAATCTTTTCAAAATTAATCAGGAAGCCGAGTTGTTGAACAGTTGGATGAATGCTTGGTGTGGAACAGATACTGGTGTCTTTATGTATTCTTAACAACCAGTTGTCCAGGTATATGGTGACCTCCTATTCCGCGAGACTGAAGAACGAGTTTTGCCTCTTTACCACTGTAGAGGTGATACTGTAGAGGGGTGGTCACTAACTCGAATTTCATTGCTTTGAACTGCTAGGTTTGACCGTGTACATTAAACTGAAGTAAATGTTGAGAATCTTGTGAATCGGTACATAGAAGAACGCATCTTCTGTAACCGAATTTCTAATTTCTGCTGTCCCCAGTTTAAATGATGGGACGAGCAGGTATTTATTAACAATCGTAAAAAAACTTCACTCGAGGACACTGACCATTGAAGTCGTAGTTAGAAATCAATTCAGGACACTAAGATCTATCACAGGTCGTCATTAGCCGGGTTTCTTTACAAGAAATAAACTGCCATAGAAACCTGGAGTTCTGCAATTCTTGAGTGGATAAATTGCTTTCTTTTGAAGCATTTGCCAAAAGTATTTAAGCGGTGTTTATTGTAGCCATGTTTTCCTGTCTGACGTTATCGCTTTGCATTGTGGGTAGTACAGGTATTGGTGAATTCGATTGGTGAGTAATTCGACAACCCCAACTCAAGATTCGCACAACTCTTGGATGGCAATGAAAATATCTCTTATACGTGCCAGTAACACTACAAGAAAAGCCTCCATGGTGACTTGCATTTATGTAGCCACGTTCGTCTGTATCTACCTCTCCTAGTATTCTAGAAAGAGCGATACGACAATTGTGTAGTTTATATGAAGATATAATACTGGACATAACACCAGTCCAGTGTAGTCTATTCAAACACACACGTGAGGGTTGTAGGTAAGGAGTTCAACACAGTATCTCGTCTAGCCAGGTCCAGAATAAGTTGAGGCGATAGAATAGTTGTGACACTCTACAAAGACTTTTCACACAAATCCAGGGAACTGAACTGCATACGTAGGTTGACAAGACCTCCAGTTCTTTAACATAGTTTGATCTTGGTTGAGTTCACAGAAGAATTAACTCAAATAAATCCCACCAATACTCCCTCCATTGGAGACATGGCCATAGAAAGTGAAGATTTTATTGTCTAGCAGATTTTATGCAACTCTTCAACAGGGCTGAAAGGACAAGCAGAACACATACTGCCACCAAAGTTTGTCTGTTGGATCTTCATCTAAATTTACAGCAAAGGAAGACATTGAAAAGTGTGTCTGAGAAGCAGGAAATTCGCTGTACCTGCTGGGAAGCAAAATAATAACTGCAAGAATCAGTGGATGAGCTTATGTGGTCGATCTTGTGGAGGGAGACCTGCTACTGTACCAGGGTGGCACTCCAACCCCAGTAAAGAATGTACGACCTTCTTTGGAATGACAAGTGCATTCTTTTCTTTCTTCTTTGTTTTTGGGGCACAGGCCAACACTTAAGCCTGAAATGGGGCAAAAGCAAGCAGTCTTCCACTGAAGACTTTACACCAACATCTCTGCGTACCTTTTCTTGACAAGAAGGTAGTTCCAATCGAATAATAGGTGAATACAGTCGGAAACAGATCTATCACCGTCTTCCACTGAAGACTAAACTTCTAACACAAAACATCTCATTCTGACCCTTTTCAGGACAAGGGAGGCAGAATTAGTGGTAGTACCAGTCGAATAATGGAGGACTACAGCTAGCTGCACGCTTCAAAACTTCATAGATTTTTGTCTGTGTATGGACGATAATAAGAAAAAATACGTGTTGCTCCCACATTGACCAAAAATATAATGAAGAGCTCTCGACAATTGTCTGTCGACAACAAGTACTGCGCAAGCGCGGACATGCGCAGACAAGGGGTCACCTCTCGTGACAAGAATATTTCCTTAAAAAATTCTTGTCGGTCGATGTGTTTTGCTCCACAAAACCAAACCAAGCACTTGTGAGGATAAGGTAAGGCTATTTTACGCAATTAAAATAGTCACTGAATGAATTCGGTGTATATCTGACTGCTATATGGTGTAGCTTGACCAGTTCACATCTGATCACTGAAGTTAAGCAGCATGGTGTTTGTTCAGTACTTGAATGGGTGACTGTTTGAGATCTTGGTTGGTATGGGCAGATACCTAGTGACTTTGGATGATTAATTAAATGACAGTCCCATTGCAATATGACAGAAACAAGGTACTAGGTGTAATGTTAAACAAATAAATCAATCAATGCCAAATAGATAAATTATAACAACAGGAAAAACAACATGGAGGTGTTTAATCAAAGAGGATAACACATAATAATGCTCCTATCATTTCACGCAAGGCTAAACAGCAGTCTGATGAGTGGTTGTCTGATTCGTATCGCATGGCTCGATCTCTTAGACGCCAATTTGAACGAAGGTGGAGAAAACATAAGTCAGAGTTGAATAGGTCAAGACTCCGCAGGCAAATTGCCTGGTGTAATCGACTGGCCAATAAAGACAAGGGTTCATACTATACAAATCTCATAACTGCTAATAGTCGTGACCCCAAGAAGCTATGGCAGTCATTGAGGAAGGTGTTGCATCGCACCTCCGAGACTGTCCTGCCTGCTCATAGCTCAGACAAAAGCCTCGCGGACACGTTTGCTTCTTTTTTCTCCAATAAAATAAGCAAAATCAGGGACACCTTTGCTACTTCTGGCTCTTTCAATGATGCACCGGATTCTGTGCCTCCTGCTTTCAATGCCTTTATGCCTGTCACTGAAGACGAGGTCTATAAGTGTATCAGTGAATCCCCCACTAAATCTTACTCACTAGACCCTATACCAACATTCCTCCTTAAGGATTGTCTTGATATCCTCCTCTCTTCCATTACCAAGTTGGTAAATTATTCTCTCATTGAAGGATCCTTCCCAAATTCTTTCAAAAAGGCGGTTGTCACCCCCCTCATAAAAAAGGCTTCCCTTCCTAGAGACGACCTTAAGAATTATCGTCCAGTGTCTGGTCTTTGTTTCCTGTCAAAGTTGGTTGAGCGAGTCGTTGCCAGGCAGCTAACGTCACACATTAATAACAACAAACTGGACAATCCTCATCAGTCAGCATATAAGCCAGGACATTCCACGGAAACTGCTTTATTGTCTATAAAAAATGAGGTTCATCTCTCTCTGGCACGCGGTGAACCCACAGCTCTAGTACTTCTTGACTTATCAGCTGCATTTGACACTATAGACCATAATATTCTCCTTGGTTACCTTAAATCCTGATTTGGTCTTGGTGGAACAGCTCTAAGGTGGTTTGCTTCCTACTTAAGAAATCGTTGCCTGGCCATTAAAATAGGCTCCACACTATCTGAATTAAGCAATCTCATCTATGGAGTCCCACAAGGTTCTGTTCTGGGTCCGTTACTGTTTTCACTCTATACAACACCACTCAGTAAAATTTTTCGCCTCCACCCGCATATTAAATTCCATTTTTATGCGGATGACACTCAGTTATACATCCATCTCTCCCACAAGAATGCTTCTTCGGCTCTCGCCAAGCTAAATGCCTGCCTTCGTGATGGTCAAGAATGGATGTCTCTCAGTAAATTGAAGCTCAACCCTGAAAAAACTGAGTTTATTGTCTTTGGTTCCAAGGCTCAACGTCAGAAGATTTCCTCTCACTTTCCTGTTAGCATTCTTGGTAACCTTCTTCATCCGGTTGATTCTGTCAGAAATCTAGGTGTGTGGTTTGATGCAGATTTTTCATTCTCTGAGCATATCAAGAGGACTTGCAAAGCGTGCTTCCTTCAGATGCATGACCTCCGTAGAATTAGAAAGTATCTCACTTCTGAAGTGGCAGTCCTTGCTGCAAATGCCTTGGTTAGTAGTCGTCTGGACTATTGTAACTCTCTGTTCAGAGGTTTGTCCGGTTTCAATCAGCACAAATTGCAAAGTATTCAGAACAGCCTTGCTCGTATTGTTACAAATCATAGAAAGTATGCTCATGTTACACCCATTCTACAGAAACTCCACTGGTTGCCTGTTAAGTATTGTTGTATTTTCAAAACCGCAACACTTGTGTATAAATTTTTGTATAGTGGTTCTCCTTCTTACTTCGAACCGTTCTTGTCTTTTAGTAGTTGTCCCTATAGTACTAGGCATAGTCACCCAGATCGTCAATACTTTACAGTTCCTCCTTTTCATTCATCAGTCTTTAAGTCAGCCAAACATTTTGGCCATAGTTTTGCCTTTGATGCTCCTAAGATCTGGAATGACCTCCCTCAAGATGTTCGCAGTGCAACATCAGTTGCCTTCTTCAGAAAGAAGCTTAAAACTTACCTGTTTGCAAAAGCCTACCCACCATAGCCTCTCCCGTCACATCTGTGTCTCCTTGGTACGACCTGGCTATGTCCCTTGATTAACGATAACTGCCTTGCTTTATGTTTAGATGCGCCTTAGAGTCCATCAGTGATGGAGATTAAGCGCTATAAAAGTCCACATTAGATTAGATAGATAATAATAAAAATTATCAAATTTCAAGTATGAAATCCAATCCCACAAAAAATTTTAAGTAAGAGAAAATCAGACAACTGAATTACTAATGTTTTGTTATATTGTACCTGTTTTGCCGCCAGTGTGTGATTCTGACCAGCAAGCACCACATAATAATCCCTCCCTTCTGCCAGTGTCAGGGAGAGGCCAGTATTTGGGTTGGCTGAGAGATCTTGACAATTCTGGTCCCCGGCTTCTGTTGCGTGGAAATCTGCTTTCATAGAACCCACTGGAGCCAGAAGGGTGTCTGTGGACTGAAATAAGGGAAGCCGAACATTCTAGATAGTACCGTGTGTGGCCTTCTAGCATCAAAGTATTTAAAAACAAGCATTCTGACGCATGCATTTATCTCCCGCCGTATAAATTAGATGTCCTAAAGATAGTGGAATATAAATTTTCCTGCGAGATGGAGGCACATGTAGAAGTGACAAGTTTAATGTTTGATTGCAATACTTTTAAAGACAAAAGGCATTTACTCATTTTAGTAGCAATTACTTTGCCATCCAAAGAGCTACAGTTCTGCCACTTCATTATGCAGATCAACTCAAAGTAGGAAAGCACGTCTTTAGAAGAAATAGCCTATCTGTACTACTTTTAGAGATACAAGACATTTACTTATTTTAGTGGCTATTACTCTGCCATCTAAAGAGCTACAGTTCTGCAACTTCACTATGTGGTAGATCACCCAAAAGTAGGTGAATGACTTATTTAGAAGAAATTGCCCACCTGTAGTACTTTTAGAGACTAGACAAAGGATGCATCTGTGGCCAGATGCAAAATGTATCCACCGGCAAAGGCAAAAGTAGCTATTACTCAGCTATGGCACGAGCTAGAGGTCTGAAATTTTAGTATGTTATAGCTGACCCAAAAGTAGGTGAATAACATATTTGCACAAAATTCTCTAAATGCAATAGTTTTCAAGTTACAAGTGATTTTACTCATGATGGAAGTTAGTGAAAAGCCCAAAAGTAGCTATTACTCACTTAGCTATTCAGATAGACACCCAAGTTACTCACCATGTTGTTGCTATGGAAAAAGTAGGTGAATGACATATTTTAACAAAATGCTCTAAATGTAATACTTTTCAAGTTATAAATGATTTAGTGTTGAGTACGAACTTCAAAGTAGCTATTACTCCGCTATGCAATGAGCCACAGGTCTGGAATTTTACTATGTTATAGCTGCCTCAAAATAGGTGAATAACATACCGAAACTAAATAATGTAAATGCAAAAGTTTTCAAGTTATAAGTGATTTACCCAACAGTGATAACCTAAAAGTAGTTATTATTCAGCTATGCCATGAGCTACAGGTCTGAAATTTTACTATGTTATAGCTGACCCAAAAGTAGCTGCATAACATATTTGCACAAAGTGCTCTAACTGCAGTACTTTTCAAGTTATAATTGATTTAGTGCATGATTTAATTAATTTTAATGTATTAAAATTTATTTAAAAAATTCATAAAAAAACTTAAGCATGTGAAACTTCTCCAAAATGTAGGTGAATGAGTTATTTGAGAAATACTGGCTATCCGCAATACTTTTAGTGATAATAGGCATTTACTTATTTTGAGTAGGTGAGTAATTAGCTACAGGTCTGAAACTTCACCAAGTGAAAGCTGTCCCAAAAGTAGGTGAATGACTTATTTGAGAAAAATTGGCTATCTGCAATACTTTTAGAGATAATTAGCATTTACTCATTTTGAGTAGGCGAGTAATTACCTACGGGTCTGGAACTTCACCATGTGAAGGCTATCCGCAATACTTCTAGGGATAATTAGCATTTACTCATTTTGAGTAGGCGAATAATTAGCTACGGGTCTGAAACTTCACCAAGTGATGGCTCTCCCAATAGTAGATGAATGAGTTATTTGAGAAAAATTGGCTATCTGCAATACTTTTAGAGATAATTAGCATTTACTCATTTTGAGCAGGTGAGTAATTAGCTACGGGTCTGAAACTTCACCAAGTGAAAGCTCTCCTAAAAGTAGGTGAATGAGTTATTTGAGAAAAATTGGCTATCTGCAATACTTTTAGAGATAATTAGCATTTACTCATTTTGAGTAGGTGAGTAATTAGCTATGGGTCTGAAATTTCACCATGTGAAAGCTCTCCCAAAAGTAGGTGAATGAGTTATCTGAGAAAATTGGCTATCTGCAATACTTTTAGAGATAATTCGTATTTACTCATTTTGAGTAGGTGAGTAATTAGCTACGGATCTGAAACTTGACCATGTGAAAGCTCTTCCAAAAGTATGTGAAGGAGTTATTTGAGAAAAATTGGCTACCTGCAATACTTTTAGAGATAATTAGCATTTACTCATTTTCAGCAGGTGAATAATTAGCTACAGGTCTGAAACTTTACCAAGTGAAAGCTCTCCCAAAAGTAGATGAACGAGTTATTTGAGAAAAGTTGTCTATCTGCAATAATTTTAGAGATAATTCGCATTTACTCATTTTGAGTAGGTGAGTAATTAGCTACGGATCTGAAACTTCACCATGTGAAAGCTCTTCCAAAAGTACCTGAAGGAGTTATTTGAGAAAAATTGGCTACCTGCAATACTTTTAGAGATAATTAGCATTTACTCATTTTCAGCAGGTGAATAATTAGCTACGGGTCTGAAACTTCACGAAGTGAAAGCTCTCTCAAAAGTAGGTGAATGAGTTATTTGAGAAAAATTGGCTATCTGCAATACTTTTAGAAATAATTAGCATTTACTCATTTTGAGTAGGTGAATAATTAGCTACAGGTCTGAAACTTCACCAAGTGAAAGCTCTTCCAAAAGTAGGTGAATGAGTTATTTGAGAAAAATTGGCTATCTGCAATACTTTTAGAGATAACTTGCATTTACTCATTTTGAGTAGGTGAATAATTAGCTACAGGTCTGAAACTTCACCAAGTGAAAGCTCTCTCAAAAGTAGGTGAATGAGTTATTTGAGAAAAATTGGCTATCTGCAATACTTTTAGAGATAATTCGCATTTACTCATTTTGAGTAGGTGAGTAATTAGCTACGGGTCTGAAACTTGACCAAGTGAAAGCTCTCCCAAAAGTAGGTGAATGAGTTATTTGAGAAAAATTGGCTATCTGCAATACTTTTAGAGATAATTAGCATTTACTCATTTTGAGTAGGTGAATAATTAGCTACAGGTCTGAAACTTCACCAAGTGAAAGCTCTTCCAAAAGTAGGTGAATGAGTTATTTGAGAAAAATTGGCTATCTGCAATACTTTTAGAGATAACTTGCATTTACTCATTTTGAGTAGGTGAATAATTAGCTACAGGTCTGAAACTTCACCAAGTGAAAGCTCTCTCAAAAGTAGGTGAATGAGTTATTTGAGAAAAATTGGCTATCTGCAATACTTTTAGAGATAATTCGCATTTACTCATTTTGAGTAGGTGAGTAATTAGCTACGGGTCTGAAACTTGACCAAGTGAAAGCTCTCCCAAAAGTAGGTGAATGAGTTATTTGAAAAAAATTGGCTATCTGCAATACTTTTAGAGATAATTAGCATTTACTCATTTTGAGTAATTAGCTACGGGTCTGAAACTTGACCATGTGAAAGCTCTTCCAAAAGTAGGTGAATGAGTTGAGAAAAATTGGCTATCTGCAATACTTTTAGAGATAATTCGCATTTACTCATTTTGAGTAGGTGAGTAATTAGCTAAGGGTCTGAAACTTCACCAAGTGAAAGCTCTCAATTAGCTACAAATGAGAAAATAGCTATTACTCACTTATGGCATGCAATAGAACCCCAAACTATGTACCATCTTATAGCTAAGGACAAAGTAGCTGAACAACATATTTTAGGCAAACACTCTAACTGCAATAGTTTTGGAGTTACAATGGCTTTACTCAACAATCAGAATTTCAAAGTAGCTATTACTCAGCTATCAAAGATTCAACAGGTCTGAAACTTTACTATGTGATAGCTTACCAAAAAGTAGATGGACAACATATTTGAAAAGATTTCCCTAACTTTAATACTTTTGAAGATATTTGACATTTACTTCTTTTGTTATTTAGCTACAAATGAGAAAATAGCTATTACTCACTTATGGCACGCAATAGAACCCCAAACTATGTACCATCTTATAGCTAAGGACAAAGTAGCTGAACAACATATTTTAGGAAAACACTCTAACTGCAATAGTTTTGGAGATACAATGGCTTTACTCAACAGTCGGAATTTGAAAGTAGCTATGACTCAGCTATCAAAGGTTCAACAGGTCTGAAACTTTACTATGTAATAGCTTACCAAAAAGTAGATGGACAACATATTTGAAAAGATTTCCCTAACTTTAATACTTTTGAAGATATTTGACATTTACTTCTTTTGTTATTTAGCTACAAATGAGAAAATAGCTATTACTCACTTATGGCATGTAATAGAACCCCAAACTATGTACCATCTTATAGCTAAGGACAAAGTAGCTGAACAACATATTTTAGGAAAACACTCTAACTGCAATAGTTTTGGAGTTACAATGGCTTTACTCAACCGTCGGAATTTGAAAGTAGCTATTACTCAGCTATCAAAGGTTCAACAGGTCTGAAACTTTACTATGTGATAGCTTACCAAAAAGTAGATGGACAACATATTTGAAAAGATTTCACTAACTTTAATACTTTTGAAGATATTTGACATTTACTTCTTTTGTTATTTAGCTACAAATGAGAAAATAGCTATTACTCACTTATGGCATGCAATAGAACCCCAAACTATGTACCATCTTATAGCTAAGGACAAAGTAGCTGAACAACATATTTTAGGAAAACACTGTAACTGCAATAGTTTTGGAGATACAATGGCTTTACTCAACAGTCGGAATTTGAAAGTAGCTATTACTCAGCTATCCATGGTGCAACAGGTCTGAAACTTAACTATGTGATAGCTTACCCAAAAGTAGATGAATAACATATTTGAAAAGATTTCTGTAACTCTAATACTTTTGAAGATATTTGGCATTTACTTCTTTTGTTATTTAGCTACAAATGAGAAAATAGCTATTACTCACTTATGGCATGCAATAGAACCCCAAACTATGTACCATCTTATAGCTAAGGACAAAGTAGCTGAACAACATATTTTAGGAAAACACTCTAACTGCAATAGTTTTGGAGATACAATGGCTTTACTCAACAGTCGGAATTTGAAAGTAGCTATTACTCAGCTATCCACGGTGCAACAGGTCTGAAACTTTATTATGTGATAGCTTACCCAAAAGTAGATGAATAACATATTTGAAAAGATTTCTGTAACTGTAATACTTTTGAAGATACTTGGCATTTACTTCTTTTGTTATTTAGCTACAAATGAGAAAATAGCTATTACTCACTTATGGCATGCAATAGAACCCCAAACTATGTACCATCTTATAGCTAAGGACAAAGTAGCTGAACAACATATTTTAGGAAAACACTCTAACTGCAATAGTTTTGGAGTTACAATGGCTTTACTCAACAGTCAGAATTTCAAAGTAGCTATTACTCAGCTATCCAAGGTGCAACAGGTCTGAAACTTTACTATGTGATAGCTTACCAAAAAGTAGATGAACAACATATTTGAAAAGATTTCTGTAACTCTAATACTTTTGAAGATATTTGACATTTACTCCTTTTGTTATTTAGCTACAAATGAGAAAATAGCTATTACTCACTTATGGCATGCAATGGGACCCCAAACTATGTACCATCTTATAGCTAAGGACAAAGTAGCTGAACAACATATTTGAAGAAAAAGTTGTAACTGCAATAGTTTTTGAGTTATGAGCCCTTTACTCCAAGTAGCTAAGATAGCTATTACTCAGTTATCTTTAGGCCTAAGTCCATAAAACCAAAAAAATTTTCGAGGGCGTGAAAATTCATTGGGACAATTAATTTACAAAAAATCTGTAGCTGTAGTAGTTTTGGAGGAATCTGCGTGACTAACTAACGCACGCACACACGCACGCACGCACGCACGCACGCACGCACACACAGGCATCATTTCATAATCTCCCTCCCGGGCTAAAGCCCGGCGGGAGATAAAAAATAAAAATCAAAAGTGCCGGACATGCCATGTGGAGGCTTTGAAGCAAGAAATGAAATGCATGCCAGTTGGTGGTATTGGCACTGAATTAAAATTTCAATATCCATATGAAATTTCAAACTGGCTCTCCATGTCAATCAATGTTGAAATAAATATTATTTCCTTCTTTGACATACGTCACTTTACATTCTTAATTACCATTATTATTTTGTGTAACCTTGTTAAAGCATTTCAAGAGAGCTTCAAAAATATAATATTTGGATCTCACAATTAACCAAGGTACTTAAGCTTTTAGTATAATACAATTGTTTTCATTTGGGAGAGATAGGGTCATATATGTTGAGCTTTGACGACAGCAACCCCCTTAAACACAGTTCCCCCTAACTACTGTGTACTGAGATATCCTGAAAATCTGAGTCATATTTTGATGGTATTTCTGTCGCACGACCAGGTGTTTACTTACATGTGAGACAACGATGGACTCATTGAAGATAGGACTAGAGATGTGTACAGGACATGGACAGGCATTCACAAACCTCAGACCAACTGAACCTGCAGGGGGCGGCACTTCTGCTCTGGCCTATAACACATCCATAAAATAACAAGAACAACCAATCTGTCACAGCTCGTCACAGAATATCCAGGGATGGCAGACGGCGGATCTGAAAAACCATCTATTATCACCTATTAATATAAATTTGATATAATAATGTGGAAATGTGAAAAGATTAGAATCAAATGTGAAATGTGAATAAGATTAGAATCACACCATAAGACACACTATGCACACTGATAATCTCTAAAGTTAGTGACTTGACAATCCTAGATAATCATATAAATATCTTATATACTGCTTCCCTCTGTAACTCTGCAGATGCCTTAAAACAGCTCAAATATGAAGTAAATGATATATTTGAAGTCTTAACCAATCAAAATCGCTGATACAAACATGATCTGTAAGCAATATGGTGATAGGTTGTATGATTTAGGATGCTGATTTTGACATATATACATTCAGACTGTGGAAATTAACTATTGGATCCTTCATCTATTAAGCTATAAACCTGCCACTTGTGTTTCGGTGGTAAACTCTGCAATAGCTCTGAATTAGTCTCAGATGTTCATCTGATCTGAGTTTAGCATTGCTTTCAACTTATTTGAAGGCTGAGGAAAGGCAGTGTATATTTGTTGATCAATTGATCACTTAATGTTGGTCAGCAACGACCAATTGTCTACTCCAAATGGTGAAGATAAGAGTAAAATTAGTGTTGGGAATCGCCTCCATTTTTCATGGTCGATTATTCGCCCATCTTTCCGACCGATGATCGACCCATAATCGAATATTTTACTCCATTGTTGTTTGTTATTTAAGAAACACTTTCCGGGATAAGGTATAGGTCAATCCGGTAAGAATAACGGTGTTCCGACATTTAGAATCTACCGAAAGCACCCACTTCCTGTAAATATGGCGGTAGACATAAACAAACTCGAAATGCATGACAAATCTGTTGATTTATTAAGTAAAAATTCATAAAATATATGGAAAATATGTGGATATTGAGATGAATCAGGAAAGGCAAGATATAAGCTGAATATTCGATCATTAGAAAACGTTAATGACCGACCGCGATTTTACACTGTCACCGACGATTAATCGAGCACACGTCTAATCGTCCACCCACTAAGTAAAATAGACAATATTTTGTGTTAAATAATTTTGTTAACAATTAAAAAACAAAACATCAAGCACACCTCCCTCAACTTGTACAACAGCCAACAAATGTAGCCATCTTGTTTTCAGATTATATCCAAAATCCATACCAATCAGGCTTTTGACATAATACACATACATTGTACACATAAAATTTGGTGAAGACATTCTGAACAATTTTCTCTAAAATGATTGGAAATTATTTTGAAGATGGTTGCCATTTTGTTTCTCAAAAATCTATACCAAGCATGCCACTGACTTAATAGGTAAAATTTACAATTATAATTTACTTCACCCACCTCAATTTGTAGTTGTAGGATGGCTGCCAGAACAAACGCAGAAGCAGCAAATATCATCCCTGCTACCATACGCTGCAGTGATCTGAATACACAGTTAAAAAGTAGAGTCAGTCTTTAGGCGGAGTGGCCCATACTGCTGCTGATTATTTCAGTTTCTGTGGATGCGGCAAACTATTTCTGATCAGGATGCTAGTCCGTCACAGGTTTAACTTCTCAACTACTGCTGTTAGTAACACATTATAATTAATTACATATTTAATGTCCATTGATAAAACAGTTTACATTTAAAATACTCAAAAAGTTGTTAATTGAACATACGAAGCTACGGTCCTTTTATAAACTTTATAAATATGATTTAGTCTGAAAAACAGTAACATAGTGACATCAGTTGTATAAAGCAAACTCATTCCGACTAGGATGCCAGTCTGTCGCAGGTTTACCTCCCCAATCAGTGCTGTTAGTAATAGTGATTTGTTTGGTATGTACAGTGATAACATGGTTATACATACACCAAAAAAGTGTTTATTTTGAATGTACTTAAGCGCAAGAACTTAAAATGAACATTAGTAAAAAGTACTTAAGTTCAAAATTACTTTAGTGCAATGAACTTGGTCCCAACCCTGGATGACATCCAATTACCTAACGGGGCTGAACTGTATTTCAATTCAACTTTTGTTGCCACAGTGTAATGAATGTCAAGAATGGGAAAACCCCCTAAAACAGTCCCACGGCCTATGGTTTGTAACTGCCAGAAATGGTCAGAAAGTAGCCAGTAATAAGGGAGATACTGAGAGGAGGGGGGCCATAATGTGACAGCGGTGGCGAAACTTGACACCAAAACAAATATTATATAATAAGTGCCCTTTACAGGATAGGGTAAATCACAATACTTTATCAAGAAGTTGTATATAAACATAATTGAATTTAGTATTTGAAATACTATAATGAATACCTTGTTAAGAAATTACACTTTGCCAGCAGAGGGTAGATTACCGTCTCAAACAGAGGAATGAACACAATGATAAAGAAAGCATTCAGTGCTGGCATCTGGTCAGGTAAAACCTCCAGTCCTGCAAACTGGAAAAAAAAAATAAAAATTTTAATCACCAGAATTTACAGTATTTGAATACATTCATTTGCTCATGTGAGATGTTATTCCTCTAAAACAATAACATAGATAGCAGGATCTGGTCTAGCCTAATAAATCCAAAGAAATAGTAGTATTTAACATTGCAGTTTGATCAGGTAATACTTCTGCAGTAAAAACTAGAGACATGGGGACTACC